>CM023360.1:12056348-12565076 GCA_013282895.1 Eriosoma lanigerum
AACATATTTATGTTTATGTTTAAATTTAATGTACCATTGCATTTAAATTTTTATATATGATATAAAACTAACCTGAACAGTTTATTATTTAGTTATTCAGTTATTATTAGACATTGTTAAGACATAGTATTATATTATTTAAAAAGAAATCAGTAATTATACTCGATTGGTACATTTTTAATAATTATATATTAAATAATTAATTATTTTATTGTAACCTAACCTATAAATTTGTACTATGCAATACGACTTATAGTTATTTTTGCGGTAATATTAGACAAAGCAATTTTTACAAAAACATCTAAAACATATGTATTTTTAAATTGAAATAATAATTTGTATTTGTACAAGAATAATATAAGGTATACTTATAAAGATAATATCAAGAATTATTGATTTACACAAGTGTTTTTTTATTGGAAAAATCGTGTATTAATTTTAAAATATTATAATTAATACTTATTGACAATGAAACAAAATTAACAATACTATTTTAGATTCTGAGCGAAGCGAAGAATGTATTGGTTTTACAAAGTTTTTTTTTTTTTTTGCTATATGTATGAAGACACTTTTTCGCGTAGAAATAATGGTCCGATTACTACAAGTAGGGTATGCTTTCGGTAGCAATTCACGTCTAGTTGGTACTTTATGAGGGGAAAAACTACGAAAAAATGATGAAAAATCGGCAAAATTACAGTTTCTGTTATTTTAAAATTTTTAATTTCATGATAACTTATTGAGTTTTTGATCGTAGGGACTTGAAAATTTTTTTGAGTATTAACATAGGTAATATACAAGTGTGGTACAATTTTGGAACGGATCGGTTGATTATTTGGCCAAGTACAGAACTTTGAACTTGTTTCCAAAAATGTTTAATATTTCCAGCAATTTTTGGTTTATCACTTTGAAAATTTTGTCGAAGTATAGTCATATACTACTTATTTTCTTTACAAAATATTTTGAAAATCGTGACTAAAAATTTTTTTTTATAGGCTTTTAAAGTTAAAATTCCCGAAAATCGGCAAAATAACGGTTTCATTATTTTAAATTTTTTAATTTCGTGATAACTAACTGAATTTTGATCGTAAGGACTTGAAACTTGTTTTGAGTGTCAACATAAAACGATTGGTTCAATTTCTGACTAGTATTGAGCTTTTAACATTTTTTTTTTTTAAATATGAAACATTATTTTATTAATACGATTCTGAGCAAAACTAAGTCATTAACTTTGTGAAGTATTTTTCTAGATGAAACAGTTATTTATATCAATACCCACTCTATTATATAACAAAAACAAATTTTCCCCCAATTGTTTTCAATTTGTTAAAAAATCGACATTTATTGAAAAATGTTATTTTCTTAATTAATTCAAGGGATTAGTAATTAGCCACTTATATAAAACTAAATACTGATTATAAATAAAAATATAATTATTTTTAAGTTGTAGTTTTGCTAAATAATGGCCAACTACCAGTGGCAGCTTCTGACTCGGACGACAAGTCGATCGCATTCCCTACTTACATTTAAAGTTTTATGGTTTAAATAAAGTAATTTTTATTATTAATTTGAGTATTAAACTATAAAATAAGGTATAATAATATATTAATAATATTTTGACGTCTATGATTATAGAGAAGATTTTATAGTTTTTAATAAAAAAGTCATTGATAATTTTTCATATGGACGTATGGATTTTGTTTATAAAATAATTTTTTTATATCAAATTGTTATACTTAATGTAATAAAATAATAGAAAGAACGTGTTATGAATATGAATGATTAGATTTTATTATTTTAAACATAAATTAATAATAATAAATAATATGTGTATTATTAATTTATTCGTTATTATTCATATGAAGAAAGAGTATATTCTTTCATACTTAAAGTTTCACTCCTCCTTCTCTTTATAAGTGACTACGAGCCGCCACTGATTATTAGGATAAAAATATAATAGTATTTGTGAATATTTTGGATACTTATCGTCTTATCGATGCTAGGAGTTATTTTCAATGGAACAGGCATTAACTGGAGAGTTATATCATAAAAAGGTAAAATAATGACTCAACAATAATAGAACATTTTGTAAAAGTAATTATATATTGTCCAGAAAAAATATTACATGGTATGCACTTTAATCGAAAAATATATTAATTATAAAATAATAATGATATGAAAACATATTACCCGTATAAATTTTACTATCTTTAAAAATACATACTTAATTGTTCATTTGTATTGAATAAACATAATTTGGAAAATATAAAAATTAAACTTTAATACCTACTACCTAATAATATTAAAAAAAAACTAAATTATGTGGCCTCCTTAGATCATGTATCTGTAATATGTATCATATTTATATGTATATAATTTAAGGACTTTGCCAAGGGCGGACCCAGGGGGGGTTTGGAAGATCAACTGACCCACAGTTTTATTTTTAGAGAAATGTGGCCCCTCAAAATGACAAACTACATAAATATATACAATACTACAATAATCAAAACAGAAATTATATTAAATAATAATAGGGGTGTAATAGGTAATTTATACTGCAGTATACTGTAACTATATGTATACAAATGTAATTATAAATATGTATAATCTCTTCTCAAAACCTAAAATACTCAAATTTATTTAAATATTCCAGGTAAGTATGTTAATTGAATATCAATTTTAATGCAACAAATAAAAGTAACAATTAAATTTGAATAATTAATAATACAATAATGTGTAAGTATGTTTTAAATTTTACTAAAAAATTAGTTATGACTTATGCCTTATCTCTTAATAATATAATATAAATAAAGTATTTTTGTAATGCATAGTTGGTTGAACCTTTGACACATTGGCCTCTCATAAGTGAGGCAGACCCACAGTACTAAAATCCTGGGTTCGCCACTGGACTTGGCAATACGTACCAACATCAAAAATTAGTATAATTATATATGAATACGTGATATTTCATTAGAAATCATAGAAAATAAACTAAAACAATTATAAATACCTACTTACACATTTTTACGATCTAAGACATCTTTGCGTAGCTGATTTATACAAACGGCAAATACAAATAAGTACATAATTAATCAATTATAAATTTAAAATATATATATTAGCTATCTAGGTATTATACAAACTATATTAACTTTAATGTAGCTATTTGAATAAAATATATGTACTAACTATAGTTAGGTCTGTATTTAGAGGAGGGTTTAGAAGGCTAATTTCGCCACATCCACGAGGGTAACAAAAAACATTTTCAAATGTTTAAAATGTATATAGGTACTTAAAATTAAATGGAAATTTTTTACATTCTATAATATTTTATCATATAGGCGTACACACAGGGGCATCAGGGTGTGCTCTTGCTGCCCCTGAATCGGATAGGTACACTTGATAAGGCCGAATAGATCCAAACTGCAGTGCAACAGCATAATGTGGCAATATAAAATACCTAAGTTGATTATCCAAAAAATATATTCGATTACTATAAGTTAATCTATTCTTAGTGTAAATTACATGATATGCACGTGATAATTCTTATTATAAGGAAAAACGAACTAAATAAAATGCCAAGCCATTTTAGCGTATTTTAGCAATTTTTAAAGGAGGATTTTTTAAGAAACTTCATAAAGCCGAACCTTCCCCCCCCCCTTCCATTCCGTTTGATAATATAAAAAAAATAATTGCAAAACAATCAAAATAAACATGTTTTGTATACATTATAATGCAAAATCTAAAACAGGTGGCAAAATATTATATTATGAATAGTAATTTTGTATTATTTTTGGTCATGGGGGGTTTAAACCCATTCAACCCCCCCCTCCATAAATACGCCACTGTACCAAGCAGGTGCAATACTTTACAGAAAGCAAAAAATAGGCACACATAATTGTAAAACCATCAGGTACATTTTTCGCTTCGCTCAGAGCATACAAATTATCTGTATAGCTTGTAGGTCGTTAAAAAAGAAGAATGGTCTGAGGCCATACATTTTTGCTGCCCCCGACCTTAAACTCTGCGCACGTCTATGTTAAATATAATAAACATATTATAGAATTACCTATATAGGAATAATTTATTTTAATCGAAAATGTACCTTAACATTATAATTTGTATTATTTTCATACTAACTTTAACTTCTCCTATTAAAAAACGATGCGATGAGTCGTAAATCGTTTTAGAAATACAACCAGCATTAAATGAAAGTTCCCCTTTCTTAAGTTGTTAGGATTTGACTTAAAATAATAAAAAATGACATACTCAAAGCACTATTAGCAGTCATAATGATATTATTATTTAAATGTTATAATTATTAAATCTATACAATAGATACTTAATTATAAACTACAAACAATTTAATATATTATATACCCAGTAAACTTCGTGCGTCTATAAATCTATAATATTCAAATAAATAATCTATGTAGACTATAGAAGTATATTAATAGTATAGTACAATAATTATATTATATTTATAAATATTGGTACATCCAACGAAAAGGGTAGTAACTCATTTTTTTAGTTTTTGAGTTACGACTTTTAACACTGCATTCTGATAAAGGATTTTTTTCTTTATCGACCACGAAAATGATTGTATTTCCATCTATCCCACAGAGATAATGAAATAATATTAAAATAAAAAATAAAAATAGAATAAATTAACTTTGAATTTTATTTTGCTCCTTCTGAACAATTGACAAAATGGAGTTACTACCTTTTTAGTTGGATGTATCGATATAATGTCATTCAATTTTCCCGCCAAATTGTATAAGTTCTTATATTTAAAATGTATTATATTATTTACATTAAAATAATGTTGAAATATATTATAGATGTTATTTGTTTTTCATTATGTAAAAAATTATATGAATAGTATTTATTTAAATTAATAAATAAAAAAATTGTCTGTGCATTAGGTATAGGGAAAATTAGAAAGCCTAGGTAGATTTATTTATATAAGCTCTCTAGGGAAAAACATTTGTTTGGATCTGGACTATATACAATCTCCCTGATAAAATGTTATCACTAATAAAGTATATTACTTTTCACTCAAGTGATAATAATTTATAATGCCGGCTGACGTCACTGGGGCTATATAGATTTGTATATAGAGTCTTAACGTCACCTTAGATAACACATGGTACGTATTATCATTTATTATATACGTCTAAAGACACAGACATGCGTATCACAAAACTACTATCATAGTATCATAACCATTGGCCATGGTCCATGATCCACACAATCTTTTTAAATCGTGGCTATCTGTAAACGATAGGTACGAAGGAGTTGTTTTTGTATGAATCAATTTGTAACATAATATTATTTTACATCATTTTATAATTATAATTTATAATATCATATATTAATCAATGTTACAAAATATTATGTATATTTAATCTATGATAATATGAAACGTTGTTTTTAGTTTATAGTATTTTAATTCTAAACTACGTACCTATAACAAATAATGTTTTAAAACGCTCTTGAGAAAATTATAAACATAAAAAATGTCATTAAATATTATGTAATATTTATTAGTTACCGATATACTGTTCTCGGGTTTCCAACAATAATAGTTACAGTCTATTTGACTAGATATGGTAAACGAATAACAATAACAATTACTATAATACAGTTGTGATTTTGTTTTTTGTGCAAAAATTTAAACCCTCGTAAGTACTATTGTATCGTTTATTTTGTTTTCAGGACCCACTTATTGATGACACTCTTCCTTTTGGCGAGGAAAACACAGCAAATTCAGAAAAATTACCGTAAGTGTTAAATTCAATAAATAAATTATACTTTAGCGTATATAAATATTTTTTAGACTTAATTATGGTATTGTGATACATGTGTAGTATTTTTAAGACTTATAAATTTAGTATTAACAATGTTTTATAATATTACAGTACCTACTTATATTTATATGCGATTATTTATTTATCTAAATAGTAAAATATTACACAAATTTCATTTTATTTCAGGCACCCATACGTAACATTTTTTCACATGTTCTTCAGAATTACTGCTCTAGTCATTTATTTGTTTGGACGTATATTTACAGATAGCTTCATTACATTATTTGTTTTAATAATTTTATTATTGTCTATGGACTTCTGGATTGTGAAGAATATTACAGGTCAGTAATTAACATATCTTTATTCATTAATGTATAATCTAAAGACTATTTTAACTATATTAATGAATTGATTTTCTACTTATACAGGTCGTATTTTAGTTGGTCTAAGATGGTGGAATTATGTAGACGATGATGGTGTTTCACATTGGGTATATGAATCACGGAAGGTGAGACATTAATTGTTACCTTTACTCTAATACTAATTCTCTAAGAGTGCGATAAAAAATGAAACTTTAGTTAATTATGTGGTGTTCAGGGAGATTGAGTTATCTCTTTTTACTACAGTTTGATAACATTGAGTTATTGATTCTAGAAGAACTTGCCCAGTTCATATTGACACTCTATGACGTTATACATCTGAACAAATTAAGAGGTTTATAAATTAGATGTAACGATTGCATGGTGTCAAGATGAATTGGCTGAGTCATATACAAACATAATAGGTAGGTTAATTTTTACTCTACTGATATGATTAGAATTGTTTGTTACTTGACTCCATCATACAAAGAATACAGTACAGTAACATCAAGTGTTATCTATTCATTTATCATAACATATCACATATGTCTTTGTTTTCTTTTAACTCTAATATATACATAGTCAAATTGTCAGTAAATATTATGAGTACCCTTTTTTAACAGGGATCATTGCAGTATCGAGTTAATCCAAATGAATCCAGAATGTTTTGGATTGGTCTATGGTCTGCTACTGGAATGTGGATATTATTTTTTATCAGTTCATTTTTTAGTATAGATTTGAAATGGCTTGTAAGTAAAAAAATATATTTATTCATTAAATTCAGCAAAAATTTATTGGTTTGAATGTTATGATTAATAGTTATTGGTCAGCATAGCATTGACTTTAAACATGGCTAATTTATATGGTTTTATTAAATGCAAAAGTGGAAATCAAGAAAATATGGGTATTTCGACAATGGCAAGCAGTTTTATTTTTCAAAATATCGGAAAAGTAAGATATATTTTTGTAGTATAATAATTAATAACATAATTTTAATTTCCAATTAATATGACTTCTAGTATATTTAAACAAATTAATAGATAAACTTACTATATTTTAGTATGTACTTAACATATTATTCATCTAAGTTTATCTGATTAATAATTAATAATAATAAACAAAAACAATTAAACATTTTATAAACAATCAAAAACATTAATATAATAATAATCCAAAGTGTTTTAACGAAAAAACTTTTATAAAGTTTTAATATTTTTATAAAACTAAATTAAACATGATATTATTATATATTTTGAGAATTGTATTAAAGTTTAATATAATATAATCATATAGTATTATTAAGAATTTGTTTGTTTATATGTGTACTATTCGAAAAGTAGTATGTGCATCAATCATGATAAATAATATAATTTACTGATTTAAAATAAATACATCAGTCATAAAATAAGAATTATGATTTTAGATCTTTTATTAAAATTGTTTCATGATTAATAATATTATAATTTATAATATATTATTTTAATTAATTTTAAAATAATTCCATAAATATTTTGAAATTGATTTATAAATTAGTATGTGAATTTATTATATAAAAACTGGTATGATTTTTAGGTCAAAGAAACAATGTCAAATTTAAATAATCCAGCAGCGAATCCTCCGAATGTGAAACCAACTGGTATTGTCTAACAAAAGACAAATATATAAATTGTTACTTTAAATTAATTTCTAAATGTTTTTACTTATATGTTTGTACAAAATACTAATTGTATGTTTTTGTAAACAAAATATTATAAAGGCCAATAATAAATATATAGTATAATAGTACATCATTTAACTGTAAGACTATATTATGACATTTAAAAAAATAACTAATACATACAAGAAGATAATATAATGCAAGAGGATGATTAATATGAAATAAAACACAAAATTATACAATATAAAATTACTTTATTATATAGTAGACAAATCAACATTTAATCTGTGATGATATAGCAAAACTTGTTAAAAATTAAGTTAATTTTTATTTTTTAACTTAATTTTTGTCATTTAAATTGGTTTTAAGCATCCCATACACAATATAATTAATCAAACGATTTTACAACTTTGTTTGATACAATCTTACATTATATTAGCATAACATGTACATTATTGTTGTATGATGAGATATTATTTGAGTATGCATAAAATCAATCGTACAATTTTCTATCTAACAAATGTTAAATGTGTGGGCCTCTGTACAATATTTTTGATAAATATAATCATATTATGTTCCTTGTTACCACAATGCACTTGTAAACGTTCCAAACTGTTATGTCTGGAAATTTGTATCTATATAATATTGTAATAAATAATAAAAATGATAAAAATATTGTTTTTGTACTAACTAAAATAATATTATACTTGTTATACTTTTTCTGATATTATTTATTGTTATTTAAGATACTTTCTTCTTATAATCACATAGACAATACCACCAGATTATATGAAACTAGTATATTTATATTATATTATATCATAATACTAGATATCTATTATCTATGATTATATAAAAATATTATAAATTATAATGGACGTTTATAAAGATTAACGAAATTGAGAAGATTCTGTTGATATATATCAAAATAATTCATCCCTCTAGATCTTTATTAAATTGTTTAACTTATATATATAATACCTGTGTTGATATTTGATATCACATTGTTTTAATTATGACACTTGTTAATATATTAAAATGATGAGTTGTACAACTTGTAGTACAATAAGTTGTATGAATGTTCAGTAGCAGCTAATTAGTAAATAAAGTGTTGCGTAAGCATTCCTTCATAATTTTATTAGGTTGGTACTAGGTGTGGATACAAACAAATTATAAAATCCATATGTAAAATTACTTTAATTATAATATTTTAATAAAGTAGTATTTGAATATCACATATTATTATTTTTCTTATAAATATAATGAATTTTAAAGAAAATAATTTTATTATATGATGACTAGGTGGTGCCTGTTTATTTCAATGAGCTCTTTTTGTATTTTTAAAAATATCCGCCATGTGAATGTGTATGATATATTACATATCGAATACTGCAAGTTTATAAAGCTATATAGTTCATAGACTGGTTTATGAGAGGTTTTAAATTAATTTGAACTAAGTAAATAAAAGTTACTTATAGTTAAATTGATTTAAATATGTTGGAATATTGACATTGATATTTAAATAAAATATCAATATAGAACTATAATTCAACTCCCACATTTTAGCTAAACAAATAAATATGTAGTTATTTTTATTATAATAAAATGAAACTGATTCCAATTTTATGATTCATACATTTAAATGTCTTTTTACCTTACTTGTACATTTTTCCTTGGAATATGTTTTGATTTGGGATAATAACAACATTGGACATGGTAATAAACAATCAAAAAAATTCAAAACAAAGTCCACCATTTTATAAATGTAAATAAATGCTATAAATGTAATATATCAGACCCTATAGGATACGAAAATAAGAATTTTAAACATAGAATCATATAAATACACAGATATATTATATACAACACATTTTTCTTAATTACTTAATTACGAGATTGATAATTTACTGTTATTGTTTGATAAATTTTGAAGTTAAAATCTATAATGTTAGTAGCTAATAATTTATTTTTCTCAAAAATACATAATAAATGATCCTATCAATATTTTAATATCTTTTGATAACAATCAAGTTCTTAACAAAGTATTTAAATAATTGGAATTTATAATTATTACTTGTATTGTTTATTAAATTGTATTATTATTATTGTTAATAATACAATTGTAAATTGTACAATGTCTATATGAATTAAAAATAAATAAATACAATAAAAGATGTTTTAAATAATTTAAAATTTCATTATCATTTTACCATATTATTTTATTTTAATACTCACTTCAAAAATATACTCTATGAATATTAAATTATATTCAAAGCAATATATAATTTAAAGTAAACTTAACTGATTTAGTCAATAACAGTCTATAATTATTAATTAGTATAATTAACTATAATACTATAGCATTAATTAAATATACATAAATTTAATATTAAATATACTATATAAGTATAGTAAGTAATAAGTATTAAGTAAAGTTTATTAGTTTTTATGAAATAAAAAATTGAATATTATCGTTATAATCAAATTTAATATTTATGAATATATAATTAAACAAACCTAGTTGATTAGAGTTCTAAATTCAATGTACCTAACCTATAAATATTGGTAAATTTGGGAAAAAGTTGCAAAAATATGTGGTCCAGGTGAGGCTCGAACTCACAACCCCGGCATCGCTCACGAACAACTGTCTTATAAGTACCGTGCGCTAACCGATTGCGCCACTGGACCTGCTCATAAATTGTCAATATTACGTTATTTAAGTGAATGTGTTGTACATTGACATTGGTAATTTTTATCTGATTATGCAGTTTGTTTTTGAAAATAGTGGTTGATTAAAATATTAAAATTTCTGATTTCATAATGTTATTAACGTGTATAAAATTTATTGTATAATAATATGTCAACAGTTTTATTATACTTTTTATTTTATATAATATGTTTAACAAACGATCTGACAAAAAATAAAAATCTTTTTACAGTAAAACGCGCGTCTTTCGATCGTTTTAAATTTAACCTGTAGCTGTAGATATAGCATAGAAAAAAAAGAGTATTTTTTATTTTTCACATCAAATATAACATGATATCGATAAATAATTTAATTATTATTATCATTAATATATTATATATAAATTAAAATATTATTAATAATTGTTACCGAATTACTTACTATAAAATACAATTTTTTGTACAATTACCTACGCATTCATGCATAAAGTATGTAAATTATGTAATATAATAGGTACATAATGAAATATACATATAACATATTTTATATTTAATCCATTAATATCCATTACTCAACCTTAAAATATATTAAATACTTGTTCATCTGTCACCTAACCTTATTCAGACTTCTTCAGAGTAAGCAATATTTTATGTTATTGCAATTAAAATTTAAGTAAAAAAACTACAAACTAGATCGCTAGATTTATATTAATTTATTGATTTCATCAAAAAAATTGTCCTTCGGTATTTATTTTATTGTACCCATTGTTTAAAAATAACATTTCTGATGTAAATATTTAATTGATGCCTACTAATAAACAATTTACTACCTATTTTACAAGAAAAATAGGTGATTATATCTAATTAGTACTACTTTATTAGAGAGATCAGGTGTAGTGAATCTACAAGTGAATCTACACGCTTTACGTTAATTTGACGAAATCAATGTCATTGTTTGATCTGCAATATACTCCGAGGTAGTATATATTTTAAGATATTTTTAATATATAAATATTTTTTTAATTACATAAAAATCATGCACTAAAATAATTAAATACAATTTGAAAACAGATACTTATTGTATCTACCAATCTGCTTGAGATTAAGTTAATATCATGACGTACTCAGATGTTGTTTCGTTAAGAATATAGTTCAAAATCTAAATTATGTTTATTTAATTCTAGTATTTAGATGAGTGGCGTAGACACGAATTTTCGTTGGGTAGGGGGATCTCTGTTATATATTTATAATATATAAAAAAGGCCTCAGTGGTAAAGAAGGTAATCTATCCCCTCAAGACCACACAAACCGATTACTCGATTTATATGAAATTAATTAAAAGTTATTTTTAATAATTAAAAGTAAGTCACAATTTTTTTTTTATAAGCTTCTAAAGTTAGAATTTCTTTTAGAATTGAGTATTATGATATTATTATGATATTGTTACTGATTTTATTTTATTTTTAATGCATCAATAATTTTATTCTTAATATTTTAAACTGAAAATTTGATGACAATATTTTTATTACATACTTAATACTTAAGTCTTAATACAGTATTAATACTTAATTACTCTTGAACAATCAAGTACATAAAAAATTATGAATCGTAAGTCAATTTTTTTTTTTAATGCCTTCAAACTTTAACATTACTCATTGTTGTTTGGTTTGTTGTGTTTTAAAAGTCTGAAAACAATTTTTTCAGGAAGAAATAATGATCGGATAACAACAAGTAGGGTATGATTTCGGTAGAAAATTGCATCTACTTGGTACTTTATTTAACTAATTTTTCAAGAGTTTTTCTTTGGGATAAGAAAAATTACCAAAAAATGGTTAGAAAAAATTGCGAAATTCACGGAAACTGTGATTTTGACAAATTCTATTTTATATTTTACGATAACTAATGCAATTTTGAATATAAATTTGTATTACATTAGTAATGGCTTGTAAATTTTCACGATATCTAGACCTATTATTTATCAGCCTATTACAATTTAAATGAAAACAAATTAATGACAAAATATAATTTTTTTAAAATAATTTTTTTTTAAATCCATGATTCATCAGTTTTTCAGTGCGTTAAAAACAACATATAAAAATGATCAATGCGAAATATTATATCAAAAGCCCATGAAAGAGTCCATCCCCCATGTCACCCTCTTGCCAACACCCATTATTTAGATATATTAGTAGATCAAGGCGGAGGTTAAGTTATGCGGTTCTTCCGTATAGTCCGTACACCATGAAAAATCCGCCTTTTACCTCTTGCCACTAAATCTGCCCATCATGTGTGTCGTCCTAATATCACTACGAAGTCCTCCCTCCACTCTTATCATAACCATCATGCGTATTGTCACGTTGACGCGGCTATCCACATTACCATTCTCCAGACAAATCTTCCGTCCTCCACGAAAATTCTCCTTTCTATCTGCCTGCCATAATATACATCATATAAATTATTAACGAAATTGTAATATAAAAAATCAATATATGAATTATACATTAGTGGACAAAGTCTATAAATAAAATAGAGAATAATAATAAAAAAAAAACACAACCTACTGATAATTATGTCTTTCCAATATCTTCCTGTTATTTTTGTAAATTGTATAAAAATTTACATTGAAAATTAAACAAGATCAAAAAAAAAAAAGGTAAAAAGTTAAAAAATTTGAATTATAATCACGGAACGTTATACAGGTTTTTACAAGTTACAACAAGCCAACAGTGTATACATGGTAATCGGATTTTAAATTATTAATTTGTTTTATATTAATAATGTAAATGTTATAATACTGACTACTAAAAAATTACTAGTTAGTCAAACTAGTTAGTAAAATACTAGTAAGTTATTATAATTCATATTGTTGTAATTTTAACATAAAATGGTATTTTTTAATATTCAATGTTCACTATGTTCACTACCATTGTGTGATTAGCATCAATATTGTATGAAGCTGGGTTAATATTAGTGTACCACTCACCAGGACAATGTTTAAAGGGGGTAAAAGTGGCACATATCATAGAATGATGCGTGGAACAAATATCATACAAATACATTCACAAACATTCCAGTTATACACATGCCAGTAAGCTGGAGTAACCATAGTGTAATACTCTATGACAGTGACATAATATAGGTTAGGATAGGTACTTGATAATTTTGAAGAAGAAAAATGGTAAAAAATTTCATATTTGAAAAGCAAAAAAAGAATAATTTAATTTACATAAAGTATAAAATTATTTTTAAAAAGTCTGGTTGTCTTTAGAGTCATGAGTATGACTGAGCATTGGTTAAATCTTCCGACTTCCCGGCGGCACAATCAGCTAGGTAGTGATATTTCGGCCAATCAATATCATTAAAAAATTACCGCGGGGATAAATAAATAGATTTAAAAAATAATAACAATATAATTATCGTTCTGACTAAAAAATTTTGTTATTGTTTAATTGTTGCTAAATATGTTAATATGTGCTGGCTAAAAAAAATCATAATGTACATTGATAACACTTGATGGTCTCATCGAAATGTAATTATTAAATAAAATTTGTGTACGAATACAATCTACCGTTCGATTGTCTCATTGCGCACTATAAGAATTTGACTAAAGCACATCAATACCTTTAAGCATTGACTATTATTATACATAATATATTTATTAAATTACTATTAATATTGAAATGGGTAATAAATGTTCGTTCATTAATTTTTGTCCCAGAGCGGTAAGAGCTAACACGGAAAAAACGTTGAAGAACAAAGTGAAGGATAAGAAGGTAACAATTTAATTAACACCGCAGTGGGGACGTAAAATTAAGTTAAATTAAATATGTATACCTATATTCTATAGACTTAGTTTTGATTATTAATTAAATTAAATTAAACTTATTTATTAGTTATTTAGTAATATTATAATTCTAGTAATTACTTTAAAACATTATAAAATAAAAGTATAATTAAACTTAATTAAAATATAACTACCTGAAAAATATTTAACGAATTTACAAACACTACACGAAATTGTATAGTTATTTGAAAGCATAAATGTATTATTTAATACAATTAATAAATAATTTGACCATTATTTGTTTATTTAAACTTTTAAAATGTATTACTATTAAAATATTATTTTTAAATTTATTAGTATTTATATAAGATTTTTGTCTAATCAAATTTTACTATTCAATGTAAAAACTTTTTAGTGATGATTTTTTTGCATTTGTAAACGAAAACCACGAATATTTATTATTATTAATCGTAAATTTTCGGCATTATAAATCACATTTAACAACTAGAATATTGATCATTAGACATTATTTTTTTTTTTTAAAAAAAAACCGTTGCATGGTATAAATAGTTAACATTATTAATTTATAGAAAATGAACAAGTTATCGTTATTGAGAATGGTGTGTAAATGGCGTAACAAAGACGATTCGTTGGCCCCCACGGTTCCTATTATGTCTGAAACTCCACTGACCATACGTCAAATACATTCAGACGACGAATCCACGCTAGATGTTAACGGTACCGATGCTGCCCTAACCACTGCTGTACCATTTTTTGAAATAAATCTTTTCACCGAACACACATCGGGCAATGTATATGTCGAAGAAACAAGAAAAATTATTTTTGAAAATGGAATACCAACAACGGATGCAATTCCAGAATTTGTCGACGACACTCCGGCTGCTGACGTTGACGAAATTGCGGTTGTGGATCCGGTAAAAGTGGTTGGAGCTGGTAGCCAAGTTTCCAATTCTAACGTGAAAAAATCACCCGTTTCAAATGACCATCATGCATTGCAAAATGATGCGAAAGTTGTATATGTATTGGTGCCCGACGTCGGTAATCGTTTATTCACAATCCAAGCACAATACAACAACAATTATGGTAAATTCTATTATCATAAGTTTTACGTTTTAGTAAAATTTCTAATCAAAATTAATCGTTCTAGGCTATGGTAGTGGGCTTTCGAAACGGGCAGCTAAAAGAAACGCGGCATGGGATTTGTTGGACGTAATGACACCGAAACACGAAAATCTAAATAGATTATAATGTTATAACCCTTCTAATTAATGGTGTCTTCACCGCACCTACCTTTCGTACCTTTCTTGTGCGGTTTTTTCATTTAATTTTTACGGTTTTTGTACCATGTTTATTATACCTATGTTATATTACTTTTATTATTTACAATTATGAGAATATATATATTATATATTTTTTATATGAATTATATAATTATTTATATTTTATATAATCGTATTGCAATAATTAAAGCAATTTTTATAATGTCTTGCCATTCTATCTATGTAGGTAGGTATTGTCAGTGGCGCTCATCATACGGGTTACCAAGTATAACTGTAGCTGCATATGCTCTCTAAGGAGGTGGGTTCACCAGTGAACTTCAAATTTCGTGAATTAAAAATTATAATAAATTATTAAAATTGTTATAGCACAAAGCTTTAATTTAAACCTAATCTAAATAGCATAACTTAAAGCTAACTAATAGCGTAACTTTTAGTAAAGTTCTAAATACGGTTATCTAAAATTGCAAGTAATATTAAACATTTTTAGATAAATTTCAAAGCTATATATTTAGTCTGAAAGTCAATTCTAAATTTTACTACGTGTGTAAACTGTAAACTACTTATGAGAATGCTCGAGAAAATTTACTATTCCTTACGTTCAAAATTGTATTAGTTATCATGGAAAATCTAAAATAAATTATGTCAAAATTACCATATCCGTCATTTTTTTAAAGTTTTTTTCTCCCATGGAAAAACTATTGAGAAATTCGAAAAATGAGCAACATAATGTATCTAAGTAGATATAATTTTCAACCGAATACATACCCTACCTGTGCTAATTGGACCATTATTTCTAACATTTTTAGAATAATTTCAAAGCTTTCTAATTAATCAAAAAATCATTTTTCTCTTATGTAGAACACCTATGTGAATACTCAAAAAACTTTCAAGTCCCTATGTTAGAAATTGAATTAATTATCATAAAATATTTTAAATCAAAATAACGGGAACCATAATTTTGCCGATTTTCCGTAACTTTTTGGTAGTTTTTCTTCTCCTAAGTAAAAATATTTGAAAAATTAATAATACGATTAATAAATATCAGTTATATGCAATATTTGAAACTGACAGTATACCCTACTTGTGGTAATCGGACCATTATTTCTACCCCAAAATGTGTTTTCAGATATAATAAAACATTACATTCTTCGCTTAGATTCCAAAATGTATATTAAAACAGTTATAGAAAAATTTATTGTTTAAATCTTTATCTAACCTAGAATAGTTTGTACGTGGATGGGTATAAATTTAGTCAACTGTATGTACTCGCAAGAATTCTCATTGATGCGCCACTTAATATATTATATACTGCGCGATTCGACTACGTTCACATTTATCAACATGATGGAAATGTGTAAAAATTAAATAGACCACTTGAACATATTATTATGGATAATATTATTGGTATTAACCGTACAATATACGCGTGTGCGTTTTATTATACCTAACTCCGAATATTTTGATAACTGTCCAAAAACTTGTTCGACCTGCTTGCTCGTCCTTTGAACACGTGACAAGAAAGACATATATAATAATTACCGATGAACATTATAATAATATATACTAGCCATTAGGCATAGTTATATTGTGGATAATAATAGCGTTAAAATAAGTCAATGATAACAACAATTCAAAATTCAATTTAATTATTATAAAATTATCGTAAAATTTGAATTTATACTCGTGATTTTTATGCTATTTCTATACTCTCGTGCTCGCGACACCACAACGAGAATGTGGAGATATTATTATAAATTACATAAAATTAACTAATTTATAAATACCCGCGTAGGAATATTATATGATATTATTTTATTGACTTTGATTCTCCGTTTGATCGTTTTAATTATGTTATAATTGTGTTCATGTTCGACCGTGGAGTCTATATTTACAAAAAAAAAAAAAATAATAATAAATAAAAATTGAGTAGGTAGATAGAGGACGTTTAAGTATATATATTTCTTGTAGGTTAGCTGATCAAAATGTTATTTTACAAATTATGATGAAAATTTCATATGTTTTCAATATAATATTCATATTATTTTTGTAACACAATATTGTGATCACTCTGTATATAACACGTAGTTTAGTCCGATACCACATGCACACATTCTATAAATAGACAGTTTTAAAAGTTGCAAAAGTCATTTCACGTACGACAGTCACGTACTATATCTACACCTATGTTTTGTAGATTGCAGGTACCAATATAAATGTACCTATATGTAGTGTGTTGTTTGCTATCAGTTCACTTCGATGGAGAATGTACTCGCATTCACTCGATCAAAGATGTTACACACCACATATACGATACAAATGCTTTGCCGTTTTGTAAAAATCCAATCAATCTAAATGTCTAATGTATTTCTTAAGGCATACCGTATTAGGTATCTTATATACGTATTATTATTCATTTAACATTTATATTAAACGTAGAAAAAGAGGCGCATGAAAAAGAAAAATTAATATACTATTATATTTTAGTACTGATGTAGTGAAACTTCCATAACATGATTCTCGATAAGTTTGTAAGTCCTTCGAAGTGTCTGTAATATTTTGAAAAATTGTTAATTTTTTCCATCAATATACACGTATATCGAATGTAAACAAATATACGAAATTAGCGTCCGAGTAAACTTTCAACATAGATTTTATTTTCTAGGTGAATTTTAAGCTACTAAAAAGTATATATTTTCTAACTAGCCTAACAAAAGTACCCCAAGATATATAATATTAAGTAATACAAGTGAATTCTTCTTTTTTTATTACATAAAAATTCTAGAGAATTGCATCTAGTTGGTACTTTATTTAAATCATTTTTCGAATTTCTCAAAAGTTAAAGTTAAAAACTACAAAAAAAAAAAAAAAATAATAACGGAAAATAGCCAAATTCACGGAAACTGTAATAATAATGAATTTTATTTTAAATGGTTTATAATAAGTTATTAAATATTTTACAATTTTTTTTTGAATCTATCTAGTCAGACGGGGGTTCTGTTATGTTATACATTTTGTTAACTTAAACTTTTCTTTTAAGCTGTATTATTTTTTATTATATACCTAGTAGTATCTGTTTCTTTTTTATTATGTACTTTATTCGTTTGAATATAAAAGTATATTTTTAATTTAAGAGAATTAATATTATTTTTTAGTATTTTTCTTAGTTAGAAAGGCAGAAAACTGTCTTTTCGACTTTTAATCCATTCTTCCAGTACATTTTGATACACCTATTTGTTTATTATGTTATGGTCGAAGAAGAATCTTCACTATATAAGATATAACCTACTATGTTGAATTATTTGATATTAGTTTGAAATATTATAATATATAAAATACACAAAAAATAAAATTACTATACAAGAGAAATTATAACTAAAAATTGTTAAATGTATTGAAACGAAATCGTAATATCATCTTAATCGATATTATGATTATGATCGTAGGGAAATTGTAAAATGGATAGTATATTAATTTATTTATATCGTCTATCGTTATGTAATAATAATAATTTTAGTATAGTAAAAGTAAGTATATTAAAATACTTAGAAATATCATGAAAAAATATTGATCATAATATTGTATTACGTTAAATTTAAAGACAAAAATGTACATTATATTATTGAGGTACAGCTAATACGGGTGCTGTACGCATGCAAAGTTCGGAGTGCACACGTCATAAAATTATGTACGCACGTTTTAAAATTATTAATCGGCTTTTTAATACGTCGGCCGTTATGTATTTCGGCCAATAAAGGGTCTGCCAAGTGTCTATCGGCTCTTTGTTATCACAATAACCCACAAATACAATTCCCAGCATCACATAATATTACAATATCGGGGTAAACTATTTTAATACGCTTCCGAGAAATACTCAGAATCGATAACATTTATTTTCATTTAAATATAGGTAGATAGTAGGCACCAATAAGGCAATAACAGGTAAGATTGTGTAAAAATATACTTACCGATATTGGGCAGAAAGATGTGAAATCAATGCATAGTAATAACATATACATTATAAAATCGTTTATACAATTTAAATATTATTCTAAAACTTGATAGAATAACTTCATTTAAAAAATATAAAAAAAATGGAAAAAAGTTCTTTTTACCAACAATATAATAATATTATATTTATATATTAATATATAACTTATTATTTTACACGATTACAAAATAACAATAGTTTAATAATTAGTTTAATTTTTAAATAACAAATCTATACGTTACAAAAAAAAAAAAAAAACAAAAAAACAAACAAACAAAAAAGTAGAAAGTGTGTCGCGTTATTTTCTAAATAATGATTACAATTAATTAACTTAAAGAGTTAAAATCCGATAAATAATTAATTTACTAATCGTACTACGAAATTAGTACGAATCCGTCATCCGCGTACTTACATGTTTGTATTTTTTTTTTTTTTAGTTTTCAGTAGCTAATGATTGATGAATAATAAAACTTTATAAAATCTGTTTAATACATCATCTTATTCGTTTTTACATAGTATTAAAAATCTGAATTATCAAGGGAATAAAATCCATTTTCACATGATAATATGATATCTAGACGTTTATAGGTATGTTATATTAATTCATCAATATATTCATTAATATAATCAACAAATATAAATTTATGTTTCCAGTAATTGATAACAAATGTTGTACATATTATAAATACGATACAATATTTTATTTAAAACTTTATATTATAAATTAGAACTGTAGATATTTGTTATATATAATTTTTATTTTAAAAAAAAATGTCTACGTAATAACTAAATAACATTAATAGTAATTCAATATTATTTTCAATTTGTTTATACATATTTTTTAAAATGAATAAAATTATATAGGTATATAAAAAGATTTCTATATATATATATATTTACATTATATTATGTTAAATTAAAATGATTTTTAACAAAGGTAAAGAAAAGGTTAAAGAAGTTAAAGTATTAATAATTTCTGAATTATAATATTATAATAAAAAAGTTATCGTAAGATCAGATAATTTTTTTTATGTATTAAATTAGTACCTACCTACTCGAGAATTAATATCACTGTACCAAAACAAGCGTATTCGGAATTTCTGCGTTTAATTTTTTAGGTATACGAGTATATTATAACAGTTTGTATTATATACACTAATAGAACATTAAATAAATACATTTAGTTTTTAATTAAATATTAAAAAGGATTATACAGATAAGTATAAACCATCTAAATAATAATAACAATAATAAGTTTATTTAATGACTAAATAAATTAAGTCGATACAATTTTAAATATTTACAGAATCTATAATTATGTTGGATTTTCATAATCGACACGACCAATAATATTAGGTACAATATAGGTATAATATAGGTTATACATACATAAGATCGATAAAATGGATCGATTTTAGTTTGATCAATCGTTTGACGTTTCATAAAAAATATTGATGTTATGTTTATTAGTAATTAATAATATTCATTATTTTTATTTTCTCAGCTTTTTTTGGTTTTCGACTTTAATTAACTTATCGTTTACTTTATTTGATTCGTGTCAACAAAATATAATATATTGTATTTTCATTTATTCGTAATCAATAGCATAGCACTACAGTCTATAATTAGATATTTAAATTATTTACACACATTTCGATTAAATTGACATGTACAACGTATAGATCAATTTCATACACTCAGTGTTAAAGATAATATGTATAACGACAAAGAGTTATCGACTCCAATTAAAATGAGAACGTTAGACATTAAGACTCCGAATAAAAATAAATAAAACATCGTTTTTCTAACAAATAAAGGACAACCCATACATTCACAGCGTTTGAACTACTCGTATATAGTGTACTACGAAATGTAAATATATTTATTTTTTTTAAAAATTTTTTTTTTGGTTTGGTATTTTACTTCTCGTTTATGGTTTCTATCAACCATCATCGTTTTCATAAAGTGTCAGTGGTGTTATAAAATTTGGTTATTATCTCTGGAGTGATTGTTATAACATTTAAAATAAAAAAAAAAACGAATTTATTATAATTATTCGTTTTTATTAACACGCAGAATTGAAACAACAAAAATAGTGTTATTGCAATGGAAATAATATTTGAAATTCATCTTGTAAAATAAATAATCATCAGAAATAAAATTGGAAATTAATGACATCCTTAATATTATAAATTACTTTTGTAGCCAAGTAACCAAGGAAAATAATAATATAACCAAGAGCTGAATTATTAGAAAAATAATAATAAGATAAAAAAGTTTTAATTAGTAACATTCAAAATTAGTAAGATTCGGTTAACAGTTAATCTATCGAATTATTTTTAACTATACATTTTTTTTTTTATTATTATTGTAATAAATTACAAATCAATTACGAGTTAACACAAAATATAATGATAAATCTTCCAAGATAAATTTGTTCAATTTTTTAATACACATCATTATCAAACATACATTACCATTTTATTTTAAACATCCTCAGCCATGATAGTTGTTAAAGCCACTTAAAAATTATCAAAAATAAAAATATGACGTATAAGATAATGTGAACAGTCGTTAGATTATGGGCATTTAAAATAGTGCACAATAATAATATTTTGGTTTAAGATTAATTATCAACATTGGAAATATATCTTATATCGTGTAAATACACCGAAACATTTAATTAAACTTTTTCCAATTATTCAGAAAATAATGTTTTAACATCTTATCATTATGATAATATAGTACTCGATATCGCAATAAATAAAACACGATAACGGATATAGTATACTTGTATTCTCTCTCATTTGACAGTGTCATAGTTTGTCATTATTTGCGCAGTTGTAGAAATTTCCTTAAAACTTGACAAATCCCGGGTATTTCAAAACGGTTTGTATAAACAGTTTATTCCTCGAATAAAAAAAAGCTAAGAAAATTAAGTTTTGTTCGCATTGTTGTTACATAGTATAATTAACCAAACATATTAGAAGTCTTAAAATATTATTATTTCACACGTCAGCTTCAGAATTCGGTTGAAAAATTATATTGTTTTCTTTCGAAACAATAATACAATAATTTCTTGAATAATTAATTAATAATTGTTCTGTAGAAATTGGTGGTCGGGTTCTCCAGATTAATTGAAATTATTAAATTAAAACAACGTGTGACACAAACAAATATCTCGAATACTAGAACGACGATAAAGGTTTACGATACTAAGATAACAAAATACACGTTTTTTCTTCTTCGAAAGAAGAATTGCTCTCGCGACATCTTTATTATCATAATAAATTGTTGTCTGCGTTTAAATCACAATCTTCTTCCACTCCACTCTTTCCGGCTCACTCTTAACTCATTACCTTCGTGTACTTACTCTTCACACTAATGAAGTGGACTGTGATATTTGTTTTCTATCCTTCTATCTTTCATCAACGTACTAAATTCCTTTCTTACTGAATTTGATATGGTTTGGTAAGTAAGTGATTTTAGTTTTATTTGTAATTGTCGAACTATAATTTCGAAACTCTTATAATAAATAATATTAATAATAATAAAGACATAACACACCATTTTATCGACAAAACTGTTTTCTGTAGGTATGTATTTTATCATCTATCTAAAATACATAATAATAATTATTATCTACGTATATTAGATTATATTATAATAGCATTTTGATAATAATTATTATATCAAGCATTATTATTAATTATTAAAATATTCACAACACTATAATAATATAAACTCCAGGTTTAGTATTCGTTAAATTTTATAATATAAATTAAATTTATTATTATTTTTACAAAAAAAAAAAACAAAAAAACAAAAAAAAAAAACAATAATAATAATTAGCTATACTACCGTAACAATAATATTATTATCTTATTATAATAGTGGTGTTATTGAGCTGTTCATAATGGTACGTGATGCGAAGATGTGAGACACGTGACCACGCCGAATACGGTTATTACGATTTGGGACCGGCTGTATCCGCTGGGTCCCCAATTGCCTGGAAAACACAATATACACGAAAAATAATTAGACAAGTTTAATTAAATAAATAGACCGGTTTCACGTTTTTGTCCAAACCGTTTATCAATGTTGCATAATGACGGTAATGGTCGAATTCGGGTAAAAATACCTATTGATATATAAAATGTTTAGGTAAAAAATATCCAGTATTGCCGATAATAATCCATTGGAAGTTGTTGATACGAATTTAAAGAAATTGTTAAAACAAAAAAAAAATAATATCTTTATCATTATTACCAATGTATTATATTATTCCATATACTCGAATAATTATAATACAGAATATGGTATAATAGATTTCCTAAAATATTTTAGTTCAAAAAAAGCGTAAATATAAAACTTTCCTTCTTTTTTTCCACCATTAACGGTATATCTATTTAACTATAATATTAATTGTAGTGTCACTGATTATAGTAGTAAATATAATATAATTTAAACAATCAAACAAACGAATGAATGTAATTCGATCTCAAAGTAATTAAGCCAACTCGATTTTTAAATATTTGTTCTTGGATAAAATAACATCGATATTGTATACTCGTTTATCGGATATTTTTACCGCTTACTTAAACAGTCATATAAACATTATTGCGTCGAGAATTCGAATAAAAAATGTGAAAATATATAATTGAATAATAGAAACATTGAGTGTAAAAAAACGCCAATATTGTGTTTGTAAGATTATGTTAGCGAAATAAAATGAAACGAAATACTCGTGTACGTATATTTAAAAAGATGATAAAATAATAATAATAATCCGTATAATATAGTGTGAACGGACCGTTGTGTTCTCCTGAGAGGCGTTTCTACGATGGATTTATATATAATATTATACACTTTCGACGACGACGACCGCGACGGAGCCACGCGATAATGCGTATAAAATTTAAAATAAAACAAAAACAAAAACGATTAAAACTTTTGAACTGCTTTAGTGTTTTATGCGAATCTCTGTAGGTGAGACTTTTTTGTGTTGCAACAAACGTTCAAAGCGGATATGGTTCAAACCAACAAACCAAGTCAAAACGTGTACAAAGGATAATAATAATATCATGGTCGAAATCATATATACTATATATAGCATCACCATGATAATGGTTAATATTATTAATGGTATTCACAAAGCAATTCAAAAACTTAACATATAAACCAAGGGGCTTATTTTTTTTTTAAAAAAAGTTATTTTCGACATTAAAAATTTAAAAGTAAAAAAAAAAAAAAGAAACAATAATAATAATAAATAACGAAAACAATTTAATATATAGTGTCCTACCGTCGTGTTTATCCTCCTCATTGAATTTTTTTCCTATTTCATATTTTTTAAAACCCATTTTATTATAATATTTTTTTGATACCTGTACCTATTATTTTCAGTATACTTGAATAGGTAGTAAAATAGTCAAATTTAAACAAAATTATTTTTTTTATATTTCCATTACATATATGTGTGGTTGTAAACATTTAAAAGTTTAGATTGTAAGACGATAAGAAGAATTGAGTGTATATGTACTTCTACTAAGAATCTTCGTTTAGACTTTAAAATTATTTAAATAAATATAGTTGAATACCAAATAGAAAGTGATATTAAATTATTTCAATAGTAATAAAACATTATTTAAAATTATTTTATTTTATTTTAAAATTAAGTAGAGTAAAATAATTTTCTTTAATTAAATAAATACTATTCTTTTATATATTAATAATTGATAAATATCTGATTTCAAAAACATATAGGTAAGCAATTATGAACAGAACGAGATCACAGCGGGACTTCGAATATATATTTATTATTTAGCTTACAAATATTGATATATTGATTATTTTTTATATTTATTATACGATATAAAAATAATGATAAATGATTAAATATCATGTTATGAAAGTAATTTCGTATAAAAATGCCGATGAAATTAATAAAAATTGAACTTTAATAGGAATTTTGCTTTCAAACATGCACGTAGCGTATTTCATGAAATTAAATAATATGAATAAACATCAAACAGTAATTTTAATAGTAGGTATATTATTTTGTTTTATTCTATTTCATATATATTTAAAAAAAAACAAAAAATATCGAAATGGTCACAAGTGGTTTATTTATGCATACCTACAACAAGAATACAAATTTGTTTGACGATCTTTGTAGTATTATAATATTGAATTATCGTTCCGAAAATACTGATGTAATGTATAATGAATGTTTGGATAACAATTGTTATTTTACGATTATCAGTTTAATTTAATTTAATTTTTTTTATTTGACTTTGATAACGTGAAATTTATATTTTAATCGATGAAAATAATTTATTTTATTAATATGAAAACAAAAGTTATCATATTATAGAATTATCATGATTCCAAGTCAATTAGTTAGTAAAATTTCTTTATTTTTGGTTTAAAGCAAACTGCACGATTATGTTTTTACAAATTATTACAAAATACATATAAAATGAAATAAAATGTTCACGTATATTTTATTGTCAATTTGAAATATATTGTTTTTAAATATAAATGGTTTTTTTTTTTTTTAAAAAGCAATTAGGTTTATTGTTGATTTTTCAATATCATATGTAACTAAGCACGTTTTAGGATTACAAAAATTCAAACAAAATTATCAAAGGAGGTAACAACAAACAACAAAAGTGTGTGCGATTTAAAAAAATAAATAATTCGTGAAAAATATACGTCATGTATAATATAAATAAAACAAAATACGCGTGAAAATAATATTGAAATAAATTGCAAGTGGTAAAAAATCAAATTAAATCAAACAAAAACTAGCATAATAAACGTGTGCAATAATAATTTGTGTAGAATAATAATATTTTAAAAAATATAAAATAAAATGTGCTTTATAAAAGGGATTTGCCCACCTGAGACCTCGAGTTTCCCAGGAACAGTGGGACTGACGGGACTCGGCTGATGTTGCCGGTTGTCCCGGGCAGACTGCAGTCCGGTCGTATTTCGTACCACTACCGGCCCTTTCGGTAGCTTCCCAACTGTAAACCAACCATAACACAACACGATCGGGTTATAAATACAATGAGCATCGCAGATATACCGGTTACCCGGTATACGGTCTCAATTTCTATCTATATCGCCTTATATGTTTATTTATGTATAATTTATACTCTCTCTCACTAAATGTCACTCAATCAAACTCACGCAGCCTAAGCTCGAATTTCCACACTTGTAGTCGTTTTCGGATTTTATAAGCGAATGATATATAAAATTATATTTTTGTACTAGTCCGAAAAGATGTCATTTAATCTAAATATAACTAATTATTAGGTTTAAGTTGAACCTAAAGTGATTAGATTATAATTTACAACCTGTATTTTGCTGGAAAATACAAATATTTATGATATTTTTTTTTGTATTATATATTGTTATATATTATTCTAATTACGTGTTTTCAATATATCGTTTAAAAATTAAATACAGTAATAAACGTGTGATTTTTTTATAAATTTTGGCGCATATTTTCTTATGATTTTGGGCAGACAGATATCTCTGATAGTTCTGCGTCCAGTGTGCATAATAATGTTACACTATAGTTTGTTGTTACGCGATCAATAACGATAAATCTAACACGATCCGAAATTCAAAAGGTCAGGCCGTCGTATTGCTTTTCTTTTCAATATGCGATCGTATATTATTATTATAATATTACAATGTACGCTACAAAACGATAATAATATCATCTAATGCTGGATTTATGAGCGTAATTTTATAAACCATAAAAACGTTATATATTTTTTTTTTCCGTTTTGTTTACAGTTTTTATTGCAATTATAAAGTTTTCTTTGAAACATACGAGCACTGTCGTCCACTGCAGGATGCATTATGAATTTTATTTATATTATATACCTATAAATAATTTTTAAAACGCATTTTTCATTTCCATAAACTTTGTTCCCAAGAAGTTATACGAAACCCATAAGATATAAGAGATACGCACGTCTAACACAAACAACAACTTAACATTATTAAATAAAACATTTTTGTAGGTAATATTTTATAATATTATTTGTGTTGCTCGATGAGCAATGATCGAAAAAAATGTTTATCTAACAAATTTTACTTTTAAACAAAAATATTATACAATAATGTTGAATTATTATTATTTCTATTAATTAATTATTTATAATCATTTATAAATATGCTGCTCATTTGTGCTCACAGAATACGTATTATAGTTAGATTTTTTTTATTTAATAATATATCGCAAATGTATTTATTTCTTAATTTATTTACAAGAAAAGGACATTTAATAAATTGGAAAATTCAGTTATAAAAATAACATTGTTCAAATGAAACATAAGTAAGTTTCTTAAGCTCATATTTTATTATACTGAATTAAGGAAATGTCGCGTTATTTTAGAAATAGGTACCTATTACGTAAAATGTTTATACTTTGTATAATATCAATATGTCTCATAATATCAAAATGCATACGGATATGTAATAATATGGAGTAATCATTTTATAAAATGATAAATCGTTATAATTTTTAAAATGAATTAGAAATGTTCATAATTTATATTATATAAAATAAAAAATATATCAGGTATTTAAAAAGTTTTTAAAAACAATAGCAATACATTTGCCTGATAAAATAATAATGATTGTTTTATATTTTTTTTAAACTCGTTATAAATTATTTTAAATAGTTATAATTATATTTATTCACAATTTTAGCGAATATAATATTTTAGTATGTTCAAAAGTAATTACTATTTACATAGAAATTGAAATAATATTGTATGGTATAAATGTGTTTTTATTCTCAAAGTCATTTAATATAAATAATTTAAAGACATACGAGTAAATTTAATTCATTATAATAGAGAACATTGTTAAATTTTATTGAAAAACAACTAAAAGGTACCTAAAATACTAGGTAGGTAATTAATATATTAATTTTAAATGTTTAAAAAAAATATTCCAAAGTATTTTTTTATTATTTTAAAGAGATTCAAAATTTGGTATAATAATTTATAAATATAGAATTTCAGCTTTTGAATATTTATTTTTTATATTCGTTTACTTTAATTATGTAATTTATTTTTCTTGCAAAACATATAAAACATATGTATATAATATAATTTTTATAATAAATATAATGTATGGAATAATTAATATTTTGAGAAAAATCATGTTGACGAAGTTATAATAATTTAGTATCGTAGATATAATTCTGCAAGTTAATAATCGAATTTTTTAAAACTTTAAATATGTATCGTTATGTACAAAGTACAATTGGACGGAAACAAATAGTCATAAAATATAAAGCGTCATTACGTTCAGTAGTTAAGTTTAAATATTCAAACATTGAAATAAGCATAAGTATATATTTAGTAAGTAGAAATATAAAATACAATATAATTTATTTTAAACATATTTATTAAAAAAAGATTCTCATTTATGAATGATTATTTATTATTAGTAGATATATGCAAACAGCGACCGTTAAAATTTGTATGATATAATTATGTTGTAAACTGTTATAATTATGTTATTGCGATAATTGTTTAGAAACGCGAAGTTAATATATAAACTTACCGTCTTTATTCGGCCGATTGAGTTCCGATGCCCCTTTGGGAGCTACGGAAGGTTTCGGTATTTCTGAAAGAGAAAAATAAACAGACTGAATAAATAAATGGAAAAATAGAAAACGAGGATAAAATGTATAAAACATTATTGCGACATCACAAGAATGAATTTTCACGTTTCACCCCGTGAACAAAGTCCCAGGGTTATATAATTTATTATACGATCGACCCGAATTTATACAAATAAATTGAAAAACTCGCGAGTAGGAGAATAAAACAGAAAAAGACCACAAGACCAAAAAAGGGTATAGGTATCTATAATTTATTTAGAATCTTTGAGGAAATAATACGCATTGTCTTACGCATAAAATATCGGACGACTAATCTTCTACAGAAGGACTTTTTCTCTGATAACTCGTCACTTTAGGATAATATGCACTGTTAACGTTGTCTTGTTTAACTTTGCAAAGCGTCTATTTTACTTTTTCCCCTTATTGTTTACTTGTTGACAATCCGTAAACAACTCGAACTCGCATTGTAATCATTTTATTTCTTAAAAAGAAAAATAATAATAATAATAATAATAATAAATAAATAATAATAATAATGAAAAGATCAATCACAGCCATTTGACGGAACATTGATGTACCGGTATTCAAGGGGAAAAATTGTTGTTTAATACTCTGTTGGTGAGCGAAACTTCGGGAATGGGATTTAAACGAACCGTGATTAATTGGCTTCGCAGACTTTGAAGTGTTCTACGGAACCAGAACACGACAAAAATAAAAATAAGACGATGACAATGAATAATAAGAAACCAATAAAAAGAAACTAAAAAAAAGAAATCTCTAGCTATAGCGACGACGGAAATATAATTATTACACTTGACGTTTATAATAACTTTAGGTTTGGTTAAACAAAACCAGAGTGTTCATTATCAAATTACAATGTATTTTCCAATAATGTTTTTTTTTATAAAATATGATGAGATGAGATTAGCATAATAGTTGTATACGTGGAGCAATTAAAATCTTAATGTTTAGTGCAATTTATTTTAAGATAACAAATTAATAATATAATTATATACAATTAATCTAATCTAACCTAAATATATTGAAGTTAAAATAATAATTTTTGTAAATATTTATCATAATTATACGTTATTGAGTACTTTAATTAACCTTTTAATTCTCTTAAATTGTGATTCTAATCTACAATCTAATCATCAAATGATACTTTTTATTGATGTTTTTTTGAATAATTCTCTTCACTAAATGGATATGTGAGTACTTCTATTAATATAATATAAAACAATTACAAATAATATAATTATAATTTTCAAATATAATTTGATATCAATTTTATGTATAGTTTGATTAGAATTTGAAATAGGTATACTTACCTACTATGAAAATATTTTGCGACACAACATTATAGCTATGGGAAGTGTAAAAACGGATAAGCTGTTTTATAATTGTACATGAAAATACTTCAAAGCAGTGTTGTAGTCCGAAGCATTAAAAAAAACCAATATTTTGATTTAATTACATTTTTTCTCTCATGGTCATTTTATAATTATTATGTTATTATTGTTATTACATTTTTTTTAGGTATAATAATACCTAATCAATATTTATTAAAAACTTTGAAATTCTAATTTATTTTTCGATTCATAACATCATTCGCCGATCGACATACTACATGTATATTATTATCCGACATCATTTTATCTCGATCTTTCGATCTTCGACCAAATGACCAACTCCTAAAAAACACATACCGTAAAGTCTGATGGAACCTTCCGTTTCGCCCAGCGAGTTCTTCGATATGCACCTGTAATTTCCGAAATCCGATTGGCCCAAGTTTCTAATGGTGAGCCGCATATGGATACGGTAACTATTCTCCGCGTCTGACGTCACGTACTTTTTGTTGGGGAACAGCATTGTTTTCGAGTCTCGAAACGACCAATAATTTATCGATTTGGGATACGCCTCCGTCTGGCAATCGATCGTTACGTCCGTGCCGGACGGAGCTCCGACTAACTGATTCGGTACCCATATCATCGGGGAAACTAAAAAAAAAAAAAATTTTAACAATTTTAATACGTTAAAGATATTTTTTATAATTGGTACTGGTTATGATAATGGTCCAAAAACACCAACAATTTCATTTATATACATATTTATATTATATTTATTAATTATCACCATATTATTTTAACGGTTAAAACAAGAACAGTCGACGCACGACTAATATTCATTGAAAAACCATTTAAATATCATATATATATATAGATATTATATAAAACGGTGTAAAATAATATTTACAACAAATTAGTTGAACTAAAAAATACAATAATTATGTGTTTGATGAAAGTCAGTAAAAAATTGTCTTTTTAAAAACATACATATATGTTTATTTAAATATTTATAATAATATAATCTTATATTATCAGTTCTATTATCGGAGGAATACTATTAGGCATACTATTTTATCGAATAAAATCATTTTCCGAAATAATGTAAATTATATTATTATATTATTGGCGAATCGTTTGTTTTTTTATTTCGTGCTGTTTAACAATATAATTAATCTTTATGTTGTATATATTATATTATTGTGTCAAGCCCAAAGTGAAAATCGTCGGGACAATAATACGTTAAAAGCATGTGACCACTGTTGAATATCCCACAGGAAGTTTTAATCGAAAGTATAATTTATATGTGTACTCAACTTCATGTTTCGGGTGTTCGAAAAGAAAATTAAATATCCCTATGTGCAATTTTTATTTTATTATTTTCTAGTCGAATATTTAATTAACATACTTATATTAGTTTGGAATCTTGAATTTATATTCCAAACGAATCGTTACGGTGATAATATTATAATATCAGTAGTTATATCACAAATAAAGTAATTTCATTTTTCAAATGATTATTATTATGTAATAATCTCCAAATTGTTTAAGTAATATTTTGATCGATCGCTATCGTCGTGTTTTAAAAAATGTTATTCGATTTAGGAGAATTACGTTATTATGTTACGAATAAAATCAAATAGAATATTAGATTTTTATTTCGTTTATTATAGTACCAATTAATATTGTTGCGTCATAAGTTTGTAATATTATTCGATATCGGATTATATTAAAAACTTCAATAGTTAGCATAATATTTATTAATTTATTAAATTATCAATTATATTATTATGTCGTTACTGTTTTATATTTTAAATTATTATTATACGACGATGAACAGATCGAAATTATGCAGGTAAATATTTGCGTAAATTTGACAATTTAAATTTCAATACTAGGCAATGTAAATATAAATATTTAAATTAAATTTTTAGCATTTCGAATATTTTACATATTTAACATTATGTTTTGAATATTACGCTTGCAATCGTATTTAATGAAATGAAACGTCATAGGTAAATATTAACATATTAATATTATTGAATATGTATTATGAGTGTAGATACTGTAAAAACAAAAAAAAATATTAATATCTAATAATAAATTATTTTTATTTTCATATAGGACTAAAAGTTAAGTTATAATAAACCATAATAAACAAAAGAACAAAACGAGTGGGGTTTAAAAAAATGGGTTTCTTCTTTCATTTAATTATTACTTGCTATAATGAAGTTTTTAACTACAAATTTCCGTTGCTTAAATAACAACATAATATGTGGCACACCACTAAGATTTATAGTTTGTTTTTAAAGTTATAGGTACCTATATGAATATTTATAAATTTAATTTTGATATTACACATTTGCATATTTTTTAGAATTATTATTATTAAGATTATATATGTATTATACGTACGTTTTTATTCAAAATAAAATTAAGATTTTTAATATATTAGTTCCGCAGTATTTGACCTATTTTTTTTATGAATTAATCCGAAGAAACATTTTAAACACGATTGTCTTTTGATAGTTTATTAAAAAAGTTATAACTAACTTTGTTTTTGAAATGATGGTGAAAATCGTTTAGGACAATTTTAGATTTTAGTATTGCCAGCTTGGCATAGAAAAAAATCTAGTGAAAGTTTTATCGTTAATAAAATAATAAAATAAAAAAATAATAATAACCACCATAAATACTCTGCACACTTTTAAATTAAAAAATATATTTTTTTTATACCTCATATTGCAACGATTTAAAAACACTAGGCAGTGTTGAAAAAATTAAAATTAAAAACAAATTTCAAACAAATCATTAAAAAAAATATTGCAGAAATTACTTGACTAGATATGTAATGCGGATGACTATGATTTCGTATAACCAAATCAATAAAAAACAATTAGAAATATTCGTTTTTTCTATAACAATATATTATGTATTATATGTGCTTATGTATAAACGATCGTAATGCTAAAAATGTTTGACATTTATTTTTAGCGCGATCGAAATAATATTAAAAATTATGGACATAAGCATTAAGTTCAACTCATATTAATAATGTTATTTGATAATCGGTAACGATAAAAATAACATTAACGATTATACATTTGCGCAGTCGTTATATTTGACCACAAAAAAAAAAAAGTCGAATACAAGAGTATAATGTAATATTCTGTTGTAAAAACTTTAAAAAATATTTCATCAGATAGATGATACGCTAGTGATTTTAAAAAAAACCTCGTCTTTGAGGTCGAAATGAATTAGGACCGAACCAAACTGATCTTTAAGCAAATTTAGAGTTAAATAATAAACATTAATAAATTTTTGTTAAACGCAATTATAGTATATATTTATACAATTATTGGTTATAGAATATTACTTATTATTACTCACTTATTATGGTAATATTTAAAATATAAATACTATAATAGTACTTATTATATATTTAAATAAATTCTGATTAAAATTATTTATATTTCATAATCTACCATACAGGCAATAAAACAAAAATAAAAATACCAAACCGAACTAGTTAGGTTCAAATATTAACCGATTTGAGTTCGATTTTCGATGTTCCCCTAGAGTTCGATTCGGTTCGGTTCGACAATCAAACAGTTTGTAACATTGAATGATCATCGGTAGTTGTAACTGAGAAAAGTTTATCAATGAACGGTCGAGAACAGGTTTGAGATATTTAATTTTGTATAATATTACATGATATTATGTCGTCGGTCGGCTAAATAATCTAAGAAAAAAAGGGTTTATATTTCAACTGTAGCGGATAGCGACGGACTCGCGTTGAATTTCAACTACTTAAACACGTAAACTTTCCACTCTGGTAGCAATGTCTTCAGTGCTCCCTGGGGTGTAATCCGGCTCTAATCCTGCCGTTTATTAGTTTCGAGTTTGCAACGCGAAAGTTTTGTCAAAACAACCGAATGCCGGCCGCGGAAAGGGTGACGAAAAAAACAAACACTCTCAGTACCAAAAAAATAAAAAAAAATAGCGCCGACGCGTGAAGTCGATGACGTATATTTTTCACTTTATTTCACTTTGTATTTTTTTAAAAACTTACGAAACGTCCGCAACTAAAACGTGTTGGACAATATTTAAAAAATATATTGATGAGTGGTATATGGCTTGTTATAGTCGTATATTACAATGCATTGTTTAAAACATTTTTGAAGAAAAATTATAAGAAATCGATGTGTTAGAATAAAATTATTATTGTCATAAAGTGTAACATTAAAATATTTGCTTTGCGGTAGAAAATTTAGGGACAGGTCTGATATTTTGACAAAAATGAGACTAAGAATATTTTCTTCTTATTTCGGTTTTTTCCAACACAGATTGTCGATAAAGAGTTTTTAATGACAAGTGATAGTCTTTACTTATTGTTAATAATATTCATCGATCTCGTCGAGTTTTATTGTCGATAAAACGAATAGAGAACGTCTCTCTGCGTATACCTTGTTTTATTAATGCGCGTCAATTTATCTTATTTTTCAATATTTTTAATCATTTACATTAGGAGTTAGTATTCATGTAGCATTTCACCTCTCTTCATGTCTTAAATTCTATAAATCTTAAAGTATTTACTTAATTTTAAATGAAAAATATTGATTGTAATTTTATATTTTATAAACTTTAGAAAAATCAAAATACATGAATTGTTTATTTTGTATTTTTTATTATGTTTTATTATGTATAATTATATATAAAGATGACTCTTCTACAGAGTGTCACAGATGATCCATATATTAATTATAATATCTCAGTGAAAAAAGAAGCTTTCAAAATTCAGTTTTTCTAAAATTATTATTTCAACAAGGTGCTATATATTACCACAATACATCTATTCGTTTTAGTTTTAATCGCCTAGTAAAAAATAAAAATAAAAATAAATTATTTTTATTTTTTCAGTTATGTGAAATTTGAAAGTAGCTATTTTAAAGAATATATTTTTATGAAAATTTTAATGTGTTCACTTCCTAATTTAATTAAGATGACAATTTTTTGGAATTATTTTAATGATAAGTAGATTATACATAAACAGTTGTAGCATAACAAAATATTAATTAAACAATTGGTAGATTTTTTTGTCATGCATAAAATTCTGTGATCTACAATCGCGAATGGCAAATTTATGCTGTGATCGATAATAATTTCTCGAGAAATATTAATAACGTATAATAATAATAATAAATAAATATATTCATATGTCTAGCTAATAATAATACGTTAATAATTCTAATTTCTTTTATCTACTTTATAATTATTATTAAAATTAATAACTAAAAGAATACAAGTATTAAGCATAATATTGTAGAATACATATATTCTGATGTTTTTTTTTGTTAAGTATACTTAAACCTAAAAAAATATTTCTTATTGCATATGTAAAATCAAATTAGTTCAATAGCTTTAAAGTTTGCGCTAAAAAATTTTTAGAAATGCATACATAAGTAGTTGAAGTAAGCTCATATTGGGTATTTTTAGCTGAGATATTTTGTAATGATAGATTGATAGATAACATAAATAGCAGTGGGTACATACAGCACAAATATTGGCGTTGTAGAAATGCATATTTTAATAAAATTTAAATGTTGTTGAGAAAGTTGTACTCCATACTAGCGCAATGTCTGTACTAGATATAGTTCAGTAAATAGGTACATAAAACTAATAGGATACGATGAATGTATAAAAAAAAAGAAACTGTGACTTACAATGTTATAACACAGAATGTAACAATTTCACAAATAATTAAGACATTAAGACAATTAATAAAAATAAAGAAATTAAATCTTACAGAGTTTAGGTAATTCAATATTTTATCTAATAAATAATACCAGTAGTAAACATAAATTAATAGACCAAATTAACAATTAGATTAACTAAATTATCAAAACTAATTTGAAAATATTAAAATATTAATATTACATAACGGATTGCAAAGTAAAGTGTTTATGTAATATGAATAATAATCTTTAAAGTATTTCAAATAACAGCCGATACTTAAAGGAATAGATATATAACATATCATATTACATACCCACAGAACCTATTGGATTTGTTTTAATTATATTAAATTATAGATACAGAATGTCTCGCAAAGGTATACTCGTAATATCAATTTACTTCAATACGTTATTTTACAAAAATATTTTCTTTATTAAAGATTATAATATTACGATAACCTAATAAATGTAATTAGTTACAGTGTTCTACACTGTATGTTTATTTTTTCAAGTAAAAAATGGAATAAATGGGACTTAAAATATTGTATTTATTAACACTATTAAATATGAATAATTAAACAAACGCACTCCAGGAGAAATACGCATAATAAAGTAATACTTATTACCTTTTAGTAGGTTGGATGTGTAAAAAATATCGAATTTCGCAGAGAGGAATATGCGAGTCAACAGTTTTAAAAAAAAATTATATTTGTGTTAATAATAATGACATTTTCATTTATGCGGTAACCGTTTTTGAAAATTTAAATATTAAAACTTTACACGTGTGGACGTGTTTCGAAGTAATTGAAATTCGGAGGTCTGAAACGGTTCGATGTTGAAATATTGAAATAAGTATCCGTGTTTGTGTTTTGTACTTTGAACGGGTAAATATATTATAATATTGTAATATAGTGAAAATTATACGAGTTGCGTTAGCTTGGGACACTGGCTATGTAGTATTGTTATTTTTCCGTCAATATTTGTATGTTTATTTGGTCTAAAATAAACAAACTTTTTTTAATAAAATTATTGGAATAGTGGAGCGAAAACGGTTGTTTCCCAAAACATTATACAAAGGGATCAGAAAACCATTTTCCAAAAATAATGGTAGTTCCATTTAAAATATATATGTTATCCTTACCATTTTTATAACACAAAATTATGATCACTATGTTCATATGGTTGAGTGTCTTGACTAGTGGTTTTCAACCATTGTCGACAGAATACATCCGGTTTTACATCCGGTACATTGGGTTAAAAAAAAAAAAACCAATGAAGTAGATTACACTTCTGGTGACTTGTTGCTCGGAACGATTATTTATATACTTATTACTTTGGTGGACCATTTAAAGGTAAACATTTTAGGATTTTTTACAATATTTTAACAACAGTTAGTTTATATCACAATTGTTTAGGGACTAGTGACCAAAGGTGACCGTGTCCCGAGAATCATATGAAAACAAAAATATATCTGAGTAAAAAGTAATACAAACGGTGTTATACAAACGAATAATAATTAAATAAATAATAATTTTGTGCAAATTTCATCACTACAAATGTTTAATAATTTATTTCAATAAAAAAATTAAAACTAGCCAATTTGTATGTAAAAATATAAAAATCTTGATAGTTATACATAAGTAGATACAGAGAATACAATATATCTGTACAACAAATGTGGTTTTACTGACATTTTTAAATAATTTTAATTTTTGATTATTCCTGACATTATAAATACTTTAAACGTATGTATATTATATAATAATCGCAAAATATGTTTTAAATGGATTTATTATCATTTCCATAGTCTTTAGTTTTTTTCTGGCCAGAAATTATTTTGCGCAATTTATTGTTTTACTATTCAATAACATTAAAATAATGATATTGTGACAATATTATTATATTTATATTGCTATTTTGGTTTAAGTATTAATGATATTCTAAATTTTAAACTAATATAAAATGTAAATATAAAATATTTTTATTATGTATATTCGATGTCAATATTCAGAATAAATGATCATTAAAATTATAAATTTATGATCTTGTGAAATTATAATAATATTACACAAAAACTAACTTTACCGCTGCAAAAAAATATTGTAATAATAAAATTGTAATGATATATTATAGTTTCTGCTGTTCGACTGTCGTCTAATCTTCGTGTCTAAACAATACTTTCGATCTGTCTCACCCGTCTCGCTCACCAAGACTCCTCGTCACTCACGATCAGCGAGCACTTTTCTACTGAATTATTTTTAAACGTAAAATCTTTTCGGAAATAATCGACTTTCGTGTCGAATATTTCATTTGAGATAATTTATACTATATTTGTACTATAATATGTCTACGATTGTTGTTAACTTTTCACCCAATATCGTATCGGTAAAATTTAATGACAAAGTAATATCATAATACTCTCTGAACATATCGACTCATTAATGATATTGAATTCGGTATGGAATCATTATTATACGTCATAGAAATAATGGAAATAATGGTACAATTTTTTAGTTTATTTTATGTTTAGCTCGTTGTTGTTTACCACAAGAGAATCGAAAAAGGTACGAATATAGATGACTCATCGGGCGTATAACATTTGTCTGTCGGGGAAAACAAATATTAGAGTAAAACTAATAAATTCACTATATTGTTAAGTGCATTTTTCGGCACGATGTATCTATATGGCGTTACGGTTATAGCGAACTGATCTCGCAGTTCGGTACCTACGTCATAAGACGGTTGATTGCGTAAAACACAATAAGTAATAATAATACGTACAAACCAATGCACGCGGGACGACATTCAACGTATATATATATATATATAAACTTTATTATTCGTCTTTACGCTATATATTGCTACTGTACGGCTGCCATTCTCTCTCCGGGATCATGGTAGTTTTTAAGTCCGTCGGTTTCCCGGGGTTTATATCTGGTTGTTCGGCAAATAATAAGTCATTTCGTGCCGAAGTCGTCGTCGCCGCTCGACCGTTGGATTCGTGTACTACAATAATAATAACAATACGCGGGTCGGAAATGCGTCCCAATGGCAGTGCACAGTGCGAACACCGCACCGGATGATGGGTCGTATTTATTTTCCTTGTCGAGTATCGAGACGTCGAAAAATATTCGTTTACCTTATTTCCGACCGCAGTAGGTACCCATCATAAAAAAATGTGTATTCAATAAAATTCGCAAAAGAAACAATAACAAAATAACTATCAACCTTGTTGACCATGCATGGTTAACTTACGATTTTCCAATATTTTTTCTACAGTCGATATCAAATCGAATCAAACTCCTTAGACAATACGCAATAACAATAATGATAATCTATTAAATTATTATAACTATATAACAACATTTTTGTTTTGTACTAAACGCTATAATATATTATATCACTGTGTTCTACGAGATATCTTTACGATTTTCATATTTTTCATATTATAAATATTATCAAAATACGAGTAATTAAAATGAACTATTGCAGTATAGTATCAATTACTCATTATTATAATTGTTATTATTTGTTTCCATTGAAAATTAAATAATATAGTTATTTAAATTTATAAACACTTCCTATTTAATTTTTTTTTTTTTTAAAAAAATTAACTTATACACATAAAACGTAACAATATGTTTAATACATTGATATTCTTTTCCAATTTAAAAAGTGCTGTTCTTTATTTTTTAAATAATATTTACGTAAGGTGTATATAATTTTTTGACATAATACCCTGTTCTACGTTACAGAAATTAAAATTTTTTCCTTAAATCTATTTATTTAATTTATTTTTTTTATTTTTATTAGTAAGGTCACACATAATATTTTTTGTAATATATACATTTTAAGTAAATATATGAAAAATAAATAAAAGATTACATTTTTGAGAAAACATAATTATAGGGTACAGTGTTATATAAATTTTAACTGTTATAATTAAAGACAGTTTTTGATTACAAACTACAAATTACAAAAATACAGCAAATCACCATCTTTAAACTCAATTATAACCAATATCCTAATATGATATATATAATTATTATGACCAATCAAAATTTTTATTTATTTTTTAATGAATAAGAGACTGAGGGATTGACTAATTATTACTAGAAAAATACTAAACATAATTTATTATAAAAAAAAATAATAACAGCTATTGCTTTGTAATGTCAAATATGCTTAAATATGTATACGAATAATAATGGTAAAAATACGCTTTTGGAATACAAATATTTTATAGTTTAATTATTAAAATAGGTTGGTAGGTACATTTAAATTATTTTGACTTACAAAAAAATAAAAAATATATGCATAATGGATGCTACACGTGGAGTGTTGCATAATGCAAATATTGAAGTTTATTTTATTTTTTTCTAATAATATTTTCAGAGAAACTGGTAACCCTCGTTACCTGTACATAATATATTATACGATCGGGTAACAAAACACGAGTATATACTATACCAGTTACCGCGTATCGATTATGCGAGCAATACAATATTATCCATTTCAACATGATTTGAGTAATTTGAGATTCTCTCCGAGTGCCATGGGTGTAGTAATACTGTAGTAGTACTACTATTGCATAAATACGCGATTAACAGCTGTTATAGTTACAATCAGAAAATCACTTTGGTTATTTTGTGTGTTATAGTAACGTTTACACGGTGAATGTGATATTTTCGACTCTATCATTTCTTAGTTTTTGGGAGTTATCAGTGGATCCCTAGATCTGGGTGATAATTTGATATATTATAATGAAGTATATTATTATGTTTGTATTCGTAAATATTTTATAATTAATTTTTAGTTAACAAATTATTGGTACAAATAACACGATAATAATTGGGTTTTCGAATGGTGAATGAGTATGTGCCATTTAAAAATTCGTGACTTAGCTATGGAAAATTATAATTGCTATATTAACTTTGCTTAATTGTAAAATTGTTAAACGTTATATTATAAATTATATTAATAATATTTAACGCATAGCATAATATTATGAAATAAAATCAAACGATAAATTTTCTTCAAATTTCACGAAATATTTTCTTTGGACAACAGTGGTAATAAATAAAAATATTACTTTTCCAATGCTTTAGAACATTATCATTTTAAAATATCTAATAAATTAAAATATAATATATAAATATCAATCTGTTGAAAAATGATAATTTGTTCAACGAATAATAATATCGTTATAAATATTATGAGAAAATATTTTTAAGTTTTAACCACATTGATATTATTTTATTAGTTGTATTATTTATAATAACACAAACGTAATAATATTGGAATATATCTAATTAGTATATAAAATACGAATCTAATATTTTTGTATTATTATAAGTACGGCGTATCGTGTATACAATATTAATACATAGCTGCACGCGCGGTGACAACATTACATATTCACTTAAATTTGATTATAATTTTAATTTTATTTTGGGAAATAATACAATAAATTATTCGGTTAAACAATGTTTTTGTATTAGCCTTTTAGGCTAATATAAAGAATATACTTAAATGTTAAATAAACATACTATTTTAATTGATTATTTACCATTACTATTGGTTAAAATATTTTGAGAATAATAAGACAAAGATTAAAATTTAAAAAATATACTAATTAACGATTAAAATTGATATAATAATTATGTCACACAGTCACATATAATAATATAACTTAAAATTGTTTTTCAATCTAAAAAAATTTTAATTTATTTGAATGTTTAGTGATTCTCATGGATATATATCGTAATCAATAGCTAGTACTCAAGAAATAAGAAAAGTTCCATAAATCTTTAACCTGTATGAACTTTTTTTTTTTATATAAAAACTTTAGCTAAAATATAAAATTAATTTTAAAACTTTATAAGTGATGCAGTATTACTGATATTGTTTAAAAATATATTCAAACAACTGAACATGGTTTTATGTATACAATTTTATAACACTATGAAAAAATAAAAATAAATTTATATAATAGGTATACAAAAATGTTGTTTTTTAAATTTTGATAGTCAATACCAACTCAAAGAAACAGAATATTAACTGCAGTGTTAATATAATTAAAATATTAATTTGTAAAAAATAACATATACATCTTTCCAAAACAATTGTAAGACACTATATTTAGAATTAAAACCCAGTGCGTGTTTTATTGGAGTGGTTACAGAGGTTCACAATATATTTCCCATTATATTGTTAAATTGTTTTTAAAATAATTTTCTCCAAAATATTTTCTTTAGTTCAATATTTATCACATTATATAATAAAATGAAAAGCTATTATAGTATAACCTACAAATATTTCAAATTATATTGTTGTTTTTGTAACGATTATCTCAGAAATACGCGTCTAACCCACATTATAATATTAATTGTATTGTTAAGTACGTTCAATTTAATAATGAACCACCCGAAATCCAATTCTTAATAGCACGCATTTTAGTTGAAATATTTTGATATTTAACCGTATAAAATTAGGGAAAATGTCAAGTAATAATAACGATAAGTAAGTACTTATATTTTCTTTGCGAATCACACGGGCATAATATTATTTGATATAATACCCCATGGCCGTACTGAGCAATAATTTTCAGTGAGGGTTTTTTACGAAGATGTTACCTATGTATATTAAAAAATGTTGTTTCTTAAAATATATATCATTTAATTTATCGTAAAAATTTTAAGGGGGATTTGAACACGGAAACTCTTCCCCACTGAATACGGCCACGTAACTTTCTTGAACACTAAAATACTCTGAAATAATAATATAACAAAGAATTTTCGTGAAGCATTGATAAAATACAAAATATTCTATACACATTGCAACAGCTAATAAAATAGTTCGATGTATATTTTGTATTGTTAACACGATATAGATACACGATTTCCACGTTTAATTAAAACTATTATTATTATTATTATTATGAAACGATATCGTTCTACTTACATTCAACGTCGAGTATAATGCGCTTGCTGACGGAAGGCGGTACACCATTGCTGGCGATACAGAGATACGCACCCATATCCGCTCTGTTGACTCTTGTCAAGTTTAACGTGTCGCTGAAAAGCTTTTCCACGGCTGTAACACACACACACATATCGCGTACACTATTACCGAAAGAAATATAAGAATATTGTAATTGAAGAATTTAGCATCCTCCACGATCAAAGTTTACATATTTTGTAGTTTTTTTGAAACTTTTTTCAAAAACCAATAATTTTTATATACGCACTATTATATTATTATGTAAGATAATCATAATTACTATTCGAAATTTAAAATAATAATAATTTTAAAAAAGTTGTAAGGACGATTCTGGATGTTCCTCTTTCGTCTCTTCGGTTATCGGAGAATTAAGTGGTTTATTATAATTAAGATTTGAATGCAATGATTATTTTAGAAAATATGATTCTGAGCGAAATTCAATATAATACAATAGATTATACTAATAATACTTTCCATAGTTTTACAACGTGTATAAACTACCAATGAGAATACTCAAAAAAATTTGCGAGTTCTAAGATTATTAAACTACCAAATAGATGCAATTTATTACGGAAAGTATACCCTATTGTGGTAATCGGACCATTATTCATACCAGTGTCTTCAAGTGTCTTCATACATAAAAAAAAAACATCATTGTAAAACCAATCTCGCTTCGCACAGAATCTATAATTAATGCGTCGAGCACTAGCATAGCTGACTTGACTTTTATATAAATTGAAGGTAAATTTGTATAATCTATAATTAAACTTTAGTGAATAGGAGACTAAAACAATTTTTTTAAAAAACTAATAATTTCAAAATTAGTATTTAAATAATCCTGTGTTTTATTATTTTTAAAAAATCCCATCGATTTCGCTCTATGTTTATGATTTATAATTGCAATAAATTAATAATCGTTGTTTATTACGAACAATTTTATTTACCTCGAGGAATCATATAAATTATGAAAACAACATACATAATATATTTTTCTATGTTAAGAAATGTAATATTTGCAATTTTGTTTATATAAAGAAATAATCTTTAAATACGTATTATTTTAAATTAGGATATATAATAATTTTCTTTTATCTAAAAGAAAAATATGTCTTTTATATCTGGAAAATGGAAATACAGAAATAGAATATCTTATACGATGAGTTACGCTAACTTCAAAATCCGTTAAGCTCATAACATCATATAAAAGCATTGCATTTGTTCGGCCAAAGCATTCTTGGTTTTCAACAATTCTAACATCCCATACTATTAAGTTTAAAATATTATCTCTTATTTAGATGTGAATAAAATATAATTTGGATGATTAATATATTATTATTTCATGTTAAAACAAAATTCAAATTTTTTTTATGCTATATAACTAAAACATTATTATGGACAATATTAAAAACGTTAAAAATAATATTAACAACGTGAAAACAAAAAATATAACTATTAACATTTTTTTTTCTTTACAGACTTAAACTACTTGAACTTTATTATTGGAAAACTTAAATCATTTTACTTTGGGGATGGTAAAAAAATGTACACCTACATATTTAAAGTTGTATAGTAAAAACTAACTTTGTTAATTTTAAAACTACATAAAAAAAATATAATAATGTTATAATAAACATAATTTTGCATCTTATTATTGAATGATTATTATTAAGTGTTACTTTAATAGTGAATTTTTTATGAGAAAAGAACATTTATTTTACAACCATATTTTAAGTTCCATGAAAGTTATTATATTTTCGAAATCATTATTAGCGTAAGTAGTTGAACGATTGCTATATATTTTTTTTTTTCATAAAACGACTGTTTTGTTTAATTTTATGTAAAAAAAAAAAAAAAAAAAAAATCGAAAATTCATGACAACGCAAGTAGCGTTTTTGTGCTGTTTATGTTATAATAACGTAATAAATAAATTATAGATTAAAATATTCTCTCTAATAATAAACTCTAACTCTCAGAAAAATCACGTAACAATGTCTACTGCTGTTAGTAGTGATATGTTACAAAATAATCGAGAGAATGTCCCCAGAAAGTTATTCGATAAAAATAATTCCATTGGTTTAGACAGAAATGAAAATCGAGAACATCGAGCTTTTGGTCGCGGTCATATTATTCGTCAATATATGAGTGGTGTAGGCGTGATCACCGAAAGGTACGTGCCAGACGATGAGGTTTTATTTTACGAGTCAAAGGGACGTTTTTTAGACTCTTCTATATCATCAATTTTCGATGGCGGATCTCACCGATCATTAACTGAGGAAGAAGAAGAAGATACTTTACAAATGTCGAAGAAGGTAGATTGCCCGTGTTATGAAAAATCACTCAAAGAAGAACGTAAAAAATCCGGCCTGTTAAAAAATATGTTTTTCTCGATCAAAAAAAATTGTTTTAACTTAAATTAAAAAAATATATATTTATATAAAATATATAAAACATTTAGACTGAAATGACTAAATGTTTTATATACTATTATTAACATACATGTTTAATTTATTAAATTCAATAAATAACATTATCACTATGAGTTTAAACCAAATATAATATAATAAAATAGTATAACATGTATTATGTATAATATTAATCTAAAAACAATAACTTAATGGTTTATGGAATACAGTGTTAAATTATACATATTTTGTATATTAATTAGAAATAATACTACAATGTTAAACAAAAACATCATACTTAAAAATGAAAAATATTTGTACATAAAAATACGCCAACCCACAAATATTTTTCAAGAAATAAATCGTATAAAAATAAAATTAAGAGATGTATACCAGGTAAGATATTTAATTTTTTATAAAATATGACGAGTATAATCAACAAAAACACTACATAATTATGATATGAAAATATGTTTGAAATAAATTAGATTTTTCTAAATAAAATAAAACAATTTAATGTATTATTTTATAGTAAATAAGCATTTTGAATAGTTTATAATATAATATTCCTTAAATAAGATTAAAAATTATTTTTCGAAAAAATAAACCAAATGGTAACTTTTAAGTTCACTAAAGTATTTTGCCTTTGAAATAGTTAAACATTTTATAATAGAAAATCCAATGGCGGGCATACATGAGATAAACAGTTAAAGTATAATTTAAGTAAATTTTAGTATTTTAACTTAATTTTTAATATTAAAATTATACATAATTTAATTTTTAACATGACTTATTTGTTCGTCTTAACTTGCGTTTATAACGAATAACTTTTAATACAATTTCAGTGAAGGAAATTAATAGGAAGTTAATAATTCGTAAAATATAAATATGGAATATGATCGTAATCAATGACTTCGATGTTTAATATTAATTATATATTTCATTTTAAAAAAATATATATTAATTCACTATATTGAATAAAAAATTTATTGGTCTATCGTTTTTCAAGTGATAACGACCATGATTTTATTTGATAAAATGTATTTATGGCATGGTTTTATGGTCAGTTCATCTTAATAAATTATTGTGGGAAAAGACAAGTAAGATATGTAAGTTACGCCCCCTTACCAAAACATTGTCGATATGCTAATTTATATTTATTTTGATATCAAAAATATTATACTATTTTAAATCCAATTAAAAAAAAAAATTATTTGAGTTGTGAATTTAATTTCACTTTTAACTTAAATAATTTAATACACAATTAATTATAAACGATTTAAAAAAAAAAAAAATTTTTTTTATTTAACTTATATAATTAACTAGGTTCAACATTGGGAAACTCACATTAAAATATTATTTTTACATGTTACGAGATAGATACAAAATACAAATTTCATAATTCATAAACAAATTTGAAAATATTACATTACAATAATAGTAGGTTACAAAAGGTTTAAAAAAATGTTTTAATTGATCTGAGAGAATTTTCGTAAACCCATTTAAAAGATTTACAATGTGTTACTCACAGAGATATTGAATACAAACAATAAAATTATATTAAAAGACCAAATACGTTTGTATTGTGGATAAATATGTTTTTATTTGCATATTTTTTCATATTTATATTACCTAAAGCATAATCGAAAATAATTTCCCAAAAAAAACTAACCTTTAAACGAAAAAAAGTGTATATTTAATAAGAGCAGTTGATTTAGATAAACGCTGATTAAATGCTTAAACTAAATTTCTATTATGTAAACAAAACATATATTAAAATAAAGTTTTACTTCGAAATAGATTTTTCATTATTTCTTAGGTTACACGATGTAAAATATAATTTATATAAATCATGTCGACGATTGTTAAGAGGAACTTACTTTAATACTCACAAAAATCGTTGGTACCTATTTCATTTTTAATTAAATTTTAATATTTTCATTTTTGTGACATGAAGTGGGCAATTTTAATGGAATAAATACATTGAAATTCCAATTATTAAAAAATAAAACATAAATAACAACCTCTCAGATTTATTTATAACTTATAAGTACCATAATACAGTGCCGAAGTGAAAGTACTTAACACTTTTGTGTTGGTAGTTCAAGATATTCAATTGTTTCGTATTTTTGTTTATTTTAATAATATTTGTTTAGTCAATCCATAGAACTTATAAAAATTTAAAAACAATGGAAATATATTCACTCGATAAAGTTATGGTATACAATGGACAATTCGATTAGAATATATTTTTTTAATTAATATTATCTTGAGTGTATTCTCATCTGGCCGAGTTATATTTTTAGGATATTATAACATAAATGCCATTTTAAAAACGACTTCACCACATTAAATGCAAAATGTCTTTAATATTTAAATATATATTAAGTTTTATTTATCGTTAGCACATTCGATTTTATTATAGATTTATTCTGATTTATAATGTTTATCGGATATTGCAAATAGATACCTTTTTTCTTTCGATCCGTCACTATGTTATTGCCATCTTCTCTTTTCCAACTAATTTTCGGAGTAGGCGATCCTTCTGCTTTGCATGTTAATGATAGATTTTGATGTTCTCGGACGGATACGGAAGAAGGAGAACTCTCATCGTCAATAATGTTTGGCGGTACTGAAATTAAAATAATATTTTAAAAAAATATCCCCCATAAAATAAGAAGCCACTGAATGAAAGAAAAGTCGAAATCTAGACTCTTTTTGAGTATTGGGAATGATATATTAACATGTGTCTTATTGTCTGGTAAAATATATTACGAGATTCGAACGAGGGAACGGTGTAGTTCGTCTTCTGGCGAAAACGTTACACAATCGAAAGTATACTTACCGACCACCTGTAAGTACCCGACTTGACTGATCATTGGGTCGGTATTTACTTGGCACATGTAATATCCTCTATCTTCGACTTGTGCGCTTTTGACGTGCAACAGCCATGTTTTTTGACTGTCGTGTGTGATCCCGAACCGTGGTATACGAGCGATCACGTGACGATGAATAGTCAAAATCATTTGCCGATCGATATGGATCCATGCCACCTGTAACCCGAAATAAAATAAAATTAGCGAACTACATATTTTACACGTAAAATACGACGTAAATACCATCATCAGCATGAATAATTATTTATTTTATATTATTACGTTTTATTTCATTTATAATTAGTTTATCGATTTTTCATTTTTGTATATAATATATATTCAAATATTATAATCTATAAGCGCATATAGTTTTCAATGCATATTTAATTTTATAAATATATGTGTAGGTCAATAAAATATTTTTTTTTAAAAATACACAGTACAAAAATAATTTTTGATAGTGGAAAAAAGATATGTGTCTTAATATCAATTTATAACAATATTAATTTTAATTTTACGGATTTTCTGAAATTGTTTTATTAGAATTTATTAACTATAATTTAAGATATTTTACTTATTATTTTATAAATTTGTTTAAAAAACAATGAATTATTGATTTTAAACATTTAAAGTTAATTTGGAAAATTTATACGTTTATAAGACGTGTACCAACGTACTTTTTTAATATATTTAATATATTTTGGAGTACAAAATCCTAGTTTTCGGACTAGATTGAATTCGCACAACAATACTTTACGAGTGAAACATTGACTAACAATAAATATTATTATCGTTTCGATTCGTCTGTACCACATTTCAAGAGACAGAACCTATTTCAATAATATAATACACAGTAACTTAACGAAACCGGTACTGCAAATATCTAGCGGATGTGTAACAGGAAACCTGCTTAGCTACGACACCATTAATAACGATGAATGATGTCTGCAGAAAGTCTTGTGTTCCTAAAATGTCCGCTAAATGTTACCGCTATGGCCCATAACTTTAACCATTATTACCAGATGTCCCTATGCGGTATTACGACAAAGATGTATATTCGTATTATATAATATAATAAATGCTGCTGATGCTGTTGCTTCTGTTTCCGTCCCTTTAGCCCTTAACCTTTATTTTCATTTCTCTCTCACCTCTACTTATCTTTATCATATTCAATTTAATATGATTTACTCTTACAAAATAAATAATTGGGCATTAGTTTCTGAGCAAACATAAATATTTGGCACGTATGTTAATTAAAAAAAAAAAATTATTAAACAAAGTAAATACAATACTTATAAGTTTATTATTTTTTCCTGCATTGAAAAATATAAATTAATTTCAGAATTGATATGGCTAATCCGAGAATATATTACTATTGTAATGGTGACGACAGCGACGCGTTCTGTTATAAAAAAAAACGATCAAAATCATAATCGGACTGTATTAATTCATACTCAATATAAACAATAAACAATATTATTTTAAATACAAAGGCCTGTCTTCTGATGAGGTCGTTTGATATTTATTATATTCGCTATCGTTTATGCGGTTTTGATGACATTTGACAACAATTTCAATATACGGACAACCAAATGATAATATTTTAATAGAAAATAAAAAAAAAACTGACAGATATCGAGAGTATATTATTTGGAATCCGTAAATTAAAATATAGATAGGTACTATAAAATCTTAATATATATTCAACCGATACAAATTTATTATATATCGTATTAATTAGGTTGACTTTAATTAATCAAAGATAAGATAAAATTGATTGTATTTTTAAATGAAAATATTTTAGAATTTTTGAGATATGATTAAGTGTTTTACTCCGATATAACCGTAGATAATGTAGATGTAGCATCGGTGTACGGAACAAGCCCATAAAGTTTCCGTCATAGAATTTTGTTTATTATTATCCATATATACAATGTTGTTGGCCTAACTTGATATTTTTCTTTTAATATCATATTAATTATATTCGATTACATCTACGCAATATTGATACTTAATTATAATTTCAACATTGACAATAATTGAAATATTATATAGCTATTATTATGTTATTTGGTACCTATATAATACCTATGTAATAGTTTAATATATATTGATATTATTTGTTATAATATCACTATATTATACACTAAACAATAAATACTACTTCATGATACACAAATAGTGGAATTACATACCTATTTAATGTTATCTATAAATCTATAATCATCCTGTACTTATATATATATATGAGTACCAATATATTTCATTAAAATATATATATTATTTTTCATATTTGGAAAAAATTAAAATTAAAGATAATAATAATTATAATTATGATAATTATAATATGTAGGTATATTATTATTTCATCATTAAATAAAATAAAATATTATATACTGTATACAAAATATATCATAATATATTTGGTAAAAAATGATTAGGTACATTTCTAGTTTTACACAATTTATAATATTATGTTTATATTATTTTAAGTACAATTTATAATTAATTATAATTTGTCATACCACTTTAAATTATACTTGAATTTCTTTATAATGGGGAAGATTAATTTGAATACTTTACGGCCAACACTAAAAAAATTTAGGTCTTATTAATCCTACATCCCTACCTGAAAAAAATCTGGCTTAGGGTTGGAAAAATAATATTTTGACAGCAGAAGTAAAAATTATAGATACTATGTAAACGCTTAAAAATTACCACAATGTAAACAAAAATGTCCCATTAATTAAATTATTTATTTATTTATTGTCATGTTAATATATTGCAAAAGCCAAAAATTTAGATATTTATAGTCAAAATTTGATAAATAAATTTTAAAAAGCAATCATTATGATAATTACAAAATTACTTATACCTTACTTTAATATTCGGTACGAAAATGATATAATTTGTTTATATATCTGAAGTGAAGTAAAGTGAAGTGTGTCTGAGTAGAGTAACTTACTATGCAAATAAAACAGATAATAAAATAGTCTACGAGTTGAGTTTACCATTTATATATTTATTACAAATAAACTCTCATTCACAATCGAACACAAATACACATTATTCTTTGATTAAAGTTATCAAAACCCAAAACCATTGTTTTCGAATTGTTCCGTTATTCGATTTATCTGTAGGGTTAAAGTCATATGGATTGAAAAGTATATTCAGTAATGTTAAGGTGCACTCGTGATAGCGGTATCGGTTCGCTGATGGGGCCCGGATAAGTTTTCTATGCCGAAATTACGGTCCAAACTGTTAATTGGATAATTTGGAAAGTTCAACTTTAGATGGGAACACTAGATATAGAATTCGTAATGTATACGTTCACCTGTAAATCCACGGGCATTATTTCGACCAGATGAAACAAGATGTTTCATCTAAGTCTGTAGAAAAGCTAGAAACCAAAACGTTTTAATCTTTTTAAGTTAGTAGCAGAAACCAACAGTTTCGTTTTGTACTCGTATTATTGAACTACCCATGTGTATTTACTTCCAAGGTCCAACACCAAGAATATAATAAACAATAATGTTTCTAACATAATATTTCGATTTATATATAAGTAGCATAAAGTGATTTCGACATTAAATTAATTATAAGAAAGGAATTATACATTCCACTGTTCGAGTAGATCAAATATCAAAACTAAACTGATCAATATAATGTTGAGTGAACAATAATATTGTTAATCATTTCGTTACCCAATCCATTACTTGGGGATGTTAATGGACTATTTAACAGAATCGACCAAAATGAATTAAATCTCTGAACAACACAGTATTATAATACAAAACATAACAATCCAATTACGTTGAAATCTAACTGCAGTAATATTAAAGTAAAATAATTTAATTAATCGGTATTTATTAGATAGGCGAAACAGTTTAGGTAGTATTCAATAATTGTGCTGCTTAAATCAATATATCTCTGCATAATAATAATATATAATCCATTTTTAATCAAATATCGTTTACTCGATTTGAGTTCGTGTGAAACGTAAACAAATAACTAATACTGCATTTTATTTTAATAAAACTTTAGTCAAAATACGATAATTTGCAGTACGCTTAATATCAAACATAAAATACTATAAACTATAGATATTTATTTAATATAATGCATCTGAATAAAATATTATAAGAATAATATGGCATAATTGATAAAAATACAAGTACCAAGTACACTTAAAAAATGTGTGCATTAAAAAAGGTTTCAGAACAGATATTTTTGTTAAAAAAATTAATATTTAATAGTTCACTCCTGAATATAAAAAGAAAATTGGCATAGAAATTGCTTCTATATTCAATCGTGCTTTGAGTGATTAATTAAACAAAAGACCAGTATTAATGAACGATATAATCACTTAAGTAAATTTACATTCAATAATATGACTACCTCCTATTTTCAATACCATTATCTACTATTAATCAATTTTGTACATCGTACCTATATTATATTTACACTACTTTAAGTAATTCACTAGAAAAATAATTAATTAATTAAATTTAATAGATAGGTATTGAACTAAATAATATTATAATAATATTAATTAAATTATATTTAATTAATATATAATAAATTTAATTTCGCTCCTAATTGTTATGAATATATAATTTCATATTTTGTACAGTTAAATGTAACACACATTTGACCAGTATTTGTATGGATTACAGAGAAAATAAATTTTGAACGAAATATTAAGCATAATTTATTAATTATAAACAAAATACATTAACAACAATTATAACTAGGGCTTGTAAGTTATTGCACTAAAAAATTAATCGAATTGATTGTAATATTGCAGTCAAAATTGTATTTTTTTTAAATTAACGCAAAATTATAACTTATTACATTTAAATTTATGAATTTATTATTATTATAACAAAAATAGTGATTAATAAGTGTATAAGTAATATAATGGATTCAAATAACTGGGAAATATAAATTGTTGAAAATTAATATTTGAAACCTAAAAATTAAATTGAAATATGTATACTTAAATTTATGAATTCAACATAATTTTAAAAAAGTTATTATTTGCATTCCTTAAAGTGATTACACTGTACGATTAATGATTTCTTTAGATTATCAATATAGAATGAAGATATGCCACATTATAATTTTTATTTTATAACTATGAAATCATAATATCTGTGAAATTGTTGTGCAAATTTACAAAGTACCTACCATAAATTGCAATACAACTAAAGTATACAACGAAACATATATAGTAATTTGTATTACTAATTTAACCATTTTTGGCAGGTAAGAAAAAAAACAAAATACAAATGTAACAACTTCGGAGCATAACTTATAACTATATTAAAATTTAAAACATGATAATAGAATACATATACCTACCTATTTATCTAATGCATTTGTTTTAATTTTGTAAGTAAAATAAAATCGTGTTGTTTTAAATTATAGTTTTGTTAAATTATGTTTTACTCTGTAATAAAACCCGTATACAACACTTATGAATTTGATAAAATACGCAATACAGTCATTATAATGTTTTGCCTGCCTGTTGTATAAACTAATGCTTGAATAATAATATTATGTTTATAAGCAAATCGAGTGCACCTCAAGATTTGTGCAAAATTCCTTGAAAATACAAATGGAAGGCACTGTCAACGAAAACCTTAGGTGGCTGGATTTTAGTTTAAAACACCATTTCGAATGCAAGACGTGTGAGACTAGAGAAAATACGTAGGAAGTTTTAGTTTGGGTGGGTCGTGTTATTATTTCAGTTGTTCACTACAGGAATATTTATACATAATAAATAATAGAAAATAGAGTAGTCCTATATTTGACAGACGAATTTATGATAAGTGCTATCAATTTAAAATATTAAAAATATGAGTCGAAATTTGTTCAATCTTCTTGTTAAGCTTACCTAACAAAATAATGAAAACAAAATAAAATATGTTCAGCATTGAACATATTTTATCCGTTTTTTGTTTTTAGAAATATACTTACGATGTGCGTTCAAATAATTATATTATTTGGAGATATTTTTTATGTAATTCAAGTATTGGATACTAGATAGTGATATCAAAAAAATTGGGATTTGAGATTGATAAATTGAATATTTTTAATAATAACATAGATTACATTATTTATTCTGATAATAATAAAATATAACAATCCTAATAATAATTAAATACTATAATATCAATAAAATGGAAATTATCCGAGAATAGGTTAACAATTATGGGTTAAGCTAAAAATTTTTTTATAAAGTTAAACATTATTTATAAATGTAAGTGTAAGTTTAGTATGAAGTTAAAAATCAATTACATTTGAAATAAACTTATTATTTTTTTAAAAAGAAAAATATTCTATATAATATAAAAAATAGAATGTAACAAAATATAATGTATAACTAATTAATGGTATATTGTATACTGCATATTAATGTTGTTTTTAATAAATTTATCTACCTTAAAATAAAAATAAAATACCTGACTATATTTAAATGAAATATTAATGAATTAATTTATAAATAAATGCACGGATGACACGTTCATAATGTAACATAAAACAATAGACTTTATTACGTCTTATTGTTTGGTTAATCTTAAACTTAAAAATAAAAAAGTAAACAGTTTAATTTGAAAACACCATTATATTTTGGTTAACGAAAAGTGACTTTGTTAAACGTAACATAATTCTCTTTTCGAGAATAATATAATATTTCAGATCTATTTATTGATTGCAATATCTCCGCGAAAAATTAGGACTTTTGAATGCAGTTTTTAAAAAAAAAAAATAATTAGACAATGAGCTATATTACGCGGAATGGAAAATTATTATTAATATTTTATTATTATTATTCTTAGTCAGGTATTAATATTTCTTGAGAAATTATTAACAATCTCGTAGCTCCAACTATTTAGGTATTATACTTATCATATAATATTGAATATTGATAGACATTCTACGATATTATAATAGTTTAAGTAATTATTAATAATTATGTCGTGTTGACATTAATATTATATCAAATATATTATATTATCTTATATTATTTTTCCAATAAATGGAAACAATTTTTAAAAATCTGATTAAATTAGAAGGTCAACTATCAAATTTTTGATAAAAATATACTTTTAAACTAGCTATTATTACATTTCATATAACTTAAAAATAAAAAAAACTAGTTTATAATTTTATTATTAAAAATTTTTTTACTTGATGTTTAAAACTATAATAAATAATAGAATGAAAATTATAACTCATTTTCTAAAGAATAGTTTTAAAAATCACTTTCAAAAATTTAAATTTTTTGCGGAATTATTGCAATCAGTATATAGATGAGGACTGTCTATATATGATTTGTATATTTAATTTTATCTAGAAACGACAATGACTTAAGAATATACACACTATTACAAAGAATTCTTAGTTATTATTTTATTATATATGTTTATATTTTTAGTTTTCTGAACGTAATAGTTTAGATAATATATTATATACTTAGAAACGTTTAAATATCATTGCCGGTAAGATAGTTTAAAATATATCTATTTATACATAAAATCAAAAGAACTTTAGTTCAAATTAATGGAGTATTTTAATATTTTATTAATATGGTAAAATTTTTAAACGAAAAACCTTTATCGAGCATACGTTTATATTTTAACAATTTTTAACTATTCGGTTAACATATAAATACGTGTTAATTACTATTATTACAAAATGTATGCCAACGTGTGAATGCGGATTGTTGTATTAACACAATATCATTTTATATCAAGTTATTATTATGAATAAGAGAGGCGAAACTATGGAAATTACGACGTGTAGGTGCAATGAATTATATAAATAATAAATGAAATTGTAACTGAGTTTAGTAAAAAAGATAAAAATAAAATAGTAGTTACAAAAAAAAATACACGTAATATAAATATTTAAAAAATGTAATTTAAAAATTATAGTACTATATACGTGTACATGCTTGGGGATCTAGGGGCATGTTCTATTGATAAAACGTATACTTAGGTACATTAATTTATATTAAAAAAATTAATGATAAATAATGAAATAAGAAAACTAAAATCAATTTATCTATCATTTATTTAGATAATACTAGAAATCCTGTGTAAATTTGGATGCTTAGAATCTTATAATTATTGTTAAAGTTTACATTCTTTCTGAATATTATTTTTGACTTAATTTTAGGTACTCATTAAGAACAATTCGTTTACATATTTAACTCACCAAAAACCTTACAATAATTCTCAAAGCACATGTCGTACTCAATGTCGTCATTAAATATGAAACAAATTTAACGGTGTTCAAAAATTCTAATAAAGCTAGTATAATTATCCCACCACAGAGTGTGACCAGTCACCGATATACCGAGATACCGAATTGTCCTGTAACACGCATTGTGGTTTTGCCATTGTTCAAATATTTAAATTCTATACAATATAATTATAGTTGCAGAAATCTAAAAATTTTCCTGAACAAATGACACCGAATGTTTTCTTAGAATCTGTATTATCACCTTAGATGAGGACTAACTTCGGTAAAAGCATTTTAATAACAATAAGAACAAATAGTTTATAAATAAGTATTAAAATACAAGTTATTTTGTAAAGTTTTATTCTTGTTTAAGTTATGTACCTACTTTATATTATGTTGACTATATATAACATGCCTATCTAAATATATTTATACATAAAATTAACTGCCAAATAATAATAATTATTATTTAATTGACATTTAAAATGTCAACAAAAAATATACTAACAATTTAATATATTGGACAACTACGTAAACAATAAATTTAAATAGTGTTTGAAATTATTTGTTTTCAAACAGTTTCCATACATCAAAGGTTTTGAGGACAATTCGCGAGGAAAATGAATGAACATCGGATTTTCTACAATATTTTAAAAGGTTTCCTTCCCACAAATTCCAATAATGATTTCATTAATTTTATTAATTCCTAAATTTCCTATGTATATTTACCATTGCTTTACATAGATTTTCTTTCGAAAATTATCCACTGTATTTTTGTAACTCTAATATTTTTAAATACTATTCAACGTATAATGTTATAGACTATAAGAAACTGAGAATATAGGTCCTGATCGGGTAAATTTGGCACACCGAAATATCAATATTTTATAATTTTACCTTTTAAACGTATATATAGATAAATTGTTTAAAGTATCTCGATCAAATTTTATTTTGAAAATTGAAATACAATACAATTAGAGTGTAATATTAATATTAATTAATTAATGTAATCTTATTTTTTAACACATTTCCTAAGTATTTTTCTACGAGCCCATGGAGATTTTTTCGGCAACTCACCAGGCCAATCCGGATTTGCTGAGAAATAATGATTTTATTAAAAGATTTCTATGATTGTTGATAAAAGAAGAATAAATTAATGAAATAAACAATTATACAGTGGGGAAAATCTATAAAAAAAAAAATTTAACTAATAATTTTGGCAACAAATATTTAATGCTATACGTATATTTAGATAAATATTGTATATTTATTATCGTTCGTAATTTTTTAGGAATTGACCGATGAAAACCATTTCTCATGGTCTTTATATTATATTTTGTTTATCAACTATAATTGAAAAGTTTACATGCATATCTAAAAATTGTTCAAAAATTAAAGCTGTAATACAGTAAACAACTAAAATAGACATTAATCAAATAAAACGTTATTAACTTAATACGTCCCAATATTTTATTAAAATAAAATAAACTAGTTTTTATCTAACTTATTATTATCAAATGAAATTTATTTAAGAAAGATTTTAAGTTTTTTCTTGTGAACGTAGTAAATGACTGATAATAATTGATAATGTACATACAAGCACGTACGACTTCGATATTTTGCGGAAAAATATTGGAGCTCGTGCCATTAAATTTGTTTATAAAATCTTAAATATCGATATCATTTCAATGTTCAAAACTTGTTTTATTATTATAATATTTTAAAGTTATTTTTCTCTGCAAAACCTTCCTTAAATTTCGTGTTAATTCTATAACTAAAATATTAACGAATTATTATTATTATTTTTTTTTTTTGGCAATATTTTACGGCATACGCTTTGGTAGTAATAAAACTAATAATACTATTTGCACGGAAGATAATATAGCAATGTATTTCACAGAACGAATAATAAATAAAACAAAATATTGTTCGTGCCGCAAATCAGTGTGCGAAAACGTCAAGAGTTTTTTTTTTTTTTTTAATTTTGTATATAGATTATAATTTATTATTAAACAGCCGACGAATATTTTGAAATTAAATTTTACACCCAGGCACAGTTTTTGTGTGAATCGTATTATTATTAAACCGTGTTAAACATATTTTTTTTTTTTTTTAAATTTTTATTGGTGTACAAAATTACAAAACTCTTTCGTAAATATACATAATTATAATTATAATTTGTGATATTAATATTATAATTATTATAAAAAAAAAAGTTATTACCATTTTTAAAGCGCTACACCGCGTCGTTAATTTTTTATATATTATACAGGGCGTATAAACATTTGTGTTGTTTATACCGTTTAAACCGCATACCTTACTCTAACAACATGATACTTCACGATCGCTCTATATAACTGTTACATATCACGTATTACCAACGCGGATGGTTAAATATTTTTTCGTTTTTTTTATCTTTTTATTCTTTTGTCTTGTTTTTTACATTGATTATTATGTTTATGAATATTAATCACGGCAATAGTCGTCACCGTCGATCGATAGGATTTTGCGGACAAAAAGATTGGATTCGCTCGTTTCAGTGAACGATGCAACAGGTCGACAATAACGCGTATAATTATTAGCCCGGCAGCAGTGGTAGTTGCCTGCAGTACGATTTGAACACTTAAATTATTATAATTATAGGCCACTCGGTTTTTCAACGTTTATCACCGGCGGATCCGCTCGAAATAACGAAACTTCGTCCTACGTCTATAATACCTTTCGGGTCTTTTATTTTTAAATACATAATAATATAATCTGTACTGTACAGGTAGGTATATAATATTCTTCATTAATATAAACGAGTTATTTAAATAAATGACCAACAAGCTCACGGTGAAATTATAAAAAATAAATTAGAACAACGTTTGGTCCGTAATAATGAAGTTAATTAACTTAGTTAACTGGAAAGCCTAATTTACAAAAAAAATTACTTATTAGCTAATAAAATTAAGTTTATTTTTATTCAGCATATGTGATAAATTCTGTTATTCAAATCAAATATAAACAATATGCATAAAACATTAGGTTAAGTTGAACACTGATTATAATTTTCGTAGGCATTTTTCTTTTATTTTAAATATTTGAAAACAATATTCAATTACATAATATTAGTTAACTTCTTTAAATCTTTATAACCAATAATTTATTTTTAATTTCAGATAAAAAATGTATTACATATGTATTTTAAAAATCTATTACGATAAAATAATACTAAGTCAAATAATAATTGTTTTTTTTTTTTTTTATGATAATATATTGATATACATATTTTTTTTTATCATGGCAGATAAGAATGTTATACGCAATTAAATAGTAAACGCATAAAATATTATTATGAATAAATTTAGGAGTACTAATAACCTAACTAACCTAACTACCAGAGAACATAATATTAATATTATATAGAAAAATTGAAATATTTTTTTTAAGTGGAACTATATTGTTTTGACGAAGGTTATATTGTTGATCCAGTATTTTGATTCACCTACGTGTTGTTGATGATGCAGATTTAATAAAAGTAGAAGGATTTGTTTAAATTAGTAACTAGTTTTGTTTAATAATAATAAAATTGTGTTAAATATACAGGATTTAATTACTTTAGGAATGATAGGATTGTGAGAAGAGAACAAAACATGTGATATATTATGCAACGTATATGCGCCAAAGTAGTTTAAAATATAATGACTCAGGTAGGATAATCGTCCAAGTACATAAATATTTATAGGTACACTAAAAGAGGCATTCAAAGAAGAATAAATTATATGTAAATTTTTTTTAAAATAAACTTAATAGAAACATTTTAAATAAATAAATGTTAACTAAACAAATTATAACCCATGATGTTAATTTGTAAAAATAAAAAAATTTACATTCAGTACTATTAAAATATTAAACATTTAAATTAAGTTTAACTGCGGATTTATAGATTTAAAATTATCTATTTATGATTGAAATTTTGTATTAAGCATTTTAGCATGCCTTTAATTTGACTATTATTTATATATAGATACTGGTAGCCAATAGATACTGCATAACTTAAAAATATAAATTAATCGTTATAAATTTGTTGATATTTTAACCCAACATAATTTCATTTTGATTTAGTATTTTTATACAAATATTTTATTCTATATATTAATTGTTCTGTAGAAATGTTCTCCAGGACACATGTTTGTAAATATTTTATATCTCTAAATAATTCTAGTTTAAATTACAAAAAAGAAAAAAAAGTTATCATATTTATTGAAAAAGTATCTAATTAAATGCAATTTAACATGTTTCTATATTTTTAAATAATACAAAATACTATAATAAATTATTTTTACTGTTTTATATCCAGAAAGACATTATAATATTCATACTACCTACTAACTGTAAACATACTTACATATAATATGTATTGTATTATTTACAACTATTTTAAAATTCAGTTTAAATTTCAGAATTTATTATATTCTGTGTATTTAGTTTAATATTCAAAATAGTATTTATATAAACATTGAATAATATAACATGTATTTAATACTTATTAATTATTAAAAATATCTTTAAAAAACGTGATATTATTATAATGATAGTATACGAATTATTTGATGAACACGTTTAAGTTAGTTTGTCAATAGAACAAATATTTTGATTTCAGTAGCGAAAAAGAAAATGTAATTTCAATTAATTATATCGAGTAAATCTTAGGTTAAGGTACAATACGTGGTGTTTTTCTTTTTGCTCGATGTTTAATAGCCGAGACCAATCGTTTCTAAAAGCTTTTCTGGGCAATAAAAGCATCGCCAGAAAAGAGGTATGGTAATGACACGGTGATTAACACCAGGACCATTACGGACACGGTTCTCGACTTTAAGTTCTTTACTGCTAACTTTGTCTGACAGACTTTATTAACAATTGTTCTTCTTTACTGTGTATAAGTTTTTACCGCGATCGCACGTTTTCGACGATTTGGGTTATCAATATTATACGTAATATCGTTGTAATAGAATCATTGATAATTAAAAATAATCAATTAGAACATAGTTTTTAAGGATGACTAGTGTAAAAAAACGTAAGTATTTGGTGTACTATATATGCACAGAAATCATATAACAATTTTTTTTGTGTTTTATTTCCACTTGGAGCGGAATATATATATATATATATATTATGATAAACGTACTGATGATGTACGAATAAAATAAAATTATTAAAAATTCCAAATATTTGTATCGTAAATAATTTTTTAAAATAAATAGATATTATTATATTATAGGATTTGTTAGATATTTCACGGGGTTAGGTGTCTAAACCTAACCCCACACTGTTTGTATTTTTAATGACGGAATTCACGCGTTCTCGCGATTACGATTTTATAAGAAAATCCTGATTTTCATAAGTAAATATTTTCGGTTTGAGTTATCTTACTATTGTTATTATTTTTTGTTTGAAATACAAAAAATACGTTGGGAATCGAATATTATTATTACAAGAAATATAAATAGAAAAACGAAATAATATTAAAAGACAGTTGTAAAAATACGTGTATTTTAACGTCAGTTATTATTATTTGTAAGTATAAGTTATACAGTTAGAAACCCGGGCGAAGAAATCTTTCTTAAGTAATATTTATTTTGTTTACGATTTTTCATTTTTCATTTGTCAATTATTAATATTATTATTATAAGCTAAGGCACGCGTTCTCCGGCGGTAATCGAACGGAATTCTCACGAACGCCAAACAACGGTAGACATTAAAACGCGACAAGGCGTTTCTTGTTTATGCGAACACGATATTGTTGTTCGGAGGAATAAAAAAATGCGGTCGCGATACCGCGATCAGATAGAAATGCATCAGATATGCAAATTTCGGACGTTTTGCCTTTTGACGTGACGACGGTCTATCCGACGCGCACTAAAATACGTAATGTTTTATCGATTTCGCGTCAAGGAAACGCGTACAATTGTTTCACTCGCGTTATCACGTCCAATTACAGTGTCATCTTCGAATTGGAAAAAACAAATACATATTAAGTTTCAAATATCTATTGTCATTCGGTTATATTTTCTACTAGATATAATATAACAATACAATAATATTATACATTAAACACGACACCGACCGATCGCTACGTGTTGTGTTGATATCCGTGACCATACTAATCGTAAAATTTCCTACTGAAATTTCACCGCGTGAAACCAATTAATTTTTACTCTGAACATTACTATAAAATATATTTATCGGTTGGATATTTCGTGAAGTAATGAAAACAATATTATCAATACAAATTTACAAAAACATCGTCTTCGGATTCGGATGAACGAATTACTATCAAAATTTAATGTTGAAAAATATTTTAAATTTTACACGTGAAACATTGACAGTAGTTATCAACATAATATATTACAGTAACGTATAGACATGTTAAAACATTCTGAGAGCTAGTATCAAAAATACGTTTAATTAATAATAACAAAATATTATGTTATCACATAGATAATATTATAATGTAATAAAATAGTAAAATAACTGAAAAAAATGTTAAATATTACTTCCACATTAAATTCATTAAATTAGTCATACGTTTCGAAGTTTGAACTAATCACAATACCCAAAAAGTATTTTTTCGATAGGTTTATTTTATAATATTGTAATAATAATACATATAATATATTTAAAGACCAATAATTATGTATAGATTAATAATCTTTATTATTATTTTTCGTGATAATTTTATAGTGCTTACAATTTTGTATCGATTAGTTTATTTTAAAGTTTAGTGTTTGATGTATAAAATAATATACGGTTCAATATCATATCAATACTATTCGTTTATTATGAAACAATACATAGGAATTTCATACTTTAACCACCATTTTATTACACTTATTTCTAATTAGTAATTGTAAACAATTATCACTGAGTAGACATGTTTCATTTTTCTGTATCTTTTACAAAATTATTTATCAGTCGTCATACAATTAGATTAGATTAGATTAATGCTCTCCTAATCCGGTAATTGACATAATATTTCCTTGTACTTGATTTATATTTTTACTATAATTCATAATCGATCAAACTTAAAATTCGGTTCTTCTTTTACATAACTTCTTGCGAAAAATATGTTTGTTTTGTGACTAAATTTTTGATACCTCAAATTTAAAATGTTTGTACCAAATTAATATTAGTGTTTAATACTCTAATATCACGTGAATTAATAATTTGACTGCAGTCTATCGCAAAAAAATATTTGAAATAGGCCATAGAAAAAAGAAATAAAAGAGTTCTCGCCTTGTTTTAATACGCTTCGGATAATGTAAATTAATTTATCCCCGTTAAACAAAACCAATATTATGTTTTTTGGACAAATACAATAACAAATATTGTTTTCAGAAAAGTCGTACCTCTCGTTGTGCCTTACTCGAACGAACTATGGATGTACAATAATAATGTACTTCGGTTTTTACGACGGTCATGATTTTCATATTTACAATGGTTGCTGCGCATAATTATATTATTCGTACCGAGTAATGCGATTTTTCTGTTGGTTTTTTTTAAATTTTTTTTTATGTACCACTAATATTCAATCGATCGTTCTAAACCGCGGTTAAATAATAATAATGATATACGGTGGGTCATCATTGAACAATCTCCGGGAAAGCGTAACATCATTTTTGGAATACGACCGGATATGATTTATTGATTTTATAGGAATATCAAGCAGTATTGTATTATACAATATATATATATATATATACACGATCGTCTGTTCCTATCAAAATTTCATTACCGGAATGTGACTTTTCCCTCTCTGTCTCTATACTCACCCCTTTCCTACCCGCTCGACCGTTCCCACCGTCAACGCTGGATACAACTGATCGTCTCCGCCGCGAAATAGGTATCTGTACGCGAGTGTGCGTAACCATCGCAGTCGTTTTTATGAGTAACGGCCTTCTCCCGGGACTTTGCCGCAATAAGATGTACCGTCTCGAAATGGGAATGCGAGACGTTTTACCGCGTGTAACGTGCGCGGGTACGTATAATAAATGAAGACCAAAAACAAAAGTGTATCGATATTGCGAATGTCACAGACAGAGGGAATAAACAAAATAAAATTATTGCCTTATTATTATTGTTTTGTTCCGGCGCGCAGTCGCCTTTAATTGCGAAATATTGTAATTGGACGCTGTGATTGAAATGTAATATGTATATATATATATATATACATATACATAAAACTATAAAATTATCTTTAAAAAAAAAAAAAATTCGAATTTCCACCGAGCAATAATATTTATCGAGATATCTGTATACCGATGGAATTACGAAAACTAAATGTTTATTTAATATGAAGACGGTATTTCATTTAACAACGCAATGTTGCTCACGACAACAGATCTTCATAACGTCTATTCTCGAATATATTAAAACACCAACAGAAATCGTTGTGTTTACTTTGTCTTAACATAAACACAACTTACGAGTTTGATGTTTTAAGAGTTTCATCAAAATACTTGACGAACAAAATATTATTCGATGAAATCGAATTTCTATTTAAATTTAATTATAAATTCGCATGAAAATACTAAGAATCTAATCATAAATTATTTATGTTTAATTTCATTATTTTCATTATTATATTGATCTTAAACCGTTATTTGACTTTAAAGGTTTCATTTTCATACTATATTCAATTCATAATATTATTTAAAAACAAAACTCTAAACGCTTATGGTTTGATATTTGAATAATTATTATTATTATATGGCATTATGTTAATCTTCAGTACGCGTTACAATATCGTGTGTGTATATTATTTATTATTAAGTCGTTATTGACTATTTAAAAATTATTTCTATTAAACAATTATATAATTATACTGTTATCAAAAAAACTGTTACTTACTATTACAATAAAAATGCATTTAAATTAAAAATTAATATACAAATTCTGGTTTTCTTTTTTGAAGTAAAACAAATATATTTCTTGTGTTAATTTGGTACCATAGGTCATACGTGTCATTATATTTTATTGGTCCGACGACACTATAATTCAAAAATATAAGTTTTAGGTGCCCCTCATGTATTTTAAATCGTTTTTCTGAATTATTTTGTAGAATAATAATATACTGGCTTTAGTAAGATATATATGCACTTTTATAACCCCTTGGGATATTTCTTTCTCTTTCAGGTCGCCTAAATTACAATTCCACAACGTATAAACCTTTCATAGTAAGTATTAAATTTAGAGTTTTCCGACAAATATTAAGTCGTATCCTTTGGATATTATTATTTTTTTTATGTAAAAACAATTTGCATTATTATTTTTCTTATTTTTAAGGTCACCATTACAGACATGAGATCAATCCAATTAGATATTATCTAAAAATTCAGAAATAATTTAAAATCATTTGATCTGTCTATTATGTATGTATATATATATATATTATAATTATATTATTTTGATATTGATATATTTTATAAACAAATGACAGTTACTGTAATAAATATTACAGTTTAAAGGTTACGTTTGTATATTATTTATTGACGACCATAAATAGCACACAAAACGTTATTCATAAATAAAAATACAAACATTTTTTTCGGTACATATTTAAAAAATTTTTTAGTTTTTAAAACAATTTTAAAATTCTAACGACCTATTCCAGATAACGTACTATGATGTTTTGTAATAAATTTATATTATATAGCTGATATTTTTTGATACATATTAAGAGAAACGTATACGATTAAATATTTACAGAAAGGCAAGTGCATTTTACACTTAGATAGCTGCCTATCTGCTTTATTATTAATTGAGGAAGAATGTTTTGCTTATATGATATAGATAAGAAGACGGTATCTTTTAATGAATTTATATATTTGTTATTTAATTGTAATAAAAATAAGTATAATATTGTATCAAATGTACTGTGTCAAACACTGAATACTTAAAAAAATTCATCATAGAAAAACTTTTTAATATAACTAATGCCTTAACTTAAATAATTAAATTGCATATGTATACCTATACCTATTTTATATTTGGTGCTGAAATGTCATCAAATGTATACGATTAGTGAATACCAAATTTCTATAAATAATCTAATCCATAATGACTAACAGACGAGACCAAATCAAATTTCGTTGTGAAAGTGAATTAAATTTGATAGTTGTGTGAATTTTTCTTAAAAGTCGTTTATATAATATTATTTTCATCCTTTACTAGTACGTGGTAATAGTATTTCTATAATACGAACTAACAGTATAGTGATTCTAGTTTACAGCCACAAACTGGGAAATCCACTCAGAGGGTTCGGAAATGCGCAACAACTTTGTCCGGTTAATGGAAGTTTAACCTTAGGTATTTTAATCGTATTATTTCTTGGATTTCATGTTCCAAAACTAAACCACTATTACGATGTACAAATAACAATATAAAATGCATACGATTTTAATTGTTGGCTTACAATTTTCCGGCTAGACACATAATAACATAATATATTATTATAGACCATTATTCGTAATGTGTACACAATAGATACATAATTATAATTCTATTTTCATTTTGAAAATAATAATTGCTCAAACATACATATTTTTTTTTCTTTTAAACAAGTATTACCTTAACAATTTGTATGGACATTCAAATACACGAGCATGAAGTATGATTATAAGAAGTAAAGATATATTAATCGTGTTAGTGAATGTTATCGATAGCGATAATTTGTATAAAAACATGGTTTTCGTTAAATAATTTCTATTAGAAATAGTTGTGTTAAATAGTTGTTTGAGAGTCATATTGTATTCAATTCATTTTAGTTACTGATTAAAAAAAACCCAAATAACGTGCTTAAAAAAAAAAGCAGGAACGTCAATTTAGAATGTTCCTCTTTCGTCCCTTTGATCTTCGGAGAAATTAGTGATTTATTATAATTATTAAGATTTCAATGCAATGATATTGCATTAGAAAATACGATTCTGAACGAATCTCAATATATGATACTGATAATCCATTCCAAAATTTTACCAAGAGTGTAAATTATATATGTAAATATTCAAAATAAATTTCAAATCCCTACGATCAAAACTCAAGGAGTAATCATTTCATGATAAAAATTATCAGTCAAAATATTTTGTAAATAGATTAAATATTATATGAGTAGATTTCTATAAAAATAAAACATATGTTTTTGTTTACTTTAATTTAAAAATTAAAATATGTATTTATAATATTCTTGAAAATCAAAGTATAATTGAATTCTATTTTTCTGAAATAAACGTAGAAATAAATATAAATACAATGTTTTCTTTAATACATTTTATAATAGTCAAGTTTTATAAATTATAGTTGGTTTAGAAATTTGTACACATAAAATATAAAAAAACAAATTTTCGAAAACAAAAAGTCCGCAATATTTAAAATAAAATAAGTATGATTTCCTATGTATAATACAAGTAGGTAGTATTATGAACACTCTAGAATTGGTAAAAAAAATTATTTAATATGACAAACGTAATGAAACACCCTGTATAAATAATTATTACCTACTTACATAAATTATATTACAATATTGTATAACATAGTATAGTGCGAAGGTTGAACAATAATGATAACTATAATGATACAAATAACAAAAATATAGGTAAGGAACAATATTATCTTATTTTACAAATTTAAAGTTTGGAATTTCGTATTATCATGTCTGTAAATAATTTATGTAATTTTATATACTGCCAGCATTACATTAAATGTCTGAGGATTATATAGATTGCCAGTATTATAATATACTTTTCTGTAACATAATATTATTATATAATAATATAGACGAAAGTTATGTATTAAATGGAGTTATACAATTTATAATTTGATTTATGAATTCGGATGAACGTGAGCGAAATTCAGCCTTTTAAGAATATTCAAGTGAAACACCTGTATAATTACTTCATTGCGTCGTGGAAAATATATGTATTAAATAATATTAAAGTACAAGAAGGCTAGAGACCATTATTAACTTAAAAGGTGTTTTTAAAACGTGTATAATTTATCACTGGATAATACACTTGCGTATTAATACTGACAGGAAATTTAAATAATTACTCCATTTTGTACAATAAAAAATAATCCATTCGTTTGGAAATGTATGACAAATGGTACCTACACAAAGTGTATTTAAATGATGCTCGTCTGAAATGTACCAACACAGAATATTTAAATATGGCATTGACCTAAAATGTTTTTCATGATTTGTACACATTAATGAGAATGTAGAATATTGTATATTGCTGAGAAAACGATGAAAATGGTTTTAACGTTTTATTTGTCAATAACATTGATTACAAATCAACAGCGGAGTACGACGGTAAAAACGATGGGACATATGGATCCGAGTGAAGTAAATGCAATTTCACGGGCAATTAAATCTGAAACGAAGCAATTGACACGGAGGATTCGTCTTTTATGTCAAACTCAATTTTTCATAAAAATATTGTAAATTATGATTTTGTTTTTAATGTACATTGAATTGAATGTTGAGTATTCGTTTTCATTTGATTTATTTACAATATTATCATATTACCAAAAATGAAAAATGTTATACTTACACTTAATAATTAATTTTTTTTTAAAAAATGTATTATTAAGTACCTACTGTATTTATTATATTGTGTACACGCCATCTGATAAAGCATTACAAGTGATAGTAATTCGAATTTTAAATAAGTTCATTGTAGTAAAAATTATAAATATGATGGTTTTTGGATTATGCATACTATAATAAAATGTATTGAACACAATACCAGGGTAGTGTTTAGTTGGTATATGTAGTCCTATAACTTCAAAGTTAAATTAGTTAAATTGCTTTGGTTTCGCTTTATTTCAGGCTATGCATAATAATACGAAGTTATAATAAGTGAATTTATTATTTAGCGCATAAGTTTCTAGGAAACGTCTAATTCTAGATAGGTACTATAAAATACAATACCTACATCTCCATTAAATATCCATGATTTAATTTAAAACGAACCGTATTAAAAGCATTTACGAATTCACTGTCGAAAATGTTTGATAATATCCGTGTTAGAGTCTTCAAAAGACTATCGTAACAAATAATAATATATTTCATTATTATATACTTGTCTCGATTTTGACATGACATCGTAAGAATTCAAAAATGATCCAGTTCTACATATTATGTAGGTTTAGCGAGTAAATTACATAGTTTTCCTCTTAAAAATGAAACTAATCATTTGATTAGTTTGAACAATAAAACATACAGAAAGAAAACAAAATCTTCTTTTTTTTTAACTATAAGTTTTTGGTTTAGTTTAACAATCAAAATCGTCGGTATAATCTCGGGTAACCTATCTAACCGTCCGTAAACCGCGTGGTAAATAATATTGTTTAATTTAGGTAGATAATAATAACAGTAATTATAATACAGAAATTTCATCCTCCACCATACTAGTTATAGTATTTTGCTGTTAAACGAAAGCACTCTCAGGAAGTGTTTCGACTCCGGTCGCCGCCGCCGTCGGTGCTGATTGCAATAACCGGCGGCGGTGGCTAATGAACGAGATGTAGTCGTTAATTAATATTAACGAGCCGCCGGCGTTAAAGTAATAAAGTAATAAATAAATAATACGGCGTGTTTAGAGTCGGTGGATACGAAAACATGGTTGTTGTTGCCGGAAACACAATGTGCCCGAATAGGAAAGACGGAAACCATTATAATATATAAGGATCCTCCGACACGAGGTTAGAACGGGGCTGATGAAGATAATCACGTCGAAATTATTACGAGTACAGGGTATACGCAGGCAAAAGTTTTCCGAATTGTACAATATTGTACAGAAGATGTAAATAATAATAATAATAAAAAACACTGCATTTTCAATATTGTCCACAAAGATAACATTATAAAGGACACGAGACAAACATTTTTTTTTTTTTTTTCTGCGATCCATAAACGGTGAACAACATATTTAATTTAATTCTGCTTTCTTTCTACCATACATAATAATATATCTAATAATTTATAAAAATAATGGTCGCGGTGGTAACGCGAGTTCTAATATCTTATCAGTATAAGATTGATTATTCTATTCAACTATATCCACCGATTCTACAAAATCGAACTTATTGTGTGTTTAGAACAGCATGAACGAGACATATTGTCTATAAGGTCGTTCTTGTTGTTTGCCGTGAGATAATTTATTATATTTGATTCATACAAAAACAAAATAAAGGCATTTGTTATCTTTCGTTATCGTACAAAATATGTGTGTACCAGCAGGTCAAATAAATAAAAAAAATGATATCAATATGTATATAAATTATTGTGGATGATATCGATTCGATCTATATAGTAAATTTATACTCGATAAATAATAATAAAATCTCGAGTATCCGGATAACAACAAGTATTTCTAAAAGTATATAAGATAATAATATAATAATCTGATATCGTAATGATACAAATATTTCGAAATTTTATGTAAAATTTGATCTTGAATTTTTAGAAGAATTCAGAAAATTAAAAAGCAGGTACCTACCGTAAATTCGTTTAATTTTTTTTTTATTTCACAATTTCTTTAGAACTACATCAAAAATCAAGGAATAAAACTAGATTAACACGAGACGATAATAGTAATAACGAGACATAATTTCCTACTGAACTCGAACGATCATCACGTAAAGTGTATCAGCTGTAGTCAAATGTTCGATGTTGATATTTGCTTATTTTCTTATCATAACCGGATTAACTAGTGAATATTACACAATAATAATTTTCTAGATTGAAGCGTATCAAAAAGTGATTGCACAACGTATTGTGCTATGCAAAATGAAGAAAAGTGATAGACCAAGAAAATGATACACCCTGTATTCAACGTCCATAACAACAGCAGTTATAATCTTATATATCTAAGATGGGATTTTATCTTGCTTAAGCTTAGCATAATGACCGACGCATAAGATGGACGGACGGCAACGGGTACAAAAATGTCTATTTAACTTATCCGTACCGGATAATAACAAGCCCACGAAACGGGGAGGCCACCCGTTCCTTGTTTCACCATCCATCGACTACAGGAGGATGTTTCCGGTCATTACCGCTGAACTTCCGGTAGGCGCCTACCGATGACAACAGAGCTTATGGCATGAGCCGTCTAAACATTACCCCTTAACTCGTCCGTGCATGACGCTCTACGCCAGGAACGTCATCGAATTATTATAATAATCTCAGCTTCGGTGGCAATTTCTAACGATTTCGATTCTAAGTCTAGTCAAAAGGAAGCAAAAGAAGTTGATCTTAAATCAATAATATAAATGTATTTATTTTATTTTATTTTATGTGTCACAGGAATGTAAGAGAGTGCTTAATATTTTAATTTTACTATGTAGATTAATTAAATTATTATTAAAATACCACAAAACTTAACATTAATGTACTTAAATATTTTAGCCTATATATCGATAATTTATTTTAAATCTATAATATGCTATTAAATTAAGTTAATCATAATATTTAAGCATATCTATCATAATTTCTCTTCATTTTAAATTACATTCTCGATAGGTACAATATGTTTTTAAAGATATAAAATATACCTACATACAATTTAAAAAAATTGCAATTTTATAATATCATGTTGAATGACTGGTTATTTTTTTATACAAGATAAGAACATTTTATTAAGATTATTAAAAATCTAATTTTTTGTCTTGTTTTAACGCATACTTGTAAATTATTAAGCTCTATCAAGTTTTATTTCTTATTACATAATGTTTAAATTTTGATTACAAATTAATGGCGTAAAAAGTACACGTCAAAACATCATGAAATTACAATTTAATGGTTATATACATTATAATTGTTTGAATAAAAAAAAGTACAAACTATAAAAGATAAATATATAACTTCCATTGTGCAAAATAATTCACAATACTTCTCTGTAAAGTTTAGTTCTAGTCGTATTTGTGACCCCTTGAAATAATAAGGAATAGCATTTTCAGAGAATTCCATTAATGATAGTATTAAATATTATTTTAATGTAGATTTTATGTTATATTTCTATTAGTCGTATTATTATTATAGTTCTATTAGTCTATTTAGTCGTATATTAGATTTAAAATTAATAACAATTCGTTTCAGAGATTTAAACTTTTAGTAAAATCAATCTCAAAATAACTGTAATAAGAACTTAGCAGTCACTTGCTTTGCTTACTTTGACACAATCTATATTTCATAACTCTTATACATTTACAAAATATTGAATGATCATTTAGTATAAATACATTTTTAAGTTTGCGATATAACATTAAAATTGAAAATATAATTTTAATTAACACTAGTGTACTTTAAAAGAAGAAATTATAATAAAAAATATGCAATAGATCCCTCTTAAATGTAAAAATTTACACATAACTAGAATATCACTTTAAAATTCATTTTTACGACATAAGGAACTATAAAGTGCAGTATAAAATATACGTATAACGTGCATCTCTACTTTTTATAATAAACAGTTACACGGTTATACTTGAATATTTTATCTTATTATGTATACGATTCTCAAACTTTTTAACCTAAATTTACACTTTCTACCGAAAGAAATAATATATTATGAAATATGATTAATAATTAAAATGTTGTATTTCATGAAATTAAATTAAATTTTAGACATATATATAATTCTTTATTTACCGTAAAATAATATTGATATTGTCTCAACTTCTTTGCTATTTGTAAGCATTAAACCATATTGAACATCAATCGACCATTGAAAAGACGTTACCGGGTCCAGTCAAAAATATCGTTTAATTTTTGAAGTCAATCGAACTTATATTTCTAGTTTCTCCCACTTACTATAGCCCGTAAAATATGAAAATAATATGAAATATTTGGTTTTGATAATTTAATTTTATGAAGTTTAGAAGTTATGTATTCTCGGAAACTAATTTCAAATTATAAAGTATAATATATTAAATTAAAAAAACTCTAAATGTTTCAAATTATAATCATGACCGACTGCTTTTGATTTGAAACATACAATATTATACATATTGTCTCAGATCTATTAATTAATTGCAATATCTCCACACGAAAAATTAAAATTATTTAATGTGGTTTATTAAATTTTTAGTTAGACAATAACCTTATAATTCTTTACCTTTATTATATATTTTTTTTAAAGATGTCTCAAAATCAAATAAAAAATTTACTATTTCTTTTTAAATTATATCAAATTTGACGATAGCCATTTTGAAAAGTATATTATTTATTTATTTGTATGAAAATATTGATGTGTTGACTTTCTAATTAAATCAAGATGTCGACTTACAGGAATTGTATTTATTTGTCAGATAAATTATATTTCTAACATCGTTATTTATAATAATTATTTATGCTTAATTGTATACAAAATTTGTTACTTATAATTTACTTATTATAATATTGAATATTGTAAACATAAATTTTAAATTTCACGATATAAAAGATTTAAATAATTACAAAAAAATGACGTCAAAAATATGATTTTCCAATAAATTTTAAAAATTTTTAAAAATCACCACTTAGATAAATTTGACTCATCAAAATGTTTATAAAAATACTCTTAAAACTAGCAATTTTTACATTTTTTATTACTTATGAATAAAAAGTTATAAAAAAAATTACAGAGGTAATATTTATTACTAAAGATATTTTATTTTTTAACTAATAATTTTTATTGAAGAACTGCATTCCAAATCATTTTATCTTTTACAGAAATATTAAAGTTATTAAATAAATTTGGGACATTCTGTAAAACTTAATATATGGTTAAATGCATAAATTGCAATTAATTAGTACATTTTAACAAAAAAGGTAAACATAGTTCTTGAATTTTATAAATTATATATGATTTATATTTAGATTAATCAACATTTGTTGAAAATTTATCATCCCTAATAAAACTTTTATACAAATTATTTGATTTAAAAATAATTCTTCCATGAAACATAAAATATTATATGCATAATACAAATGTTTACATTTTTATTTGAATAATAACAAAATATTATTTTATTTATTTTTTGTTACTAAAAATTTTTATAAATATTATATTCAAAATGTATATAAATAATGAATAATCAATACAATAATATTTATACATTTTATGCTATTCTCTACCTCTCCATAACATAATATTTTATGTAAAATATTAAAAGTAATATTAAATGTATTATTTAAAAGCACAAAGACTAAATTATTATCCCATACTATGTAATTTATTTGTAAATTTATTTTTTATTATGTACTTATAGTACTAAATTATTGTTGCGTATGTTACTACTAAAACCCTAATTTTGTTTTAACGATGGAACGGTATAGTACTATATAAATATTTCTTTTAAAATATAAAAAAGAACGTTGTTGTAAAATTTATTATTCTTAAAAGTGGTGGAAATAACATTTTTTTTCGAAACAATATTAATTACCTATTTAATATATTATTTTGTTATATAAATTTATTTGAAGAAACATAAATAAAAATATAAGTAATAATATTTTTTTACGATATTCGTTTGGTTGTCAAAGAATAACTACATTAAGTTAAGCACAAATTATAGCATTCAAACCACTGCACTTTGAAATATTAACCACTGAATTCCAGGGAAATAACCTCGGGGAACTATTTTCCCTGATCTCACATTATGAATAAAAATTGTTGCTCATTCGGCGTCAGAGGGGAAAAAATACCATCGCTAGATAAATATTGATGAGTTTAATTTGCCACTAAAATAAAAATAGAAATAATAAAAAAAAAAATTATCAAAAAATACTATAATGTTTTAGTTTTTAACATAATAATATATACGATAAAATTGTTTCGTCGATACGCGTATAAATATAAATTTTAAATACACTTTAATTTTTAGTGATATACTTTATTTCAATATATAATATTGTTAACGGTCTTAAATACTAAAAATAGTTTTTGGTAAATTAATTTCATTATTATTATAATAATTAGCATTAAACTTTAATATAACATTTTTTAAAATTGTTGTTACTACATTTTATTCGGAATTATTTAATTATAAAATGAGTACGTTAAACGTAAATTCCAGATAAATATTACAACCTTACTTTTCAGTTTATAGTCCCAAAATTTAATGACATATTTTATAATATAAAACAAATTATGTGGTGGTTAAATATTTCAATAAATAAACTACTCTTAAAGTTAATAAATTAATAAGTCTAAGTTATAATAATTTATTGTGTTTTATTGAAAAATTTATTTTTTAAATTTATTTAAATTAAATTAAATAATCTCATTTTTGATTTTGAGCGAATCGGGGAATATATTGGTTTTACAAAGATGTTTTATCTTGTGTCCGAAAACTTTTTTCTAATAGATATAATGGTCTGTATGTATCATATGTAGGGTATGCTTGTTATGCTTGTTAATGAAAATTGCATCTATTTAGTACTTTTTTTAGAATACTTTTATATTATATATAATTAAATTATAGCATATGTCGTATATGTCTAGACTTCGATAAAATTTACAAACCAATAAACTAAAAATTGCAGGAAAAATTAAACATTATTGAAAAAAAGGCGAAACTCTATACTTAGTCAGAAAATGAATCATTCGTTTCTAAATTTTCTCTTGTAATGAAGTTCACCTAAGTAAATACTCAAAAAAATTTTTAAGACACTATGATTAAAAATAAATTAGTTATCACAAAATTAAAAAAATTAAAATAACAGAAACTGTAATTTTGCCGATTTCCTACCATTTTTTGGTAGTTTTTCCCTTCCCACGGAAAAACTTTTGATAAATTTGAAAAATGAGCTAAACAAAGTACCAACTAGACACGATTTGCTACCGAAAGTATACCCTACTTGTAATAATCGAACCATTATTTCTACCCAAAAAAGTGTCTTCATACATAAAAAAAAACATCTCTGTAAAACCATAACATTCGCTTCGCTCAGAATCCAAAAGTTACAGTATTAGAAAATATCGAATTAATATGTAAAATACGAATCTAATATTTTTGTATTATATATATAATAATATATTATATAATATATTTACAAACACGGCGTATCGTGTACACAATATTAATACATAGCTGCACGCGAGGTGATAATATTACATAATCACTTAAATATGATTTCAATATTGTAATTTTATTTTGGAAAATAATACAATACATTATTCGGTTAAACAATGTTTTTGTATTAGCCTTTAAGGCTATTATAAAGAATATACTTAAAAGTTAAATATACTTTTATAAAAACTTTAACAAAAATACAAAATTAATTTAAAAAAATTTTAAGTGATGCAGTATTACTTATATTGTTTGATGATTATTCAAACTAGTAGAAAAAATTGTTCACATTTATAGTATACTTTCGGTAGAAAATTGCATCTAGTTGGTACTTTATTTAGTTTATTTTTAAATTTCTTAAACAATTTTCCCCAGGAGAAGAAAAACCATAAAAAAAAAATAATAGAAAAACGGCAAAGTTCACGGAAATCGTAATTTTAATGAAATTGATTTTAAATTTTTTTACATACGTATGTAATTAAGTTTACATACGTGGTAAAATTATGGAATGGATTATCTGTATAATATATTGTATTATATAAAGTTTCGCTTAGTCAAGTATTTTCGAATGTAATATCATTGCATTCAAATCTTATTTATAATAAACTATTAATTTCTCCAGGAACCGAAGGGACGAAGAAGGAACGTCCAAAATTGATATACCAGATTTTTTCTTTTGCTATTCGTCGAACGCAAACTCGATGTATTCTGTTAGTTTGCGATATTATATCTTAAGAGGTAGGTACTATATGCTACATTATATAGTTTTTTATTTAAATATGTTACGTATGATGACATTCCACCCAACATTTCAACTTATTCTGTTTTCCTTGTATGTTTAAGATGAATTAAATTTATATATTTTAGTTTATATTAAACCTCACTATAATATTATGTACTTTAGGTACTTTACCAACACGGGTCCCGATGGGCCAATTTGAAGTGGTTTTTTGTGCGATATACTGCTATATATTGTGGTGCGCTTTTAATCAGGGTTTTACTCGAACCATATAACGGTCTCCTCTTAAGGTATATAATAATATGTAGATAGGTATTCATATGAACCAATGAAGTAGAGCAAAAATTACATGAAACATATTTTAATTAAAATTAAGATATTATCTTCGGTTATAGAAAAAAAAAAAAATCATTATTATATATACGAGTATATATATATAAATATTAATTCGAATTTTATTTTAGTACGACTTCAAAACACCATAATAACTTTTGAGAATATTAATTTTATCATTAATTATAAAGCAAAATTCAAATTTAATTAAATAAAAATTCATTATAGTGTGTGTAATTAAACAACATTTTTATAAAAATTATATAATACTACACAAATTCTTTTTAGTCGTTCTAAATACTGTATTTTTCATTTACAGTTTTATGAATTTCAACTTTTATTAATTTCATTATTTTTATGAAAATCAACAAACAAACAAAAGAAAAGATGGAAAGGTAGATTACGGGCGATCCTCCTTCGTATCTTTGGTTCTCGGAGAAATTAGTGGTTTATAATAATTAAAATTTGAATGCAGTAATATTGCATTAGAAAATAGAATATTCTGAGAGAGACTCAATATAATACAATAAATTATATTGATAAGTTGTTCCAAATATTAATCACGTGTGTAAAGTACCTAAAAGATTTTTAAAAAAAAAATTTCAGGTACCTAAGTTCAAAATCATAAAAATTCTATAATAAATTTCGCCAAAATTACGATTTGTGTGAATTTTAACATGTACTCGTATTTGTCATTTTTAGGTAGTTTTTCTTTTCTCAAAGAAGAACTTTTAAGAAAGTTGAAAAATGAGCTTAATAAAGTACCAACTAGATACAAATTACTACCGAAAACATACCCTATTACCCTATTCGAAGTATTATTTCTACCCGAAAAATTTTTTTCATATACAAAATAAAAAAAAACAAAAACATCTTTGTAAAACCAATACATTCTTCGCTTTGATCAGAATCTAAAAATTAAAAATTGTATCCATATGTATATTTATGAAAATGTTAGTAACTTAAATTTTAATTTTAATTATCTCCCTGATTAGGTTACTTTTTTATAAAAATAATATTGTTTAACACTCATCATATAGACTATAGTATTAAAATTAATATAAATAAAATATATGCGTATGTTAATTTTTACTATTATACCTATATAGTATCTACTGTATCTAGTATTGTCGATCTTACAATAACATTTGTTTTAATCAAACAAATACATTATTTCAGAGTAAACCAAAACGGGCACCTTGATTGACCGGGCACAGTATGTTTTTAATTATATGTGTTAATTTACACTACAGTTTTTAACGTTAACCAATCAGTGACACTAAAGAAATATTCTTGACGACAGTGATCAAAACGCATAATTTCTACTTCAATTTTAGAATATTTAACCAGCATTTCATAATCTATATACAATTATCTTGTCTGTGATTGGGTAACGTTATAACGTATAAAAACTATAGTGTAATTTCATCTTAAAAAGGTTTTGGGTCATACACTCTTACCCATCCGGCGAGACCTATTTCAGGTAAAAGCTAAGTAACCTCCTCAGGCATAGCTCATTCGTAGGATTATAAAAACAATTGGAGTTGCAAGTTATTTCCTAGGGATATGCTATTCGGTCAGGGAGAATTACCGTGTAGAACATGTGTATTGTATGTGATGGCCAAGAGAGGATGTTTTGTCAGCGTGTGACGTTGATTTGTGAGATAATAGTAACCGACTTGATACCGATGTGGTGTTTTTGTGCGCTTGATGCTTGGTCGTCTCCTGGTTTTTCGGCGAATTGCGTCATCATCGCAGCAGTATTTGCCACAGCTGCTGCCTGTTGCGTGTATACTCGGTGGAGGACCCCGGTACTTATGCCGTTGCACCGGATTCCCGTTGAAGGTTTGGTCACAGATTATATGAAATCAGACCACACCTAACCACACTTGGCCGTTTGTCAAAATGTAAACAAACAAAAATTCGGCCTCACGTCATAGTGACAACGTTCAAAAAATGAAATTATTGTACACTCATTTTCTATAATATAGTACCATTAAATATATTGTTATCAATTATTATATAAGTTTTGTATACTAATATCACAGATTAAATTTAATTAATATTTCATATTATTTATACGTAATAATATGTTAATATTTTATTTAATCAGTGCTAAATATTTATTATTTTTGCTCATAGGTATTTGGTCGTATTATTAAGAAATTTATTTTTCGTTAAACGGTTAACCTGCCGCCAGGCCGAATTTTGGTTTGTTTACATTTTTGAAAACTATATTGCTTTAATAGGGAGTGTCCATAGCATGGTTTGGTCATATACGTATAATAAAGGAATGGATAGCACAACAATGCAATTTACACGAGAAGTTAATGGTAAGTTTTTGAGATTACACGAAGTGGTTATTTACACAAATAAAGGTACCATATTATCGTTTGTCTCTCTCGTAATACTTCCATTGAATATAGGTGTCTTCTCTTCCCCAAAAAGAACGTATCCCTCCGTATATTTTCTTACGGAGTAGACATAGAAGTGACCTTTTCATTTCTTTATTATCTATCAGTATATACTGTGGTTGTGATTACGTTAAACCTAATTAAAAAAATCATTTTTTCTTTTTAACATCGATATTTTAACATATATATGTTGTAGAGCTGCATGTTAAAAATTTTTTTCATGACTGTTAGATTGAACATATAATATCGATGAACAAAAATTCTTCCTTGATAAGCGTGTTTATTTATTGTAATATCTATTTGTTTATAAATAGTTTTATATTATTTTTATTTAGTTTAAAACATGAACGCGATAAAGCTGCCTCCGAAAAATATAAACAAAATAAACTCAAACGAGAAGAACTCTTGGAGAGAACTCCATATAACTTAATGTTAAATCTGAAGAGTAACCTGAAGAACTTATTGTAGGTGACGCTAAAATTTTTTCATAGTTTAATTCCCGTTTAATCTGATGACGAAAAAATAATTCTAATTTTTTTTAACTGACTACCAAGATATTACCTCTGAAAGTCGATGTTTTACTTTTGGATATCAATACTTAAAAACGTTCATATTTTTCAACGATCCGCGATTATTTCATTAACTTTAATGTATTGATATATTGAAATTGAACATCGATGTTTAAATTATTTGCCCATCTTTACCGCCGACTGCAAATTCTTCTAAATTTTCTCCACTGAATCCGGATTTTCTTCTTTGTATACTCGGTACTTTATGTTCTCTCTTATTTCTTATAAGTTGTATAATTTAAAAACTGATGAGAGTGTAAGAGCCTGAACCGTACCGACTATAGTAAACGATTTTCAAAGAGTATAGTAGTAAATATTGTAGTTTTTTTTTTTAATATAGTTTGATAAACTGCCTGCCACTTCTTTATTGTTTATTGTAATAGTTTTTTTTTTTCTAAATCAGATTTTTATTCGTCTTGTTATCTTTTATCGATGCATTTATCAACCTTTGAAGTGGACTGCTATTGTGTATATCTATCCGGTCTCCCATTGTCTTTGATCATGCATTAAGAATAATTCATGGTTTTAAAAATTAATTTTTTTAAGCGTATATTGTGCCCAGTTACAAAATTTAAAATAGACAAAACTATTGGAGTATTAATTATTATAATATTAAAATGATGATAAGATATTTTTTTCTTTCATAAAATTCATATGTAGAAGTAATCTAAAATGTGTTTTTAATTCATTATATTACTTTAATTCCTACGTATTATATAAGAAAGTTCTTAATAAAATTTCGATCATTTAAATTCAATTTTATGTATTAAATTTGTAAATTGTGAAATTTAATTACATGAAGCCATATTAATTACGGCACTGCTAGGGTATACGTCTTTTCATTCCGCTACGACCGCGGATAGATAATAGATGATTACTCGTATTTAATAATACTAATATTATTATAATATATAGTATGACTACCAACTATAACTTTTATTGTTAATTAAATATTAATAAGAATTTGAGATGAAAAACATTAGACAATATTATATATTATGTTGCAGTATAGGTATATGCTGCCACGCGAATAAGAAAAGTTTGTCGAGGGTTTTATATCGGCGGCGGTCGACCCCGACACATTTGTCAGCCGGAACGTTATACAGAGCGATCATAATTTCGCGTTGGAAAATGGTGGGAATTCACATTAGACATTCAATTTCTTCCATTATTTTTGTAACGCAATATTGTGGTCACGCTGTATATCGTATAGATATATACCTTAATATTACGTTTAATAGCGGCTACTGATACATTTTTCATACTTGTTTATGTCGGTTGTATTTTTGGCCGACGACTACCAGTGGCGGAAGATCGTCCCGCGGGGGCACTAAACCGACGTCGGGCCGGGCGACGTATGGCCGCAAGAAGTATTCGCCCCCGAAATTGCTCGTTTATTTATTCAGTTGTTTCGCCTCTCGGACTATATAGCTTGTTGGCCCGACTATATTTAATTAAACTAACGCTTAGAGCTCGGTGGACTGGCGCAGTGTTAAGTTTAACCGCGGTATACGTATATGTATAACGTCTATACCTAGGTATATATATAATAATAGTTCTATAGGTATAAGAGTGCAATACAATAGAATCGCGATAGTAGAATACGTAGGACGATAATACTGTTTTAGTTTCACGGGTATGCACGGAATAGATAGATCCTTTTAACGCCGATAAAATATTAACAAATATTCTCGATGATGGATAATTACCGCGGTCATTCGAGCGCATCGTCTTTATATTGTATATAAATATATTATATAATATGTCTATAATACGGACAATCTCCAAGTCTAAAAGGTTATTCGTCAGCAACCTAAACTAATAAGTTGAAAGTTATAAATAATTGAATCCGAAACGGGAATCTCGTTTCATTGAATACTTCAGAGGTTTCTGGCAGCGGTATTGTGAAATGATTATTTCATAAATGTCTTGTGTCTGGGCTCTGGCAATATACAAATTGATTAAGAATGAATTCTTCGCAAAAACGATGGGAATTACATATATTTTTAATGTTGTTTCTATTATGTTTGTAATAATATTCTAAATACCTTGTAGATAACAGATACCGTGTAAAATTTTTTTTATATATTTATATACATGTTTATCTACACACTATAGAACAAAAAGCAATAGTAATTATATTATATCATGTTTTCATGTACCGTTTATCGTATGAAAGAAAAAAAAAATATTCGACTTTTCATGAAATTTCATATTAATAATATACTATGTAATGGTGTATAAGTGTAATATTTAAAACAAGAATTTATTCATTTTAAATCTGAATGTTTGTTGATAATTATTTTTATTTAAACTAAATTAAATTTGTTAATATACAATTTTTTTTTTATTATTATTTGAATTAAAATTTCGTGCAATTAGATAAAGTAATTGGTTCAATACTTTTATAAAATGCCAATAGCAAAATAATCAAATATGTGGTATAATGTTTGTCATCGTTCTATTGTCTTTTACTAAACGCGTGCACAATATTATGATGACACTTCACGATTGTGAATAATATTATAATTAAAATAAGCGAAATGAAATATTCTATAATAATAATAATAATAAAACTAATTACATTATAATAATATTACAATTATTTTGATTTAGAAAGTTTCAAACAACTGAAATGTTTTTGAATATTTAAAAAAATGATTAAATTATGTAAACAATATTGAACGTTATAACATAATTAAGTAAAGTATAACTTCATTTAACTTAAAATCGTTTTTTTTCACGCGTTTAAATTAAAAATATTTTATGCTAATATTATCGGAATCAACTTAAATAATGAAAGCAATTATGCAATGATCGTGTTGTACTACAGTTTATATGTAATCGAATATTTGTAAAACTAAAGATAAAATTAATTATTTTAAATAAAATTGGTACCTGTAAGTACCTATTTAATATACACAACAGGATCAAATCCGACGGATAAATCTAATATAATTTTATAAAATGGGTTTTAATTAATATTATTCCAAAATTACTCTACTCACTCGTATAACCATGCAATTTATCTAGCGACGTATTTTCAATTATAATTTTATTTAAATTATTGAAACATTGCACAATAAGTATTATTAATAATTATAATACTGAAACAAAATATTTCTATGGTTTTTAATTCTATATTTTTACTAATAAATTTCTATAATATATTCGAGTTGCACCTATCTAAGAATTTTTACATTAGAATAACCATATATTTAATTTAATTATAATTTATATATACTTATTTCAGAAATGAATAAGAAGGTACAAAGTAATTTTTCAAGTCATATTAATGTATTAATATAAAAGCAAATTATTTACATAGGTACTTTGATATTCATATTTTATTAGTCTCATATTGAATTTTAAAGTCATAATGTGATTTTAGTCCAACCATCTTGATAGTTGGCTCAAGTCTGATATTTAAACGTTAATCACTATAGATGTTTAGTGAAATAATTAGATAAGAAAGGAACTATTCTATCTTTAAAGTCGTTGTTGTAGAACACTAAAATTATAATAAAGAGTTAACACCATATGAGTTTGTAAAAGAAGCTTCACAGAGAAGTTTTTGCCAGTGATTAAATAACAATATTTTATGAATAAACATGACTTTAACAAAAACGTAACAACTATATTTAATAATATAAATAATATTTATTTTGATAGTTTATCAATGTAGAAATTTTTTGAGGGTTTTTCGATTTTTCAAGATAATATTATATCGTTTTACAAATATTTATCAATAATTGTGTGATCAAGAATGTCAAATAAACTTCATCTCAGCTGACAATAATAATAATAATTGTTTAAAACGTATACATAACTATACTGGTAAAAATATTTTAATGTTTTAAATATAATTTATAACGCTTTTACGTTGATTAATTATGCAAAAATCGCCAATTGTCTCGTTGTGCGTAAACCTCGTTGGTCTGACGTCCTCTGATGCAGATGTCCGAAAACTTAATTTCATGCCGGATTATTTGCTTTTAGAGTCTCTTTTTTTATATATTTTCGGATTACAGTGGAAACACAAGATTTATATGAAACAATAATCCTTGGCCATTTTACCTTCACTTATAGGCGGCCCAGTTTAAAAACGGACGGTAGTTAAGCTTTGGGTAATTGGTTTAAACATGTGTATTTGCTGAACCCGTGTCTGTGTAATACGGTCGGAGTTGTTCAAGAAATGAAGGGGGGAAAAAATAACCGTAAAACGTACGTACATAATAATAAAAAATAAATTCAATTTTTTTTACATAATCAAATATTATAACACTTTGAAATTATTTATGTTCAATTAGATTAGATTATCAGTCAGTATTATATTTTATTTCATTTTTCCGAATCGACGAGGTCTATGTTTTTTTATGTAATTTAATCACTATATTATTATGTAAACTAATTGCATTAATCATATTTTAATTTCAGCGCTTTTTATTAGAAATAAATTTATTTTATAAAAAATAAACAATACCGGTTCGTTTTAACATAATAATACGATTATTAAATCCCACACTTAAAACGACAAAAGACGATATATTTGTATTTTAATATTAATTATAATGACTTGAGTAAAATTATATATATTTTAAAACAAATAGTATTTGAACAGTTTAGTTGAATATGTTTAGAACTAAATTTTCAACAGAGAATTATGTGATTTATTCTTATATTCATAAATTGTGAAAATTGTTGATTTTATTATTATCTACACCAATCGAAAGAAAAATTTAAAAAATAATATTTAAAAAAATTTAAATATGATTTTACTTGAATAATAATTATTTATCTATATATTTATGTATATATATATATATATATAAAATAATAATTTTGATAATAACATATCATGAATTTTTGATTTTAGTAATTATGTAATATTAAATAAACAAATTCAGTGATGAATCTAATTAGGTAATTTGGGTAATAGTAGTTGGATTGGAGATGAGCTGATCTACAGTTGATTTTCTTTAATATAGATTTTTGTTTTAATAATAAATAAAGAATTACAAGAAAAATAATTAATAATATATATTATTTTATATTAAATAAAAATCAACAGCAGGTAGAATAATATTAATTTTTGTAATTTAGTACTAAATGATTACCACGATAAATGCCAATTAAAATTTTCTAATTAATGTAAACTAAAAATTACTACTTAATACTACTTAATATTAAATATTTACAATGTATAATCACTATCTTCAATAATTTCAGTTATTATAAAATATACAACATAGGAAAATCTACTGTAGTTTATAGATTTACTATGAGAAATTATTTTTATGATTTATAATAATAATAAAAATGTATTATTATGAATACTTAACTATAGGAATAAATAAACTTTATGATATAAATCATAAAAATAAATGTCATTTCGCCCTAAGTATATATTTTTAGAAATATTGTGACTCATCATTTTTTTAACTTAAAAAATGTCTTTACATCTTAACCCAAATCAGAAAAATGTCATATTATTATCGTCATATTTGCTTCTCGTGCATAATTTTTGTCTTCAATTTTTGTGATTTCTAATTTATTGATTCTAAAAATAAATTTCATATATATTCATATTAGAAAAATGTCATTCGCTTTGTTCCATTTATGAATTTTTTTTTGTATTTCCAGAGTTATACATATTTATCTAAATATTTTTCTAAAAATACCTTGTCAAGTTGTACTTTTTTTATTAAATTGACCCTTCATAAATGATCGCTGAGTGACAGAATTAAAATCCTGGATACGCGACTGTGATACTATTTTAACAATTCGATTTAATTACTATTGTATAATTTTCAATTACTGTTAAACTTGAATATTTTACTGTAATTAATTAAAAATTGAATTAAACAAATTGAATAACTTAGAATTATATAAATAAATAGTATATATAGAAATGGATGTGAGATTCTGTGATAGAAATAACTAAACATTGAGATAAATTATTAATCATCTAATCGTTTTAACATTTATTAACCATATGAAATGTAAAATAACTGTATCGTGATAGCAAAGGGAAAATCTATTTGCTATAATTTCATATAATTCAATTACAAAATAATAATAATGTATTATCCAATTTTGTATTATTAATAGTTATTACTTAGAATGTTTATAGTTAAAAAAATTATAAGTAGGTAAAATAATATTCGTAAAAATTAAACATTATAATATAATATGAAATATGAATTACTACAGTTTCAGGACATTTGTAACTATATGTATTATTTAATGAATTTGTTGCGAAATCTTTCACTGTGATAAATTAGAAACAAGGAGAAAAATCGTTGTCAGGGTATATTTATAGTAATTTAATTATATTGTATAATCAGTAGAGTAACCGTAATTTAATATTACTTATTTAGTCACATATTATTACAGCGTAGAAAAAAATATATTAAATAACTATATTATGAGTAGTATCTACTTTATTTTCAAAGGAAGTGAGTTTATATTAATATTTTACCGTGTATTAAAAACACGGTAAAATAGTCACGTATTTTCATAAAATAGTGAAATAAAAATAACACAACCTTATAATGATTTTTTGTGTATATTTTTCTTTTATTTAAAACGTATACCTATTCAGAATATACAATGACGTTCTTTAACTTTAAAATTTCATAATTGCAATAATTATCACAGTGTACCGATCGTTTATTTAGCTATCCAGTATCAGTTTCTATTTACGTTCGAGCAAAAGAAGAAACGAACAAGTATTAAGATTTTAAATATATAATACATTTGTTTAGCACACTTAGATAAGATAAAATAATAAGTAATCGAAAACTTAATTTTCAATAATTTGTGTGATTTTTATTGTATAATTGAATTTTAATTTAGAATAATTAATTTTGTAGTAATATTATATTATAATAAAAACACGAATAAAAACGTTCGGGTAAATGGAATAAATAAAAATAAGATTTTTTTTTTGAAATATCTATACTCGTCAAGCCACCGAAGACGGTTCAATTTGTCCGGGTTTCGAAAATGCATGTATTCAAACCCGGTATAATATATACGTGACCGCGAATGTACGGTTGATGATACGCCCGATGGAGCGTCGAACTCTGCGCGGCAAAAAAGGGGACGTCAAGTAAAGATGCCTGGTAGTACATGATTCCAATACAGATCGCGTAAGACGATGGGAGTGCATATACAAGATGATCGAAATGTCATATCATAAAAAAAACATAACATTGGAAACGCATCCGAAGGATTTTTTGTTACACGAAATCATGACCATCCTGTACGTTATTTCTGACTCAAACGTGCCGCGACCCAATACCTAATATTTAAATTCAAAATCGTGATTTTTTGTTAACCCGGTTTAAAAAAAAATATATATATATCTACCAAAAACGGATTTCGATTGGAACACTGGAATTATATTTCGTATTTCCATACGCTAATCGTATCGATCGTATTGAAATACTCGTATCATAAATCGTTAATATCTGAGTTAAGAAATTGAAACACATTGGTTATACATCGATTGCAGCGCATAAACAGTATGCGTTTATTTTGCTTGTGAAGTATAGATAATATATTGATTTAAATTATTTTATTAAAATAGGCCTAATGACGTTTGTATACCTAGGTACCGGATAAGGCTAATAACACAATCCAAATACGATACAAAATTAATAATAGATCTATATACAGGTTTGAAAAGGTTAATTAATTTTATAACCAAATCCGTCGAATCATTTTTGTTAGTATCTTAGCACACTGAGTACAGATTAAATAAATGTTCTTATCAAATTTAAATTTGCACACAACAATTTAATACATATTATTTCATTATTATTATTTTAAAGATACTTTTCAAATAATACAAATGTGTAACAACAATTAATTATTATACTTATTCAGAAATGTATATGAACATATACCAAAAAAATGTAAACTATTATACGTATATATATTATGAATCTCTTTCTTCATTAATTGCGACTTGCCAATACAGACCCAATTTTTTCATTCGTATAACTATTGTTTCTACCTTATTCTACTGTTTTTCTATTCTATTTTATTTGTTAATGTATGTGTGCGTATCTCTACATACATATTTATACATTTTTTATACATATTTTGGCTCGTCCCATGTAAATTATTAAATATATGAATAAATAAATGTCTATCTATTTACAGCTTTGCTCCATTTAAAATAATAATAATAATAGTAATAATCATCATTATCATCATAATATATATATATATATATATATATATATAAAGTTGCAGTAAAATATACGAAATGTCAACGTCTCTTATAATTAGAGCCTTGTACAGCGAACAATAATTATTTAATTAACTATTTCATTCATCGAATATTACGTTCATACACTCAGAAATTGTGTTTTTACAAGTAACTATGGATTAACGAGGATGACGACATACGACCTTTAGTAAATGCATGTCTATGCTTAGGCGAGTGTAGTAAAATTAGCAACATGTTAATGAACATATTCAATATTTGAATTGCAAAGAACCAATATATTACAGTAACTTGACATAATACCTAGTATCTAACCTATATAAGAGTAGTCGAAGGTGCGTTCCTATTCAAACCATATTGCATAAAAACAATTATTATTAGAGATAGTATTTCTCATAAAATTCCTAAAATAATAATATTTTTATGTCATTTAAAACAATACGAATATATTCTCTTAATATTCTCTAAGAAACACATAATTTTGATGATTCATAAAATCATTTTTTTAATAATGATGAAATAATTTTATACAATATATACAAGTTAAAATTATATATACAATTGTATAGTATTAAAGATTAAATTAAAGTATGTTTTTGTTTAATTTTTATTTATAAATATTTTAAAATAGGTTCAATAAGAATAGACATTGAAATATTAATTACGTATTTTGTATTTATAATACAGTCACAATGTTTACTAAACCCAGATATGAATTTAAAATTTTTGTTTTACCATTTTAATATATTTATATACATGAACTACGGACTTAATAGGATTTAAAAAAATATTATTACATTAAAATAAAAATATAAATTATTTATAATTATAATAATAATAATAATAATAATAATAAAGTAAAAATATTTAAAATGCAGGGTCATTCAACTTCAACAACTATAAAAGCGCATCAGTACAATTTAAATTTACCCGACTCACATCCTTAATTACCTATCTATAAGTTATCTCAGAAAGGTCTGATGTACATATATTGTATGCTACAGCAGTATAATTTTCAACCTAACAATTATTTTTTAAAAATAATAATAATGTTTTGTATTGGCAATATAAATTTAATAACTTTTAAGCAAAATGTTTTCAAAAAAACATTAATTGTTACACATTAAATGAAATCGATTATAAATTTTGTCAGATATTTAAGAGATACTTCGATATAAATCGAATCGTCGATTGTGGTCAATATTTATAAACATACACGCAACCCAAAATTTGTCGGTCGTAAATCTTTTGACAGTATATATTTCACCGAAATGATTTATGAAGTACTTTGTTCGCAATATAATATATACTATCAAGTAATGATAGTAATAATAATGATGATAATATGTACGTGGCATCTTACCTTGTACGTGCCAAGATTGTTGACTACACATGGCAGAGAAGCATCTCTTCCTAACGACACTGTAACATTCGGTATTGGCTCTGCGAAATTCGGATCGTCCGTCAATACTACAACAAAAAAAAAAAAAAAAACACAAATATAAATAATTATAAGACATTATGAAACTTAATAAAAAAATAGTGATTAAAAAACTGCACAATAACAACAAAGTCGAGATTACTAAAATTATACAACGATACACACTATAAATAATGCCACAGATTATTTAATAGAAACCTGATATCTCACTACAGAATAAAACGATTATGATAATTTAATTAAATGTTCTGTAAATCCAACGGAATATTTATATGGAGAGGGTAGAATGGGTTTAAATAAAACTCTCCCCATAACCAAAAAAAAAAAAAAATACTATTAATAATATTATTTTGCCACCTGTTTTAGATTTTGCATTATGATATTGCATACAGATACAGAATATATTCAATTTGATTTTTTTTTTTTGTGGTTTATTTCTTTTACGGTGAAGGGGGAGGTTCGGATTCATGAAACCTTCCAAAAAAAAATCATGGAACCTGTCCCCTTTATAAATAGTTAAATACGTCTCTGTGTGAATCTATGTAAATACAGTATTAGGTATATTAGACCGTTGAAAGTTGCAACGAATGCAATCACGTAAATATTATTGTTAACGAATTTAAGTTTTAAAGTTAAAAAACAAATTCTAAACCCAAATTTTATTTTTAAAAAAAATAGTCAGAAATCTACTGATTTTATAAATCTTTCAATCACGATAAAATAAACATAATTACATTTTTTCACTTTCCCTGTCCATATTTAACAATCGATAAAATAAAGATTGGTTTACATTATTTAGATAACAATGATTGAACTATGTCCTTTGTATAAACCGAGTTCTGTATTACACTTAATCGTAATTTTGAAAAAAAAAAAATAATATGAAATTTGTAAGTATTTAGTCTCTGTTGTTTTTGGGTAGATATTATTCAAATATAGATTATTAAACACCAAAACTTAAACACGTAAATTAAACACTTAAAAGTTAAAATATTTGTAAATAATAAATTATGGTCTAAACATTCGATATTAATGTTAATACATGGTTACATATCAACATTTTGTTTTGAAAAATTGAAATAAAAATATATAAAATATAAGTAACTCGGTAATCATCTTTTCTGCAATGTTGCGTTTATCAATGTGTATTTTATTTAAAGTATTAAAAGAGTGTTAATAAATTTACTATTATTGGGATCTCTGATTTACGTAATATTACTTATTGTTTTACACATAATATTAAATGTTTGACATCCTCTATGTTTCTGTTTGCAACATCTAGCTGATACCATTCATATTATTATGTCAAGTAGTCGAAGAAGATGGTATTCTTGGTTAACTAGAACGTCATGTTTTGGTTAACTAAATGAACGGTCAATCATTTTTCAAAAAGCAATGAATTAATATTATTATTATACATTAAATATTAATATGTTTGACTTTGACCAAAAATATTGTGTAATATTTATAATATACCAAAATGGTTCAAAATCCATAACTAGTTATTAGTTGTTATGAGAATAACATAGAAAACAATAATAACAATTATGATTATTATTTCAATAATCAATAATAAAATTACTTATATTTGATTCGTATATTACATTACTACATATGTATTTGTTTAGAATATGTTTGCGTGAAATATCGGAAATAACTTGCAAATTATTAATGAGATTAAACAAAAACGTCGTTATTGTATTTATAAAAATGTACACACGCAATCGTTGTCAATTATAATAATTGATAACAATATATTCGTAAACATTAAAGTACTAGGTACATAAGTTAATAAATTACAATAAGTAACACGAGTTCATTAATTGATCAATAATATCAATTTTGATTTAAAATATGGTACAGTATAGAATATAATAGTATACAAAAATTAAATAATATATATTATTGTTATTTGATTTTTTTTAACTCTTATAAGTACTTAACAATTTTACATTTATTTAATATAGTATTAATTTCATTCAAATTTAATTTTAATTTGTAATACTACTTTAGTGAATATTAATAATGTGAAATTTGTTTATTATGTATAACTTTTGGAAATTCATTCAAGATAAATTAAAAATTTTCAATTATATTCATAAATACACCTATATTACGCAAAGCAAAATAATTTCTAATGGTAAAATTAAAGTCATTAAAGAATTATTAAATACAAAATTTCAATACAACCTTTTTTATAATTATAAATTAAAAATTAATATTTTAAATTATAATAAAGTAATATTATTTGTGTTTTACAGTTATATTAAATAGTTATAAAGAAAGGTAAACAAAAATAATAAAGACAAGTTAAAAATATTTTTTATGGAAAATATTTCATCATTTCAGTGTCTATTTTGAGAACAATATTGCCTTACTGCCATTAATATTTGGCATTAGAGACGTTATTTTTTCACGCAAAAATTACCTAAAAATTATTATGTAAAACAGAAGTGCACTTTTTACATCATACGTACAGCTACTGAATAGTTTTAACTTTTACTATTTTTATCAAAATATTTTCACCAAAAAAAAAAGCCGAACTTAAACCATATTTCTATTCAATAATTTTACTAGATATTAAAAATTTTATTATTATTATTATTATAAAATATCATTAGCCTAAAACGTATGAATTTCATACTCCGAATGAATTTAAAAATAAATATTATTGTCTTATCTATTTGAAAAATATTACACGTTCATTCCTATATAGGTATATTTTCACCATTTTTGCCACCGTTCCACATACAAAAACAAAACAAAACACGAATAATATTGATAAACAATATACAATATTTATACGCATACGTACAAAGTGACCAGTGGTATTTGGATTTGAAGGCAATTATAGGTACTCGTAAATTATGAAATAACTAAATAGCTAAAAAATAAATTATAGAAAAAAAAAGTTATTACTAACAACAATAAATTATTCTGTGTTAAAATAAAATTCATAAAGATAATATATTTTGACATATTTATTAGATAATTTATCGTACTACTAATCGTAGACAGTTTCGATATAATGTTCTTATATGTATCGAAAATAATTAATATAACTCGTGTGTAAATTCTAGTTATAATATTATAATTAAGTTATTATTAAGACATAACATCAACAACACATCTTATCTTCTCAACCTTCTTATCGATTTATATCGTGAAAATGAACAAAATTACTGTGATAAATCTCGACAATTAAACGTAGAATATTAAAAAATAGAATAAAAGCAAAAAACAGCACTGTTACGGGGAATAAATGAAAAAAAGAACATTTATATAACTGAAATAAAACATTTTTATTCTATAAAAATTTTAAAATTTACAAAAACGAAAAACCTTAAAATCTGAACCATTTGAGTGACCATTGTTTTAACACAATATTTCAATTACTCTGTATAGACTCAGACACATGCTTAGATGACGCGTGTGCGTGTGCGTGAAATGTATACAGCGAAACAATTTAATCTCACCGTACTTTTATTGTTCGCGTGCTCGTGGGTGAAGTGACCGAAAATTTGATATACCTATCTCGAGTTTTTTGGCGACATAAACGAAAGGGTGTATGTATATCATATATTTATATATATATATATATATATACAGGGTAATCGTAGTATTGTGATTCAAAATTAACGGAAATTACATTGAAAACGTAAGCAGTTCCCAACCATTCGTGTAACTCGTATTTCTGATCACCCTGTATATAATGTACAATATACATCCGACAGAAGGACGAGCGAGTTCACCTTTATACCCTATACCCGGTCTCCGGTTACCGGGGTGCAGAAATGTCGTCAAAAGCAGCCGGTCCACGCACGCCGTCCTCCCCGGCGAACCATTCACCAGCTCCACGCGTTTACCGGCTTGTAATGACAACTCCCAAGTTCGCATTAATCATATAAATATATATGTGTGTCATGTGTATGTATGTGTGTGTGTATATCTGTGAATTTTCCGAGCATTATTATACGAACGAGTAATTGCGAATTCGCCTCCCCTCACACACAATAACGATGACGTATGTTTCAAGGATGGAGGAAACAACACGAACAAATTATATTGTTTTTAACCACTTACATACCATTATCGTTTTTTAATAGAATTATAATTTTATGCTACAAATTTAAAATTTCTAAAATAATAGGTACCTACTGCATATATCAATGTGATCAATAAATGTTCAATATCCAATTTAGGATGATGGAATAATTATAATAACTTAATTTGTTCTTCTCTAGAATTTATAATTATAATATGAACTAATTTTATTACTACAATTTTTGGGAAAATATTACATATTAAATAAAAAATAAACAAGTGTACATTAAAAAATTCGTTATTAATAAATAAATATTACATTTCGAAACTTTATATTTCTAAACACGAATACGCAACAATAACACTTGGTTATTACTTGTATTATATTTAAAATTACAAACATAGTAATTAAATATTTTACTAAGATCATTTTTACATTTAACCATAGTAACTGAAAACGCAATTGATACCATAATATATAGACCTTTAATGATTTTCAACGGTCTTAAGCCACGTTTTCTAGTTATATTAAAATAAAAAACTATCTGTCATATAAATCGATACATTCAACAAAAAAGGTAGTAACTCCATTTTGTCAATTGTTCAGAATGAGCAAAATATAATTCAAAGTTAATTTCTATCTTCTAATTTTTCTTTTATTTTAATATTATTTTATCATCTTTAGGATAGATAGAAATGCAATCATTTTCGTGGTCGATAAAGAAAAAAGTCATTTATCCTAACCTTATACAGTGTTAAATCGTAACTCAAAGACGAAAAAAATTAAGTTACTAACTTTTTTGTTGGATATATCGAAATGATATATTTAATTTCATAACAATACGTAATATTTGTATCATATTCAATAATTTCTGATTTGTTAGAAACGGTTATGATTCAATGAAAAGACTGTAAATTATAAATTAATATTATTTATTGAAATAAAGCAAATTTCTAAACACAATTTTATAAAAAATAAACATAAAAAATATTGATATTTATTTTATATAGAATACATCATAATTTTAACAAACGAGAATTAATATATGATATAACATATGATATCTTCAATATTAAACATAAAAACACTGACAAGTTTATGCGTAGAAAATATTTAACCTAACCAAACTTTAACCATTGAATGATAAAATATTAATCGGGGTAGACAATATTATATAATATTTAAGAGAAATGGTAGGTATATTATAAAATAGCTTACGATTGCTTACATTAGATGGATTAACTTTGAAATTAATTTCACTCAATAAAAATAGACTATTAACTGTATTACTCAAGAACTTATATAAAGAAGTTTTTTTCGTCTTTCCGTTGGTTGGTCACACATTTTTAAGTTTTAAGAAACTAATGAATACCACACATATGTATAATAAAAACGACCACGAGATCTATTAACCTTGTACGTAAAACGTAAGTTAGTAAAAACTTCTAATTTAGGTAAGTAAACTACCTCATTTGTCATCTTTATTGATCATTGATGAATCTTTGGTGGAATTATTCCTATAATGTAATAATTAATTATAAATTACAAATTATAATACATTTACTAACTCGTATATAATTCCGTTTAATTAAACCAAACATGGAAGAGGGCTACAAATAATTTTTCATTTTCTTGGCAAGAACCTAGAATCAAATAGAGCAACAATACCTAAATTATAGTTTCAGACATTATAATGACATTAAAATGTATTATAATGTATTATAATTATTTTTAACTATGAATTATTTTTTTTTTTAATCCATATAAATGTGCTTTATTTCAGTATCATTATCACAATATAGCAGTTCCCTTTTTTATTATTAACCAATACCTTATGCTAACAAAACGAATATTTATTTTAAATGCTTTAATTTTTTTATATTATTTATAATATAAATACATACAGTATGCGTATACATGTTTATAATTAAAATATCCTATTATTATAACTTAATATAATAATATTTTCGATCAAATTATCAAAGGTCTATAGAGTTTTACAGGTATAATAATAATGTGTATCAATTAATGACACGTACACATTATAGTTAAATAATGATATAATATACTATAGTTCAGTTATTATTTTTCTTTTTAAAATATAAAAATGTAATAAAAAATGATAATCAGATATGATATTTCTTACTGTGCATAATTTATGGAATACAATTAAAATGTTTTAAAAACTAAACAATAATTTAAACCAATAATTTTGTATGTAAAATATTATTTTATTGAAAAATCATAACTGTCTTTTTATCTATACTTAGTACTGTAATATAGTGATTAGTGGGACAAGAATAATTGAAAAACATTAAAGACAAAATACTTTTAAACAATTAAATGTTAATAAATATAATAACTTGAATAATTTTAAGATAAATATTTTCGATTAAAAAAAAAAAAAAAAAAAAAAAATGCTTATCTATAATAAAGAAAATTATTATTAATTGCGTTTTTCCCTTTGCCAGCAACGTAAGTACCAACTAACAATAAAAACTAATTACGGTATATTTCAAGCAGTATTATTATCAAACGGAATTCTCGAGAGTAAAACTTGAATATTAAAACAATAAGTAGGTAATAACAATTATAAAATAGCGAAAACACACTGAAAGATAATAATAGTGAATTATTATGACCATAATAGTAGTATTCGTTCTCTATTCGTAAAACGTAAATATTTACTATAAAAAAACGAATCCACGAAACTCAAGTATATATATTATTAAAAATAAAAAAAAACTACCTGATTTTATTAAAATGGTATGCGGTATTAATAGGAAGGTATGTAAGAAAAAAAAACGTAATAGTTTCTTTATAATGTCCTCATGTACCTATTATATACTAAATTATATTAAAATATACAGAAAATGTAGAAAAAACAAATTTTACACTACAATATTTGTTTTATCATTCAAACTGTTATCGAAATGAAATAATAATAATTTTTGAATGTGTATTGTATGACCATTAGCCTATTGAATTTCGGTAGATAAGTGTAAAATGTAAATAATACTATTATTAAGATATTTTGTAAAATGAGTAAATTTTGACAGCACCTCAACGACACACCCACACGATAACATGATAATAATTTATGTAACACATCATAATATATGACGTATATTGTTGTTACTATACTATTTTTAAATGTTTACATTTGACGTTTCCATTATATTATAAAATATAAAAATAAAATATTCGAAACTTTTTTTTTTATCCACCTATACACGATTGGCACGTTAAAATAACCTTAAGGTATAAGTCAGTTATTAATAGACATTTATTTATCCAAGTTTAAGTCAACTACGAACACAAAATTTCACGTGACCTAGAAAAGATGAGTATAGGTTAAAGTGTTCCAAGAAAATATTGTTCTTTCGAGAATTTCAAGAACACATATAATAAAATAATATGGTACGTTCACTGCGTAGAATGTTCTCAGATTTCGTTTGATGTACAAAATTCTAATTTTCTATCAGATTTTTTTTTAAACAAAAAACTAAATCATATATTATATTTTTTTTTTATTATGTCAACCGTAAAACAATATTATTAAGATAGAATCTTCCTCTTTCCCTATCACATTAGGTCTGATATATAATACTGTGACAAAAGATTAATATTAAATCTTAACATTTTTATTTTTTGTTATATTATCATATTAAACAAAACAGGCATGACTTATAAAAAATATGCCATTATTTTTGTATATTATATACATAAAATAAAGTGAAAAAATATAATATATATGTATATAAGAGTGATCTTATTTTAAAATCCTACGCTAGGTACCAAAATGTAATATTCTACTCACACATTATTATACCTACTCAATAGGTAATATTATTATAATATACATTTATGAAATAATCTGCTTATTATAATATTTTTAATTTGTTAATTTTTTTAATTAAATACTTAATGTATTTATTTTTATGTTTAACATAATCCTTAAACAAAATTCTAGAAACTGGTGGGTGGCTGAGTCCGAACATTGATCTCTGCCGTCTTCTTCTATACCTACCCTTAAATTTGTAATTTTTCATTAAAATATTAGGTATTCAAAATATACTTCTTAGGATTCTCATAGTTATTTATTATTTAACAGTTACTTTAGTATAATCAATCAATACATTTTCAACTTGGACAATATTTTAGTACTAATAATATAGTATCTGGATATTATAATATATATATTTTATATGCTTTTACATGTCGGAAATTTTATAATCGGAAGTTAAACAATTCTAAAATTGTTTCGAATAAGTAACAAACTTATGTATAGAAAATGTTTAAACTTATAGGTTAGGAATATTATACGTATGTCATATCTGGTATCTACGATACGCGTGTCAATGACTACATTTCGACGAGCGCCGCAAAGACACGCGATCGGTCAACGGGCTAGGGTGGTTATCACCGGTTACGGTGGTTACTGGTTAGGGTATACAAATCGACGATTTTGCGAAATTTTACGTTTGAATAAGAGAGAAAGGAGAATAATATAAGATAAATCAATGAGCGTGAAATCGTTTCCGCGAAAGTTTTATATAAGAAACGCCCACGTACGACAAGCGATATATTATTGTTGTTATTATCGGTGACGCCGATGTACATGTTTACGTATGGCAATTGTCATAGGTAAATTAGGATGGTGATGGACAGATAGATAAGTCAACCCCTTAGTCACGGTTGATAAAAGGAATAAAAAAATTATTGGTGGATACTGAAAATTTGTTTCAAGGGTGTAAAATGTTTCAGGTAAATTTTTCAACTTCGGCACCACTGATTATTATCATTATTGTTATTGTTATTATTATAAATTATAATTCTAACGTCGATGTGTAGACAAGTATGACGATAATAATAATATAACATATTGACAATATCCGTATAAAAGAAAGAGGACTTAAGCATGTTTTGATATATCTTTTGTACTCTTGGAAGTTTGTTATAATATAATATTATTATTATTATTATTATTATTATTGTATCAGGTCAAGTCCATAATCTAAAACGATGACTGGTCGACCGGTTACAAACCGCTGTAATTGCCCATTGGTACCTAGTTACCACTTATAATATTACGTTCGTTCGTTTCGAAATAATTTTGTCTGCTTATATTATTATGTACATACGCTAAAAATATTGATCGTAAAATTAATTTTAAACGACTAAATAGTATGACATTAATATTGTTCATCCCATGAAAAATACAAATAAAACACCTCAAATTATATTATCATATTTTAATTTTACATAATACTTACTAAAAATTTAAATAATACAATAGAATTATATTAAGTATATTATAATAATTTAGAACGATAAAATACAATATTATATAGTGAATGTATGTACTAGCGACTCAGCTTCTAGTTACAAAGAAACTTGCTGATTTTATTAATAATTATTTAATCATCTTCATAAGAATGTGAAAAAATTTTGGAATAGTTAAATATTTATCATATTTATATTCAAATAATAAATAATTCAGTTGTTAACTCCCAGTTTAAAAAATATTTAGTACATTAAATCATATTTTATCTCCATCTAAAAGTCGTTTAAGTGACACACATTTTAAAATTTTTTATTTTTTTAAAAAAAATAAGTCTTTAGATAATTTTAATTAAATAATATACTTAATAATATAGTATAAACAGTGTATTATTATGTATTGCATTTGTTTAAATTATTTCATTAATAATTATTTTTCATTATATAAACTATTTACTATTATACTTATAAAATATTTGTTCATTATGCATATAAAATTATATATTTAAGTAACATATATAGTGAATTATGACACTATATGGTTTGTTACATAATAACATACGCTATTGTTATTATAATTAGTATAATTCAGTTTCCAATACGTATTGCTAAATTGAAAAAAAATTTTTTTTAAATATCTTAATAATTCTGTATATATTTGTACACACAATTATTTATGCCATTTGAGTTTGTAATTATTTTATATTTTAAATGGAAAATTTACTTTACCGTAATTCTTTCAGGCAAAAATTCTTCAAGAATTGTAAAGCCAAAGAAGAAGTAATTTTTTCAAGTTAATACTATAGATTTTCATAATTCAATAATATAATATAATTACGAATGAATCGATATTTGAAATTTTCGGTTTCATAAAATATTTTAATTTAATATAATTTTTTCTTATATATACCATCTTATAATTACAGATTATATTTTGGAATAGTAGTTAAATGGAAATCATATACTAATGACGTTAATTAATTAATTAATTCATGATAATATATCAAAAAAAATAATTAAATATACAAATCCATTAACTTATATCTATTTTTTTTTTACAAAAGCTAACGTGATTTAATTATTTTAACAATATATTTCTTCTAACCATAACAATATTATTTAAAACCGCGTATTTATACATTTTCCGGTAATGTTTGTAGTTAGATGTTCGCTATTACGTATAGCATGTTTTTATTTAATCTGCTTTTATACATTTTTTTTTTTTTTTTTTTTTTTAAGCACACAATGCATCTAGTTTTCTAGGTAGTCGTTATGACAGAAAAATGCAGTATAAATTTAATATATTATATAAGTTTATAAGAAAATAATACAATAATATTGTTAGGTATGTTATTTCATAAGAAAACATTTTTATTTTATTCTATCTTTTCTTAGTCAAGACAGGTCAATTTCCTGAGTAGAACGAGTATAATGGTAGTGGCTGGAAAAAGAATAGGTGACCATTTTCGACAATGTCGGAGGGAACATATTTCGATTAAAATATCTCCTAGCTTTGGGTCCGCTTCGCGTTTCATCTAATATTTTATATAATAACACACTATATTTGTTTTTGTCTTCACATATAGTAAACACAATAAAACGAACACGCTCTATCTGGCTCAATATACGATATAATATTATATGCATCACGGTTTTGTTTTAAATCTGATCCGCGAAACGATATATACACTTTATGTTTCATTTGTAGCTCAAAACTATAGACCGTTATTAGAAACGCTCGAATCGTTCATGCTCTGTAAATAGTATATGCACACCATTGCAATATTTTATGACGTATAGTACTAGGTGGAAGATAAGTTGTTATAGTAGAAAAGTCTAGAATTTTATTTTTCTCGATAAAATAATAGGTATATATCTTTGATATTATGATATTCGAAAAATATATTTACTACAAAAATACTGAAAATCAACTGGAGCTTATACATTATTAGATATTAACTTTATTTTATTTTTTTTATTATTGCGTTTTTTAGAACATTGGTTTTCCAATATTGTAAAATCGCACGTCAATAAGTTTGACTTTATTTTGCATTTTATGTAATTTTTTTTTTTGGTCATTGACAGATGATTTTTTGAATGTACACATGTAGGGTATTCAAGTGTAAAATATTTCTAATGAATTTTTTATTTTTTAATATGTTTGAAGTATAAATATATAGAAACATGTTTGTAGATATTAGTGATTTATCTTCACTAAACGCTAAATTATTTTTTTTAATTTCTTATGTACTTTTATCAAAATAGGTTCATAGAAATGAACCGTTTATTATTCATGAATAACCCTCTTCAAACCATTATTTATTGAATATTTAATTATGTATTCTGAATACTTGGCAATATTGTTTTGTTAAAAATTATATTTTAGAAAAAACACAGGTTTTACGAAATTCTCAAATAAGTAAAATACGACAATAGTTTTACGATGAATTTAATGGATTTAATGGAATTGTTTGAGCATAATGTTTTAACACAAATATAAACGTTATTGTCGTACGATTTAAATATAGATTCGATTATTTGAAATCGAAGATATTATTATTATACATGCAAGACAAAAGTTTTGGAGATGACGTGATGTTATCTAACTCGTTCATGTATTATAAAATAATATAGTTAATTACCTACGTAAATTAATACATCAAAACATCGTCGAGTATAGATTTCGTGACAGAAAACTTAGTTGTAGCGTTGTCGTAGAATTTATCATGATAATATAATATAAATTATATATGTTATACATAAAAAATAATAACTATATAAGACGTTGTTCTCGGCGGAGAAAGTTTCCGGAACATAATGAAATCACGAAAATCATAATTTAGTCGTATGATAATTATATTATGTTGTGTAGCCCGCGGCTACCGGAAAAGCAATCATTTAGGTTCGAAATTTTTGCTTAAATTAATATTTTATTGTTTTATTCGGTACAATGAGAATGCGTATTGCATCAAATTAAACCATGTTTAGATTGTCGTTTCGGGATATCAATAATTAAAATACAATACAAAACATAACATGAAAAACTTAGTAAAATCGATTAAAATAACGCTTCCGTTTATGAGTGTTTATGAGTTTATTATAAATATAAAATTTCTATTAAAAATTTGACTTTATAGTATATTATTAAACTAAATAGTGCATAATATTATTATATATTCAGATTTTAGATCATATTTAATTATTTTTATTTTCATTATTAATAATAGTGAAATAATATTGTTCACGCCTTTATCGCGAAGTGATTGTAGCGTAGCGGTCAGCGTTCACATAGACGCGTCGTGTTGTTCGTAATATTATTATATTTGTCTATTTGTAAATTATTTTAATTTAAAGTTTATATTATATTCTATGTTATCGGAAGGCAACGATCGTCTAAAGTTTAGATGATTACGACGTGTGATTATTATTATTGAAATTGTTCGTCGTCGTCCATATTTATTGTCTTCATCAGGCTGTGTCTGTGTCGCTGAACATTTTGTTTGAAATTTATATCATTATATCGTATTAGTTTTTTACTATGTATCAATATTGTCGTTTATAATTCTCTTAGTACCATATTTTGTAATACAATATTGTGCTGAAATACATAGACACAACTAGAGGGGAGGGGGGCTATAGAGAGCTTAACCCCCACAATGATTAGCAGCCCCTTCAGTTTTTAAACAAAATGTACTTTAATTATTAAAAATTAAACGTGCTGTACTGATAATTTTTTTATATACATATGTAAATTGTAAATATTATATTTTAATTTTATACATAAAGCAAATCTACGTAATAGAATATTACGTGTAATAAAAATTAGCCCCCCAGATTTCTTATCCTAGTTGCGTCTATTCTCAAATAGCTAAATTATTGAATTAAGATTATATACTGACACTAATCGTCATAGTTTTTTATGTTATTTATAATTTGTATTAAATTTAAATTGTTATTATTGTCATTTTTTATACAATTTATGTAAATTTCGGCGCTAATCGTCGGTTTTATATTGTTATTTATGATTTGAATTATTTTATTTATTTATTGTTGTGCCAATCAGGCAATATTAAAATTCTATATTATACATTTTGATTTGTTTCCTTTTTTATTTATTTTCTAGTAAGTGATTGGAGTTAAATTATTTGTATATGGTGTCTGAACGCGAGAATAAAGTTTTACGCTCTCGTTCCAAACAAATATTTTAAGCTATATTTTCTTTAAAAATAAATGATAATAATGTAATATAACATTTATTTTAATAAAAATAAATAAATCTCGAATAAGATTAATTAATTATATTCATTAATCATTTTCAATGCACTATATATTTCAAACTATTATTTTAAAATTTGAACGTTAAATATTAGTAATTAAAAAATATATATATATATATATATAGGTATATTACGGTTTAAAATTTTCTCATTACAATATTAGTGAAAAACATGTTAAAAACTATTTAGGAATTCTTTTATTGTCAGTTTTCTTATCGAATCAAAATAACAATTAAATGTAATTAAGACCATTATTATAATCAGCCGAGATCATGTTATCGTGTATCATAAAATGTGTGCGTATCCTTATTAATTATATTAACGCGTTTGTTTAAATCATCTTGATAATGCAATAAAAAATATGAATATAGTTCTATAATATAATAACGTTAAAAATGATCTTTATGTTATAAAAAGTCTTGTTATATTAATTTGTTGATAAACTAATACGTGGATTAAAATACTATTTTATTAACAATTACGGTACAAAACGAACTGAAAAACAAAAAAAAAACTAGAAAAACTAGAAAAACTTTATTATCTAGGCTATAATTTCTGAAATGCAGAATGTATATTGCGAATAAATTTGTGCGTGAAAAATTTGTGAGAAACGAAAGATATTTTCATGAGCGCCAATTTTTATGACCGTCATAGTATATTATATGTATATATACGTATTATGTGGTACATTATGATATTAAATAATACATACGAGTTGTGTATATTCAAACATTTTATATTTATATATTTATGATCTTTACATTTTCTCATAATCTAAAAACTATATACATTACAAATTCAGTTGCATTTTATTATTGTTTAATAGAACCTAATTTTAAATTAAACTATACCTATATAAAATAAACGAATTTCATTTTTAAATTCATTTTAGATATAAATAATTTATATATAATAATATATATTTAAAGATAATGTATGCACCATTATAAGAACAAAAAAAGTCTGACCGTAAAAATTTAACTAATAAACAACAAAATCGTAAGAAATCTCTAAAACTTGAAAAATATTGAAAATGTAAATATTTATTTTAAAAATGTTAAAACAGCATATTAAATAAAAAATAAAAATGTTAATAAGTCATGTTATATTTATTACTATTAGGTACCTATGTCTTGTATATGAATTGCATTCAATCGAATAATTGTAATGCTCTTTCTTAAAGGACAATAACAAAATTCTTTAATACATTCTTACAAGCCTTAGCTAATAATGAGTATAAACCTTACCTAACCAAAACTAATTTAACTTTGTCTATGGTTAGTCGTAGTGTCATACCGTAACATTATTACGTAGGTACCTTAAAGCGGTTTATTTCCCAACGAATTAATATTATTAAACTTTATTACGAACCGGCACGAATATTTGATATTAGAATGCAGGTAAATCGAAAGAAACGCTATAGTATCTTTTTTATGAAAATATATACATGTAGGCGTACTTCTTATATTATATAAAAATAATGCGAGGTGAAAAAAAAAAAAATGTTGATCCCTTTTAAAAGTGCCCACATGTTGTGAACGTAAAGTGAAAAATAGGGAATGCGATATTATCAGAGAATTGGCGCGAGCGCGTTTTATCTCGTAAAATAAATTACGCCGACCGGGTGTTGGATCCTGAACCGTTTTCGACCGCTGGCCGTCTCTCATCGTCTCTCCCTTAGGCCCGCAGGGATGGTTATAAACTGTATGTGTGTGTAGGCGTGTTTAAGGCGAACCGTTGAAAAAAAAAAAAAATAATAATAATAATAATAACAAAACAGAATTCTTTGCCCGTTTTATATGATCCGAGGCGTGTGCGGAAAAAGATCTACATAAAGATATATATATATACATACACCTCTTCCAATCATATAACCCGCGGTAATAGAATAAAAGTCACATCCGTTTTCAATACAATAAAATACGTATAATAGTATTATAATATTCGATTCTTTTCCGCGATCTTTTCTTTCTTGGCTGTACGGACGATATTAATCCCTTTGTGTTATTTCGATGAATTTCGCAATTTATCATTTCATTTACCATTACCCAGAAATGTTACTTCATTAGCGTTCCCGGCTGGATCGGTTACCTGTCATTTATTATACAAAAGTACACGCGTATTATCCCGTCCGAGTGGCATTAAAAATTTTGCTAATTTATCGTAAACGTATCATCAAACGTTAATTTTGTTCATAAAATACAATATTAACTACATGTTTTCGCGTTAATAATATCACAAACCATATTGCGAACCGCAATGTTTACATATTTATGGAAATTTTATATGTGATAACCGCGGTAATCGATAATAACAAAAATCTCGCAATTTTATATCAATAGGTATTATAACATTTATATTACATAATATTAATTTCAACAATAAAATATCAAATTATTATTATCACCGATAACACAAAAATGTGATCATTGCCGCTTCGGTAAATGGCGACTTTTTTTTTAAAGTTACGCGTAGTAGTGTTACGGTAGTCGGATAATAATACAAAATAAAGCTTAAAGGTTGGGTATAATTCTTAATCATAGTGACTACATCGCAAAATCATAATTATTTAAAAACAAACCACTAATAATATTATAGAATGATTGATTAACGCGCAACAACTGAAGACCAGAAGGTTATCGTTATAATAATAGACTATACTTTTCGAAAACTAACGAATATTATATTTTATCCGTAGGTAAGCGTTTCGTGGCTGCGATTTGTTTGTACGGTAAATATTTTATATTTAGAGTTTTATATGTTTTAGTTATGCGTTTTCGGGCAGCCTAAGTGATTGACGTCGCATTAGGAATGGAATAAAACGCGCTCGGGAATTATAAAAAGGGAAAAAAGCGACTTTCAGTAAAAATAAAAAGTCCAGAAAGAGAGAGAGAGAGAGAGAGAATGAGAGTGAACACGAATGAAAATATTGCTGACAACGTTATATAAACTATTGAACAGTCGAATTTGTATAAATAAGTAAGAGAGCGAGCAAAAAATATAAAAAACACCGTGGAATGTTGATTTTTCGGGAGTTCGTCCCTTTCTTTTATGGGTATATAAATATATAAACACGAATTATTTAGTAGGTGTGTGACGTGACGCAGGTTTTAGTTTGCGTTGGGTGTCCGAATTCCCACGAAATCGAGTGTGTGTTAGGTTAGGTTAGAAGGGTCCACCTTCTCAACAATCGCGAAGAAAAAATAATAAAATTTCCCCCCCCCCCCCCCCACTATCCTGTTAGGTACCTTTATTATTATACCGTTAATACTTTCGGTCTCTTATTATTATATCTTTCTCGGTCACTCTCGATTCGTTTACTCTGTTTTGGCCATGCACACGTACATAACGTTTCTTCTTATATGTACGATTAGTTTGTTCGTCCTCCAACACCCGGTACACATAAACAGGGTAACCCCGGTAACGGTTTATTCCATACACTGTGAACATTGTCGCGTGGTGTTTTGAAATAAAAATTTCGACAACCCTAGATTGTTTTCAACCGAAAACGGACGTGACAAAACGAAATAATTTGACAATTGGGCTAGGTTTTGCGTTTAATATAATTTTAAAATATAAAAATGTTTTAACGACATATAAATATAAGACTTATAATAAATAAAAATATAATACGATTAGTGTAAATAAAATATTACAATTAATCATTCTAATAATAGTTTAAGTTAATATGTTACTTACCCCAAGTAGTTTTATGTCGAGATGAAATGACACTACATGTAAGTAGATATAAAAATAAAATATTTAAATTGACCCAACTATATTTAATTTTAGGATGAGAAAATACGTTTAAATTAAAAAAAAAAAAAAAAAATAGTAGGTATATTATATATTATATATTATAATAAAATATTGTACAATGCATAATTTTTCAACATTACATACAACAATTTCAATTTTAAAAAATATGTACTCGTTATAAATATGTTGTCACTTTTTAGTTTATATTTTAATGGTGTAATAGGTATCTAAGTTTGTTTTGGTTAAAATATAAACATAACAACTTACAACAATACATTTAAAAACAATAAAACTAATTAAAACAATGTAAATGAGGAATATAAAAGTAAAACGCAAATTGGGTTAAACAATTATTATTTGAAAGATAACAAATGATTATCATTTTATAATTTCCATTAATTTTCACATTTATATACCGAAAGCTCGTTTAGTACGTTTATTTAATTCTGTAAAATACATTAAATTTTATTTTAAAATCAAATTTAATTTTATGTAAATACAAATATTCTAGTTATTCTTGAATTACTGAATGAATTGAAACTATTGTTTTGTTTTTGGCAAGATAAAATAAGTGTATCCAATATAGAGACATGAATTTAATTAAACTAAATATATTCGTTATTATTGTTTAATGTTATTTCAATGTGTTACTACGTTATTATTATTTGTTATCTCATCATAATATCGTGTTACTCGTGCAATTGGAGTTGTCTAGGAGTAACTTTGTAAACGCCAAAAACTGAGTCTTAGCTAATTTGTTTTCTCGAAAATTCACTCAAATTTCCATTTAAAGTAAAAATAATTTACCTAAACAATGCAACAAATAATACTTAATTATCTATAGCTAATGCGCTTGAAAATTTATAGTTAAAAAAAAGATGGCAAAGAGTTATTATATTTTGAAACAAATGTATAAATAATATATACAGTAAAATATACCGTAAAATAGATTTGTTTATAAATGATTAAAATAATTAAATTGTTTGTTAAATATATTATAAAATAATAACGTTAATAATGCAAATTCGTATTCTATTGTTCAATAATTCACATTTTATATATTTGTTGTGTAATATAATTAAAAATTGATTTATCTCAGAAAAATGAACAATTAAATGAATTCTATATATAATAAGAATTTTTATAGATACTGAGTCGATACAATTGTTCATGATGGTTTAGACGTGGACAATTTATATAGAGAATAATTTAAATTTCTAATTTTCCAATAATAAAGTTAATGAAAAGAGTTAACTTTTATATTACAATAAAACATTGCAATAAAATTAATTAATGTTTGCTATTTATGTAAAAGTTATTTTCTGTAATATTTTATTATATGAATTATAAATATGAAATTACTCATTTACGAACTTAATTAAAAAATGAACTACTATTCTTTTCAAAGTAAAATGTAAAAAGGTTAGAATTTACATCTTGTACGTTTATTTATTTATTTTGTAAAATTAATTGTTAATTTTTCTATTTCGTTATCCGAATAGGTATAGGTGAAATGTAAAATATTTTCTATTAAAATAATTGGCTTGTTCAAAATGTAATTATAATTATGTTTTCCATGAATTTATTGATGTATGCATCTTCATACATAAAGCGAAATATATTTATCTATTAGCTAATACTAACATTTATTTTTTTAATAATGTTGTTTTATGCTACAATAATGTATTTTATATCTACTTGCATTTACATTTATATAAATACATAAAAAAATAATGCTTAAATTAAATAGTCAAAATAGATGATAAAAAATATTATATTAAAAAATGATTAGATTCAGTAAATATAACAATTGATTATTTTCAAACTAATTATTAATATCGATTGTTTTTATTTTTTTTTTTTAATAATCGGTTCGGTAATAATATTATATTTGTCAATTGGTTAATTTTTCGTTATTTTCACCTTGTTTTTTATGTGTTTCATTCCAAATATTTTATTGTATTTATTATTATGTATGGTACAAAAAAATATAACGCGTGATAGCGATGCCGTTTAATTAACCTTCTGAATAAACGAATAATTCGCGTGAGATAATAAAACGCGAGGATTTAACAAAACAAATTTGAATAATTTGTCGAAACAATAATTACGCCATTAAAAACACGCTCCGAAAAACGTTACAAATGTGTCCAGCCGACCAGAAACGTCATACCTACGTCGATTTAATATAATATTTTTTCGCCAAAGTTTTTAATGAATTTTTATCGAATAGTAATAGTATTATACACTTTACTACGTTTTTTCATTATTAATTACAATGTATTATTCATTTCCACATCGTCATAATCTCTGGCGATTTCCATTTGGGCCGCGGCGAATCCCCGTTGTCGATTTTTTTTTATCGTTCGGGATAAACAATAATAGATAACTACTGTAATATGTAACATAAACATAAAGAAAAAAAAAGTTTCTGTTTCGATAATAATTTAGAAGATTGAAATAAAAATAGAGAGAGTAAAAAAAATTTAAATTAAAAAACGCGTACGGATATTCTCTGGGTGATGCTATATAATCGGTAATGAGTAAACCGAGAGACATTTTCACAACAGTAAAGTCTGACAGATTCGCAGACTCTCGTTGAAAAGGGTCACCAGACCGTCAAATTCCGCCAGCTCACTCTCCTTTTTCGCAGTAATAATTATTCGTCTAAGAGGTCGAGCTCGGTGTTGTTGAATTTTTTTTCACCTCTCTCCACCCCCTGTCATACCAAAAGGGTATGAGGTTTGTGTCCGTATGATCAAAAAAAAAAATGTAAAAATAAAAAAATTATACGAGACGTGTAGGTTAGGTGTGTCCTCCGGTTTCTTGTCCGAACGACCCTCATCTGAATGCTTCATTAAAACGGCTGCGCTTATCGCGTTCATTCGTCGACCTGAAAATGTCATCTGTCCGGCAATTTTGACGTGAGTGAACAAAAGTAAAAAAAACAATTTTTTTGCCGAACAAAAATATATAATTATATTTCCAAGAACAATAATTGTTGACATGAAGAGTGCCGATGATAAAATTTTCGACCTTGTAGAGTCTAGGATAATATTGAAAAACTGACTAATTTGTTTGATTTTATTTTGGCTAACTCAAAACCATGTTTTCTGTAAATTTAAGAATTGATTCTCTACTTGTGTCTAAACTTAGATAGCGTTTTCCAAAACATCGAATTATGTAAATGTACAGACAAGAATAATATATTTTAACATTAAATATTAATACTTTATTTAAATAATTTGTATAGAATCTTATATTTCTAAAGCGCGAAGCTTTGTACATATGCGTCTCATTTGTTCTTCTTTAACGCCAGGGGATAATAGACACTGGACATCAGGAGCGAGAGAATAACAAAACAACGGTACCAAAAACTAAACCGTATCTGACGTATAAGTTCACCTTGAATATTATTTACGAAATTTCAATAATAATAGTAATAATATCAAAACATACTTGAAACGCCAAACATAAAGTGTAAACGATACGCGAAAAACGTTCTAGTCAACGATTTTACCATATTATAATACTATAGTACTCTACTGTTTATAATGTATGTGTGTATTATTATTGTGTATCGTTGGAAACCTCAAGAGAGGAAATCCGTCTACCCATCTTCGCCATCACTTACACTCGGAAAGGATGTTTAAGTTTTTAACTCAGCACATTATCGACTGTTTGTTCGGATGTTGGATAACTATTACTACCTATACTCGAGAGATGAAAACCCGCGTTTTCGATCGTATCATGAACCTTATTTCCATATACGTATTATGCCCAACACTTGAAAACTCGATCGTCCTGGTGCGAGAGTATGCTTTAATTTTCTTGTCAGTGTTTTGTTTTTTGTTTAACACTTATTCAATCTTATAATATAATCGCAGTATGAGGAGACACAATATTTTACGAATATTCACGTTTGCCGAAGATAAGCACGCGCGCACAACTTAAATTCTGTAAGTAAATTAGTTTTAATAATGAAACAAAGTATAACATCATCGTCTGTTTTTATTTTACAATAAGAAGGTAACATATAAATATAGTAATTTATGTAATTATTAAATAACGTCACTAAATTTTAGTGGCCGAATAATGCTGATTTACCAATGTTATCAAGCATTTTTATACGATCTAACGCGTATAGGCATAATAATAGTAATAATAATAATATATTGAAAACACATAACGTTCACCATCATCTGATTTTACCGGAAATTTACAGGCTTGTGACAGAAATCCGCTCGTCGTTTTGTCGATTTTACGTATTCCGACAGCGAGTGTTCTTATTTCTACTTCAACGCGGCAGTAACGGCCACGCGCAGAAAATGCTCCTTTTGTAATCTTCATAAAACAGACGTCCGCCCACACATACTCTACAGCGAGCTCGTTTTGGTTTCTGAGTACTTATGTAAATATATGCCGTATGCGTAACCATCAAAGAGTGTTTTACGGGTAAGGAGAATTTGTTTTCGAACCTACGAAGAAGCGGAAGTGTAGAAATCGCGAGCAGTTGAGTAGGAAATGCGAACGGAATCCAATAGCATACAGAGTGATTAGAATATTGTGCTGCAGTAATAATGGAAATATCATTTATAACGTATGTTATTTCTACGATTTTTCTAACGTGAAATTCTGATCACTCCGTGATTCTATATACACTACACATACATGATATATCTACATGACATTATATATATTATATACTAGCGCAATAGTGAAATTTTCTATGGAAATGCAGACGTGAAGTCTAAATGAAGAAATATCTACATCGATTTATTATCATCGAAATAATTTATTACGTACAAAGTGATCAAAATTGCATGTTATAAAAAATGATTCCAAAATTATGTACGTAAATTGTCTATATTGTTTCTCCTTTAGGTATTTACGATGTAGGTATTTTTTGACGAAAATTAGTTAAGCGTACAATCCTATAAGATTGGGAATAATTATTATACAATTTTTTAAAAAAAGGGCTTGTGATATTATACATATATAAACCAATAGCTAGCGTAGTATTTATTATATTAATTGAAATCACCTATTATTTACACCAACTGTTTCCTCGTCCTAATCCTAATTCAATCTAACTAGCTCCGCCTAAACTTGTATTATTAAGTTAACTGCCACGAGTACCAAAATGTACTCATGTGATTTGTATCCCACGCTTTAATGTTTTAATCATATTTGTTTTACACGCTTTGAATACCAATATTGATGCTAACAATATTTGATACGCAAGATTTGAGAATCAATTTTATTAATATACTTAATATAATTAATAATAATTTTTTATACTCATAATTTAAAATGATTACGTCATTTAGTACTGCTATAGATACTCAACTCATCTATCGGAATGAATAAAAAAGATAAAATTGATTCGCATACATTGTGCTGAAATTAGATCTAACATATTTAGTGAGTACCTATTCCGGTACTCGCTGTAGTGTTTGTGGATAGTTAAAAAAAATATTGTGGCAGTGAACTCATAAAACTTCGGATTTACTATTCTTTACTTTGAATCAAATTAAACATTAATATAATATTTTTGTATGTCTAAAATCGATAAGAATATAGTGCTGAATTTTATTGTTCAGAGAAACATAGTAGTTAAACGGACAAAATGAACACTGGATGACGAACCCTGGATTGATCCATATGTGTATACAATAATTTTTTCTATTGTTGTAATAGCAACTTTTTTATTGTTATTTATTGTGTAAAATAATATGAAACCATAACTTAATTTGTTTGTCTATGATAACATTAAAACACACAGCAATCAGCTATTTAACTACACTAGAAATAAACTAAATGTATTTTTTTCCATAATCTTTGCTTTACATAGGGGGTGTAGTAAAGTCAGTTATTATTTTACAGTTGGGCAGAGTGCCCACATCCGGTTTTGTTCGATCTGTGATATCATTAAAATAAATGATAATACATTTTGTTGTCGATCGTTTCAGATCCGATAAAACTATAACCGGCTTGGACGGTTTATGATTTCTCGTCGATAATTCCGACTTGACACAACGAACGAATTACAGCTCAACGCGCAGATCCGTCACTGACGACGACGACGCTGGAAACGACCGGTGAAATATATATCGTAATGCGTTTAAGACGACGATCGTTTATTGTTGCGCAGTTTTTTGCAGCCAAAGATTATTTTATTCACCGGCCGGTTTCGAATCGGAATAATAATAACGACGACGGTAATAATGATGATGGCATAAATAACGACGCTGTGAAACTTATACTACTTATTCTTCGGCCGCGGGCGGCACCAGGGCGCCGTTTGGATTGAAACGAACCGAAGTAATCAGTCGGCTGTCGAGTGCAGATCGCCGTCGTTAATACAATACACACAGAATGAGAGAGAAAGAGAGAGTGTGAGAGAGAGAGAGAGGGAGACGAATTATATAAATCTGTTATATAATAATAATAATAATATAATAATAATAATGCGTCAGACGATTTAAAACGCTAAAGCGAGAAACAAAGAAACTTTATTAAACACATAATAAGAGGCGACTATTATTTACCTCCTCGGTGTTAAATCATCTGAAACAATGTGGCCCGACTTGCGGGGTCCTGACCGTTTGCGCCCCGCGACAAAACTAATTTCGGGGTATCTGATACCCTCCCCTATTACATCCGAGAGTGATGAGAAGAGAATGGAAAGAGGAGAGAGACCGTTCGGCGTGTTACATAATATAACGCTCATTAATCCGTTTAAACTTTGCGCGTTTCACTTTCCGCTGTCGCCGCTACCGGGAGACGACTGTTAGCGCTTTTCGCGGGTATACGTTATTTTTTTTTTTTGCAATTTTCTTTTTACGGTCTATTTATTTCTGTCCGATTCTCGTCGACACGTCTGACGTGACCCAAAAGTCTATAGATATCGTCTGGCGAATATAACCGATCAGCAACGACGTATTTTTGTTGCCGTCGTTAGCCGTCCGCAAACGTTTACCCGGTACAGTAGTTTATTCACTAGCTATATATACTACTAAATTATATTGTTAGAATAATATTATCCACATAATTAACATCGTCGTTATCTTAGGACTTATTTGTCTTAAATATTCATTTGGTTATCGCTGACATCGGACAAAAAACATAAAAATTATAATATTATAATATTTTTTCTCGGCGATTTCACTTTCTCAGTTTCTCATATATTTCACTAGTGCGTATTTATTTTAGTTGTGCGATAAATTATCATGCTATTAGCCGCGGAATCGTTATAATTTAGTCATTGTTTTTTTTTTTTTAATAAATTTAAAACATTTTACATAATTTTTAAGAGAAATGTGTCTGGCCGTATATTACGCACTCGGTGAGTTTTATTTTCGAGTAATAAACAGTTTCATTAAGATTTAGTTCGAAGCGTAGCCTTTTTCTTCTCGACATTTTTAATTTTTTTATGTGAATTTTTAACTTGATTTAATAATGCACTTAATAACCTGCTTACGAAATGTGTTAAGATAAATAAAAATATAATAATCATAGAAATTCTTAAAAATAATATAGCCATTAATAATAAATTATAGGTAATCGTTATTCAATAGAGATTCAAAATAAGACAACTGATAAACAAAATAATGTCAAATAAAATAAAATATCATATGACATATATAATCAGGATTATTTTAAACAATATATTTATTGTTAAATTGAAAAATATTGATAAAAAATGTAAAAATATAATTAAATTAATATGATTTGACGCTATGTTGTATTAATAATTGAAGGTTTTCGTTAGGATTAAAATAATTTTATCATACTTTTCATAACTCAAATGTTTAATTTAATTTAATCTGTAATTTGTTTTGTATGATATTTTATAATATTGCGAATTCAATTAGAGCAATTATGACGTGACGAGTTAGCCGGCTGTTAATATAATAAAACTTCCATTATTTTGATTACAGATAATTTACAGATCCCTACGGGGTTTATGAAATTATAGATATTAACCGCGATGGACATTAATTTATCCGATGATATATTGTTTTCTAATAATTGTTCGATTGTTTTCCCGATTTTATAAACTTATTCAAAACATTACAAACAATAATGTATATTATATATATATATTACTTATTAATCGATAATAATACCTAGTAATAATAATAATAATTATTATTATTATTTAGTATAACAATATTGATGAATAATCAATATTATCCGATTATATGTTTACAAAAATTGTCGACCGGAACATAATATTACGTTCACCTTATTTGTTTTAACGAAAATATTGTCAACGGTTGTTGTCAAACTCATGATACTCTTGCGGATCTTGCAGTGTCCACCCGCGTCGGCTGGTTGGTTTTTCACTGTCTCTTTTACGGGAAAACTTATTCTATTTAATCTACGCGATTTTTATCCTCTCACCCTCCACCGTTCACGGTTTACCCGTTCCACGATACCGTAAAAACTATTACCAAACAAATGCAATTATCATTAAACCCAGACTCTTGTTCGCATACAGAATACCTACGTAAATGGAGTTAAAGGCCCGTACCTAACGTTTCTACCTGACCGAACATTTCGGATCTTATTACATTGTTTGTTAGCTTAATTTTTCATCCTTCTTTTTTTTTCCCCATTTTATCTTCTTCTCGCTTTTATCTTCTGAAAAAGTCATTTCACCTGGTCCGCGTAAGCCACGTTAAACTCGTATTTTATTATACTTACATATTAGGTAGGTATGTTATTAACAACGAGTTTTCGACCGCGAGAAATGCCGTTCTAGCTATCTATGGACTTTTATGTTAGATCAATATCGACGAAATGGTTATAATCATTGCGTTTTATCTTTTGTATGTAACCTACTTAAGATTAAATGGATTATTTTTAATTTAATGTGACACTAAAACTTTAAATACAATTAATTTAAAAAGTATGCCATAAAATTAATATATTACCTATAAATATATACCTAAATCCATTTGAGGATGTATATAATATATTAATGTTATATAACGAATTATATCTAAATATGTATTATTATATTTTCCATAAAAATTGTTACACAAATTCTAAATTCTAAATAAAATAATATTTCATAAATCATGTCCAAAATATCAATCTTTTACGATTTTTTCACTTTATTTCTATTAAATTATAAAATATATTTATTTAATAATTATAAATATAAAAATATACTATTTATGTTCTTGTTCTAATGTTTTATGACAATTATATAATATTACCCCGCAATTATTATCTTAGGTAATTTATCAATGCATACCTATTATATTACCGAAATAATTTTAATTTGTGTATATTGTTTTTTTATTTCACGATATTTTAAATTTAACAATTTTGATTTGACGTGTATCCAGTTTATTAATACGAAATAAGATATTTTTTCAAACTACTCAATGTTTTAACATTTTGTTGGGAAACATTACGGTTGTTTTATATTTCTGATGGCATGAGCGACATTATTAGTTCAATTACAGCTTTAATAACTCAGATAAGTGATAACAGTTGGGGGTAGTTAATTTATCTCAATTAAATAACAAATTATTGTTATTTATATTTATATTGCTTACATAATGGTATTGCTATACTGAGTCACCAATAATTAATATAATATACTATAATAAAAAATTATAACCGTTGAAACGCGTTAGAAAATAGAACTAAAATATTTTTCTTAATTAAGCTTTGTTCACATAAAACCATACCATTTAACCATTTAAATATCAAATATGTTCGACTTGAAGTTACTGTGTAACCAAAATTTTGTTACGAAAGTCTAAGTTATTGAAATAAAGGTACCTAATGTTAACAAACTCCAATGCTCATATTTTGGTAGGTGTTATTTATATCGGTTTCTATTATATATATTAAAATAATATGTTTCAAAACATTTCTATATTGCATAATTATAAGAAACTCTATATGATAAATAACATTATGGTTTTATTGATACAATGCATATAATTTGTATAAAAAATAATTATAAAATTACGTCCATGAAGTTACCAACCGCCCTTCCCACCCTTTGCCAGGTCAACTACGGACCAGTGCCAATGTTTAGCAATCTATTGCAACTAATTGCAATCAAAGTGAAAAAATTTGCAACCTACTCCTTCGCGGACAAAAATTGATTGATATTTTATTCGGCAGTCTAACTTCACGCAGCCTACCAACGTTTTCCTATCGATTTCGGTCCGGTGCCATTATTAGCAACCTAATTGCAACTTCTAGGACTCTAAATGAATAATAATAATAAATTAAATCAAACAATTAACATCATAGGATGTGTAATAATTATTTTTTGAAGAATAACAATATTATTCCGGTAAAAATCGCGATAAAACGGGTTTTGAATTCAGTTGCAAATTTTTTTTACTTCGGTTGTAATTAGGTTGCTAAATATTGATACCGGTCCGAAATCGATCGAACAAAGTCGGGGGGCTAACTTCACGAAAGTGATAAAATTACTTTACCCGTTGAGACTTTTTAATCTTTCTAGATAATTCGATTTTTATCAATTTTAATTAATCAAATTATAATCTTATCATTTATAGATAACAAGTAAAATAATATTGTAAAAATTATATGTATCAATTTAATTGATATAAGAATCAATAACTCTCCTAAATCTCAAGAATAACGTATAATTTTAATACGTTTGAGGGGATACTGACTTGCTTTACTACAGCTAGTGAACATTGGTAAAAATGGTATCCAGCTAAATTCGTGTGTTAAGTGTTTGTTTATTTTAATGAATTTTATTCGAGTTTTAACATACACTATAAACTTTATAATTAAAAGTAATACAAATAAGTATTTATTATCGTATATTATTTTCTACCTTTGATAGATATTATATTTAGATCAATTTGTTTAATCATTTATTTTAGTATGAGTTTTGAAATACATGTAACTTAAACTAGTTATCTAGATAAAAAAAAAAAAAAGAATGAATGTTTGTAAAATAAAATTCAGTTATATAGTTATATTATTTGACTCCCTCGAAATAAGTTGTTTATTTCATGAAAGCGAATCTTGTTTGCAAAGAAATACATTAGACAAATTACTTAGTTTTAGATTTTGGATTTATTTTAAATTATTAAAAATACTTTTTATAATATAATTGAAAACTAATCTAAGTGTAGAAAAACAAAACACGATCATCAGATTACATTTTGATAGAACATCATACAACACTGCAATTGTACAATAATTTAATTGCTAACCAAACCTCACGTTGAACATTGATGTACAGAGTTGTGAGAATGTCAATACCTAGGATGATTAGCGCCCTTAATTTTTTACTAAAATATTATAAATATAAATTATTTTTTAGAATTAATAATGTACAATGACATTATTTTTGTCTTTATGAAAAATGCTAAACTAACAAATTTAAAGTTAAATATAAGTTTAACAAATTTAATGAATTTTAAGACAATATATTAAATTATAAAAAAAAAAAAAAAAAAAAAAAAAAAAAATGGTAAATACCATGTTTGAATAATTGAGGGTTGTGGGAAAAAAATTCCCCCACAAGCAATTTAAATTTCTAAATAACTATAACACTCCCAAGTTTTATACTTGTTGTGCGCTTATGGAACTGAAGAATGTTTTAATTTGTTTATATTTTCAGTAAATAACGAATTGTATAATATAAACTGCTATAATATTATATTTTTTCTATATCATGTGTGAAACGAGAAATTAAATTAAACGTTTGTGAGCGATATTTATAATTACAGCAACAATTTTTTTTCAGAATATATTATATATATGTATAATTATAATGTAAATTTAAGGTTTTTTGATGTCAATGAGTCTTAAGAAATTCAAATTAAAACGTTTTATATACGATTTTATATATAATATATAGGTAGGTAGTAAAAATAATAAATAATATAATTTATTATCCTGAAATAATTCTTTAAACTGTAAATTTTAATATTATTTACGAATTCCCAGACAAAATATATATATTATTTAAAATTGACGCAATTAAGTAGACATTGCAATGTATATGAATTTTACGTCTAATTTTCGTCTAATACAATACCTAGTATTAATGCCTACTGTTAATTTTATATAAATTATTGACTTTTTAGTAAATCATTATCAGCTATTATAATTATAATCTTAAAAAAAATATAAATGCCATATAGTTGAGCATAAATATATTATAATAAGGTTAATTTATAATTATAATTATTGTTTTATCAACTTAAGATATCACAATTTTATTTTTTATCTATTATTAAAGTAGTTATTATTTTCTGTCTTTTCATAGGAACATTATAATATATAACAAAAATTGTATTTAAATACGTTATACTATATTATATTATATAGTATAAATACATGCAATATTATTCATACATTATATATATATCCATACAAATATCTACGGATTTTGTAGAAATGTAATATAAATATTATTTATTGAAAATAATATGTTCTTCAAGCAAATTTTTGTTTTTTTGTTTTGTTGTTTTTTCTGTTATTTTAGAGTGAAATACAAATGTCATAAAACTACCTCCTTTTGCCAATTTTCATCAATCTTTAAGCACAAGAAACGACGACTGGATGAGTCATAATCACCAAATTCAACACGAATTATTTTTTTCATGATATCTTTTGTATTATAAGGGGTCCTAGCATGACATTTTTACAATTAAAATTTAATGACTTCCCTTATGTATATAAAAGTTAAATTTAATATGTAACAGTAATATATCTCCGTAAAAAAAAAAAATAATAATATTATAATTAACATTATTACTATAGGAAGAGAGTAGTATAATTGGGACGATAAATTTATCGTTTTGGTTGTCATTGTTCTCCAAAGTAGAACCGTATAAAATTATATTTCTCTAGAAATTTCGATCACCTTGTGTATTTTGTATACGCGATATATGTTCCGGCTCAGCGGTATTTAACTGTCTGCACCCGGTCGTTCGGAAGAGCGGGCGACGGCTTGTACGCGAAGTGATATAAAAGAGTTGTAAAAGGAAGTTTTCCGATAATATATATATATATATATATCCAACTTTGACCGGTGGAAGGAATGAAAACAGGGGAAAGAGGAGAAATGTTGAATAATGTATCTCTGTCATAGGACGGCGGTAAACAATACGTTATTGTGTACGCATTCACCCATACACACACACACACACATAAAAGACGAGTTTGGGTCATTTTTTTGTTTCCACTCTTTCCTCCGACGCACTTTTTTCTATTTTCATTTATATTGTTCGTCATCAGTATATCGTCTGCGTTATATATATTATGCGGTTATTATTATTTCGTGTCTGTTCGCGTCTCTCCAACGTATTATTGTTCGCGATCGCGCGCTGCGGAATCCATCGGTCCGCGACGAGACCCTTCGCGCCGACTTGTCACCGTCGACAATGCAAAGCAGCGTCGTATTTTTAACTACGGAACAACGTGCGTAACGTTATGTTTTATTTATTTTTTTATATATATAAAACTTTCCGGCACTGTTGTGGAGGGAGGCATATTATGGTAATTAGAGGTGTTCAAAACAAACAATATTATTATTATTATTATTATTATTGTTATGTGTAAAAAAAAAACAAAAACGAACGGGTACCCGTCCCTACCGCCCCGTTCGAGTGGTTGACCCAACGACCATTGTTTTCGATCCATTTCGGTTGTCTCCCTCGAAAACATTAATTATTTTATACAATATTTTATAATAATTATATAGCACATACGTACCAATTATATTGTACGACGTATATATTATTAAAGTACTACTTACGATTTTCGTTATTTCTATTTTATTATTTATCCATTTGTACGATATACTTTCCCGATCAAATTATTCATCGACCATTGGCATAACGATATTATATTTTAAACCGTTCAAATGAACTTAATCGAATAAATACCTATATAAATAGAAAAATATTGCATTTTCTTCACCTATTAAGTTAATAGGTGAAGAAAATTTGTAATTATTATATATTATTTTTAATATATTTAAATTAATGAATATCTATGTGGGATGCATTTTTTTTTTTTTTTTATGAAACATAGCTAAACTAAATGTAAACAATATATTTGTCACTAAAATGATAATAAAATTTCAAAGAATGTAATCTAAAATATCAACTTTACATTAACTTTTTAACAACATGGTTTTGATATAAATAGTATACGAACTATCTCGTCATGTTTGTTCTATTCAATGACTTGTTACCAACTTTATACTTTTTAAAATTACTGGTAAATTATAGAGAAGTTAAATTTGTTTTATTTTTTAATTTAATTTTCGGTTTACTTAAATTTGAATTTTGAGTATAAATGTGTTATAAACTCATTAACATTTCAAAACTATACAAAAAGAATAGTTATAGTTATAGTTGAAAAAAAATTAAAAATTAAATTTTAAATTACTATAAACCTTTTTACTTATCTAAATTTTAAATAATATATCAATTATTTTAGTTATGTTAACACTAAGAAAAATTATATTTTTATATTATTACATTGTATTGTTAATAATTAATTTTAAAACTTGAATTATATTTGTTAAGATATATTGTGGAAATAAATGTGAAAATTAAATTAGAACGGTTATAAAAAAATATATTTATATTTTTCATATTTTTATCCATAAATAGTTTATATGGATTAAATTTTATAAATATTATCATTATTTTATTTTATTTTGATAAAACGTACATTTTGTTTTGGACTACCGTTAAATATTACGATTATTTAGGAAACTCGTAAATTATGGTAGCATAATATGTCATATTCTTCTATTGAAAAGTAATTCAACCATCTTTAACTGAAAATAATAATATAATATAATAGAAATATTGGGGTTAACGCGATTATTTTATTTTATTATCATAACAGTGGGTCTCGTTTATTATGAATAAAGGTTAGAGAATCATTCGTTTTTAGGTTTGGGTTCGTAAATTTCAATCCCAATCATATAATATTAATATTTTTATTAAATATTAAATATTATCGAAAACTCCTATAAAAATATGACTTCCTACTTAAACCATATAAAATACATACATGATAATGTATACAATATTGAATACACAAAATATGTCCGATTATGACTTGAAAGTTTAAATAAAACGTTCTTATAAATGTCTTATTTTGATTTAACGTTAAATTATCAAAACAAAATCAATAAAAACGCAAATTAAAAATTAAATTCAAACAGATTTAGGAACATGGAAGAAATCGAGTGATCTTCAATTATAGTGAAATTATATATATATATTATTACAGATTAAGTGTTTAAAGAAAATGATACAAAATATGTATAACGATATTTATTTCTTATTGTTACCATATTGGTTGTTATTATTATTACGATTATTAAAGTGTTGTGTTTATTATAAATGAAAAAGGAAACACCAAAAGGAAAATAAAAACAGAGTGTGGTTCTAGTGATGGAATGGTTTCGAAACAATAACGAATTACGACGTTATATAATATAGACTTAGAATTTCTCTGTCTCCGAAGGGGACACGATTGGTTAGGGTTATCCATCAGTCTTCCCGAGCACGATTCAAACCGTGGTTGTTTATATAGTTCAAATATTATAATATACAGGGTGATCAGAATTTTATCTTTACAAAAACGGTGGGAACTACGTACGGCTTTAAATGTCATCTTCATTATTTTTATAACACGAAATTATGACCACCCTGTATATGTGTATTACTATTATTTTATACGAACGTTATGTGTGTATATAATCATATGTTTCCAAGGCGATGAGGGGAAGTAGAGGGTTTTGATGGGGTTAGGGGAGGGCTGACGACCAATTCGTAAAAGAGGGAATAAGTCGCATACACGAACGGTATACGCGAATACTATGATTGATGCACTCGGTCGTGCGGTCACGTTCGCATATTGGGACAGCTACGCGGGGGCGGTGAGTGAGAGAGAGTTAAAAAGTGTCCGCGAGAGCGGAAGAGTGGCATATGTTTATGAAAACCGACACGTTATTCATCACATCAAAAAATATACAAACGAACACACGTCGCGTACTATCACGTTTACAGGGTAAATAAATATTCAGGATACCACTGATGTGGTAGGTATCTCAATTAAGTATGGTTTAGTTAAGCTCAACGATTCGCAAAAAACAGTTATTGTATGGAAATTAGCTATTTCCAATGTGATTCGATTTGAATGATATCTTTAAACAATAATAATTCGTTATTTTTAAAATTGATTTGTAATTATTAAATTATTTACGGAAAACGAGGATGGGGGGGGAAGTATTTGTATATTAGGTAAAAAATGCTGAAACAAATAAACGCACAACAAAATAATAAGCATTTACAATAAGAAACGTAAAATTTTCTTGGAACTGAATTGGTCGGTAATGAAAAAAATGCGGTGAAAGTTGTTGTTATTGTTGAATTACCCTGTATACATTTTATGACCACAACCCGGGAGCTTTGGAAAATCCTACACCGATTTACCTACTCCTGGATCAATCCTTCTGACCACCGACCGAAGTGTCTATCACGGTAACTGTCAAGGATAATAAATATACTCGTATATAATATTATAATGCATTTGGAATGTTATAATTATGGTAGTCGCCATATGTGTCCCAGAGTAGAAACGAAAGGGTTGTTGGTCAACAGTGATGGTGACATGCAATTTTAAAAAACACACGTCATCTCTTGTGTGCAGTTCAGTTGGATTGTATGGTAACAAAAAAAAATATTCTAAGTTAACTTATAATATGAATTAACGTGAAAGTATTTTTTGTACTTTTCTGATATTTCGATATAAAAATTTTATTAAAACTTTTAACGATTTAAAGTTTAAAAACCTTTTAATTGTTCATTTTCTAAAATTTAAATGTCCATTGTTTTGACTCAGATAAGTTGTAAGGAATTTTGAAACTATCAACATGTATACAATATAATTACTATTGAATAATTTACAATTTATACAAACATAAAAGTATATTGTTCTGATGACATACCATGTGAACTGAATTTGAAAACTATTTTATTTTAATTAACGTTCTTATAACGTCCATTCATCGTTTATTTTTCGATTAACTTCGAAATTGTAAATATAATCGTGCCTATACATTACGTTACTACATTATTTTCTCATAATAACAAAGTAAAATAATGGTTTTATCTATATTATGACACTTTTAGTTTATTTATAAAAATTAGATAAAAAATATTTTGCAAATATCATACTTTACAGTTTAAAAATTAAGTTTCTTACTAAAATGTTTAATACAAAATCGACGTCGAATTTCCATAACAACAATTTTGAATTAATCGATAATTTCACAGAATTTCTTTTTAATTAAAACGCAATTTGTATTAATTATTTATATTATAATATATTTCTATATACTTAAAAGGAAAAATTAAAAACATATTTTCAACGCTATACAATTATATTAGCTATATACAATTTTTAATAATTAAGTAATAAATAATTATATTGTTTGTATATTAAATAGTAAAATAATTATGCTATAACATGTTGTAATTATGTTACGTTATAACTGAAAAACTTGTATAATTCTAGCCGATTTCATTTGTTTTGAAAAATTATATATATAAATAGTTTTATATATTCATTTAATTCAAACTTTTAGCAGTTTTATATAGTTTACGAATAGTTCCACAGATTTATATGACGTCATTATAATTTATAAATGAAAAAATAAAAAATAAATGTTTACTATAATTAATTACAGCTGTTTCGAAAAACATGGTTATGTATGAAAATAAAATAAAAAATAATAATAATATCTTAACGATATGTTACGAACCTCTCTACTATATCTGATTCAATAATTGTTAGGTTAGGATTCGTATTTGTAAATTTACATATCATATCTTATTCGCACTCATGAAAACTCTTAACCAATGGAATATTAATTAACTGTAGCATTGCCATTGTTCCTAGAGAGATTGACACTTAATTGTCTCAAGGGACGTTATCAAACGGAATTCAAAAGTACTGTCTGACAGACATCAAAGAATACAATCAATTATCAGGAATGTTCACATTTTAAATGCCTTACATAGTGATTGAAAGTATGTAATCGATAAACACCATTAAACAAATTATTTTATGCCATTTCGTAGTTTCTTAGTTTCGAGATATAAGTTTCTTAATTATATATGCAAATTTTTACATCTTATTTATCGGATTGGTATAATGAATTATTTTTATGTAATTTTTAAATGTGTTAATTTTTATTTAATGGAATTTAAACTAGATTTACTTACAATTTACAAACGTAGTAAAAGTATAGAAATTTTTATTAAAAATTTGATTTAAATTTTTATTTCTCGGACTTAAATTGTTAATTAATTAAGAAACATATTTTGCTACAATAGATAAGAATTACCAATACATTAAATATTTACTATAATAAAATATAACTCGATCAAATTATACGTTTAAAAATTAATTTTAGAAGGATTAAATCTTTAAAAAAACATAGTTTAATTGAAACCAGACAATAAAGTATAGTTCAACATTTCCAATTAATCGTAATTAAACTGTATAATTTTAATTATTATTCTAATTGATTATAATAATAATTATATTAATATTGTAATTATTATTATAGACGACTCTCGACAATTCAGTCTGACTTATGAAAAACTAGAATGAAAAAAATGCATTATAGAGTGTTGGAATTGCAAAGAGGTTTGAAATGTAATGAGAAGGACCCAACCTCCTACCCAAGACCATATTTAGACCGTTGCTGCCACTGGGCATCACCATTTTGCTGCCTCATCGCTCTTCAAAAAACGAATACATATTTTTTTTAAGTAAAACAAAAATAACCAAACAGAAAAAAAAAATATACCCTTATTTATATTCAAATATAGGTAGAAATACGTAAGTACATAATACAATTATGAAATACACAAAATATTATACTTAAAATCATCAATATTTTTTTAGTGATTAAATGTCGACTAATAACTACCTTAGTTCTATATAAAAAAATATATTGAATAAAATGTTCTGGTCTATAAAAAATTTGCTACCTTTTCAAAAATTGCCGCTAGAAGCAATACGGGACCATAGCAATACGGCTCTGCTCCTACCACCAAAAAATGTTATCAGATATAAAATTTTAAATCTTTGTAAAACTAATACATTATTTTCTTCGTTTAGAATATAAAAGATGTTGTTTTGAACAATATATAAATTATACAAAATGGAATATTATGTTAAATAATATAATAACAAATTGTAGAAGTACAATCTTACAATTATTTTAAATAATTATGTGTAACTAGATCGAATTATCAAGAGTTAAGTAGATGGAACTTTAAATTATCACGAGTTGGCGTTTGTTCCACTTTAAATTTTATTTAGAATTATGGAGCATACCTAAATTGACTATTATTCTACAAATTATCGCGATTTTTAAGGGACTATAATCACTTACTTTGAATGACTAAATTTTAATTTATCGAAGGTTTGAATTATCAATAATCAACTGTATCTGTATTTTTTTTTTTCGAAATAAAGTGATAAAATTGTTTTTTACTCTTTTATATTTTAAGTCGTATATTTTTAAATTTAAATAATATTGTAAATTATAAATATTTGTTTAAATAATAATATTCGTGAACAAACTAGTACAAATACATATCGGTTAAAGTTTGTATAACATGTATATACACTTAGGTTATATAAGAATAATATTATAATGAATCATATGATGGTTTCGTCGCAATTAATGTTTCATAAAATATATATAAATTTGAAGTAATCATGTAATATAATATGTTTGGACTTGAATTATACCTGGCTTAGTAGGAAGTTAATTTTGTCACAGTGTTGGCGTTGGAGCTGAGGGAACACTAATATGCGGTTTTGAGGCACTTTATCAAAGGGAAAATTACGAGAAATATCGTTCTCAACTCATGGGCACAATATTATTAGGTATATTATAAACCTAACCTCTTAAATCGCTGAATTAACGTCTCCCAGTTAAATGAAATTAAACACTATATTATAAACATGTATTAAAATAATATTATGTCCAATATGCATATATAATATATGATTGTCTAAAAGTTTTTGTCATTCTCGTTCACATAATCAAAGACTACTATACATAAATATGTAAGACAATTGTCTTGATTTGTTTAAACATTTTTATTTTCAGTTTACTTAAAATCAAAAATTAATATTTAATATTTTTAAGTATTTTACATTGAAAAAAATAAGTTTATCAGTGTTGTATGATAATCTAAAACATATTTGAGATGATTCTATAGTTATTATTTATTACTTATTACAAACATATACATTATTCCTCTTTTCGTCCATCCTAAGTAAACTAATCAAGAAAAGAAACATTTGAATGGATAATTTTTAGTTAATTAATATATTTTGACAAATTGATCAGTCCCACGCTGGGAGTTGAAGGGAAAACTTAACAACGAATTTTATGAAAATCGCTTGTTATAAAGTTTTGTCGTTTGTTATAAAATAATATTACTGTCGTTATCGTACACGGAAGTATAACATACAGAGATAATAATATTGTGTGGTAAGCGTATTATTATATATAGGTATCACGTTTTAATTAATTGGTAAATTAAATTTTAAATTGGCTCATACCGCAAACGTGTTATAGTAGTTACATTATGCATTTCAAACGCGCTCGTATATCGTATACCGCGAAACGTATTTTAAATAAGATGATATTTATTTTTTCTTAAATAAAACGCCTAAATACTATTGCGATTGTATTGAACAAATAAACATTTAAATTCAATATTCAGTAACTAAAGTGATTCTATCATGATCAATTATTATTTTTAAAATTATAATAAAACACCATTTATAAGCTATATATTATCTTTGACTAGGTCAAAATATCTAACTTAATTCACGGCTGAAAGTCGAGTTTTTTAATAATTTAGTATACCTTTTTAGATTTTACTTGAATAATTTTATTAGTATACTAGATGCAATTTTCTATTTAAAGCATACCCTATTTGTGTTAATCTGACCATTATTTTCACACAAAATCGTGCTTTCAGAAAAAAAAAACATTATTGTAAAACCAATAGATTTTTCGATTCGTTCAGAATCTAAAATACATTTAAAATATTATATGGCTTAGTAGAATGGTCTAAACATATGTTACAGTGTTAGAGGATCCTGGTTCGACTCTTGAGCAAATCGGTCACAATTACTCGAAAAAACTCAATAATTTGGGTTAACTAAAACGTCATATTCTAGTTTACCAAGAACCATCTTCAACTCCCTTGATATGTTATAATGATTGTTAGTTGTAATCAGGTAATGACGGCCAAAACTTTTATAAAGTATTAAGTGCCAGAGGAAGAAGAAGAAGAATAGAAAGTACAATGAATTTAATTTATAATAATGTAAAACATGTTTTATTAAAATTGAATAAAAGGTTATTAGTATTAAGTCAATCGAATCGATCATATTTATAAAAATAACTGCGTAATAATTAGAAATTCATGATGATTACATAATATTATAAAAAATATATATAATTTAAAAAAATTGTTTACGAAAATTTTTCCAACTCCATGAAATGTAACTAATTCCTGTTAATATCTTGTGTAACCTACGTGTTCGATCGTTGCTTAACGTTAAGTATTTTCCTAAGGTTGGAACAAATTAGTAACCTAGTTATTAATGTACAATATTATTATACAATTTAAACACATAATAATGTTTTCATAGTATTTGTTTATTTGTAATTTAAAAGATAAAAAATGCATAAAAGTGTATTAATAACAAGCGCATAGTACTTGTAAATAAAATATAATAATATTAAAGAACGTGGGATAAGTGACGCGTTACCTACATAGATTATTATATGAAGAAAAACGATATGTTTTTGATTACATTTCGTAAAATTTTATATGAAGTAGATATTCAGATCCGATCCGGTTAGGATTGTGTACATTTCAATGGTTTCGCGGGATTTTTAATTGGTGAAATATTATTAAAACAGAATAGAGCGAGAATGAGGAAAAATAAAAAAATAAAAACTCTTTTCACTCTGAGATGCGAATATTAATCCAGCCTGTTTTTCTAACGATGTTGGCGGGGTATAGAGATGAGTGGGAAACAGAAGAAATCATAACTATATACTATTATAAGAGAGAATGAATTAAAAAACCAACGTAGTGTCGAGTTTTACTAATGAATAGATGCATACGAGTCTGCAATTTCATTTGGTTAGAACGTAATATATAGATATATATGAATGTATTAAATACAATACAAGAAATTATACTTACAACGTACACAATAATATAAATTCAAACCAGCACCATTTTCCCAATTATTATTATTATTATTTCAAGTATACGTACTTATACGATAATAATATTATAATCGTCTCAATTTCGAAAAAATAATAATAAAAAGCTCGAATATTATAAATTTATAATATTCATTAGGTATAATAATAATATTATAAATATAATAATTATACATTATTATTATAACGATTTATGATTATAATAAAATATAGGTATGTATATTAAAAATACAATAATCAATAATCGAAAACATCGGTTTTTCTTTTCTTTGTATTTAACGTTTGACGTATTATTTTTTTATTCGCTTTAAAACGGGTTAGATTTACATTCTATATCGTTACACTGTTCTTAGGAAAATCTAATCGATTATTATTATTTCGAACAAGACGACAAAATCGCATATAATTTTAATTCGTTTTCTGTTTTTCTTTTCACGATGGACGATTAGAATATTTCAAAAATATATTATTAAACATGCATCAACGTGCGCCCCTCGCATTTGTTACAAACCTATTGTAGTATTATAATATATGTTATAGTCGTATTATGATATAAATTAAAAAAGTAGACTATACATTATAACAAAAAAAAAAAATAGTATATTGTGTAATGCGTAATATATTTTTTAATGTTTCACTATAATATCGTTTATTAAAATACTGAGTGGTTTATGATAGTAATGAGTCCTCGTACGTTCTGCAATTACGGTTATAACGACTATTAGAGTATTCTCGTAGTCGTGTATTATTAATAAAGTATCATCATTATCTATCTGATGACGGCAGTCGAACTTTCAGCGAATGAACGTCACACAATTGAACAACAATATTTATGTGTAGAAAAAACAAATATCAAAACACAAAATTAAGATAATTGTTTAACAGATTTGATTTTTTTCTCTTAGATCATAACATAAACAAATTTCCGTTCTGACATTTATCGTCAAACTTAAAGTTATTAATAGTTATGTCATATTAAAACTACCTATTTGCAATTTTTTAAGGGTATATTCACGTTTTATTTTAATAACAAAAAATTAATAGTTTTCCCATTCAATAATTTATTTATTATGGTTATCAATAAAGTTACACTCAATCAAATTCGATCAAATTTCTGAACACTATCGATAACCATGTCTAACTTTTACTCAAGTCGAAAACTAAAATAATTTTTTCTACCAAGGACCGCTCGATTTATCAATAGTTTGCTGTATTGTTCTAAATTGACACGAAACAAACGTGATTTCAATAATAATTGAAGTTGTTCTAGTAGCATGATTTTCCTTTGAAATAGCATTTTATCTTATCTTGCAAACGATCCGCGCGAGGTCACGATCCGTCTCTTGACGTGTGAATATAATATGTATATTTCGAAGGCGGGCAAACGAGATAACTTCGAACGTATCCGTACGTCAAATAACAATATGTTAATTTATTTTAAACGTATAATATCATTGACATACTACGCCAACAGAGATAACGGGGTAACTGGCGCAGAGCAATATTATAATATAGTGGTGTTTTATAATAAGTGATTTTTTTTTTCTTTCAACAAATACCTAATTTAAATTATAACGACGTCCCAAATTTTTTCAAAGACGGACAGTAAAAAAAGCGTTTTATCATAAAATGGTAAAGGTTAAAACAAAAACTTTCGTAGGGAACGACTATTGTTAAAGGAGCACTCGAGGTATAATGACTACAAGGTATAAAAATATGTTGGTAGAAAAAGGCGTATACTTATTAAAAAACAAAAACAAAAAACATTGTCGTTATTATGCGGCGTTTTTATTTGATTTTTTCCACTAAAACCGTATAGAAATCCCAGTTATTTTCAAGACATCGTAACAATAAATTTAAATAGGTTTCACCAAATTAACTTCGTATCTGGACGAGAAAAAAAATTATAATAATAATAATAATGAAAACGAAACAAAATAGAAAAACCGGTGTGACAATATATTGTAATCCTAAAAGTTGTTCAATTTTCTATGGTCAATCGACAAAAATTGAAAACATTAGTTTGACGCGACCAAACGCTACAATAAAAAATAAAATCAAAACTTTTATTTTATACAAATAATAAATGCAATTCAAAGTTTTTAATTTCCTTCGAAAAATCAAATTGAACATTTCCAGCCAGATAACGAGATGATGATAGTAAAACTTTTCCGAAAAAAAAATGTGTTTTTCTTTTGCTGTATGACGATTCAATCGACTTGTGAAAAATGAACGAACCGAATATTTTAATACTTACAATTTAAATAAAAATATAAAAAATTAACCTTCCTTTTTTAGTCTTATCATATACAACGAGCAAAAAATACTTCGTACCTAGGTAACAATTAATATTTAACGGTATCCGCGTTTTACCCGGAGACCATGCCATCAGTATTACACGGTTACCATGAATTTTTCACACACATTTTATCATAAGTGTTTGCAATTCCGGTTACGACCATTATACTTATTATAACCGTAAAAACAAACTGCAGTGGAGATGGTGGGTGTTGCAAGCAATGATTAAAAGTGAAACAACCAACAACGAGCGGGTGAAACATCGTGAATGAATGTTCGACCGTAAAACACACATTCGTGCGCTTTCGGTAGGTACGACTGTTCGACGATGAGCGGAAAAGATGTTCCATTGAGACGTTTCGAATATTATTGTTTAAAAATATTAACACAAAACAATTTTTGAATAAAAAAAAATACTATATTCATTAATACGACCGTGTTCGTGCTCTTCACACGCGCGATGTATAAAATTTTAAAAAAATTTTAATATTCTTACTTGTTGCAGGTTACCATAGTATAAATCTGTGATTTTTAACCTATTTATGGTGGTGACCCTCAAATTGAATATTCAATCTTTAAGCTACTTCTAAATATATTTGTTTTATATTCACGTATAGAGATTAACATTGAAAGTAGTGACAACCGCAAGGAGTTCTTCAGGTATTTCACTGGTATAAATAATTGTTTTGTGATCAATATTATAGTAGAGACATTAATTGATAATGTACACTTAAAAAAAACTCAATCAAAACTCTAAATCAATTTACTTGAGTAAATATTATTCACATTTATATAATCTGTGCGTCATGAGTGTAGAAATTAGTTATTTTTTAGCAGGAAAACACTTGAGAAATCATCATATTAATTTTTAAACGATTACTTTGATGGAATGCATAAGCTTTTGTGTGATAACACAGACATTTAAATTTATCGATTTCAAAATTTTATTAGTAGATCGACTAAACAGCAAAATCGATAAAATTAAAGAGAGAGAACAGATAAATAATACTGTTTATTTTGTCGTTTGAATCTGTGATTGTAATACGGTAAATAATACGTTTATAATGTTTAGGCGATAATTCGCCATCAAATCGCGTATCTGTATGAAATGAAGTTATAAAAAAAAAAAAGGAAAAACTAAAAAAAGCATTTCTTATATTATTGTATTACTTATATTTGGAATAAATTACCATAACCTAAATCAATCACCGAATTACCGAGGGTATCACAAATCATGTCTCGATGAAACAAAAATGAATTATAAATTTTTAATCTAACAATCAAACGAATTTTCAATATAATTATAAGACCTATATTTTAAACTTTCCGTGTGTTTGGCCACCGGCCGTTACAGATAAAAGTTATAGAGGTGAATGGACAGATACATGCCGGGTATTGCTATTTTTTGTTTACGGTTTTCATCGTGGTATTTCGCGAAATGTTTACAGCTAATGTTGCTCGTATGGAAAAAAAAAAATAGTAATAATAAAGGTGTAGGTTTCCATATTATACCCTAACCACGTTCAATTCTCGGGGGTCGGTTGGTAATCGCACGCGTATTATACCGGAATCGTCTGCTCGGAACATGGTATATAATATGTATTTTATATATTATGTGCGAACAAACATAAGCGCTATATACGGAAATATCGTACTACGAAATGAGACGACGTGTATTCGTACACAGGGAAACATAACCTATAAATAAATAACCGTAGAAATACGGTTTGCACAGTTTCCCGTACAAACGGTTAATCTGTTTGCCTAGGAGCTCTCTCGGTAGCCATGGTATAAACATATAATACGACGACGATAGTTTTCCCAGTCTTGTTGACAGAATTCCAGGTATTTTTCGACTCCCTCTGAGTGTCTTTCACTCTCTCGCTCTCTCTCTCTCTCTCTCTCTCTCTCACACACACACACTATATTTCTCTATTTTCCTCTCTCTTTATCTATATATCTATATCGATATATCTCTACCTTTTTCTCGCTATACATTGTATGTATATTTTCTTTCTCTTTCCCTCCATTTCAAGACAACGCTAATTGATGGTGTAGACACTGTGGTGTTTATTCTACGGCGACGACGATTCCCAAACCGAGGTGATGATATAGACCGCAATAATAACTGCATGACTGTTCACGAGTAATCGATAATTTTCATCCATCAACGATTGTTTAGGGTGTATAACAATAATATTTTAAATAAATGAACTAATAAATACAATATTGTTATTAGTTATCGGATAATTGGTTACCGGTAATAACCTAAGATTTATACCAAAACGGGTGAAACACACCGCCATCAACAAAGAAGAATAGTTTCTAAACAAAATTTATCAATATTAGGATCAAATTTACATACATGTAATACATATTATTTTAAAATTAAAAATATTTTATAATTTCTTCTATTTTAAAATATTCTAAAACACGGTACATGAGAATTTTGTCCGAAAATTAATTTTTGTTCGAGTTGAGTTCACGTGTTCCCAACAACGTTCTAGTTGGGTCCGTGTATTCTCAATGACAGTTTCAAGTTTCGTGTGTAATTTTGTGTCCGTTTTATGTCCACAATAATGATTGAGGAACTGCCAATTATTATATTACCTATTTAATTGTTATTATTATTTAGAATTATTTTAAAGATTAAATGTTTGGAAGTTTTTGTTTGCCACTTTTTGAATAAACTCAATCGGTGTTATTTTTTTCATTTCAAAGTCAATCTTAATGGTTTTTATACATTCTTCTTTTTCCAAATCTTCCCGTCGTTTCCTTGTTAAATTTGGACATCGCATTTTGGTTTAAACATTATTTAATTTAAAATAAAATTTACACATACGTTTTGTACACAAACACCTTTGAATATTGTTATTTATGAAAAGAAAATACATTCATAAACTGTCATATTTTCTTTATAATAGGGCTTTAAGTCTGTGGCTTTAATGTTAAATAAATAAAATGTATAACCATTAATAACAGTGGCGTCCAAATTATACTTCATGTAGATATTGCAATTTTTAAACATGATTTTGGGTTGGTTAGATGAGTGGGTGGGATGGTTACCGAATCATATCTAATCAGTAGCATAACTAGGAGAGGTATTTAGGTGTTGAACACCGCCCTCTCCTACGACCGTATATATACTAAAAATATATTATAAACTATTAAACTAGTTCCTACAAAACATTTTTTTACATGTCTTTGTTTAATATTTATATTATAAATTATGCAAATTAACAAATGATAACATAATGTAATATTTTCTCCAGGGTGGATAACATCGTGACAAACATTCAAACGTGTTTGTTAATATTTAATATTTTAAAATTAAAATATCTCCCAAAAAAAAAATCCTTGCTACGCGCCTGGATCTAATATAAGTTGTTATTTAAATACATTTCTTAAAATGAAAAATAAGAGATAGTGTACAAACTATAAATAATAAGTAATTTTCAGAAATGAAGAAGTAATAGTTGCGTGGTGTAAAAAGTTGTAAAAATGTTACACTGCTACACATACAAAAAATTGTTTCGCCATTGATTAATAATTTTTTTTTTTTTTCACTGTTTGAATTAATTGAATAAAGAAGTGATTTAAATTATAATAAAGAATATAAAATATTCGTATAGGTAGCGAAAGGAAACCGATAATCATCTAACAAAATGTTTTTTTCTATCTCAGTCGATCGCGAAAAATTGTTAGATGTACAATTAGTGTATTAGTTTATTATCAGTGATAATAATAATAATATATATACAATCATAATATTTATTTGTCCGTCGGACGTTTTCAGTTACGAACGACTCGGCGACATTGCGTTTTATAATATTCCTCGGATTGTTTTACGATCACGTTCGTATAGAACGCGCTCAATCCCAACGTCAACACGAGATCGACAACAACGCGAAACGAAAGCGATTACGCTGAAGACGATTCTGAAACGTTAAATTATAATGTTTTAATATTGATATTCGCGACGAACAATAATTCCTTTGCGTTTTTTTCAATTCTTATTATTATTATTATTATTGCGATATTCTCATATAAATCACGTCGCCCTCGCGGTGAGCGTATACATGACAACGATACACTATTTGCACTCCGTCGGCAACACTCCGGGCGATAAAAAAAATAAATTTAAGTACATACAATCGTAATAATATATCGAGACACGATGTTTGTCGAGGGTTTATTTTATTTCATTTCAAACGTACGCGCGTTCTCCTGTAAATAACGCGTCGGCGGTCGCCCGGTGGCAATTTCACCGACTACGACTGTCGCGTGTCAATCAATTTGCTTTAGCGTATTATCCACAGCTCGTATATAATATGACAAACGAAATAAGTACACAATAATTCATGAACAATGTATGAATTGAAAACAATTTAAAAACGGCCGTAAAATAGATATTAAAATTATACGTCCTCCTGTAAAACTAAACGCATTGAAATGCTTTAATTGTAAAGTGTTACGCTGAAATATTCGTAACAAAAGAGATTTTTCCTCCCAGAATCGCGCTTAAAATCAAGCACTTTACTGGTTATGACATAAATTATTGTTAGTTCTCTAAAGAAAATCATATATATCCAGCTTAAAAATAGAACATTCTAATAATGAGGAACAAAAGAATTGTGTATCGATTTCTCATACACATATTTTTCTACTAAAATATATTTTCACGGATGTCAATTAAATACAGGGTTATACTATAATCGGATGTCTTATCATATAATTATAATTTAGGTTCAACTTTAGTAACAAGACGTGGATATTTTTTCAAAAGTTAAAAGCGGTTTTTTTTTAATTCGTAAAGAAAAAGGTAAATTTATATTTGTTCTCTCCTAATTGGTTACGTCCTGAAGGTACCCTTGTCTATAATAGGTACACAAGCATTTCAGGAGCTTGTAACGAAAACTAAAATCTTTCTTTTTGGCTTTGAGGTGACTATATAGAGAAAAATCTTAAGTTTGTACTGATTCATATTTTATAAGTGAGCCAGTAATACGTATATGTACAATACGACATTAAATAACAATGAAGATGATTTTCATTTAATTTATTCTAATTGAAAAAAGAAACATATTATTTACTACGAACAATTCTTTATACTAATTCTTTATTTAATTTGTAAAAATATAGTGTATGTTATATATTCACATAAATTAAAGTAAGCACCACAATATACAGTTTATCACACAACTAAGTTAATGTGAGATTAGGCTAGAAACCATATAAAAACAATGGCCACTACTATCAGTGTATACTATAAAAGTCTAGAAAAGGTATAAAACATTTACATTTTTTAAGTGTTTATGACATACCATTTTATAGTTCAGATGAACAAGTGATGAAAAATATAGTCTAAAATATAATAATTTAAATTATTAGTATAAGTAAATGTGAAAATATTCGTTTGTAGAACATATTATATGTATATCAAATTAACGTAATATTGTTGTTTAAATATTTTAGAATGTTTAGAATAAAATAGAGTAACTTAAGTTATGTATTTTACGTTTAATATACTTACATGTTTATACAAGTTTAATTAAAAATGTGAGTAACATGATAAACATCGTATGGATTCAAGTGTACTATCAAAGAATATATCTTCTTTCAAACAAATAATTGTTAATCAATTATTACGTGTTTTCAAAGTTTAACACAATTATGTAATAAGAACTATAGAAAATAATTTGTTTTAAATTTAAAAAAAAACCTTATTTAAATATATATGTATTATATTTGAAACTGTACTCGGTAAAAGTAAAATAAATATTGTCTAAATACATTTATTAAATACAGATTTTTTTTTTTATAATTTAAATTTTAAATTTATCAAACTTACATACATAAATCCAATTCTGATAATTTAGTCATTAATTCATTATGAATTATGATTTACGACTCCCCCATAATATTTCAAAACGTATTGCGAAATGACATTTTAAATAAAAATAATTTATATTCAATAAAAAAATTACAGCCTAGAAGCATAGACATTATATTTTAATATACCACTTAACGTACTATTCTCATAAAAGTATTTTCTAGACACTGCTTAAATATAAATTGTAGGATTTGAATAAATAAATAATTATAGTTTGACAATTAATTTAGTTACAATATTTAAAAGTTTAAGACCTACAGTCATAATCTTCGGTAACATTAACAACGACATTTTCGTATTGACAATAAAAAAGGTTATTTTATTCAACTTGGAATATTAAAATTAAAAATTTGTCTTTTCCTAACCTAACTTTTTATCAATTAATTAATTTTTCTTTTATTCTCAGTGATGAAATATATTGAAACATATCATTATCCATATCTGATTGGTAAATTTTAATTTTGAGAAATTAAAATATATATGTTCTATATTGTTGTTTAGAACTATTTTGTTACATCTAATTGATTAAAAATAACAATGAATTGAATCATAATGAAATATTAAAACATGTTTGAAGCTCATGTTAGAAGGAGTGGGGAAGGTAATATACAAAAATCAATTTAAAATAAAATAGATATGGAAATCAACAAAAACTCTCTTGTTCAAACGTAACCACTGTTCCTGCGTTTTTGTTTTACATATTAATCGATTTTTTCCCCATTCTATTTATTCTTGCGTTGTTATAGTTTTATTTCAAAGGACATAAGCAGATTTGCGTTGATTGGATCCGTGTTTTACGTCATAGTAGATACAAATATAATGTAAAAACTCGCGTTTTATATATTTTATTACAGCGGGTCGCCGTCGTTTGTGGTGGCAAGAAAAAAGAGATGGTAATAGTCTCCTATAAATTCACATACATATTATAGGTACTATAATACACACCGGTGGTTTATATTAAAAAAATGTTTTGTTTATGCATTCATTGCGGTTTAATACCGGTCTTACGACATTAAAAACTGCCGTCTCTTTTATTCGTATTCTGTGCGGATAGAAAATAATAATAATGCCGCCGGTACGTGCTCAGCCGCGGAGTTTATCTTGTAGTCGGTTTTACGCGGACGATTGGTATACAACTTCACCGTGCAACGAAGACCTCGCATTAAAAACCATAAATAACAAATAAATGAATGAATTTTTTTTTTTTTTGCAAAATCGAATAATAATAGAAATTTCGTATTTTTTGTTTCGATAATTTTGATTATTATCCATAATGTATATATATAGTGTTAATAAATAGTAATAATAAAATAAATTACAAATTTAACAACAAACGAATGTAACAAATTTAAACACTTAAAAATATAGGCATAACAAAACAGTATACATATAATATATTATAAACAATTAAATATAAATTCAATAGTTAATTTGTAATGGATATCCACACGTATTTGTTACAGAAGTTACATTTAGATACGCAACAATGCATGTTCGGTTTTTTTATAAGGAAAAGATATTAATTGTCGACCTATCAAAGGTTCGAGGTGAGATTTTTCCCCTGCAATCCCACTACCTAAATTTAAATTGTATTTAAATTATCTCTTATAATCTTAAACCAATATGTAAATAATTATTTTCATTTACGCATATTATTTTAATTCTATACATAATATATAGACATATAATATTATTATACTTTTATACTATTATTATGTCTATGAGCCTATGACTAGTAATATCTAAGTGTAATTTCTTTCGCCATGAAGGCGTAAACATTATAGATTATAATGTACAAAATATTACTATTTAAAAAAAAAAATAATAATAATAATACACTGAGCATGTTTAATAGTTAATAGTATAATTGCAAAATAATTAAGAAGAAAAAAATGTTCAATGGGAGGTATGACACCCTCATCGACTCTGTAAGAACGCCCCTGATACACAGTGATTGAATTGATAGTTTATCTCATTTCCTGTCATTACAATCACAAATACTAGAATGCATTATTTTACTATTTAAGATAGGCCTATCATACCAATTCTGGTTATAAAATTGTAGATTAGGTTTAATTTTCCTTCCATTTTCATCATAGACATATACCTGAATTATACTAAAAAATACTCAGAAACCCAAATCCGTTGATACATTATCTATAGGGTGGCCACATAAGTGTAAATTGATGATTCGCCCTCAATTTCTGCAATTCTAATCATAAAATTATTTTATAGGACTATGAATGAAAAATTCCTAGTCTTTCATCTACATATTTTAATTTTTTATTGCACCCGCAAACACGATGGAAGAGACAATAGGGACCTGGCAAGAGATTATCAGAAAATAATAACATCGGTCCGTACTTAACTGGTAGAATTCGACGAGGCTTTTGAATTCCTAAGCCAAACGATAAACACACCCACCCGCATGTAATATTATGTTTATGAGTTTGCTGCTCGAGAGCACTATAAATACGCGTAGGTACGTATTACGAATCGCGTAAGTATACGCGTTGCGAAAATATAACCGCTACGACTGCGAATCCAATAAGTCGAAGAACAATTAAGATAATATTATCTGCCTACGCGTTAGCACAAGACCGGTGAGATAACGAGACCTCACGGTTGTTGTACGTATAAATAATTTAACAATAACTTCGATAGGTACTGACTCGGTTTTTTACTATTCTGTTAAACAATTATTTAGGAACAGTTTAAAGAATGAATGAATCGAATAAATGAGTTTTCAAATATTTATGTAAGGTCGTTATTTTTTTCTTTTATTGTACATAAACTGTGTTTAATTTATATAATATTTGGACACAACTATTTAACGACTCCAAAACGACTCCGTGTTAAAGAGACAACCGTTTTTTTCTCATTCTTGTACGAGACTGAATACTAAAATGCCTTTATATTATTTATAGTACAAAATATAAATTATTTATTATAAACTCTGTGTCATTACGTCTTAATGTTTGTCGCTACGGTTTCTTATGATTATGTTAACTCTATATGATTGATTATTGTATCAAAAAAACTGTTAACGTTAATTTTTTCTTATAGAATTAAATACATTTTAACGTTTGTCATTTATTATTGCCAATTACATATATCTTTATAGGCAACATGAAAAAAAATCTAAATTCTCCTTTAGCAGTATCATATTGTATGCAAAATCCATCATGATAATAGCGTCAAACCTTCGTGATACTACACCCTGTGTATTTGGAAGCCGCAAGTTATCTAACGCGCTGGAGGATTGAGTTTTTCACTTATCCCGTTTAAGAACGTATATTAATTAGACGAACTTTATAACTTAAAAGTAAAACGAATGATTATCAGCTAATCGTTCGCGCGCGTGATATATTATTACTTCCGTAGTTCCGAAAGCCGTATCTAAAACCCGATGATGTAACGATAAATTCTCGAGTATGCGTAAAACTACGCATTGCCGTTTTCCGAGTATACAATATTAATATTATGGTTAAACGTTTCAAATATTGCAGTTACGATATTGTTATCGTCGAGCCGCATCTTTTCGCGAAAACGGAAATATAGAGATGATATCAATAACAGTACACGGACGGATGGCGATGGCGAGACGCGGGGCAAGAAGAAGCAGATCTGTTGTAGGACGTAGAATCGCTAAAATATATGTTTTACCAGAAACACTCTGGAAGTTCTAGACGAACGTATACGTATTATAATATTATCATAATATAATGCACTCGATATTATTCGAGGCATGCATAAGTTTCGGCTTTGAACATCGTCGTCTCGTCGGTGAAGGGACGTCACCCTCTGCTCGCGTCCGTCCAACTTCATCGCAATATCCCGCGCGCATATTATGTGCACACGACGAACCGCCCGGCGGAAGGGTTTCGCCCGTCACGTTTTGTTTTTGGCAATTTCGATTCGAACCGGGTTAACTTTACATAACATATATATGTATACCTAACCTTCATAACCAACGATGGATATTAACGTAGTTATATACAATTTGAATTGAACGATTATTTTTCTGTTCACTTAACTTAATTTCTATTTGAAATCTAATGGAGAATATAGTATGACAATGCTAAAAAGGAAAAATAAGAAAAATCATTGTGGTCATTTTGAAATGCGAAGAAATGGAAAATTGTAAGAATCGTAACTTAGGGAAGGAGAAAAGTTCCTTAAAAGCATTAGACAAAAATATTTTCAGACAAAACGAAAGAAAACCGGAGACTTCTTGTTAATACAACAGTATTAGGTGCTGACGAAGAAGGTGGAAGCAATGGATTTTTAAACAACAATAAACCATGTCGTTAACCTTAACTAAATGAAACTACTGATTACCTTTATTAACTTAACTTTTTACATTTCATTTACTTAATTTCCAATTAAGTCAGCACGTTATAGAGACAATATATATTTGAATAATTATTATCGTTTTAAACTATTTTAATTGTTCAATAAAATATTGAGATATTTATTTGAATATGAAATGAAAACTATGATTTTATTTAATAATTACATATTATGAATGAAAATATAAAAAAAACGCTCTTTAAAACTTGGTTAATTATTAGCATAATTTCCATTTTAACTTAAAACGTTTAAATCTATTGAGTACTATGAACTCAATAATAATTTCTAACTAAATACCATATTATTAATTTAACTTTATTATTATTATTTATTATACTCAACGCTAGACGGCTTTTACAAAATTAAACAAACAAGAAATATATAAATAATAGTTAAACACATAACAACTTATAGGATACTTTAACTAAATAAAATTACATATTTTCATTGTTATATTTTCCAGCTTTAATTATAATTCAGAATACCATATCTCAGCTAACAAATTTATAGGAAAAATGATTTTTTCTTTTTAATGGCATGGTTAGAAAATATTATAAAACACGTCATCAAAAATACTAATAAAATACTTCGTCAATTTTAATCATATAAATTATATAGATAATATATATGATATTTATAATAATTATAATATGAAACGACTCGGACTACCCGAATTTGATTTTCTACATAATTAATATTTTATAAAACATTGTTGTAAAGCTTAATAAATATTATGCAAATAAAATCTAATGATTTCATGTGAATACATAATTTAAATTGATATTATTAATTAATAAATTAAAATTCAGATAATTGTAAATTATAAATATAAATTCACTTATTATCTATTTTTTCTATTAACATGTTTAACTAGGCATATACGAAAACTAATAAAAATATATTATGGCAAGTTGAAGAAAAAGTAAAATTATATTTCATTTAATATTCCCGGAATTCGTATTTACAGTTTTTGGTCAAAAGTTTGTTTTTGTTCACAAAAATACTTCTATATTACAATAATTTATATTCATTCAACGAATGAAAGTAATCGAGTGATATTCTTTTCATTATGATTTAAAATATTTGATATCGCATTTTATTATATATTAAATAATTTGGAAAAAAAGTTACAAGTTGTGTTTATAGTTTTATACTATCGTTAAAGAACAAAATAAAACTAGAGTTGGCACTATTATTTTCGACAACATATTATTACTAAATAGTCTGATTAAAAAAAAATCGTTGTCGGTTTAATACAAAAAATAACTGTAATTGACTTAAAGTTATGAATAAAACATTGAAAAGAAACTCGAAATAAACTTTGACTACTTTGAAAACAATAAACACATATTGCATTTGATTTCATTTTATATACACACATATTTATTTTTCATACAAATAAAAATATTATTGAATTACTTTTTTTTTATATTGAAAGTACATACAAATGAGCAATAAAATATCGATTCTTATCAATTTGAATGACACCGTTCCCATATAACCGATAACCAAAATTAACCCAAATACATATTTATGTAAAAATAGAATCGGTATTTATAAAATACGTTTACGAATAAATAATTAATTTGATTATGATGGGGAAGTTGATTGTTAGTAAAATCATTAAGTCCCTTGAAAAAAACAAATAATAATAAATTATACATAATATATTATAACTGACGAAATTAAATACCATAGATAATGTATTAAAAATAAACACATTTTATTTCTGATACTTTTTACACTCAATAAATACATCTAGATAAGTTTTATCTATGTCATAAGATTTTTTTTTTCTTTGTATTAAAGTCTCATCAAAATTATGAAAATAAACAGTAAAATAAATTAAATATGAAATATGGTTATTCCTAAACAATGTATTATAAATTTATTATAAAACATTATTATGTTATTTAAATTAAAATATAATAATCAAATTAAAAATAATATTTATCAAGAAAAATTTGAGGGAAATATCAGAAAATTAAGCTTTATTAGAAAATATCCTCCGCGTATCATAATAGTAAAAAAAAAAATACTCTTTTTTTTTTTTTAATAAATTAATTAGTCAGTACAAGACAAAATTTCATCTTTGGAAAATGTTACGGTGACATATTTCTAAAGTTTAAAACGATTTCCATGGATTTTATTCAATACGGACCCTCAAAGTTTATTTTCTACCCATTTTCTCATAAACGATTGACTCAGTATCTATAAAAAGTAAGTATAAACTTATTATTGCACGGTTCACATGTATGGTTTATGGACAAGGCTTTTTAGGTTGAAAAGATATACATTATATAAATATTTGGTATTCCCACTACAAAAGAGGAGAAAATATGGTACATATTTCGCAGTTTGTGGCTTTCTTTGAGAATTTATATTTTCATCTATTTTGATAGCGTCTTGAAATATGCCAAACGAACGGAAGAAAAATAATGTTTTCTTTAAATATATAATATATAAATTAAGCAAATTTAGCTAACTATAATTATATAATATTATGCGGTTAATGATGATACATTCATAATTTTGTTAAGTATTTAAATGTTATTTGCATATTATGTTTTTATGAAAAAAAAACAGATATTTGAATAATAATTTGATTTTTAAATACATCTTTGCTGCTATTATTATTATTATTTAATAAATATACAAAAACTTGTTGAAAAAAATGTATTTATCTGATCAGAATATTATATTTAATATGCAAATATTTAAATAAATATCCATCTTTTTATAGATGCATTACAATATGACGTTTAACAAAAATGCGATTACAATTGTAAATATTTTTTCATTTAAAAAAATATTATGAATATTAAAATATTTAGTAGGTATACCTAGTGTTTAATTATTTTTCGTTTATTTCTGATAAATTTTTTCGGATTGAAAAATGAGTGACTTATGTATATGTATCTGGATAATTATACATTTTTATATCATATTTTTATATTATAAATATCTGTAGTGCAGATATCAATTAATTAAAATAGTTAAACTCTTGAACTCAATAAATGGCCTTTTCAATTCATTTTGTTTGTATTTTTGCATTATATTTATCCACTTTCGTGTAAACTTATATTAAATTATATAATATATATTATTATTTATTTATGAACTTTCAATATAATAAAAAGAAAATAAATAATCCAAAATTGATTTTTTTATTAATCTATTAGATAACTTAACCCAGTGGTTCTCAACCTTTTTATGCTCATGGCACATTTCTTATAACCATATATTTTGACGGAACACTATAGTAATAAGTACTGGGAAATTTCTATTTTTAACACCTAATAATATTATACGCGTGTACTACGGTCGCGACTCGCGGCACACTTGTGTGCCGCGGAACACCGGTTGAGAAACACTGACTTAACCAAATGTTTTTTTAAAATAAAATACTTATTTTTTTATTAATAAATTACTATTACCAAATAAAATATCCAAACATTATTAATTTTTAAAAAGAGGAATCAAACTAATTAGTAGTTCTACTAAACGATCTGTGATTACATGAATATAATTGTAAAACATAAATCGTATATTTATATACTTAAAAGTTATATCATACAAATGTCCTAATTACAGTTTTAATATATATTATATTAAAACCATTACTATATTAGTATGATATAATAACAATATATTATTCCAAACCTTTGACTGTTATGAATAATTTAAAATTAATGAATTCCATCTGTGAAAATTCATTAACATTACGTTAATATACATTTACATTTCATAATATTACATTCTCAAATTTTTATAATCTAATGTTTATCTAATGTTTAAAATTTATCTTTTTATAGTTTTATTTAATATAGATATTCGCTATTCAATATTTCAATCCATACATTTTATCAGTCCTGTTCAAACAACCTTTTTTCGTAAAACCTAAAAATCTTAAATGTAAAATTGATTTATATATTGTTTTAATACTTTTTACCAGCTATAGAATTAATCTATCAAATTAAAGTTATATTATGAATTAAATAATTTTTAATTCGGTACTTTATAATATAACCATTATATACCTACAATTCGCATGACTAAATATAATATTTACATAAATTCAGAATGGATAACTCACGTAGATATAAGCACTTTATAGAAAATGTTATTTTTAAATTTCTATTTAAGATAATAATATATTATTTTAATACGTTTTATCATTGCATTCATTCCCCAAATAAATATAAGCATCTGAGTACCTAATTCAACTTACCTGCACAAATGACGGTCAGTATCTGAAACAGCCAGATGACCACGTACCGATCCGGCCTTTGGCAAAATAACAACATCTTTGTCTAAATTCTGCGGTCGGCAATAATAAATTATTGTTCTCTTCGCGAACACATGATTTTCAATCTCCTAGGGAAATGAATTATTCCGTTATGTTGAAGACTAACCGAGTAAATAAACAATGTCGTTTTTACGATAATGATGATAATAATAATAACAATTATTGGTGATAACGATAGAATACTTGATAAGAAGAAGCACGTGGCGATGCGCGACGAAATAACAATAATATTGTACGGGTACTCTGACGGTGTGGACGTATGGTCGGCGTCGAGTGCACTGTCGGCTGCGGGTGGCGAGACGCTTCAGTCGGTGACTTCCTACTCGGTGGGCGGCACCGTACGCATGTGCTTTCTAGATATACACCTTGTTTTTTTTTCGGCATAAATAATAACGAAGAAAATAATAAATATAATTCTTTTCTCTCTTTCATACTCTTTTACCTCGTAACCAATCTAATTTTTTAACCATAATCGTCTAAGTACGTCAAACACTATGATTTGTGTTTAAAACATTATAATCCGGTGTTTCACACTTGAGTATAGGTACCTACCAATATTACAATAACCGTATTATCTTGAACACCGGCGAACGTTGTTTTTTTAAAACTTATTGGGTTTAAAAATTGGCGTCCACTTATGGTTATATACCACTTCATTGCGTGAATTGGCGCCCACAGAGAGGGGCATGAGATGGAGAACTCCTCCCCTAGATTTGGGGGGATATGTATTAAAAATGTAATTTTAGCAAAATCATAATGATGATTTTTAATTATATTGATAGATTAGATATCTATAAACACATAGCATGATAACCACAAAGACACTGTGCTTTATAATATATTAATATTACAGAAAATATTGCATATAAATAGCAAAGTAGAAAAACAACATTTCTTCCCCCTTGATTTTTTTTATTATGGGTGCCCCCGATTGCGTATGATATAATATAGTTTTGTAAGTTTTGTTGCTTCATGTTACCAAACTAAGTGAGACCTGAATGATAACACTATTTAACGTTTCGAACAAGTTTTCTGACACACGAGTTATTACTACCAAGCTACTAAGCTCCGAAAACAATCAGAAGAAATAACATTTAATCTAATATTTCCATTTTATCCATTTAATTAGGTATTCGTTTTTAAATTTACTCATAAAGTTGCGACCACGTACTCGTGATCGTGATATTATATTTTAAATATTATTTATTCGGTATAGGTAGAACAATATTTGTAACTCTCAAATATTTAGCATTGTCATCAATTTGTTAAAATATTTAATAGTTTTTATTATTATAAAACATGCGAAATTCGAGTTCTCTGTTTTATTAACCCGCAGAGTATTAGAACGTTTTGGAATATTTTTCAATAGTCTAAAATATGAAAATTACCATTAGAAAACATTTCAAAATTAATAACTTTGGATGCATTAAGATTATCAATATATAGGTACTCAACTCTATTTTTATTTAAAAACATTGAGAATGTAACATTATAAATTGAATTCTTCATGGTAAAAGACACTGATAAGTTTAAAACAAATATATAAGTTTAATTTTTATTCTTATTTGAATAATAATATAATACTTGATCTGTGATTTAACCATTGGTTTCAAATTGAATAAAAATGCAATAAAAAGTTGTACGAGAGACGCGGCACATGTTTGGCCATCGTTGTCAGAGAGTTAATAATTTAATGATCGTATACAAATTATACGTCATCGTGTAACAATTATCTATTTATAATATTATTATTGTTATTTACAAATACTGTCTTTTGAGCTTTTGCCAAAACCTTGCGGTTGAATGTTCACCGCGTTCTTTATCGACTGTTCTTCATAACAAAAGTGTTGAAATTTATTTTAGATCAATTTAAGACCCCTGATTCAAATATACTATTTCACGTAAAAAATAGACTACATTTAATATTTGTTGACAATAGTAAAATCGCTGTTGTAATCTACTCGATGAGATAACGAATATTAAGAAAACTTTGATTTCATTTTATTTTTTAAATTTATCGTTACCAATACAATAGCATGTTCGCAGGGTTCTAATGCCCTGTATTAAGTAAATATAATAAAGTTTTATTGATCATAATATAATTTTTACAATAATATATGTAATATTCTGTAATAACTTCTAATCATTAACGATTATATATTTGTAAAATATAATTAGAATACATTTAATATTAGTATTACGCCTGACAACTGAAAAATAATCTACCTGTTGTGAAATTATTATTTTCCTCAATATAACCTAATCTATCGAACGGCTTCATGACGTCATCATCCTGTTTATTTTAAGCGATTATTGTTGACTACGGTATACCTACATATGCGTCGTAATAATATTATGATATTGTTATCTCATAATATTATATTAAATCCAAACAGTTAATCGAATAATTACAGTTTAAATTGAACAAAATTATTAACGATGTTATACTCGGAAACGTCAATAATTTGAGTAATAATTAATATTATTAAACATTGAATGATGTAAATGTAGATTTTTTAGGTAAAAAAAAAAAAAAAATTATACACATATTATTTAATTATTACACCACATATTTTCGTTCGTAACAATTATTCCATTTATGTTTTTATACAATTGTGTTATTACTATTTTTTTTTTCGAAATAACAAACATTTGTAACTTAAGATAAAATATACTAAGCTGACGTATAAAAAGGGTTAAATTCGTTTTTTAAAACATTTACCGAAACAAAACAAATTTGATATCAATTTTACTCACAAAACAAATATAAATATGGTAAGATATTATAGCTTAAGAAATAGGAAAGCTGAAAACTAGTCCACCAAATCGATTGATTTATCAGCAAAATCTGAAAATCAGACCGCTAATTAACGCACAATAATGAATGTATATTTTTTCTATATTTTAAAAGTGTACATGCTTGCAAAATGGGCATGTAAATTGTTTTTATTGGCTAATAAATAATAATATATTATACAAATAAAAATTACAACGTTAGTTCGCTGTACGAGGTACGACTGTATCTATATTATGTTTTAAATGTCAAATAGTTTGAATTATTATGAATTATTTATATTGGACTTTTATAATACTTTAACATACGCATTAATTAGTTATTTCAATTTATCAAAGCACCTCAACTGTTATATTTACAATTATTTTAGGTATAATACTCATCGTTTCTTATCCTAATTAATGTTATAATCACAAATTGGGTAAAAAATAACGTCAGTTACCTAACAACACCTTTATGGTATTTGAGCTTGATATTATCTGCTTTACCAGTTATAAATATTAGGTCATTAAACATTATCGTAACAAATATCTAGCATACTAAAACATTTTGATAGTGTATTTATTAATACCAAAATGTGTAGCAATTTGATGTTTCATTATTTATAATCTATATGCGAACTTCAAATTGAGAAACGCTGGTGTAGCCGACTTATAAAAAATAATAATAATAATCGAGTAATGATAATAATATCACGTGTTAATGTGTGATCAAAATAGATAATAATATTATCTCCGGTGGCGCGTGTTCTATCACGATTTTTCTTCATCACAATATTGTTCCTCTATTTGTTCAGCGAGGCTTCAATATTCTCGTTGTATAATGCTTATACAGTTAAACATATACTAAATATTATAAATTTTTAATTCATGTATAACTATTTGATTTTGATAGTAAAATATATTATAATAGTAAATTATAATATAATATTGCTTATAAAATTTAAATTAACTTTACATTTATTATTTAATACCATCATTTTTTTCGTAAAATTGTTTTAATTTTAAATCTCATAATACAAATACTATTAATATATATACAAATATATATATGCATAATATGTATAATCAATGCTATTAGTACATTACTTTTAATTAAAAATTTTCACTATCATTATAAGTTATAAACTTATAACTAGTATAAAGAACTTGTAACCCTGAAAAATCATAAAATATACAAGCGTATGTGTACTTAAAAATCCGAAAATTTGTATTAAAATAAATACACAAAATAATTATTATTAACTATATTTGTTAATTATTTACATTTTAATAAAATAAAAACTCTATAACAATACAATCAAATGATATAATAATTAACTAAACTTTATACAAAGAGTCTTATTCTTTTTTCTACAATTTTTTTTTTTTTTTTAATTCATGAAATATGCACGAAAATGTTTACAAAATTAAAAATATGCACTAAAAATAACAAAACCCAAAATATGAATTTATATGTAAATTAAAATTGCTTACTTTATCAAAACATAAACTAACTAAATTTTTACTTGGCTGTTTTTGTAATTGTGTAAAATAAATATGCAAATGCTTTAATTCCTCTTTCCTAGTTTATAACTATTACATTAACGAGGTGTTTCTTGACTGTTAACGGTATTAAGTACAAACATTTTATTTTTAATTTATCATTTTAAAATAGGACTTCCATGTATTTCTGAAAACGTATTTATAATGGTTCATACACGTATCGAATATAAAATTAATATTTATTATGATTGATGAAACTTTTTAAATTTATTAATACGAATAGTTTTGTTTCATATTTAAAGAACAAAATAAAATATTGAATTGTATTTCCATTTCCATAGGTACTACATTTTACATAAATACAATGCAATTTGTATATAATATTCCTCTTTATATTGAAATACGTTGATACTTTTAACTTATATAGGAAAACAAAATATATTAATTATTTAACATTTTAGATCTGAGCGAAGTAATAAGGAATGTATTGGTTTTAAAAATATGTTTTTTTTATGTCTGAAAACATTTTTTCGGGTAAAAATAATAGTCCGGTTACCATGATTAATGTATACTTTCAGTAACAAATCGCATTAAGTTTATATTTTATTTAGCATATTTTTCGAAATACTCATAAGTTTAGAAGAATAATTAGTATAAAATGACATGAAATCAGAAAAATTTATATCAAATGTTTGATTTTTGTCTTTTTAAAAGTCTGAAAACACTTTTAAGGCAAGAAATAATAATTCAATTACAACAAGTAGGATATATATTCGGTAGCAAATGTCATCTACTTAGTATTTTACAGATCATTTTTTTAAATTTCTCAAAAGTGTCCCGTTGGAATATGAAAAATACCAACAAATTATGGAAAATCAGTAAAATTACGATTTCCGTTAATATTATTTTAAATATTTTGTGATAACTAATTCTCTTTTGATTATAGGAACTTGAAATTTTTTTTGAGTATTTACATAGATAATTTACACAAATAGTAAAATTTATGAAACGGATTATTAGTATAATATATTGTATATCTGACTGAGTTTCATTCAGTACTGAGTATTTTCGAATACAATAATATTGCACATATTAATTAAAATCTTAATTATAATAAATCACTAATTTTTCAAGGATCGAATAGACGTTCATAATTAATCAACTTTTTTTTTACTTTATGAGTACTTTGTAATAAATATTAAATAAACAATTAATGTGTGACACAAATAAAAATTTAAAATTTAGTTTATAACATATAAAAAATAAATTATTGTATTATAGTCGTATAAGTAAACTTACTTTATAAAGGTACATTAATCATTTAAAATAATAATTATTAAACATAATTATTAGTATAATACCTAAATAATGATATTACAGTTGAAAAAAATAACAATATTATATCCCAAATTACAATACGAGGGTAGTCCGATAAGTATTTAGCCTACAAAAGAAAAATGAAAATTTTGCAAAAGTGGCTATTTATTTCTCAACATAGTCTCCTTTTAGCTCGATACACTTACTCCAGCGATACTCTAACTTCTTTAACTCGTCTGAAAAATACATTTTCTGAAGGCCTGTAAAGTAGGTCTCCGTGGCGGCGATAACCTCCTAATTCGACTCAAATTTCTGCCCAGCGAGTGACTTTTTCAAGTTTGGAAACAAAAAGAAATCGCACGGGGTCAAATCTGGAGAATACGGTGGACGGGGCAGCAGTTCGTAGCCCAATTCGACCAATTTGACCGTGGCGACGGCGAAGGTATGAGACGGTGCGTTGTCATGGTGGAAGAGCACTTTTTTCTTCACCAAATGGGGCCGTTTTTTATGCGATTTGGCGTTGAATCTGTCCAATAATTCGGCATAGTAAAGCCATGTGATCGTTTTGCCCCTCTCCAGATAGTCGATGTAGATTACACCTTGTGAATCCCAGAAAACGGTGGCCTTCACTTTTCCGGCCGATAGAACAGTCTTCGCCTTCTTCGGAACAGGTTCACCGGGTACAGTCCACTGTTTCGACTGTTCTTTGGTCTATGGTATGTACCAGTGGATCTATGTTTCATCGACAGTCACGTAACGATGCAGAAACTCCTTCGGATTGCGTTTAAACAGCGTCAAACAATGCTCTGAAGTAGTCTCACGGATGCGTTTGTTGTCCAGAGTGAGCAAACGCGGCACTCATCGTGCCGACAGCTTTCTCATGCCCAAAATTTCATGCAGGATATGGCCCATGCAGTCTTTTGCATCATACTATCTCATCTACTATCTCAGTTATCTCATGCATCATCAATCGGCGGTCTGCCAATACGAATTCGTGAATTTTTGTCACGTTATCTTCCATGGTAGCCGTTTTCGGGGCACCTGGGCGTGGCTCATCGAAAACCGACGTGTGACCACGTTGAAACTCGTTAAACGCATTTTTAATGGTTGCCATAGAAGGAGAAGAGTCACCGTACACAGCATCCAAACGCTCTTTGATTTCACTGCGCGATTTCCCTTCAAAAAACAAGAATCGAATGACCGACCGATATTGCTCTTTTTTCATTTTTGTAAAATTCACTGACATGCTCGCTTCCACACGCGGTCAAAACAAAACTACGGGTCCGATTAAGATTAAATTTTTACATCAGCCGACTACGAGTATGTGCTACACAATAGTAAAGTTATCTTGTGATAGTGACACCATCGGGCGGTGAGGCTAAGTACTTATCGGACGACCCTCGTATATAGGTATATAATTATAATAATAATTAAATAATTTTAAAAAAAAACTTCTGACTGCTTAATTTATTAATTTATATATGAAACACAAATAATACTTGATTCAATTATTTAATTATTGATTAAATAATATTTCAATAATAATATATTATATGTTGTTCTGAATAGATTATATAAAAAAAAGCCTAATCGAATCTTTCAAAAATCATTTTGTATTCGTTTAATTTACGAAAGTAATTGTTTTTAAAAAAAAATTTTTCGTGATAATTTAAAGATTTGATGTCCAAAATACATAACAATGTATTATTATAGTTTGTTTATTTGGGAAATCCTCAATCTTTCCGTTATTTGATCTTTTTGGCTCCTTTATTGTTTTATACACTGCAAGAAAATAATATTGACGATGGTAATTTTATTCATTGCTTTTTTTTACATTCTTCTTCTTCTGTTTGCCAATAAAACGGTGATACCCAGTTCCGGCAGGGTGTATCGCGGCTGTTTTACACGGATAAGCTGAGAATGGTGACGATTATTTCCACTCATACGCGAAATAACAAACAGAAAACTCAAAACATGTCACATTACCAACGTCTTGTTAAATAAACCTTTTTCCGCCCTCCGTTGATTCGTTTCTCGTTACATAATAATAATAAAATATATTTGGTGAGTTTATATTTATATAATAATATACAGTGTGCTCGATATAAATCCGATCGTACTTTGGTCATACAAAATGTAGTAACATAAACTTTTATTTGACTTTTAATTACAACAATTGTAATGCATAATATTTTTTTTTTTTTAACAATTAAACAATTTCAATGGATTTTTCTCGTTTTGACTTTTTTTGATAATAAGTATTATTTTCATTAGTTTAAATTTATATTATTATAATATGTTGAACAAATTCAATAGCACGCTATAGTATATTTGTTCTTTTTGTCATATTTTCTAGAAAATGTTCTTTGACATTGTTAAGTAGTTAAACATATTTTTACTGGTATTTCGGTCTCTAGTAATTAGAATTTCACGTTATGAAATTGATGAACACTATCTAAGTAGTTTATTAATATTTCAATCACTCTGTAAAGTATATACCAACGCACAATTCTAAACTAACGTTTTGATATTTATAAAACCTGCACATGCGGATAATAATCTTCGAAAAAAATATAATATAATATTTTCTACATGATTTATAAGAAAAAACGAGAAATAGTGCTTCAGTAGCACGTGTTATACGTGTTTACAGGTATATCACATTACAGGTTTCCATTGTTTGATATTTATTTCAAACAAATGTTTATTTATTTATTCATTAACTGTATTATACAACTCGTGTATTAATTATTTTATGTTATGTGTGATTTTTATTGCGACAATATTTAGATCATAATAATATGTTGTCTTATGTTGTTGTGTATAGTAAATTTATCATATATTTTATATTTATATAGGATTTAAAAAGCGCATTGCCCTGGTACCACATTTTTGGAATTTTGGAATTTCTTTTCTCATTAATTGTAGATAACAAATTTGTATCAATTTGTACGTGAATAACGGATTTCGTACCAAATAATTTTCTGGAGAAAAATCAATTTTTCTACCATGGTGCTGGGGAAACGTTACCAAATTGGTACAATTTTGGATCAATTAATGAAAAAAAAAAATTGTAAATTTTCAATAATGTAATACGAGGGTAACGCACTTCGATCCAAAATGAGGTACTTACATAATATTATATTTCAAATTAATTTTGGTTTCTTCTGTGTTCCCAAACACTTAGTGTTAGTTTTAGTTTTAATACTGTATTTATAAATTTTAGATTCTGAGTGGAGCGAAGAATGTATTGTTTCCACAAAAATGTTCTTTTTTTTTTTTCATTCAAATCCTAATAATTATAATAAACCACTAATTTCCCCGAGGACCGAAGGGACGAAGGAGGAACGTCCACAATCGACCTTTCTACTTTTTAAAAATATAATAATAGAAAGTTACAATCTACTTTATTGTATATAGTCAAACTAAAGACACGGTTACAGTAAAAATAATAATAATAACGATAACAATAAATGTATAATCGTGACAAAATCACTTATTTAATGTCTAATAGTTATTATGAATTGAAAAATGATAATAGTTAACCACTAAAATGTATAACTATTTATAAAATTTGTAACTATTGCAATTAGTTTATAATATAATATGTACCTATAAAATGGATGATTAGTGTGAGATTTGATTGAGCTCATAATCTGAGCTTGTTAATATTTTAAATAAAGAATTTTAGTTTTCCAAAAAATATGTTGTTAACAAGTAACAACGCAGAGTGAATAGGGATAGCTATGATATTGATATAATAATAGGCAAAATGGAAAAAATATTTATGTTTCAATATTAAATTGAATTTCTACAACAAAAAATGTTTATTACACTCTGACACTATTCTTTCATGTTTATTCGGATTTAATTTAGTAGTTTTTTCAACGAAATATTTTCATTACTCAAGATGAAGCTATACAATAATATAATAAATTATTATATTCACGATATTTATTGGAAAACGTCAAACAAAGACTAAAGACTATTAAGAAATACCTATATACGAAGTTAATAACAAAACGTTTGATCAGGGGTTTCTTTGGTGAATTTCATTTTACATTAAGTATCTACATATTAGAAATAAGTGGAATTAAACAAAGGTGAAATATGATAATTTACAATCAATCGAGAAAGAAAACTTAACAAGTTTTATTTCCAGGCAAATGTGCATTATAATCAGAAATCTATAATAATAACTTCTCAGGAATTCGATCATCCAGATTAAATTGATTATATATTAATATCATATTAATATTTACACTTAAGTTACTCAGAATAAATTGTTTAAGACGTTTAAATCACCATTATAATATAAAATATTAACTACTTTTCATTCATAGTTATTGCGAAAAGTTAAATTAAAATTGTTTTCAAACGAACTCAACTACAAAATTAAAGTACGAATGAGTATATACCTAATTTTATATAAAAAAAGTGAAAATTTCGTTCTTTTTTAAATTTGTGAGGAATAAATTGAATAATTAAATAAGTAAGTAATTTTAAATAAGTATTAATTTATTTTTCATATTTTAAAATTATATATGTAACCTATATTTAATTAATTATTATTAAAATCAATTTTGCTATAATTTACTGTAATGTATCCTTTTAGAAATACAACCCGTTGATTTGTATTTCAACTAGCATTTTCTAATCTAAACTTATTTAACCGTATTTTAACCAATCTTATAAATTTATAGACCCCCAAAAAAATGGTATATTTTGTTTTAATTAAAATTATATAAAAAAGATTATGATATTATATAATTTTTTTGTTATTTCGTTACGAGTTTTATTTATGAATAAAAAAAATAACATATTCCTGAAACAATAAACTATAAATAATCTGTTCATGTTCAAGTTATCTCTGAATCTATTTTATTGTTACCTATACAAATTAATAAAATAAATCATCATAATATTATATTATAACATCATAGGATGTTGACGTATTGTTGTATGTTTTAATAACGATTTTATTTCCACAAGGAACGGGGCCAATCAGAAAATTATTCTCGATAATAATATTATTTTATATTGACCAAACTTGTTTACTAATTTGTTTAACTCAGTAAATTATCTTATTCAATATGTTAAAGTTAAATTTAAAGTAAATCGATAATAAAAGTAACTTAACTTATATACTTAACTCAACTTAATTATATAGCAATTTTTTTTTTTAATAATAATAATCCTACTATACTCGTATGGTAGTTTGACTTAAAAAATATATTTTCGTTTATAAATCTTTATCATATTTACCACCTATAAACAGACAAATTTTAAAATATTATATAAAATTGTTCTTGTTGCAAATTAAATTAAATATAAAAACATTATATTTCCTATAAATTTGTATAATATTTAACTTAACTTCATAAAAAATAAGTAACCGAAAAATAACTTAATAATTTAGAAAAAAAAATATTACGTTAGGTAATTAATTATAATTAACTTAACTTTAACTCTTCAACTTTTTTTAACTAGGTAATTGTAAGCCTTGCAAATTTATAATATTCCATCGTTTTATAAGAACGTATGAATTTTTCCTTCAATAAATGAACAATTATTTAATACTACTCAAATAGGCTACGTGTTGTATTTGTATTGAAATTGATTATACATATCTCGAAAGGAAATCATTCGCCTTTTCCCTACATTATTATATTTTCTTAGATCACAAATAGCTCGAGAACTTGAAGTAATATCTGGTTTCTTCTGAGAAAAGTATTAAAGCTCATAACTCCAGATATAAAATGTATAATGTTATTAAATTTGCGATTTATTCTTATATAAGAGTATAATGTGCAGTCACGTGTCTATTTTGTCCCGTGATATTTGTAAAAAATATGTTTAAAAAAATATTGATTATAAATGTTAAATAATTATCGCTAGATTTTTTATGTACAAGATTAATTGTTTAATGTTTGAGCATTTTAAATTAAATAAGTGGTTATAAATAATACTACTTTGAAAACAACAAACAAGTATTATAAGAATATTAATTTATAAAATTTCACCACATTAAATTATGTCTACATGACTTATAAATATAAGTCATTTCAATATTTGATAAAACAAAATTATTCATTTCATTTATCACAACTTTATTTGTTCTGGTATTATTGCATTCTTAAAATGTTTAATAACTGACGTTCAATAATGTAATATGTAAATATGTAATTTTCATCACATATTTTTTTTTTTTACTCTTTGAGTTCATCATTTATAATTTTATCTTTATAATACTACAGTTATTACCATATAACTAGAAATATATATTAAGAAACTACCATTTTTAATAACTTTCAACTATATATTTGAAGTATAAATCCCAGTTCAATGTTGTTTAATATTCTATATTCAGTAAATTTAATATTCTATCTGCTATTGAATACTGCAGAGAATTATTAAGTTTACATCGAGTAAACCATATACTGATATATTCAATAATTATTTTATTACTGTATTACATTGTATACTGTTAGTTATATGTTATGTTATAGTTATAATAACTATGAACCATATTATAGTTATGTTATTCCTACTTTTAAAAATACAATAGAAAAACTAAAAAATAAATTAAAATTATATGCATACCCCTAAAGTTCTGAAAAATTACAATTTTTAATTTTTGAAGAGGTATGCTAAAGTTTTGTAAAAAATATGAGATAAACCACCCCCACCCACGCCATTTTTTAGGCCACAAATTAAGCAATGAAATTTCATACAACATTTTGTATATATATTTAGAAATATATAAGTACATTTAAATATTAAAAGTTAAAAATATAAAATTATATTTAATTATTAAGACTATAACTTGAGGCGAGTATGTTTGTTTTAAATCACCCTTTATATAATATATCACACAAACATACACACTCACCACACATACACACATTTTAGCATATTTTTTGTTCGCCTAGAGTCGGTATATAAATAAAACGTGCCAGTGTTTTTTATACTCCACATGGGAATAATGGTAACATATAGTGGCATGCATATGTGTACATATATGCTGCACGAGGAATCAGATTCTTTTATCGTCGCATAAAAAAGTAGTTGGTCGGATTTCTTATCAATAATGGGTCAAGTTTCTCGTCGTTAATTTGCATTTTTCAACAACGTCGAACTATATCCTGTAGAGACCAAACTCGCGTTTACGGCTCGATATATGGATGTCGAAATACAAATGCTGAGTATAAACGAGTTAAACTTAAAGTCGAGGCGTTTTAGGTTTGCTTTCTACACAAAAATTGCTATAAACTCAATTTTTAACCCGACTTACAAATGTGTCGCTTTTAATTCCATTTCAGTTAAGTTAGTTACACATTTTGGTTATTTTAAAAATCTATCAATAATTTGTAAAAAAAATATTCTAAGAAAAATTATAATTTTAAAATATACTTTTCTTAAGTTTAAATAGTTTTTTTTTTCTTTTTATATTTAACTTTTAACTTAATTTAGTTAATACACAATTTGATTAACAACTAATGACTATTAACTATGTGTACCAACTTTTTACAATAAACTGGTTGTTTAACTGAGATAACTAAAATATCATTACTTAATTGTTCTCGGGTATCAAATAATAATACTCAATATACCTATGTACAGCAATCAATTCGAAATACGAGAAATTTATTTGGTCGATATTAATATATTATTAACAACGCGGAAATGTATAACGTTTATACTTAAATAGAATAGTTGGCTCATAAAAACGGACAATTTTGTATTATGTACCTATATATAATATACCTATGAATAAATCTAATATTATTGATTTTCAATTAATTCTGTAATATAAGAGTTAATTAATTTAAATTAACAAAACGTAGTTTTTCTATTAGTATTACGTATACATGTTAAACTTCAAAATATAATTTGAATGTTAATCGACTCATAATTTACTATTTCCTATAAAATGTATCATTAAATTTAAAATATTTTTAATAAGTTTAAACGACTACCCTGTTACAGATGTTAGCCAATTTTTAAACGAATTTAAATTCACAATAATTTAATAATAAATAAATGTAATAATAATAATAATAATAATAACAATAATTTTTCTTCTATAAAATATGTTTTTTTCGAAATAAGATAATTAATAAGGTCTTTAGAACGAAACTTGCAAATTATTATGTTTAACTTTATTGGCAAACGGTTGTTGAAATAACACTTTTATAGTTAATATTATATTATTTTATGCCTTGTCCTATATTTTCGGTGTAGTTAAAAAAAAAAAAAATTTATTGAGTAAGAAAGTATAAGTTATTATTTTTATTTATAGCATGAATCATTATATAAAGAAAAATATATAAATATTACTTAAATCAAAACAAATACGCTAACATTTGGCTACAAACACGTCTTTCTATTCTACTTGGGACATTTTTTAAAAATTATTTATCCAATATTATAAATCATTAAGCTATCTAAATATTATTTAGAATCTTTTACCGTGTATATTATTCTCAATAAATATTTACCTATTTCATATTTTTTAAATCTAATACTATTCACGAATATTAAATAGGTAAGTAAATCCCGTTTATTTTATTTAAAAAAAAATTATTAGTTTATTTAAATTTAGATTTTGCATTATTTTAATTGATCTAAGCTATTTAACTACCTAGTTTTTTGGATTTTAGATATGATATCTAACTTACGTAAGGCATTAGGCCTACTTTTTAAAAGCATATATGTCTACAATCTACATCAACATGCACTTTATAATTTATAAGATTTATCATTGATGAATGGGATATAGGTGACAAGCAAAATTTTTTTTTTTAAATTTAAAGTAAAAAAAAAAACCAAATGATCAGTAAACAGTTTTAAAACAATTTTTAAATAATTTAATTAGAAGAATCGAAAAACTAAAAGTAATACAAATTTTATAAGGGGTTTAGGTTGTTTTTGTTAAAAAATAAATAGCGTTTTCAAGTACATTTTTTAGTGCATTGTACAATAAAAATTTCCCAAAGAAAAATACACTTTTAATACAGTAATAAATCTTAGAACATAAACTTTTAATGTGAAATTTTTTACGCACAATTAAAAAAAAAAAAATCGAACAACTCGTTATAATACTACCCATTACAACAAGTATACTATTACAAGAGTCTCATGTTTATAGAACAACATTAAGATAGTTTCTAATTGAAATATCTGATTAAGTCGTACATCAGCGGAATGGCGCAATGACAATCGCTATCGTCAAGAATGTTAATCGTATCGTTTGGTTTCATTTCATGTGGAAAATTGTGTTTCCACATAATAATAATAGTTCCGATGACGCGGCTGTTGGCGATATGTGCGCCCAGACATTTTGTAAATACTTGAGCTTTAATTCGACTTGTTCGGACCGACACTTTCTAAAATGTGTGTTTTTTTCCCGACGTACGATCACATTTCTGCGGTCCATTAAGAATAAACTCATTTAGACCTACGACGCCAACTGTTCTCCGCTCGTTCAAGCCACGTGTCGGCGAAAAAATATTTTCCAAACGTAAAAACATATCGTTATGCGTTTGGCTAATATATTATTATGGACCGCAGAAGATATGACAATTAATTTGATATATCGTTTATAATTGCATTTTTTTTTTTATGAATTCAAATTTAGTATCATATTTAAACTTATCAACTTATTATTATTAAGACCAACGAGTTTATCGTTTGAACAATAAAGTTAATATAAAGTAAATATTAAAATATACATAAAAACGTGTTACAGTTAGTTGTCGTACTGTGCATTTAAATGTGTATATTGTATATATATATATATATATATATATATATATATATTAAAAATATCTACTACACAAAAATCAATACTATCATACATTCAGTTTCGAATGTACAGAGTTTTTGAATTTCTAAGAGTTTAATCTCGGCATCTCAAAGCCGAGTACGGCACGATCGTATCGTGACCTCTGGCTGTGAACATAAACAATTGTTGTATCCAAACCGAGAATATTGTTATTATCGCGACAGACGAATTTTCGTCTGTTGTAACGAACCCAAACGCGTTTGTGATTATCTTTAATTTCGTCCAAACATTAGCGTCGTATACGCTATAAAACTATTGTGTATAGCGTATATTCTTATTGAATAATTGGCAAAATTCTGTATCTGCTCTTTTCCGAGCCGATAAAAGTTGTTTCGCGCGCGTATATCATCGTGTACCAACCAACCACTATTATAGGTACCTGCTGTCTGCGGTGTGATATCCGGTTAACAATCTAGAAACACTCCACGTTTAAGTTATGTTATCACAAATAATAGTTAATACTTTATTGTTAATTCGCGCATTGTTTTCTAGCCGGATAGAGGTAGTGTATTAGTTATGTAAAAACGAATGAAACGGTGCAATCATATTATCTCGACGCGCAGAACAATAAGAACGCATAAAAAGAGACGATAATATCGCACAGCAAATATATAATCAAAATAAACGTATCTAAGACCGCTTAATAAAATTCTAAATTATATAAAAAACGAGGTGTTTTAATATAATTTTGTGTGATGTTGGGTTACTATACATAAATGTGTATTGTGCTTCAGTATCTAATACTGGTAGAAGCATTACAATTTTTAAAATTATTTTTGTTTTAAATATACAAATTAACGACATGCGTGTGTATAATGTTTTAATATTGATACATTTTATTAAATTATTCTATTTTTTTTAGTAATAATTTATTTTTATTTTGGAAACAATATTAAAAATGTAAAAATCGACCCAGGAAAACTGAGTGTGTATGACAAAAAACAAATCACCTCGTAAAGAATGATATTTGTTATACCTGTAAGTCCACAAGAGAATTAACTTAGTTCAAACTGCTTGTGTGTGCTGTCTCAATAGATTCGAATTATCTATTTTGAGTGACGGACCTTTTTTCCTTTTATAAATTGATCGGATAAAACGCCGAAGGGAGTTCAAATGTATTATAATATCGGGACTGGACTCGTGGCCGTCGAACTCGGTCGAAACGGGTAAGAGCAAAATGATTGTGTCAAAAGAATTTACGTCCATGCGGGTCAATAAAATTGAAATTTTACGTCATTTTCTGTCCCTTCTTGGATTAAATATATTATGTACAGGATGATTAGAACTGTAGGGGTACAAACACGTAGGGAATTATATACTTTTCAAATATTATCTCCTCTATTGTTGTCAGCAGATTTTCTGATCACCCTGTTTATATATACCTATTGATACTACCTCCATCACACTATACCCAAAACTTTCTGTGAATCGCGGTAGACCCTATTTCTCCTCCACCTCAGATCGTTTTAAGTTCTCATACCTGAGAGAGGACACGATGAGAAGTCTATGGAATTATTTGACATACTAATATATTCGTAGACTTTTTTCTTCATCGAATGAGTGTGCGAAGGCTACCAATATTAACCGTGCGGTTATAACTTATACACCAAACCGTGGTTCGAGCACTGAAACTAAATTTAATAAATAAATAATGTATAAATACTCGTACGTTCGTGACTGCCTCGGTTTTTGGGTCACGGAGCAAAAAGTCAATTGAATGACGAATTTAATATATGCTTAGTCGATGTCCAAACCGATTCAGGCCTGATATTTTCTCAGAATTTTATATTATTAACGTGATTTCAAACTGATTTTCATATAGTTCCTTCGTAAGTAAAAATATAAAATACCATTTATCTTGTATATATAACTTAATATACAATAATATAGTATGGTCGTCATAGTCAAATCGAAATATTTGTTAATAGTAATATATTATTATTAACAAATAATAATAATAATCGGACATAACCGGCGAAGTTCGCGAGAAGTTAATCGAATATTTTAGTATTATAAATATTAGTCAAAATCGTTTCTGTTTGGATAAACTGATTAAACAGAATGCAATGTTTTATTTACCTCTCTACCAAAACAAATAAAATTATAATTATAATTAAATGTATTTGTTACTCATAATAATTATGCGATTGATTTATTTTTGAAACTTTATAAACAACTATTATTTTTCATGTTATATTATATTAATGTTTTAAAATAAAGTATATTTAATATTTTCAAAAATTTTATTTTTTGTTTTTTTAGGAATCTATGAAAATTAAAAAAATTGTCCAATATTATGCGGTCATTAACTAACTTCATATTATGATATATGGAATTATTTCGAATTTTTATTACATTTATTATAATTTGTTAAGTCTTCAAAACAAATGAATGCTATAATTATTTATATTTTATTAGATTAAGTACGTCTATTTTTATCGAATTATAAACGATAACAAATTTTCAAAAAAATGCTAATAAAAACGTAATAAACTCTAATAACTATAAACAAATAAATAAATAACTATTCAAAAGTAATTGAATTATATTAGACATTTTCTGACTTTTTACCACTGTGCAGTTATTATACACTTTCACGAATTCGCTTGAAGAAACAATTGGTCGACCTTTAAATTCATTACGCGGACATTTATGGTTTTTACTTTAAATGTTTTTATATGACGATAAGCTAAGACGAAGTCACTATTCATGAATATTATTTTTTTATTAATGTCTAAATAAATTGTTGTGGTCATAGAGTAGGCTAGAAACAAAATGAAAAATGTAAACAATATTTTCAGTTAGTTTATTAAAAATTTAAAAATTTAAAAAGAATAATTACATTCCGGTAAACGTAACGAGTGATGTTTTATGTTTTAAAGTTTGAAGTTAACAGCTAAGAGGGTGGTTAAATTTTAAAGTTAAACCAATTTGTTAATCCGTTTTATTACTACGAAGATAAAAACATAATCTAAGATATTTTTAAGCCAACGGACGAAGACTGGTCGTCGATCGATAAAAACACAACAAAACGTTTCCTACATATAATATTATACTGTGCTGTATATAAGTTTTGACCATATGCGTTTTTCCCCTAGATGACTTTCCCGATAATTAAACTCTTTTTCAAATAGCATAATCATTTAGATACATTAATTGTAACCGTGTTCGCTTTTAATATACATAATACATATATAATTTCTACAATATTGAATCCCTCGTGTTACGACAACTATTATATTTATAACTTAACTAATAGAAATGTACGACGGGTCGTGTTTGTCAGAATTAGTTTATTTTTTTTTTATCATGCAAATATGTTACGAGTTTCGATTCATATTTATTTTAAATCTATATCGTCAAATAGTATCATATTAAAAAATAATAACGTAATTATTATTTTCTACACGAATCCGTTATTATTATTATTATTTTTTTTTTAATACCCGTTTTCAGAGAAACGTTAATAATATTATTTATACATTTCTCCGTTTCTGTTGTAAATAAAATAGTGTTTTGCATTAAGTAATTGTTTAAAAATGGTAAATGGAACGGTTCCGAGCAGAACAGAACGCTCAGTAGCAACTGCGATAGAAATATATTATAGGCGTCCGTATTATTCATACGGGTTTTTTCTACGTTTTTACCGGTAAAAAGGTTTAAACAAAATTTATTACAATACCTTAAAAAAAATAATAATTATAATAATCGGTAAGTACATTATACATATTACTATTATTATTATTGTTATTATTATACCGTTAAAGCTTTAATTATTACCGTGTCTTGTAGGTACATTATTTTCGTTAAAGTCTTTCGTTTTGTCATTTATATTATTATTATTATTATTATTATTATTATTATTATTATTAGGTATCGTTTTTAACACACATAGTGTTGAATTAATAATAACATAATAATGTAATATTATTTTCGCGTTGTCGAATAACGGCTTTATTATTAATAGTCGACACATTTTTATTTTTTTCATATAATATTTGTGAGTTTACGTTGCCAACGATTATGGTACGTTTGTGGCTTTTTATTTTTTATTTAAGTGATCGTGTCAACTTAGTGTCAGTGCGTAAATTTAAACAAAAGGTAGCAAATATTATTGGAAAACCAAAATTATCGCAATGTAAACACGTTTTTAAAAAAAAAAAACTATATATTATACATAAAAATCATATTTATTATCGCAACTCTTGAAACTATTATGATTTCAATCAGTGTACTATTATAATCGGTTTAAAAATAAGAAAACCGTATTTTATTAAGTAGTTAATACACAAATTTCACTGTAATATATTTATTTACATAAATGTTATATTACATAATTTGCACAATTAAATTTCTTTTTTTATAATGTATAATCATATTTTTAATAAGAAAAACAGTGTTTCCATAATATAACAATTATTTTAATAATGATAAAAGAACAGAAAATTCCTTAGTAGAAGTTTCTCCAAAGATAAAAAAATAATTTTGTATTAAAAAATTATATTTTAAATTTTAATAACAATTTATTAATGAATTATAAAAATTTTAAATTCTATTAAACAATAATTATTTACCTAAACGTATTATTTTATTTTCACAGTTTATGAATAATTCACAATAAACTAGCTATAATATTATAGATGAAAAATATATTATTTAAAACGATTTGATATGTTCTTTTTAACAACTTTTTAAACAAATATTGTTTTGAAATTTTTTTTAAAACATGAACATAATATATGTATATATATTATACGTATACCTATATAATATATATTCGAATAATTTATGTCTGTTTCGTAAAAACATATAACTAACGATTTAGGAGTTATTTTTTATACTCTCTTTTAAATATCATGTTGATAGTATAAAAAATAAATTATATATATATATATATATATATATTTATAATTCTGTGTCTAAAACATACACATACGAGTATTTGCATAGATTTGTATGACAAACCTTTGAGAATCTTACATAATTCTTTAGTTAAATCTAAAAAAGAATAACTATGCTTCTTTAATTTGGCATTCAAATAATATTCTTCAAATACAATGTTAATTTTCTGTTCAAAATAATTCCTTAAGATTTTTTGCTATAAATACCGTTGTATAGACCCACTTATTCTACATTATGATCATGTACGTAAGTAGTAATTTTGAAGTATTTAAAAAAAAATTCATATACTTAACTTGACATTTTTCTTTAAATGAATTAATTATTACAATGATTGTCCTAAACTTATTGAACATTTAAATTAAAATTTAAGAAATAAATTCTTGTTTTATCATACATCAGCTTCTAGTACATACATAATATATTCTCCTACAAATAAATTCATGCCTGTTCGTAATTTGTTTATTGAACTAATTTATTTACTATATTAATCACTCAGTTATTAATTTCATTGTTAATATAATTAAGGTTGGTATCTGTGTTCATAATATGTAGTAAGTTGTAAATTATATTTTAGTTTACTTAAATATTATGCAAGATGCAACCATAAAGTGTACTCGATTTATTGTTATATTCTATAGTGTAACAATTTAATTATATATATATTATTTTTATTTTATTTTGTTAATATAAATTGTTAATAATGTTAAATTATTATATTTTATTATCTACTGGTATTAAAACTGTAACATATTTATAAATTTAAATTATTTCCATAAAAAAGATCATTATTATTATAGTTGTGTACAGATTTTTTTCTTAAAGAAGTCTATTATGTTGTCGTTATTGTATATCTAATAAAATATGAATACTGTTAGACACTTATTTATGTATGCTCCCTTATTGAACATAAATAATTAAGTTCATGTAACCCAATAAATAATTAAAAACCATTATTTTAATATAAGTTAAGTACAAGTTAGGTTTAATATTAAATATTGGGCTAAAAATTCGATACTCTATTCAATAATTATATTTCAAATTTCAATAATAAAAATAACTGTTGATTTTCATAAGTATTTGACGCCACTCTACTCGAATATACTCAACCTACACATCATACGAATAACATGTTTTGATGGCAAAAACGAATTTCTATTTTATAATTTACTATTATTAATTTTCAGTCATTTTAGGCATGCAAAAGGACTACAATATTATAACGTACTCATACGAATATACACATACAAACCGTATACTAAATAAAGCATATTTTAATATAAACGACGTAAATCTCTGAATAATGCATTTGAATTATAATATTATGAAACATATGCGTTGTATTTTTGTGTGTGTGTTGTCTTCTACTGTCCGTCAACTAAACTGATTATCCATAACATATTCCAAAGCCGTTAACATATTATTATTTTTTAAACCACGAGTTCCTAATAGTGATATATCTCTCGTCTTAAAAAAATAATATTTTCCGCCCAAAATATCATAATATTTTACGTTAACGTACTTTTCAAACATTAATTAATTTCTAAATTTTCGATTAAAACTCTAGATAAGTTTGATGTAACTAGTAACCACTGTAACCGCCAAATAGACCAAATTAAGTTATTTAAATATATTTGATCGATTCCACATTTCATAATAATTCGTTTTACCATATCTTCCAATAGGCATTAACAAAACTACTAGTCGAAAGTTCTACAATAGCAATCCTGACTAGTAATCATTATTAAAATCAATAGTGAATAATATAAAACACGATAGAATAAATAAAATAAAAATATTTTTATAAATTTAAATTCATAGAAGTTTATTATTTTATCGTTTCAGAGTTATAGTGGATGTTGTTTTAAAATTCATGCTTGACAATCAATAATATTTTCAGAGTGTAAATAGTGTTGTAATTAAAGATCGTGAGTCAATACATGATTATTGGATATACATTTTTATATTTTTAACTTATTATACTATTATAATATAAATATAGTAATTCCAATCATTGTTTTACCAATATTGTATTTCTATTTGGATTAAAATTGGATATAATTAATCATACTTTCGTTTGGCTCTAATGAGCAAGTAAAAAGTTAAATTAGATATTCAATCGATTGCCGTAAACGATCACAATCGGTTTCGTTGTTTATAAAATAAAAACAGTCAGGCGCATAATAATAAAACTTATTCACACCGTAAAACGTATTCACATATAAATGAAAACTCAAGCGATAACTGTTAAATCGTAAATCATATTAAGATGACTTCATCTTATGGCCCGTGACATATATTCAAAACTTTGTATGATTTGTGTGCGCGAAAATATAGATTATTATCGGCGTCTTCTCTTTCTTATTATTATATTATGTTATATTGTTTTAAATTACTTTCTATTTTTTTTTTTTTTTTTTTTTTGCTTATACATTATATTCCAAAGATAATGTAAAGTAATATAATATGTTTGTGAAATTATATTTTAAGTACACAAAAAAGTGTGATAAACTCTAAACTGGTAAGACGATGACGTCATTTTATTTTCGATAAATAATTCACGAATCTATCACTAGTGATTGTAACGATTTATTAATTTCAGTGGTATGAAAACGAATGCTCCTTGAGTTAGTAAAGTTCGGCCAGGCCAGGTCGGTAACCTTCACCGGTTATAATAATAATAAGAAAATGATCGTAAGACATTGTAAAATTTTCGTCGACACATTTGTTTTTATAATACATATATGTTTTTTTTTCTTGTATACCTAACCTGCCGATAGTTAGTTACACCTCAGATATGTTTTTATCTTTTCATAATAAAACCGTTCAAAAACCGGATCAAAATCGATACAATAAAGATCCAAAAATGACGAAATTTCGGAAGTGAATGATTTTTTTCTCTCGATAAGATGAGATAAAAAGTAACTTGAGCAAATATTATAATAAGACACTAGAGATCGCTCATTAAAAGTATATCGAATACATCATCCCGTAGGTCGTAAACATAAAATTACCTTCGGTTAATCGATAGAGGAATACGTCGTATATTATTAACGTTGTTGGAGATAGCCCTCCCATGAAATTCTATAAGAAAAGTAATAATAATATGCATAGTAAAAATACGCCTTTATTGCCGACGACGATGTGAAAAACTTTGACCGAAAGTTGTGCGCTGCGTATTTACGTGCTTTTTTCCCTTAACTCTTTTCTCATATTTTTTCTCTATCACGACATTTATTACGCCAAGTGGTGAGCAAACGCGATTTTCTAGTCGAACGATTAACTAGCTCGAGACTCGTATATTTTATAATATAGAGTTGCATATACCGCGGTATAATAGTCAATCTTACTATACCGCTGTATATATATATATATATACCCATAACCTGTACAATATTGCTGCAAAGTATACTAGGTATAATAGGTATAATATACGGTTAAGGTTAACCACGATTGCCGTCGGCGGATACGGTATAAGGAGGATCGTCTGAACGTAATCCTCGAACGCACGTGTATTACAACTGCGGTAGCGGTAATTCCGTCGCCCGGTTACGGAGTTCGCGGGGGTGGAAAGGATCGTCTTCTCGCAACTCTTCAGGAAAGTTTCGCACGCGCCGCCACATATATTATCAGTTTGCGCACAATGCACCGGCAGGTCTTTTTACGTCCACATAAATTACGTAATAAATATGTTTTCTCTACGAAAAACCGGCGGCGAAAAACCTCTGACGTCGGCTGCGGTCTGTATACGAGCATTATAATAATAATAATACGCTCTTGTCCGCTAAAGTTATACGCTTTGTACGGCGTATAAAATATATATATTATAATGGTGACTCATAAAACACTGTCCGAAACCGGAACGGCTGCGGACGACGAATGATATTATTATTTATGCGTAATCTTATACGAGACCAGGTTGTTTTTATTATATATACGTTTATTTATTATAATAATATCGTTTATATACCTTGTTCTCGGTCACCACACGGTTGGTACCGCGACGTCTGGTGACGGGGAAAAATGACGTCTGCGGATGATATTATATAAGTATGTCACGTCCGAGTTAAGCCGCGGTGAGTCTAATGAAATTCTTTGTATCGACAACGTTATCGATGGTCATCCGTCGCAAGCCATTTATGCCAAATATAAAAATAATAACATTTAGGAAAGTTAGCGAACAATGGCCGTTCTATATCGTCAGTGGTTCCTAAAATCGTTTAATTTTGAGAGTTCGACCTTTGAATAATTGAAAACTGTCCCAACCAGGACGTTACCAATTTTGAATAAATTTGATATGGATTAAGCAGAGTTACATTATTTTTTCCGTGACAAATTTTATGATTAAATCATTCCGTCTGATAAACCGCGAATTAAAAAAAAAAAAAAAACAGTCATATGATAATATTGTAGTATATTGTCATAAAACTGATTAATTATCTATTTTTGTATTCAACCAAATTTAACTAGGTTACGAAATTTTACAAATATATCTATTGTCTCTTATTATAATATCTTATTCTTAATAAGTATAACCACAAACATATAATTTACATATATATAATAATTTATAATGTTATAATATTAATGACAGAACAAGGGTCATTCAAAAACTGTTTTTAATTAATGTCTATAATTTTCGCAGAGTATTCAACTAAGAATAACATAAAATATTCCATGTGTTCTTTCTCTCATTATATTATACTCTCCCGGCTTAACCATTATAATTTTATTGAATTTTAGGTACAAAACGAATGAGAAAATGGGCAAATTATTATTATACATAACAATAAAGAATGTTTCTAATAATTATTTTACTAATAGGTTTTTATTTATTAAACGTAAACTTTACCTCATGCAGTAATCGAGATGATGATATCACATGGACTATGAAATTATAATAATATACTACGTATTACTCTTATGCATTTAAACAAATGGTAGTTGAACACGTAGGTTTTAGGAAAAACTACTGTAAAATAAGCATCCGATCATCGGAGATCGAAAATTATTCACAAGCTCGCGGTTATTTATTCTTTAGATCGCGGTCATCGCCGTACGTCGAGAACTTTACCGAGGGACCTGTCCAATATTCCGAAAATCAAAATTATTATAATTCGGCCGTATATATTATAATTTATATTATGTAACAGTCGAGAATATGACGAGGATATGCCGGGTACGAAAGACGATCTTTCAAAATATTGTGTTTTTATTCCGAATGTTCAGATTATGAAATATGCGAAACCGTTCTTACTCCATAAATTATAATAATATAATACGCGTATACGGATTTTTTGACATGTGGCAATATTTTATTCACAGTTTCTATAATACATAATATATATTATACGATTACGCGGGAAAAAATATTTTTGTTTAGTTGTGTTTTATGAGTTTTGATTTCACCGTTGTCGTAGTTGGCGAAAACTAAATGTTACACTGTCATAATATTATAATATTGTACTATACTCTTCTTGTGTAAGTATATGCTTCTGTTTCTGTTTTCGAAACTTACCACTCGCCGATGAAACTTCATTATTACTATTATTATTATTGTTATTTGCATATTATTATACTATGCACTTAATTATTTGAATGTGGCAACGAGATACTTAATTCCAAACGAATTCGATTATGCATTCCTATCAGGAACACTAATGGAATTCATAATATTTCGAATTCATACAGTGGCGTTATAATACACCTGATACCTCCAAATACGTTATTCGTACGTGTTTATATATAATATTAGTTTGTAGCGTATTTTATACATTTTTTTTTGTCTTTCTTTGATTATAAATTTATAAATAACATAAGTGCAAATCGTGTAAAATAAAAATCATTATCCTCGAAACCATAATATTATGTCGGTTTATCAATATCGTTACAGTACTATATTAATAAATCGTTCCTAATATTTTGAAATGAGTGGTCATACATAATTTTGAAACTGTTTCATATTTCATACCAAAAATTCAGTCATTAAATAACGACACATATTGCCTACTTAGTATTGCAAATTTCAATTTTACAATGTCACGTATTACATTACAAATTATGTATTATACTCAACCGGATATGATAATTTAATTTTGATTTTAAATGATACATTTAATTTAAAATACAAATATAATACGTTATTTATGCTAATTTATTTATTTTCTATTGTAATGTTGAAATATAAATAATAGTCATAAAAAAAAAATTTATTTAAAAAAATAAATATATTGAAATAATTCATTTTTAAGATATACTTTAATATTTTATTACCTACTTATTTATTTTAGAAGATATTTTAACATCAAAAATACAGTATTAAATACACAAATATATCAAACTTAAACTATTATTATTTATTAACAAAATAATAGATAATTAATTTATATTGTTTGAATATCAATAATCAAAAATCAACTTTTGGTTTTAAAATGTAATACAAGTATCAGCTATTAATATTCTGAAAACTATAATTGCTTATTATATTTAAAAATATTAAAATGATTATTTTATCAAAATTTTAAATTGCTAAATTGTATGTTTTCTATAATCCTAAAATTAACTATTCCGTACTACTTCACATCTGTATGTATAATTGTCAAAAGTAGGACAACTGATATAATAACACACAACGTAAAACGACATACGTTTTTAAAATCAGCGTTCCATATGTGTATATGTTTTTCGTATATTATATAATATTTATTAAAAGTAATAATTATAAAACATAAAAATACAGTTGATTAAATTATAGGTCAGATTTTTATGAATAACAAGACATTTTACAATATATATTTGACTAGAAACCAACAGAAATTAGGTTTTTTCGATTTCAGTAACGAATAGTTAGTAACTTCACACCTCTACGGGAAAGGCGGTTTAAAATATGGGGAAAAACAATATCGTTATATTGTTTAAAAAGTGTTCACTAGTTTTTAATTACAAAAGTTGCGTTTAACTTCTTTTTTTCGTCCTGTACAGTTAATTAACAGTGAACCCGAGAAGGAAGACGAAAGTATCGAGCATTAACAAACGTCGAACTTACAACATATATTATATATCGTATAAGGTCCATCTATTATTTATCGAACTCTATGTGAAATTATTGTGCTTTTAAATAGATTAAAAATAAATAAATGAACGCGATTGAATAATAAAATGCTTAGGTCGAGAGACTGGACGCCGCTATTACCTACCAGAAAATGTATGTCATGTGTTTATCTTTAATAGTAGTTCTCTTTCTCTCTTGAAATAATTTAATACATTTAAATGCAACGTAAACTCGGCGAATACGATACTAAATGGTGTGTTTTGCTGTCTATGAACGTTTGTTCATCTGCATATAGTATATAAATATCTATACTTCCTCGTAAAATTATAATATAATTTATTAATGTATACAATGTATACAGGATAATCAAAATGTATTTCATTTTGCAAAAATAGTCAGAAAGACATACGTTTTCAATGCAATCTCCATAATTTTCGTAACATACTATTTTGAATTTCTATTTTCTAACTTTTCATATCATATATGGATTCACGAATGTATATTATATTATTATATAAATTATATATTTTATCAACTACAATTTACAGTTGCCTACTTTATATACTTAGTTATGGCGAGTTTAAATAAGAAGTTTTGAAATTAGATCAGAGAATTTCATAAATAAAGTTCCATTCACAATTTCCCTAAATATTGACAAAGTATACGAACCTAATCTAACTTATACTACCTAATCAATATATTAATATAACAATATTCATTTCTAATTATCAAAATGGTTTTTGTTAAATTATTAAATTAAACTAAAATAATATTATAATAAAATAAAAACAAAATTAATTGGTTAAAATTCCAAATTTTTTGTTTTTGTTTTTTTTTTTTTTTAATTAAGTACAAACAATAATTTTCATTTCATATTCTTATTTATATTTTTAATTATCGATTCTTAAATATTGATTCCCTAAAATATGTTCTATTCATAACGTTAAATATAATTTATATATGCTTAACCTTATATTTGTTTCAAATATTAGCAAATAATAAGCAAACTTACATTGTACAAGATTTTTTATAATTGCAATACGTTAAATTTAATAATTATCAATCATTACTGTAAAACGATAAAAGTAACCATTTTTTTTTCTTAATATTCTTTCAATTACAACATTGATGTTCTATCAAAATATTTTTATTTGTATGAATGCATTAAAAACACCTTATTGCATTAGATTTAGTTACTTTAATTTTTTTTAATACGGCGTGTCGTATAGGCTATTTACCTACATGAATACATTTATTTATTGAAATTGCCTATGTACTAACAAAATTTTAAATTTAATGGCCTTACATAAAAATGTTTTATTATTAAATTTATAATATTTGGAGTATTAGTTATGTATTAAATATTTAGATGGTTGATAATTTGTTTTCTCCATTAAATAATTAAACACTTTTTGAAAGTAACATAAATTATGATAGAATATAAGTTGTGAAATAATAAAGAATTTAAAACACATATATAATCGTAATTATAATTTATAACAATAATAATATTATAATTATTGAGACTGGGATCTGAGAAACGAGTTAATTTCAGTAAAGGTTTACTTTTTAAGTATTAATTTAACAAATTATTTTTGTTTTCTCAAATACCAAATTACTTTTTAGTTAATTATTAGTTTATGAAGTTAAGTTAATAATTAGATTAATAAAAAGTTATAAAAAATACGATGTTATTGAATTTAATTTAATATTTGAGTAAATATTTTCTTTTTAAATGAAATTTATTTTATTTTTTTATAGTTAAGTAACTTACACTATTTTTTAAAATAATCTAAAATTAAGAGTGATTTTTGACATTTAATTCAGCTTAAACATTTCTAGAATAACTTAATTTAAGGAAATAAAACACCAAATAGTTATTTTTTCCAACCTTTATTATTACTATTTATACCACTTTAAATCATAATTATTATTATAATTACATTATGAAATATTAAAATTCTATAATAGTAATTTTTTAACAACATATATTAGTGAAATATGTTTTTAATATTATTATTGTTTAGAATGTATGTTAAAACTTTTACTATTATATCCCTTTTTTTTTTTCATTTTATTTCTCCAACAACTTCAAATCAAGTTATTTTTATATATTGTTTACTATAAAACGAGCTAAAGGAAAAAACTTCTATAACTTCTTAATATCATATTCCAATCACGTAGAAATAAACGTGATATAAATATCGTGTACTATTCAACAACAAAAAAAAAATATATATATATATATCAAGAATTATATTTAATAGTGCTATAAAATAATTGTCTACCTACTAATATGTAGGGGACAAATAGTTTTTCCAATTTATGTCAGATTTGTTAAAGTTTCTAAACTAAATACAAACAGTCGATTTGGTGAAATTAACTTAAAATACGGACTGCAACAATAACTCAATAATTTGTTTTAATTCCCACCGTAACACACTTGATTTCTAATCTTTTCTTCGATTTTAATAAGTGATAATATTAAAAAAAAAGTTTATAAATGGCAATTATTTACGTATTGTGAGAATAATAATTACAAATTATTATTATTAAAATTAGTTTGCTCGTAAATTCGACAAATCAATAAAAATAATCAAAAAGAAAAACCGTATTAGTATTATATTACAATACGATACCATATTCTTGCGCAAGTTCAACGTGTCTAGAAAATAATTTTGCGAATAATTCTCACCGGAAGAAGCACAAAAAAAAAACAAATTTAAAATCAACCAACGGGCACGCGGTTAGCTGACGGTCTCCGGGGAAATAAAATACATTGTCGTCCATCTGTTCGACCGCGTTTCGATAATAGAAAGGGTAACAATGGACACAAAAAAGAAATCCACCCGAGTGGTATACGAGAAGTCGCAACAAGTTGAATAAATGGATTGTCACCGCAGTATTATCGCGCACTTCCGGGCGAAAGGTAAATTCCGGTGTGCGGGCACCGAAATAATTAGCGTCCGGTTGAAATACGATTTTGTCGATCTCATCGGACCAGGTTAGGTTAGAATGTTAGATAGCTAATAAAACATCATAATATACGACTTTTCAAAAGAAGACATTGACATAATATATTAGGATTCTACTTATAGAAATCCAACAGAACATATAATCTAAATGTTTTCTATATATATTTTATTCGTATGTTATATCAAAAAATTACTATAATCGAAAGACCTATTAAAAAAAACTTATTTGATCTATAAAACTGTAAAATACTTAAATAAAAAAAAACAATTATTCTCTCAGAACGTTCTCTCGATAAACGTGTGCAACTATAAAATACTCATTAAAAATATTAGATTTAATTCAAAATTGCAAATTTCGGTTTTTTATTATGTTTAAAATTAAATTATTCACCTGGCAAACATTATTCGACCGAAGAACAAATATAACTTTGCAATTACCAAAAAAACAAATACTGTTAAAACCATCGATAGGAAATATTTATAGCAATTTAATGTTTCATTTTATTTTTTTGGAAACTAATAAGTTATAGTAAAAAGAGCAATGCAATGAATTAAAGATGTCGAATGTAAAACTGTATCGAGAACATAATGCTGTTAAATTCATGAAATAGAGCAAATAAAACAGAACAAGAAGTAATGTACAAGAGACATATTTATTTTTTATTCGTATACAATAAAACTGTCTTTCATATGAATAAAAATTACAAAGAATGTTATGTAATATATCTATGATATACATACTTATTATATTACAGTCTCAATTTCTGAAGGAAAAAATATTATTAAATTTTTTTTTTTTTCAAAAGTAGTAAAATAGTAATAAGTAATAGTAAAATACTAGAATAACAGTATTTTAAGTTTGTATCATATTATGTTAAATTAATTTATAATGAAGTATACGTACGTTAAAAAAAATGAATTCATTCAGTGTACACGTTTATTATTTATTTTATAAATGTACCTTACCTAAATTATGTCAAGTTAATAAAAGTAAAATTCGTTATAATGAGATTAAATAAAACATTTTGATAATTCAATTAAGAAACTAAAAAAAAAAATTGAGCAACATTCGTACAATGTTGTAAATTAAATCTAGTTTATATTGATCTTATGAAAAACGACCAACGAGAATGCCAATTAAACCGAAGTCTTGAATTTCTTATGTATTTGAAGCTCTAATAAAAAATATTAATTAGTTCCTAAACAATTAAGAACTTATAAAACATTACCATTAATTTTTAATGATATTCGATTAAATTTTTGGACAAATTGTATAAAATACAAATATATTTTATAAAAAAAATAATACTCTCAAAAATAAAAAAAATTGGTTGCCATTGGAAAAAATAAATTTATAAATTATAAATAACTTTTACTGGCACTGAACATAAAATATACTTAACGATAAATAAAGTAATATGTTGTATTACAGTAAATTAGTAAGTATATATTAATGTCAGTCGTAAATAAACTAATAAAACATTGAACGATTTAAAATATATTACGTATTATCTTATGTTATATTTATAATACTATATTGTAAATTTAAATATATTTTGTTTTCCTAGGCATTTTTATTAATCCAATTTTTTTTTCAATATTTAGATAATAAAGAACGATAGGGAATTAGAAAATGTGTACGAGTATGATCATTATTAGTATAACATAAAAGCCAACATTTTAATTTGTTTATTTCAGGTTTAGGTAGATTGAAAAACATATCAAATAACTCATACATAAAAATGACTTTTAAAACATAGTAATAATATTAAAAAATAACATTAATAGAAAAATTTTAATGACAAACGCGATGAGTTTAGATTCTGAATAGTATACAATATTCGAATAAAAAGAGAAAAATTGAATAGTTTGTTACTGCTCGTCAAATTAATTACTAATTGTAATCATAGCGTCACGTCCTTTGCGATTATCTGGTTCGATTTATAAACACTAAAATGACGTTTATGGAACGATGTGAAACATACAAATTATATAATATACCTAGCCTACATTGAACTAATTAAAATAAATAATTGAAAACAATAATTTATACAAACCGTACTATACCTAAAACCATCGCTTTACATTTAATTATTTATTGTTTATAAGGATTTGTTATAAACGCAATGTATAATTTTTTTTAAATCAATTTAATATTATCACGGTTTATTACAATATTGCGTACAAAATTTGAAATTAAAAACAAAACAGAATTGTTGCTCTCAAGCGGAATTGTTGTTCCGTTGAGTATTACATAAATTTACACATTGTTAATATTACACGTTTGTAAACAAATTAATAAAAGTATATTTATGCTTATTGTCATCTATTTTCATCGCGTGATCTAATTTCCATCTTATAATTTCGCAACTCAATTTGTTTTAGTTTTCGAGTTCAAAGCCAAAGCCTCATCATCCGCGGTAATTACATACATTATTCACAAGTACATCACGTTTAAATACTCCAAAAGTGTATCAGAATCAGAAGTATATAGGATAGATATAATATTATAAAGGAATAAATATTTCACACAAGGATATTTTTGTCATCAAATGAAAATATAAACTGAGTTTATTATTGTTTCCCTATCACGTCTCCATACATTTAGTTCTAAATAGCTAACAAAATAAAACTTAAGTTATAATAAACTTAACTATAATTATATTAGACTTATATTAGCATAGTTATCACTTAATATCAAATTAATGTCAAATATATAATCAATTAATTTAAATGATAAAGATGGTAACTCCATCGTATTCTGTAGTAATAATACATTTTCCGATCATTGTCTTACGTGCATTAGTATATATAAAAATAGTACACATCTGATGATAAAATTTTGACGAGCAATTCATTTTCCTCCTAATATACCCGGTTAGTGGTTACAATATGACCGTATATTTAAATTTATTTTATTATATTATACTGCAAGCGCAATAAAAAATACTATATTTCGGCGACGGAAACTCTTTCGGTCTCTTGCGACTTATATTGTCAAAGGTCATTTACAACGAATCGTTGGCGCCTATAAGTCGTCGTACTACGTATCAGTACATAGTTCCGACACATAGCAACGTCCATTGTATAAGAACTAATTTATTTATATCGATTATGATTTATTAAGGTTATGAACAACAACGAAAAAATTGTTTTTCATATTATATTATACCATGCGCGAGTTGTTAGTGAGGAAGAAATATAAAGTATTAACAATTACAAAAATAATAAAAAAAAACATTCACAGTTTTCACAAATATTTATATTAATAAATTATAGGTAAACAACGTTATTTATTCTTAACTTATTATTATATAATATAATATGTTTGTGTACTGTTTATTTAAATTACTACAAAAATAGTGGTATGCTAATATATGACAAACAATAAGACGCGTAAACACTGTAAACTCAGAAATATAAAAAAGGTGCACACCCTGAATATTCAACAGACGTGCAATAAAAGAAACGTTAAAAATTTCTAATTTTACAAATATTTGCAATCATGTTTTGGTAAAATCATACATGGTTTTTTTTTAATAATTGTTTAACACGTTTAATGCCGATGTCGGATACCCTCTGACAATGGATATTGACGCGCCTGCAGGCCGATGTAGGATGGTATCTGACGAATATAAATATGTATCTCTATAGTGTTCTAGAATAATCGGCTGATAGTGTATGACAATAATATTTGGTATGGTCATTCAGTATATATGTTTTAATTAAGTAATGAGAACAATCGGATTTTAGTTTCCGCCATTTTTGTGATTATGATAAGGTTTTAACTACAACCACGGTATTTTGAATTTTACGAATGCAGAACGCATATTAATATTATTATAATTCATAAGTTTGTTTTTATTAACATTTTTAAATACTACCAATGAATAAAATAAATTGTTTTAAGAATCATATATGTATTATTATTTTCCTCGGATTTACGTTAAAATTTAGCTACTTTAATAAATAACGAAACAATCAAAAAATAATAATTATATATTTATACTATTAATTAAGGATAGTAGTATATTAAGACTTGAAATATTAATGCATTTTCAAAAAATATACAATTTAGAAAAAAATTCGCTAAATATGAAATTACGTCGAATACGTGCCGACGTCGGCCATATGATGCGGCATCACATCCAGCGCGGTCACGTGTGTCGGACACATTCGTGTGTTTTTCAATATCAAAGCGACGTGTGGCGTAAGATTACCAAACTAACGTCGACATTGAACGTGTTAATGATTCGCCATACGAATAAATATGTTTACTTTGAAGAATAAAAATTTAAGACGTATTATCACCTAACAATATCGAACGAAATTACGTCTTATTTGGTGTATGTTATACGAACGAAACAAACCGATACGTTTATTTATTGGGCGGCAAAAAACATTTTTTATGTTCGATAATAATGACGGGGAAAAAAACCAATTTGAGGTTTACGGCTAAACGTTTTTACTGTTCGGCGATTTAAAAACGATGTACTGAAAAAACTGCATATTGCCGCGAGACGTTCGATCCGAAGCGGTATTATCGCAGAGACAATTTTAAGAAGAAAAAAAAAAAAGAACCACCCAAGCGATTTTTTTTCGGATAAACTCGTACACACATTCCACGTGACAAAATATATATTATATATACGTATAATGTAATGTATACGAAAACTGATCTCGCACGCGTATTTCGCGTTGTACTTCGTAATAATATATTATCCACGTCAGATGACAGTTTATATACAGTTTTCGGTGGATGGCAAATAGAATATAATAATATTATATTATATAAACTCGTCGTGAAAAAGTATCGTCGTCGTCGTTTTAAAAACGAAACACGGCAAAAGAAACATAAAAGACGACAACAAGTAAAAGCTCGTTTCCAAAGCGGTAAAATATGACACGGGCACGATTTATCATCTCGTCTCTATCTCTCTCTTTCTCTCTCTCTCTCACTCACTCACTGTTTCCAAATGGAGAAAACCCCCGATGGCAAATATACTCAGGTAGTATTTATTATATTTTATTTACACACGCGTACGCATTATCCAAAAACAACGTTTAAAAACGTTTGAGAAATGATGGCGACAAAACGGTCCGCTTAAACCCGTCGGCGAACGTTTTACCGCGTTTTTCTTCACGCGCACGTAACCTTTAATTTTCGCCGTCTTGTATTATTTTTTCGTCGCGACGGCAACGGCAACAAACCGATTTCCGGCTGACGACTAAATGAGATGAAATATGATAAATGATTATCATTGTCGGCGTCGCACGTCGTTTATCGCAATTATCGGGAATGAAAAAATAAACAAACCCATCGGATACATATCAATATCAACCGCTATCTGTCATTATTATTAATATTATTATTATTATTATTATTATTTTGCCCCAATTCCCAACAATGCGAATAAACGTTTGTTTACGATTTGTGGAACATTTTTAAAGTCGTCTTTTTTAAAATAACTTAACCTAACCCACACGAAATGTTAGCTTATTGTAATCAAGCGTCATGATTTTGTTTAATGACAATATATTTTTCAATAAGTATTGAATTGTTCAATTATTTCTACCTATTTTAAGTGTTCAGCGTTATTGAATTTCTTATTACTTATTGGTATAAAATTGTAGCAAAATATCATAGTTCTTATCATAAGTATGCTTATAACAACCATGGTAATAATATTTTTAAAGTATTGGTGAAAAGACAATAATATGGTTTAAGGCTAATACTGTAAATAATATTAAACCAGTAGAAAAACATTATAACCTACCTACTAATAGTTACAGACTATGAATCGTATCACGAAATAAAACCCCTTTTTTTTATTTATAACGTTTTCCAAAAATATTGAAATATTATTAAACCTATCTCAGTTGAAATGACATTCTAGTGTCACATATTACGAAATTATTACGCAGTTTTAAACATTTAATTTTATACTTGTAAATTATTTATAGCCGTGATATTTTTTTAATTAAATACCTAATTAAAATAATTTAACCAATATCGCAGAATGAAGTGAAGTTTGGCGTGTTCAACTTCCGCGAAGATTAATTTTCCAGTTACGGCAAATTATCCAAATTAACCAGTAAGTAACTGTCCCATAATCTAAATAAGTCAATAAGTCTCTAAATTATTTCTGAACTAATAATTATTTTTATTGAAATGTTTTAGATTCGATGTCAATTCAATCGCAAGCAGTTTTGCCGTTCAGTTGCGTTGTTTGATTCGAATACAACTGTACTTTTGAAATATACGGAATGGTTTTTATTGAATATTTTATTTCATTTTATTGAAGACGTCTTACAAGGTCACAATATTGTGTATTATTCAATTTTAGTGAGATGGGAACGTGCTTCGGAATTTAAAATTAGAAGAGATGAGGGTATTGTTTCTTAAATCGATTTTATGATTTTATGATGATAATATGTAAAATATATATCAACGCGATCAATTGGACAGGGAATTGAACCCTGAATGACGAATGCTTTTGAATGATTGGACTTTAATGTAACAATCAAACGATGAGAAATTATTAGTTTTTCCAATAACAATTATACGACCAGAATTTATACTGAATTTAAAAAAGTTATATTAGTTGTACACTATCAGAAGACGTAATATAATAAAATTGTATAATATAAGTATATAACCGTAAAGAAATGTATTACTTGGATAAAAAGCATATTTTAATTTTATACATATATCTATAATATAACATAAATATCTCGACATGATTAAAGTTGGGGAAATTTTAGTGACTAAATAAAATAACGTTTAATGAAAAATATATAATTTTGAATCGTTATACAAGATCTGTCACGGGAAACATGATTTTTAAATAATTATAACTTAGAAAGTATTAGATTAAAATAAACGTTATTTATATCAAAATAAATATTACTATATAAGATATAAATATATAATAAAAAAGTTAATAAAAAAATTGTATACGATTTTTTTCTGTAATATTGTTGACTGATAATGTTTAACAAATGCGTTAATGAAATCGTTCCTTGAAGTTCCAAACTATGTGAGCCAGCATCTACCGCATGATCTAATTAATTTCGTGATCAATGTCCTAAAGTCCGTGACTTGTCGACGTACATGAGTCATTTAAGATATTCTTATAAAAATAAATCACACATCAACAGATCAACAGATCAGGAAAGTGTATGTCACCAAATATAGGATTAGACGACCGGGAAATTGCTGATGAAAATTTGATTCCCTTGATGTGTGTACTGGAGCCTTATCTTACTAAAACCATATGTTTCTCAAATAAATCCGACGGATTTTAAATTAATCGGATCCCAAAATAGATGTTGGCTCAAGTAATTCAAAAAATCAAAAAACGACTACAATTATGTATTTTTCAAAGCGATCAACATCATCACAACGTAATTATCTTAACATATTAAAAAGAAATCGAATAATAATTTGTTTACTTTTTTATTTAATTTGTATGCTTAATTTTGGTATAAATACAGTTTATTTCAACCAAATACATTCTAAATATTACATATTATTTAATAAACATGCGTTTTCCATAGCCGACCCTGTAGTTGATTTTTACTAAACTTATTATTTTCAAAATAATATGCTACTATTTTAAGAAACATGCTCGAAATCGAAGAAAAATATAAACGTTTAAAATGATTAATAAACATATTCTGTTTATAAGTTTTTATGAATAATGATTAGTTTAATTTCGATAAACCCTTGTGAAATAAATTAAGTTTGAATATATTTTACTTTGAATTTTGTTTCAAACATATAGATTATAAGTATATATAGTCTAGTCTATTTTATGAAAAAAGTACACGCTGAATATCTCATATTTAATTCAACCTCAATATAATATAATTTTGTTTAATATGCAAATCACGTGTTGACTATGGTAAGTTGGATCTCTAGTGTTTCGGGTGTCTAGGATTTGAGTCGATAATTTATTTCATAAATATTCAGAATCGTCGTCTATTAAGTATAAACTCTTTCACTGTTTTTTAGATTAAAAAAATAATAGTTTCAAGTTTAAATAAATAATGATAAAAATTACACGCTTAAATAATACATTTCTAATTCAAATTTTAGTAAAAAAGTGTTTAATATTACAAAATTGTTCGCTTATTAAAAAAATATGTGACGTAGATTATTGTTTATAATTAGTAACAATTAGTAATAACGTGATTACAGGTATAATGATGTTTTTATTAACTGTGGCACAAATTGAAGAAATTCCAACCCATCAAAATTACTAAATATACAACATAAAATTTATTTTTATAGTTACGAAGGGTGTTATTTTTCTTTTCGATCTCGTCACATATCGTCCCCAAAAATGTCCATAATACTATACGCGGCGTGGAACAGCGATAAAAAAAACCGGATAAAAAACCAATAAACACTCGTTTCCCTCTCCCCCCTCCCTCTAAGTCCTTAAAGGTTTCCGTGGAATTCTTTTTTTTTTTCTACGGGTAACTTTAAAAATATCCCAAAAGTCCATCACGCGTCGTGCGTTCGTTACCGCGACCTCGAGCGGTCGGAATAGTCGCAGCGTTATTAGTTTGAAAACTCCACCGCCGAAATGGAGCCGAATCTCGCGTATACGACGCACGTTATTGTAAAATGTAAATATATTGTTGCTGCGAGAGACACGTGATGAAAATGCTCGACTAATATAAGTTAGTGAAATTTACCCTACATTCGGCTTATTTTCGACGTCATGTCGAGTCGCGAGAACGAGAACAAAACTAGAAATACCAATATTATTAGTATTATACTGTTACGATAATAATATTTCCCAGCGCGATAGATTCGATAAGACGAGAAACACTACAAAATTTAATAAACGATACCTACTTCTGTTTTCTATTCGGGTGATGCGATCTCCGTTCGTGTTTTTATTTATTCCAAATTTGTATAATTATTACGATAACAGCACGCGTCCGATGCAATAAATATTTCAATAGAACCACATAATAGAAAACTGTCCGTTTTAAAATAGTCAGTAACAAGTGTTTTATCTTTTATGTGTATTGAAATATTATAGTACTTTATTAATACTTAATTAGTACTTAATTGTACTTTAAACTATTGAATATTGAATAAAAATGTAATAACATTTGTAAAAATTTCACATCTATCGTCTTGCATTTTTAATTTAAATGTTTTATGTCAATTTATCAACGTTTCTTTTAGATAATATACAAAGACTACAAAACGATCAAGGTCGTAAGAAAAACAGAAAAAGGGTATTTATTATTATGCTGCATACTCTAAGCTCTAACAGATGTAGCTACCACAACCTTTATTTGTAATTTTAAGAAATGTAGGTAAGTACTTACTTTCAAATAATATTTACTTTAATAATGAAAATAATTTTTTAAGTATCGTAAATAGCGTAAAATCTCGGGTTATGATAAATAGTTGTTTAAATAATAAATGTTATAATATAATAAATGTTCGTTTTTTAAAAACATTCGAATGTGCATAATATTATTACATTAGGTAGATACTTATATTTAAATTTTACTGTGTTTTAAAAATTATAGCGTAAAAATGGGAAAATACTATGCAGTTAAATTTAACAGTAGCAAGAAAATATACTACCTATATAATACTTATTGATTACTATAAAAACAATGCTGTAAATTGTAATACTCGTATTCTTATTTTGACACATTTCAATATAATGAATCGCTTCATTTTTCGGATATACCTACCTAATAATATACAATAAATTTAATAATTTCGTTTAGATAAAATATTTACGTTATATTAATTGCACGTGCTTTTAGTGACTTATTGGCGCATTAAAATATATTTTTCAACCAGCATGCTAATTTATAATACAGTATTTTAATTAAAATTAATTGATCAGTCAAATATGTGAAACTTAAGCCTTCCCAGTAAAAACCCAGATTTGATTTATTAAACAAGTTTCTTATACACATTTAGTTAAAGATTTAAACGCATAAACTAAAATTATACAATAATTATTTTTAATATAAAGACTAAAATAAATTTCATCCAAATTATAGTTATAGATTAGAATAGGTAATCACAAGATTACATTTTTTGTTTAAACAATTTCAATATTTTAATAAAAAAAAAACACTCGATAGTATAATAGTGTATATTTAATTTATTTATTTTTCTATATTTAATAACTTATCAATTTCGTAATAAACTCAATATTAATTTAAGATATTTATAATCCTTTTTTTCGACTTATCTAATACCATTTATTCCGTCTAAGAAAACAATTAATTTTTGTTTAAACATGAAATTCACACACGAATTAATTATTATAATTTGCAATTATAATAAAAACGACAGTTTTGACGTTTTGGAAGGTATTTTCGAAGAATACAAATTCAAACATTATCAATTATTTTTCAAATATTATTCAGCAGTATCGATAAATGATAAGAAGAATTATAATTATTGTTCGATTGTGGCATAAAAACATTATTACATTTTCTACTTAGATCGGTCAATCAGTAATAATTGACGGATGACTATAATAATAATAATAATAATAATAACAAAATAGTTGCTATTACAGTAACATAATAATATTACATCATCTCGTCATCTTGACGAAAATATTTTTTTTCTCTGAAAATTTTCGCGATCTGTGAGCTGTTTTCGTCGTATTCGGGCAATAAAGCTGGGAATTTTCACCGGTGGTGGGACCCAATTGCGCCACGCGTTTAACGGCTGATCGCACACCGACGCACACCCGGGGATCTTGTTGCTTACGTGTGCTTACACGTATCGGAAATGGGATAAAATACGAGTACATTATACGTGTACATGGTATTGGTTAGGTTTAGATACCTTTATGGTTAGTTTGTGGTAATACGACGAATTTGCGTGTCCTGCTGATTAGAAGCGCATTCGATCGTTTCTAGACGGGAGAATACGACAACCGAAATAATATCGTAATAGGTAATCGTAGCAGTAATGGTAATGTTTAGAAATATTTCGAGGAATCATAAAAATGTTTCATTCTTTTATATTATAAATATTTTATTTTTTACCCAACTTTGCTTCTCGTTGATCGCTCGATCTAACTTTAACCGCAATTGTTATTTTATCGTTTGTCACTAATATTTGTCTGAAATATACACAATAAATTTTACTGTCACTACATATCGAAATTGATCCAATGGAATTGTGGAAAATATGATCAAACTTTTAGTAAAATCCACATTTATCATAGTTTAAAAACACAAATGAAAAACGTAGAAACACGCAAATTATGAAATTTGAATTTATTTTTTAAATATTTACGAATTTACTATATTTATATTATAACATCGAAATTATCAATCAAATTTTAAAAAAATTGTTAACAAAACCAGAACTTTCGATTATACTTGAACCAAATAACGTGCACCGATATATTATTTGTTGTATACTACAGATATAAAGTTATCATAGTATAGTCTAATGTATTACAAACCCATTAGTTTTTTTATAGATATAAATACAGAATTATAATAGGTATTAGAGGAATAATACGATGTATAAATATACAGAAAAATTGGACTTGTTAAATTCATATTATAATATAAATTATCTGTAAGTTTCTCAACTAAACCATCGATTATATTGTAATCCGTGAAAGTATGAATATTAATAATTACGCAATTCGATAAAAATCGTAAAAAAAAAAAATAAAAAATAAAAACAATTCCGATATTATGATCTCGTTTGGCGGATGACAAATTGCTGGATTACAATATATTGTAGTGTACAATGTGTACGTTCGGCGGCGGGTGACAGTGACATCGTTGCCAACCGACACAGCTCAACGATTAGTGAAAATATAGGAACGTTTAAACAACACATCCCGACCCGAGCCGGGCCAGACAGAGAACTGCAGCCCGCGCGAAATATAAATTGACGACATCAATAAAAACGTAATCCCGCGCGTTTTGAATGCGACAAGAGAGCATCGGAACGGAACCGTAAACGTGGTACGGACGGCGGACGGGACGGATGAATGGTATATAAGAGTTTTAAGTCGCGCGCTGCTACTCCGTCCGCCGCCATGATAAATCATTTCGAAACTTTCGTTTGCGCTGCGGTTAGGCGTATAATATAATCTCATTTGTTTTTGTTTTCGTTTTTTATTATTCTGTTTCACTGGGGACTTCGAACTGTAATATAATAAGCATCGAAAATAATAATAAACAACACGGTACACGCAAGTCTATTGAGCGTTTTCGGATTCTGCAACACAGCACGTGTTATAATCTATTCGTGTATCCGCGTCGCGATCAAAACCGCACATACTTTCCGAAAATACGTGTTCGTGCACTCTGTTTTCGACTTTGAATTTGTATAAATATTTTTAATCGCTATCGATCCGGTATAATATAAGTTGTATTTCGAACGCTATAATATGTTCCTTATATATATATATATATATATAAATTTATAGGTAATTGTAATATTAAAAAATAAATTCTCCGGCGGTAGAAAATGTTATGAGAGTTATTAAATCAAACCAACGATTAATATAGATAAACACTTTATACAACAAGACATTATCAATATTATATTTTTATATAAATATGACAATAGTTACATTATAGGTAATGATTAGCTAAGATCAAGCAAATCGAATGAAAGATTATTATGTCGATAATATTATATTATAATGCATTCGACTGCAATAATATTGTGTTAGTTGTTGTGAATTTTCGAAAAATATCGATCCAATAGTAGAAATACGCTCCGTTATAGATATTCGAAAACTAAATAAACTTTTTGTTTACATAATATGGAAAAAACTTATACAATATAGGCTCGTACTTGTGTTATATTTGTTAAAGAAATGGGCAAACGTCATGAAAACTTTTAAATGTTCATCCGCCCGTGTTCGATTAATCCAGTTTCATTCAGCGTAAAACTTTATTATTCTTAAATTTAAAACAAAATGTATAATATTATTATTGTTACGTACCACAATTATATATATATAATATTATTGTGCACGTTATCAGAGGATCAAATAATATTAATGATTCAAGAAAATAAACATAAACAATGAAAATATCAAGAAATAAAACTGCAATTTTAAGAAAGATATATAAATCGACAGAAAACGGCACGAGATGTAGGTTCGTTATCTTAATACTCTTAATGAAAAAAACATAACAAAAAATAATTAAGATGTAAAACCATACATAATTAATATTGTATTCGTTCTCGTAATAAAAATTGTGCAGAGCTACATTGTGTCTTTTTCATACTTATTTTGTATATTTAAAGTAGGTAAATGCATCGAATGCATTATCAATTGTAAATTATGAAATAATTAATTATGTATAACATAATATTATATCCATATAATAACAGTAGCTCTGTTCATATTTCATTGTTATATTGCTATATTGTTTTTGTTTTATTATTATTATTTTTTTTTGTTTCTGGATAAACAGAAAATAATGAGTGTTTGTTTCATTATCATTCGTGTCCACCGGATACGTGCAAGAAACTATCTTTCAAAAATGCCGCACAACATCGCACGGTATATATTTTTTTCAACGGATTTCATTCGAAACACGTGCGCGTAGTAATACCGAAATTCTCTAAAGACTCAAAAATTGATTAACAGAATAAAATAAAAAACATTTACTATGACGACTAAAACAATCCAAGGCCATTAATGTTATCCGTTTATAAATTATTAAAAGAATACGAGAATTAAATTTGTTTTTAAATTCTGAGCGAAGTATGTATTAGTTTTATAATAATATTTTTTTTTATGTCTCAAAACGCGATTTTGGTTCGAAAAATATGCTTTTAGTAGCAAATTACATCTAGTTTGTACTTTATTTAGCTTATTTTTCGAATTTCTTAAAAAAATTTTCTTGGAAAAAGAAAAACTACTAAAAAATAACGTAAGATTGGCAAAATTTCGGTTTCTGATATTTTTATTTTTTATATAATAACCCATTGAGTTTTGAACTTTTTGAATTGAGATATCATTGCACTCAAATCTTAATTTTAATAATCCGCTAATTTCTCCAAGGACTGAAGGTACGGAGGAGAAATGTTCAGAATCGACCTTCCCACTTTTTCTGTTTCAAACTCAAACAAAATATGAATTTAATTCAACAAATTTTCATAATCAAACAAACGCAGGGCGTAAATGAGAAATCTGACGTACTTTGAATCTAGGTAATATTTCCTAGATATCTTTAAAATATAATTTGTTTCATTTCGATGCTACGAATATAATTTTAGAAATTTATTTTTTATGATTTCGCGTAAATTATTTTAAACTATAGTAGTATATATTTTTGACTGTACAAAATATAATTTTATGCTAATAAAGTTGTAAATAAACAATGTTCATTAATTCTAGATGAAAACAAATACAGAATATAATTTTATATGACATTATAAGTAAAATACGACAATAATTAAGTTTTGTCATCAACCAGGCTTTTGATCAGCAAGAGCTTTCAGTATTAAATTAAATTTATACAGTAATAAAAACACTTACTACCAAAATAACATATATTATATTTGTTAACATTTGTAAATACTGTACTATTATTTTTAAGTTTAACCTAAGTGTGTTTTTTTCAGCTGTCGAAACGCTCATCAAATTTAACCAGATGTTCTCGAATGATCGTAATATTATTATAATATGTGCGTGGCGGAAATGCGAATTATTGTTATTAGCGCGTTTATCGTTAACCGAAAAATACCCTTTTTCCACATCGACATTTGAATATTTTACGTATAAGCCTCCGAACAGCCGCCACACCATAAATCAAGAATGCAACGTGCTCTCCATTTTGATAAGGTTCTTCTATCTCATATATGACAGCAGTATATCGACTACCATATTATCACAACAGGCTAAGCTCTTACTGATAATAACTGTTATTTTAACTCGCCAGTCGAGATATATTTGATCCGATATAATTATGATAAACTTAACCTAAAAGTAAACGTAAAATATTTAACTTAATTTTTGTTTTGTTTTTTGCTTTACACTCTTTGTAGGTATTTCACAGTTTCTACCAAGCTCATCCAACGATTTCTATCCTCCACGTCCTCCATTATTGTTGACTATCAGTCTTTATTATTAAATCACTTTTCACACGGTTCTTTCTCTCGGTTTTCACGTGATCTCTTTCCAGCTGGTTTATTGGTTAAAAGCTTATTGATGATATCTTGTATTGCTCGCCATTCATGTTCAGTCCATTCAATTCTCTTAGATGTAAGAAAATTTTGGATGTTTAATCTGTTAAATAATTTTCTAATGTCTGAATTTTTCTCTATTGTTTAGGTTTTTTGCAGGTCCATATATTCATCTCAAAACCTTTCTTTCGAATCTAAATAGTTTTTCTTCGTCACATTCATAGACAATGGTTGAGAAGAGTTTCGTAATATAGAGTTTTACTTTGGATTCTTTTAATAGTAATCTTGATTTGTACATCTTATTCATGGTAAAATAACCTCAATTTACTGCTGATATCTTAAGGTTTATTCATTATAATAATGTTAGAGTTTATATTTATGCCCAAGTATTTAAAATTATCCATTTGCTCAAAGGTATTATTGACCTATGTCGATATTTTGTTTATTGATTATCCATCTGAACAGGACCAAGTACTTATTTAATGAAGACATTAATTCTCAATCTTATTCTTTAATTGGCTTCTATTAACTTAAGTGTACTTGAGATTCTCCTAGAATAACTATATCGTCCATATATGCCAGCAAATACCTATTCCCTACCATTTAAATTGCTTTGTTATCATTCAAATATATTACTGCTTGTTCTAATGCCATATTAAATAGTACTGGAAATAGTCCCCATATATTAGGCCTGTTTTTACTTCAAAACTTTTAGACGTTTCGACCACTTCGTTCAAATACCGCACTTGACACATTGTATTTTCATTACAGCGTCTTACTAATCGTACCAATTTTGAAGGGATTCCAAAATTCTTAATTATCGTCCAAAGTTGTGTTTATACAGTCATATGCTTGCTTAAAATCAATAAATATCATATTGAGTAGACTGTAGACCTTTGTTTAACTCATAAAATTTTTCTATTTAATTAATTTAGAGGGAAAAAAGTACTATTTATTAGTTATCTTGAAACCCTGAAAATAATTACTACAAAAAATTAATTTCTATATTGATGAAGTTTGTTAATCTGTAGTGGTATAACAACTTGAAACTCTCGTATTAGAAAAATTAGTGTATATTTTCCTCCGTTTTGATATAATACAATTATAACAATAATTACATCATACTAGATACGATTTGGCGTATTATTTTTACTGTATTTTTATAATATTCTGAAAATGTAAAAATTCCTATACGTTATTACCGTTAATACTGCATATTTATATCCGATAATTTTCCGTTATACATGATAAGACACTTAGACTGTGAAATATTAACTTAAACACGTGTTGGATTTTTAAAATATTTCTATCTGTTTTGACCAGTATTTCGTATAATTTCATTCATTTATAGCACGAATATCATTATTTGTACATACGTGGGATTTTCATGACGGAAATAACGCCACGTTTAAGATTACATAAAACATCTGCAACTTGTCGTTTGCGGACAGAAATGAATATGAATCGTTCACTATTGTCGCATCAGATGTTTTTTCGAGAGCGACGACGGCGGAGAGACGTTCGAACTGATTTGGATTCTGACGAAATCGCGTAAATATAACGAGCTGACTCGTGTAAGGTTCCACCTCTATTGTATTATTATATTATAGTAATTGACTGATATCGTACACGGAATTGATTGCACGCTACAAAATATATTATAATATACAGTCCTTTAAGGCAGTGCATTTTTGTCGACAATTGAAATGCGTGAAAACCTACTGAAAGTCCGGAGAATATGATAATTTTCTTTTCAGACACCTTATAAAATGCAAATATCCGAATATGTTTTTTGTAAAACTCTATAGTTACTCTATTCCTGTAAATTCTATACTGCAAATTTTAATATAACATAAAAATATTATTGTTATACTGGTATATTTGTGACACTAAACACAATTTTGATGATGACAACAATATTATTAAAGAACTAAACGTCACGAATTAATTTTATTATATTATAGCGACGAGAAAATTTCGCGTATATTCCCGAGCTCCAGCTGTCGACGAGTCTCTAAAAGATTAAATCGTAATTCGTAAAATAAAATTTAAAATTTAGATAAGTTTTAAAAGAGAAAATAATTATTATTATACAAGATGTATTGTTGTGTAGCGTTAAATTAGTTTTTTTTCCGACACTACGATGGAATCGGATAAATCTGGTCCCGTGTTTCTAAGGTGAGGATTTGTTTTTCGGTAGTGAAATGAATTGTTAATACTTCACCTAAAAAAAAAAGAGAAAAACACTGGCGAAAAGTCACCGAGTTTCTCTGGGTATACTTGCATAACAAATAGCGTTCGCAAACACCTGGTGCGCTTCAATTTTATGGTTATTCTTTAGAAGTGTGCAAGCGTGACTTAGTTCTTAACAATAAAATTCATGTTATTAAATGTGTAGTTCTCATTGATCAACTTATTATATTTTTTCCGAATTTAATAAGAAAATATCCGATAAAGTCATACTTATACACGGTGTCCCGTCGTTACGAGATCGCAAAGTCTAAATTATCGTATTTTCCATCGGGCAATCGTTTTTGACCCCAAGGAAAAAAAGTTTTTCTCTCGAGTGTCATTGACATTAAATAATTGATGATGTGTTCCATTGGAACTGATTGGAATCTGTAACGAACTAACGATTCTGTAAATTATAAATAAAATAATATAATATGTTAAAAATGTAATGTAATATTTAATTACAAAGTAAATTGTCGCAAGTTTTACACGTAAACCCATTTTAGTTGAATTAATTTAATGTAAAATTAAATCTCAATAAAATAAATCTTTGTCTATTTGTAAGAATGTCATTAATTAATAATTTTTAAATAGAATACTTATACGTTTACGAAAAAATGTTAAATATTTATTATTGTTTTGTATATTATACATTATACCAAACGATCTAAATTTAAATAAACGGTTCAAGTAGGTATATAAATAAATTGTAAAATCTTTGCAGTAATTTTCTCGTAGCTGAATAGTAAATAACATTTTTTACGAAAAAAAACGATTATGTTCCATAATGGATAATAAATAATAATATAATATTATTATCTATGCATTGGATTATTCAAATATATTGAAGAAAATGATATATGTTGATATAAAATCCAATTTTATAGTCAATTAACTAAAAAAAAAGTTTAAGTTACATTTAACATTATAAAAATTAACTGAAGGAACATATATGCTAATAATGCTTAATTTATTAAAATACAAATTTGGTTAAAAATAAATACACGTAAGAAGAGATGAAACTCGATGGCAATGTGTGAAACGTATGTATATACATCTAATTTAATAGTGACGAATGAATGAAATATTTCAAATTCAGAACAACTTCGATACAGTTATCAAAATTGTAAATATATAGAGTAAACGAATAGTTTATGAAAATTTGTACATAGAAAAAAAAAATTATAAGAGATTTTAGAAAACTTATCACAACTAATTAATAGCTTGACAACAATTGATTTTAATGAAATTAGAAAATCAATTATAGAACTAAGTTTAAAGTTCTTCCTACTATCCCAAATAACATTATTGATGCACATAATAATTACACACCAGAAATCACTACGAATTGTTCGTAGTTACGACTACAACAAATGAACAAACTAACTCGTTCTAACTAATTCGTTTTAGTAAAAATTAAATAATGAAAAAAAAACAAAACTATTGTTTTGTGAAAATATTCATTCCATTTGCAGTTTTACAAAATATAGTAATTTTAAATATTTGAATATTAATTACTTTTTTAATAGAAAATATGAAATATAATATGTTTAATAACATCATAAATGAACACAAAGAATTATATTTTTTATCAGAAAAATTGATTATTCTCTCTAAATAGATAACAGAAAACTTAAATATCTTATAATCATTTCCAACATATATTGAAAATAAATTCAAAACCCATGTGTATTTGTTGAGTTTTTATAAGAAACAAAAATAATAATAAAATCCGTTTCTGATTTGCAAAAATCGCAACCCAGGTGATTGTGGTCGACTTAGCAATCAATTATTCAAGCATCAACACCCGCCACCGCGAATACCACCATATCGTTTCTCTTTTCCGTTCACCTGCACTATCATCGAATAGGTTGTCTTTTGAATGGCGCTTTTGTGTACGTGTTAAAAATAAAAAAACTGTACAATAATAATATTGTAAAAATATAACACTACGTGCGTTCACGTCAGCACTGTTTTGTTCTCTTGTATCTACCTAATACTTATTAAAATACTTTTTCGAAATATCGAATTTAGTCTATGGTAAAAAAAGTTATAATATTTAACTGAAAATAAAAAAAATAAGTAACAACAATATAGTTTTATCGATATTAAAAAGTCGATGCGAAAAGTATTTAAAAATGTTTCATTTCGATATAACATTATCTTGAATATTATAAAATTAAAATAATATTTTATGCCGATTGCATAAAATAAAAAAACTGTTCACTTTAGCGATACTCCTCCCGTAGGCTCACGACTTGTATTTTCCACCAGAAAAAAAAAAAATGGAAATAAAATAAGTGACGTTTATATAATAATACACAAGTGAACAATATCGTATTATTTTGGTGTAGACAGACAACAAATAATATGCTAGATAAGTTCAACCGACCATCCGAAGTCCGGAGTGCCACTATATCGTGCACAAAAGACCCGACACCCAATCCTTGCGATGCATTTTTCGTTGATTTTCCATCCAGTTTTCGAGTAATACAAAGTACAAACGTACAGACACAAATATTATATCGGAGAATCGCATAAAACACACACACAAATAAACAATAACGAGAGTTGATAGTTAAACGACTACAATATAATGTAAAATAATATAGCGACAACAACAACGCTAAAAGGCCGTCACTACTGTCGTAATATCAATTGCGACAATAGTATATCATATTTTATAGTTAGTGTTCTACTTTTCAAAACATATTTTTTGTACAAATGAACAAAATTAATTTAAAATCAATATTCTGTACTAATTTTTAAACATATTATAAAACATTGAAAAAATCGGCAGTTTAATCTGGAATCAATGGCATACTAAATTCTTGGGCTATAATATGAAATTTTAATGAACATACAGAATAATAACAATAATATTATTATAAATTATAAACTCGAAATAGAGAAGACTTCATTTCAGAGTCAAATTGTCTAAGTATATTTCCGTTTAAAAATACCGAATTTCATAAATCTTCAATATGATAGTTTTAACCGAAATATCAATTTTTTTTTTATGTACAGATGTCCAATAATAAATGGTGGGAAAGTAAAATAAGAATAAAAAAATTAAATTAATTATTTAATAATAATTATAATATAATAACTGATTCTAAAAATTCCACTCATTAATTGAGGTTTTTACTATTTATATTGTTTTTTAATATAGTTACAAACATTATTTGTGTAATAATTTATACTTTTTAACTTACAATAATTATTGCATACTATTTTTTTTTCAACAAAATGATGATATGACCTACAAATATTGTTCATTATAAATGCCATCATAGTTTAAATACTATATATAGTTTACAAATTATAATACTATTATCATTATTTGTCTTTTGTTTGATGCGTTTTTGTTAGCTCTCTGAAAACAATACTCCAGACAGATAATTTTGAAACTTTACACTAAGAGCAGACATTTCTTAACTTTTGAAAATCATTTTAACAGTAAAACTACTTTAATGAAGTTCATAATATAGTCTCGCAATCCTATTATTTACTAAAATCATTATTTTTTCATTAACTGTATCAATGCGAAAACTTTGTTCAGAAGATTCTTAGACTATCAATGTTCACTGTTTTCCAAGTTTATGTTTTACAACATAATAATTATCGTTTTATACAATGCAATCAACAGTTTTAAGAAAAACAACAAATAATAATTATATTAGCGTAGAAAACATTTAAGATAATTATAATACTTAATATTAATATAAAATATATATTACACTCAACCTGTTATGCATTCACTAGGTAAATGAAATTGTTTTTTTTTAATTTTCTCATACTTGATTAAAACTATAAACTGAGCAGAAACCTTTATTTATAACAACAACACTTTGTATAACGATTAGTCCCTTCAATAAAACAACAGAAACATTACGTCATATAATTTGTTGTTAATTTTATTCTTAATTATATAAAGCCATTTTTTTAAAATTAATTAATGTAAGAAATGTATCGATATCTTTGATTAAAGTTAAATATTAAAAAATCGGAAGGTCGATTCCAAACGTCTTAACATTCGTTCAATCAATTTTAAGAACATAAAAATAAGGTTCATGATTCGCGTAAAAAAAATATCTACCTAAATTCGTATAAAAATAAAGAGTATTCAATAAAAAAATGTTCATATCAATCGTTTAGAAATAAAAAAAGGCAAAAGTTTACTAATATCATTACAATTTTAATTATTTCGAAATAAAACCCGAAATGCTTCATATTATCTATTTTCCATCTAACGGGGGATTTTATTTTAGAAATCGTGACACAAGCACATGATAAAATTGTTCTGGTTGCTCTACATTGTAGATGTTTAGGAATATCTAGAATATCTAGTGGATCGATCGTTTACTCTTGTTGCTATGAATGGTTTTTATTGATGAAAATAAATTACTAACCACCCAGTCGTGTGTCTATGTGGGAAATCTTTAACAAATGTTAGCGACATTTTTAAATCAATGTGTCTTTATGAGTGAAAAAAAAAATTATTTTTTATTTCAAATTTGAACATTCAATCTTAAATTTTTGCTGTTTTACTACGATTTTTGAAAAAGTTTTAATATAAGTACGAAAATTTTCCCGTATTATTCGTAACGAGAAATTATACTGATCACTCTGTATACAATTATACATATATTACCGAACTAATCTATAAGTAGATACACAAAGTAAATTACGTTTTTATTGCCGTGCACGATATATTTTAATATGATTATATTATATAGGTACCATTACATCGATTTCCAATCTAATTCATATTTTATACAAATATACCTGACTCGCCGTCGTTTAAAAGATCGTGATAAATTCAAATTATAATTCACTGCCGTATAATTATATAATACATTACATGTTATAATATGTAACGCGTATTCATTTTTACTGGAAAAAAAAAAGGGAAAATTCGAGTTCATCGAAAAATCTATTCCGTGATGCATGAAGCATAATAATAAATATATTATTATTATTATTATGAATCTAACGGAACAATCGAATTATTTTGCGAATGTCATAAAAATTAATTTAAGCTCACAAAATGTCGAAATAAAAATACCGTGTGTTAGGTTAGATTAAGTTAGGTTAATTAGGTTATTTGTTTTACTGTTTATTTGAAATCGTCGTATGATTATAAAACATGAACATCTACATTTCCAAAATAGTTTTTGATATAGAATACCTATCATAAACTCCGAAAGAACATTAGATTTTAAGGTCCTGCGTACAATCCGTTATTATTTGCCAACAATGACATTACTCAAGTAATAGATATTATAATAGAACCGGTATTTGCATGATCAAATACCAATAAATATACTTTTTATTATTATTACTCCGAGGAATAACAACTCTCCGATAGTTCTTACCGCAACATCTACCGTTTAATTATGTCTTATACGGTTTTTTTTTTTTTTTATTCAATTATTAATAGTATAGTTCTATAAAAAAAAAAAATATATATATAAGCGTATACTTCATATTCACATACGTACTTTGATAGTCTTAACGCACACAGTAATAATTATTCAAATAGGTATACATGGCAAATAACGGGTTTTCAAAAACACAGCCACACACCGACACTCTTCCCGTGCAGTTATCATCGAATATTGATGTCGTTCCGATTATGAAAAGTTACGACGGGCACGTGATATGTATTATATTATGGTCCGATCGTGCTCGACGCGAAACGGCGATTTTTCAGTAGCTCACGACGATATTCTAATATTATATATTATATATTGTAGTATATCCATTCTCTTTTTCGAGGACCTAATCCCCTGCCTCCGGATCGTCCAAAATCTCAATAAAATTATATCGCTACTACGATCGTATTCCGTCCTTACCCACCGTCATATGCATCACAGTTATAATAATAATAATAATAATAATAATAATATGTTTCCTCCTGGTCGTTTTCTATTTCTTTTATTTCCTTTGAACGAGATAAGTCTCTCCCTTGCACACGGTCGCAACGACAGAGTATATTATGAAATATTCATAAAAAAAAAAAACTGTTTCGCGTAGACTTATTATTATTATTATTATTATGTTCTGTGCGGATCGAGAGATCAGTACATGGAAGAAGGATGGGAATGAGGGGAATAAATGTAAAAAGAAGGAGTGGGTGATGTTGAGAAAAACGAGAAGAGAATGTGTATAAGAGATCGTATATTATGTAATATCAATACGTTAGACGCGGATAGCGACTACCAAAGGAGAAAACCGCACACACATACGTACAAAAGCCGATTCGCGTGACGGAAAACGACCAGAATAAGGAGATGGATATACGCGCCGGTGTTCCGGAGCAATGAAAAACACAAATTTTTTTTTTATGAATGAGAGTACAAAGTACTCTCTTACGAGCTACCGCCGGAACTGCTTCTTTTTGTTTCATTTTTTTACGATTATATCTGCAGTCTCTCTCTATCAATCATCATCTAAATATATATATTTCAAAAACATATTAGCCACATCTTAATAAGTTCTCGGGAAAGAGCAAAAAGCGTACAATATTCTCTTTGAGTATTCAAAAGATCAATCAGCATCGTAAAACTGGTTTGATATATTACTATTATTATTTTTATAATCATATCAATATTTTATAATATATACGAACGTAACATAAAATTGAATCTATTTGAAAGTTACTATTCTTTTACCTTATATTGTGCCATCTAGTATAGTAATTATATGTATAATATCTAATTCTACGAGTTTAATATTTTAAAAAACAAAAGAAAATCTGTTTTTTTCGTGTACCTACCTATCGATAAACAAATTGTAAATCGTAATCCTCATCTCAATCTCGCACAAACTAAAAATTATAATGTAATCATTTTTTTAAGAAAAAAAAACATATTTTTATATTATTACAATGACAATATAGTGAATATAAAGTTAGCAATTTAATATAATTCTTATATGTAATAGAAAATTACTTAATAAAGTTTAGATTAAACCACATACAAACTAGGATAATTGTATGTTAATAAATGTTTATTATTATTATGTATTATAATACTATATGTTTTATATTCACATAATTGGATTATCATAAAAGTTACAATTAAAAAGTCTTTTTTCCGGTTTTAACTGAGAGCAATTTAAAAAAATCTTATAACAAAATGTAATACGTATAGCCGTATAGGTACGGTAATTTATTTTCACTAATAATTCTATATTAATTATTTCATAAATAAATAGCTAAACTCATTAACTATCGTATTAGTGTATTACCTAAAATATACAACTATGGTATCAGCAATAATTGAGCAGTCTAAAAAAAATTAATAATTTAATAGTTAGGGAATAATTAATATTTTAACAATAATGAATGTTTGAAGTGAAAATTAATTTAATCAAAATTGTTATATTATTCATTGACTTATTATTGTATAGTTTATAGCATTTTAAAATATTCAGACATTTTTGAGAATGATTATATATGTATATACTTACATAGGATGTATTAATGTTATTGAAGTTTATAAACGTTCTGCTGAAAATTCGTCACATTATTAAAATGGTGTATTCTTAGTAAACGAACTATCGATTATTAATATATTTTGGCCAGAAGTGAATATAAAGTTATTGTCAGGTATTTTTCAAGAAAAATAAAAACACTTACTAAAATCATATGTATATTTTTTTCAAGAAGTCGTTCTTTACTTTTTAAGCGCGTTTGTACTGAAAAATAATTAAAATTATTAAAATCAAATCAAATTATTTATTAATCGACAGTAATTTTTAACTATGCCAATATATAAATGAAACAACATTAAATATTTAAGAGGATCCTTTGGTGAGTACAAAGTTAAAACACATTATATAATATTACAATACGCATATTGTTCGGCATAACGTATACGATATACATAAGTATTGTCAATATAATATTAACATATTGTAATATGCTTTTAACTCTAAATGTATAAATTGAAGCTAAATCCGTTGTCTCAAGATGCGGTTATCGTCGTAAATTTAAACAGATCCGTGTTTGAACTCACTAAATTCAAATGGACAGTATTTTCCAACAGCCTTATGATAATACTATTTTTCAATAGAAATGTTTTCTTTGCTGTTTTAACTTGCGAAACTTTTAACGGATATGCTTCAATTTTTTAAGAAATTACGTCATCAAAATGTCTCCTCACACACGTCATCCACATTAATTGAATTGGTATGACAAATATCTAAAGGAATATTTAGTATTTATCAAATTCATTTTTGATATTTCAATATTTTTAATATAACATTATAAAGTATTCTTTATGCCATTTTAACATGAAAAAGTAGAGACAATATTTCGTATCCGATCGATTCTCGGTTTTTTTTATCATCAAAGAGATTATATTATGCACGTTTATGCGAATAAAGTTTCGATCTGGTCAAAATAATCTATATCTTATTAGCGATTCCAAACCTTTCTGAGTAACCTTTTTATACTTACATATTATTTATATTTTATTTTAAACATTATTTTGAATTTTCTATCTGTAACTAACAGGCATCGGCTTTATATTATAATTACATTTAGTAATAAATTCAACTTTCAAGCAACGCAAATAATATTATTTCCTAAATATTTCCCAAATTAAAGTTAGTAATAATTTATTACAACGTCGTCTAGTGCATTTTAATAGATTTTACACAAAATAAATGAAAAAATATAATAAAAGTACACACAGAGAAAATAACGGTAATTTCATAATTTCGTTAAAATTATACTTAATTTGCATGTTAAAAATCATTGAAATGATGTGCATTCGATAGGCAAAAGACGTTAAAAACCTGGCTAGTAAAAATTATTTCATTTTTCCCTCTGCGTTCGGAAACGGCATAAAATATTTATACAGTACACCGTATTACTGTCGTTGTCGTTGTTCGCAACGTGCACGTCAACGAATGTAATTTTACGCCAACGATTTTGTGTCGGAAAAGGTTAAACAAGCGTGGTATAATAGTATGTAGAATTCAAAGGTCAATATTTCGTTTTATTAACTTTGGTAGTTGGACGGGGAAAGAAAAAAATACCAAAAACAACAACAGCAGGCTTTATAACTGACGATAGTGCGCCGCAAGTAGATTCGTTTTAAGTATTTTATTACAACGTGACAGATGCACATGTCGGATAAATAACTCATATTTTTCTGTTACAACAATTATTATACAATATAATATAATAATATGAGGCGAAATAATATGGCGAAATTTAATGGTAGGTACTTTTGTTTTCCACTTTCATTCCGTTCTTTCATAAAAATATACAAAATTATATATGCGATTCTTTCGTATTTTGTTTGAATGTACGTTGTAACTTTATGTTATCAAAAATAATTTAAATAAATAATATCGCAAATTTACTTTCAGTTAAATCGTATTAAAAACGAGTCTTCATACTTAGGTAAAAAAAAAGTACGCGTTAATTAACAAAAAAAAAAAAAAAAATGAAATATTATTCATATTTTTTTTCTTTTACTTTAATATTATAAAAGACGTGATATTATTATATAGTATTCTATAGTACATTATAATTTTTTCGAAAATGTTTATTTATATAATATCTTTTAACTTATGTGTTTGCACATTATCAAATCAGTGTTTTCGAGACACATTAAATTAATTTTTATCGATAGAAAAAAATTGAGTAACAAACTATGCCGGAATACGTTTTTGAGTACATGTGTCCGTGTAGGTGTGAGAGGTCGCGTGTTAATGCCACGGGATGTGGCGGAAAGTCAGCGAAATTAACTGCGCCCTCGGGTGCCATCGGCGCGTGTCGGCAACAAACGAGTTTCGCCACGCGAATATATTATTATTATTATTATTATTATGATTATTACACACACTCCTAAAGTCGATTTGTTTGAGTGCGATATCCACCCGGTCCTTGTCACGATAGTACTGCCGAGGAGATAAGTGCTTAAAGCACGTACCTTACCCCATAAAATCGCGATTCGTCATAATTATACCTATAGAGACTATTGTACGAGTTTTACAATAAATTTTTATTTAAGTTAAAAACCTAATGAAATGAATGTTATTTTTTTTATAATTTTAGACGTATACGTATACTATACTACCATTAAATGAACAACATTATAGCTCAGATGAGTAAAAGAGATCAGATGATACTTTACCAATATTTTTAATGAATATTTCAGTTTTCATAATATTATTGGTAACTGAAATGGTAGATAAACATTAAATTATATGGCTTAAAATGTAAACGTAGATATGTCTATCATGGGCGTCCCCAGACATTTTTCTGGGGGGGAAGAGCAAAATTAATTTAAAAAATAAATGAACATTTTTTTGAACATTTTATTTATAGTACATTATTATGTTTCGTCATTATTATACAATTAAAATATTACAACTAGGTATTATTATTAGAAGCTAATTTCTCATTGGGAATTTTACCAATTGCTATAAAAATAACATTATTCCAGGAGGGCAAGTGCCCCGTCTTGCCCCCCACCCCTGGGGACGCCCATGATGTCAATATTTAATTTCATCCTTTTTTAACAGAATCATGTTATACTAGGTGTTTAAATTAATATTTCTTATTCTGGGTAACTTTAAATAATTAAGAAAAATGTATGTGTATTGTTTTGAAAATGTTATATAAATATTGAATTAATAAATGACTTGTGGATAAATTTTACGCCATCTATACTTTCCGAAAAATTAATATTTAATTATTTGTTTACATTATTATATTATGATAATTTTTTATTATATTAATATATCTAATGAAGAAATAAGATAAAGTTAAATATCACATTGATAAGTTACGAAAAATGTATAAAGGTATATACCAAATAAATATTTTGAATTAGATATATCGTATTTTCTTTGTTTTTTCTAATATTTATAGCTAAACGTGATTTGATCTACATAATATCGATACATCCAACGAAAAAGGTAGTAGCTCAATTATTTTTCGTTTTTGAGTTACGACTGCATTCTGATAAAGAATCTTTTTTTAAATGATCGTATTTCCATCTATCCCAAAGAGATAATAATATATTAAAAAAAAAAAAAATGAAAAACAGAATAAGATATTAACTTTGAATTTTATTTTGCTTCTTCTGAACAATTGACAAAATGGAATAACTACCTTTTTATTGGATGTATCAATATAATATTAACCATCAAATCATCCAATTCTATACAATACATAATATTATATCTATTATATTATATTGTTATAAAAAAAAGACACCGTTAAATTTTATAAAAAATTATTGAACCAAAAATGTAAACACTATGTTTTTAATGCATTTAAACAAACAATTTGACTGAAATAAAATCTTTATACTATCTTTGTACTATCTTTGTACTATCTGTTGGCTAGTTTCAAGGTACACCGAGTATCACATAAATTGTATTGTTCACAAGATCGCGCCGTCTGAAATATTGTTATTATGAAAATATAAAATAATATAAATTCAATATAATAAATGTATTTTTTGTGAGAAACTCTTACAACAAATTGGAATTATATTTGATTATATTATTCGTAAATAACCGGTCTTACGTATACCGTACTATTAAATGACGTCAACAAACTTGAAAAAAAAATGATGATATTTCAATAAATAGGATCAAATCAAATCGACAACAATATTATAGTACCGTATAAAGTGCGTGATTAATAAAAAACGAATCATGTAGATCTACTTTTAATAGGAGATGATAGAGGTAATAAACATTATTGTTTTATTAAACATTTTTCGAGATTGGTTCGGAAACAATTAACTACTAATTATAGTAAAATGTTATTATGTAAGCGATGTTTTAAAGGTTTCACGGGTTTAGGTAAAAAATCATGCTTATCATTACATCGTAAATTTTGTAATACTAATTAGGTTAGGTAATAAATTGTCAACACCGATTATGCCATCACAAAATACACTTTTAAACTTTGAAAATTGCCAAAAAAACACAGAAACATCCATGGTAGTGATTGTAACGAATAACCGGCTCGTCACTTGTCTAGAAATAATAATCATTTTACATGTAGAAATAATAATAATAATAATAAATTTACATGGTATTAAACTATTTCTCTTTCATCGTTTAATTTTAACATACAATGCTAGACTCTGTTTTGACGCGAGTGTACGTAATTGCCATGAAAAACTGGGTTCACATTTCGATATTGTAATACCCAAAGTGTTCCTTACCGCCGACAGCATTTCTTTAGTGTTTAAATAATTAAATTTTTCTTTAAATATGTCGACAAATTCATCGACTTGAAGCAACACCAACGAGCGAATTATCGTAGATTTGTGCACCGACGATTGATTTATTACCGACTCCAAAGTCTATACATTTTCCACGTTTTTAAAATATAACAAAACACGACACTCATCTTACGTTTTAGATTTCATGACGAGTGTATTTTCGTCGTATTTTTGAGATGTATAATAATATTATTCGCTTGAGATTTTATTTGAAGAATATTTAGTAAATTTTAAAAAAAATTCACCCATAGCATTAAATATTTTATTCAATTCTTTCAACGAAATAACAATGTGACGCGATTGAGTAATAATTTAAATTACGACTTTGAAATTATTTACCGGGTCGATTCCAATATTTATAAATTTCCGATTACGAAAGTTTACGTTGAATGACGTACAATCGATTAGTTCACTGGGCGGTACAGACACTACGTATATTTCTTCTTGTTGTATGTGGCTACTTCCAGTTTACAGAAAAAGTACTAGTACTAACCTTTAAAAGCACATGTAAAACGACAACTAGATTAAATAATATTAATAAAACACGAAGACACTCAGACTAGTAAACGAATACTAATGTATTTCAGTTTTCAGATGCTCATCCTCGATTATAAAGTATTGTCTACCAGTGTTATCGGTGAGGTGTGAAAATAACTGAAAATAACTGAAAATGATGAATTGATCTAAATTATAGCGGGTCATTTTTAAAGAAATCGTTTGTGATAACATTTATGGTATGGTGGAAGAGTAATGGGGATTGTTGATTGTTTTTAAATTTTTAACGTTTTTTTTTTATTATATAAAAACTACTAACATGGCAATAACAAATAGCGGCTGCACAAGCGGTGAAAAAGGAAATTGGTGGGGAAGGCGATATCGGTGGCTAATGGGGAAGTTAAAGGGGAGGATTTAACGGTCAATTACAAATAGTGGCACCGGCACCAATATTGGCCCAGAACATACATTCATATACTATTAAATATCTATGATTTAGTGTACAACATGAACTATAATATACCATTACGAAATTTTTTTTTTATTTTTTATCAGAATACGGTCAATAAATTCAGAATAATTCAATATTTCCAATATTCCTGAAGATATAATTTAATACAATTAAAATTATATTCTTAAAATATAGTCGTCGATATAATTATTGCACGTAAATTGACATTTTATATATTTTTAACCAGCAAATAATATGAGTTTATGATTATTATTATTATTATTTTTTTTTTTTTTTATATATAAATCATTTGAGAGAATCAGTTTTTAATCAGTTATTATTTAGAAGTAACTTTGTACTAAATTGAACTAAATTTTTAGTTCAAAACAGGAGATCGGTACTTCTAGGTAAGTAAATATTTGAAATTTACAATATTAAATAAAAGTACAAGAATTAATTATACAATTTTAAAATTTTCGTTCTTATTATATTTATTTTACTTTAACCTTGGATTAAACTCTCGGTTTGTGATCGTAATACACTAATACATGATAACTCATAATCGTGGTTTTACATTGGTTTTACTGTTAACGTATACACACCGCATCCCAGTCCCTATTTTTTTTTTTATACAAATCGGCATTACACATTTGTATTATACTTACATTAAAATTAACATAGTGGATGAAAGCATCGGATGATTTATGTCACAAGAGGATGCTGATAAGACTTAAAGGCAAATATTATAAGGTATTTTGATAATATCAATAGAATATAATTAATAATATTTGTATTTTTAAATACAAAATATTTCTAATTTGTATATTAAAACCTTCCAAGTTACCTATTATTGATTAATTATCACTAATTGATAAATAACAATTTACATATAAATATTTAAGCCTATTAGCTTATTGTGAAAAACTTTAGTAAACATATTGATCGATTAGTTGATTAAAACAATTTTGTAACTGTAATCCCGTTTGGATGTCTGTGATTGATCGGATGAACTACACGGGTATAATACCTATAAATATAAATAATTTATATACGCTAATCCAACCTTTTACCTATCCTGTGACGTGTACACTTGAGCCCGTGGACGGTTATTTTAAATATAATAACTAATTTTGGAATAATAACCCATTACAATAAAAAATGACATCTACGATCAAACAAAGTTACCATTTATATATATATATATATATATATATATATATATATATATATAGGGATATTGCCAAAAACATTACATTTTAACTATTAAGGTAGACTTAATAAATAATATATACAAGGTTAAAACTGTCGAATAAATTAATTCGATCATACTTCCATATTATAATGAGATAAAATTATTTATTTATTATTATAATCAAAATAACGTTCAGTATTTTCCACATTAAAATTATAATATTATATATTAATATTAAAATTAATTTTAAAAAATATCCATAACTACGTATCAGCAATAACTGTAGTAAATGTATAATTGGTTTGAATTGTAGTTATATTGTCCATAAATGTTAAACCTGTAGAAAACTGGTTGCAAATCAAACACAGACCAATTTGATATCCTAATGTCTGAAATTTCAATAATGTATTGTATTTATATATTTTTAAATTTTTCAACAAATGGTTTTTTTCATGTACCTACCATAAATAGTAACTCCTTATTCACATCATAGAAACCCCATGCTGAAATTCTTACGTGACGATGAAGCAATTGGTCTAAAAATTCAAGTGCCTAAAAACATACTTGCAATTAATAAAAATCTATATTCGAACACACGTACTTCAATTAAAAATAATTTAAATCAATATTTTATAATAATTAATATATTATAATTGTAATTTTTAATCTACAAATATTTAATTTTATTAATAAATATAAATATATTAAAGTGAACAATATGATATTTATTATAACATAGGACGTATGTGAAGTTTGACCATCCCATCAGATCCGATTTTTTTGGAAATAATGCCAACATTTTGCAAATTAGTTTTTAGAATTAATAAATTTCTTTCTGACTATATTTAAGCAAGTAAATAGTTGATAGAAACATTTTGTTATAAAATATCAATACATTTTATCTTCTCTATCAAACATTTAAAAAATGTATATTATATTGGTTATTATTCAATAGATACTGAATTAAATATATAGTATAAAGAAAAATATCAATCTAAAATAATTTCACAATATAACAATATAGTACTGTCAATTATTTATATTATAGGTCAGCTATGACAATTGTCAAAAGATCAAAAATCTGAAAAAAATCGATGTGGTGGAGAGGCCAACTTCATATAAGCATATTTAGCACTTAGGTAAGCTATTATAAATTAAATAAAAATATTATGATTTTCTATATATAATTAATATTTTACATATTATTTTATAGGGAATACAAAAACTGATTAATGGTTATGTTGCAGCGCAATTAAAATATTATTATAATTACTATCGTTGTTATTATTGCCCGGTACAATTCCCTCATTAATATCTATTCCTAATCTTTCCTTGATCGTTGACAATATCGCCAACCTATTAATTAATTGTATTATAATATAATAACTGTTGGACGTTGTTGTTGTTGTCTAGCGTCCATGGTGTTATATATTATTATTTTTGGGTGCATATTATTTAGTTTTTTGTATTGTGGATTTCAATGGCAATATCAAATGTTATCGTGAGTTTTATCATATATATTATTATCCAGCATTATTTATTTATTGAGTGAAATATTGTATTATTGAGTATGTTAATTAATGAAAGAAGAGTGTATTATTACCACGTAATTTCTTAATATTATAATAACAACGCATAGGGATATATATCATTTGTATAATTTTTATTATTATATTATTATTATTATTATTTGTTTATTAAAATTATTATAACATTATTGTATTATACAGAGATTGTTATTTAATTGAGAGATTTTTTCATGGATTGTTGAATTATTATTATTTTTTGTTTATTAATAAGTTTTTGCGTGTTTATTTAAAGTGTTACATTATTTGAGATTATTTATTATATATTAATGAAATTATTTTGATATTTTCAAACAGACATACCATATATTATTTATATCACATCGTATACTGGTTATTAATTTTTATATATTGCATATAATTACTGTTCAATATCAACACTATATTATATTATTTATAATTGATATTTAATTATTGTGCTAATAAGAAATTTTTATATTTTATTCTTATATGTTGTTTAAGTCAGATTATTATTAGAGATAAATAATTATTATTATTGTTATAAATATAAAAATAAGTTAACAGAAAATAGATTAATCCATATTATTTACTGAAAATTATTTTGAAACTATATTTACATGTTTTATATTGTTGTGATCTGTAAGTCAACGATCGCAAAGGTAATCTTTTCCTTACATGTTTAAATAATATTCGATTTCCGTCCTTCTTTAGTTGCCGGGTTAAGCAACATATATAACATATAATTTGTGGCCCCGGTTCCTCAACAGGTTATTTATATACTATTATATTCAATACAATAAATAAATAAGCATATTATAAAGAATATTTAAATCGTCTTAATATTAAATTTCGTATTTTAAATAATCCAATTTTTACCAATTTTTTTGTGTGATCCGGATATGAATTTATGTCTTTTGCTACCATTATTTTTGCAGTCGAATGGACCTGTATACAATAACAAATATTAATTATGTAAGTTAAAAATATTATTTCAGTTCTTCTTCTGCCTCGCCTTACACTCTCAACTATATAAGGTCGATCACTCTACACCTGCATAGATCTCAAATTCCATTCACGCATAAATCGCCCATTCACACCATCTAACTTCATATCACTCTCAGTGGCGTATTTACGGGGGGTCTAACAGGTTTAATCCCTCCCCCCCATGACCAATAAAAAAATTAAAAATTACTATTAATAATATTATTTTAGATTTTGTATTATAATGTATATACAGATATGTCATATATGTTCTGCAGAACATGTTTAATTTAATTTTTTTGTAATTAATTTTTTTATGTTATAAAACGAGGAGGAGGGGTTTGGTTTCATGAAAGCTTCCAGAAAAAAATTTGAACCCTGCCCCTTTTATAAATTGCTAAATACTCCTCTGATCACTCTATTTCCTGGAGGTAAATAAGACTATTAGTTTAATCTACAAAATAGTAGTTAAACCTATTTTGCAAAAATCAATAAGTATTTGTATTTTATTTTAATGTATCATAAGTTTTCTTAAATTCCCCCCCCCCCCCACACACACACACACACACACACACTCAAAATAGTTCCTGCGCCTCTGTAGGTAGATATCTCTATAAGTATATTTTATAATATTTCTATTTCCCCTATTAAATAGTACTTACATACTCCACTGATTCATATCAATGACGTAATTAAGGGGATTATAAGGAGTATAGATGCTCCCAGAAACTTAAATAATGTATAAAATGTATTATTTTCAGTTACAACTGTACTTGAAAATATGATGAAACATTTAGTAATGCGTGTAATATAATATCTCCCCCCCTCGAGATAAATTCACGACGTACGCTCGTGATCAGACAGTCGACGCGGTAACATATCCACCAGAACCTTAACCAAAACCACGACCACAATATCCAATCGATAACGAGCGAGACGTCGGCGTACGACGATTCCAGGGTGCCGCCCTCCACGACCAAAGACACGACGTCGTTCATCATGTAAACCTGGCCGAGCAACAGGTTGAACGTGGTGAGCATCAGGGGCACGGCGTACTCGCCGTTGAACAGCCGGACGAGACGGACGAGCCGGCAGTGGTCGGCTGTGGCCGCGGCGAACGACTCGGCCACAGCCGCGTCGTCGGTACGCTTATTGACTGCGTCGAACTCGTCGGCAATCGCATGGCACGCGGACACGTACTGGCATTCCATAATCGAGAACGCGAATGCGGTGACGGACGTTTGGACGTTTAACGTCAGCGCCGGAATGTTCGAGAAACTTCCGAACCTGTAGTGAAACATGAGCGCCAAAAGCGTGGACGCGAAAATCCGCGCGACGAAATCCAACAGGTGTCGGCCCGACTCCACGGTCCGGCCGCACGCCCCGTACAGCTCGTTGGCGAAATATGCGCTGCGCCCGGTGTTGAAAAACCTGCGGATCGCACACGAAATCAAATCGATTAAATTTAACCATGTTTATCATGGTTAAACCAGTGGTGCGCAACCTTTTTTGAACCACGACCCCACCCCCCCAAAAAAAAAATTATTTATTTTGATAAAACGACTCCCATTCCTATACCATCATCATGTAAATGTGTAATAGCACTTGTTATCGCAACATTAAGATATGACATAATATTACAATTGACACAGCCATTGACGGTATAAAATAATTTTACTTTCTATAAAACTATAAAATAATATGCATAGTGTATAACTTTTTCATTTGGTTTATAATTATTGGCGACCCCCTAATAACATTTTGCGATCCCCCAGGTTGCGCACCACCGAGTTCGTTTTAACGTTTGACAATAAAATTGTTATACATATTACCAATGGCTATTTTTATGTGTACTATGATACACTATGTGCAATACGAAAACACAAACGAACACTACGAAAAATAAAAGTACAATATATTAACAAATAAGGTAGAACCAAAAGCTACTAAGCAAAGATAGTTTCAAAGTGTTTTTTAGGTTTTCCTAATGCTTAGAAAGATGAAAACATGAATCAAAAATAAGATTTTTTTTTAATAATAAAATACATGCATCTAAGTAAAATATATGGAAATTAATAAAAATGTAAACAAATTATAGTGGCGTACTTAGGCATTTCTTTTTTGGAATAGGTAAGAAATTTAATTTCCCCCTTTTTTATAATTTTGAACACTTTTCCACATTAACAATGCATTTTTCACACAATATAGTATACGAGTTATGGGTGGGGGGGATTCCCCCATCATTTCCTCAATGGGTACACTATCATGGAAAATGTGCACTACGGAAAATCAGGAACAATAGCCACTGCATATTACCTATATTAATTTTGTACGATTAACTTTAGTTAATTCTAATAGGAATTTACAATTAATTATATAGGTACGAATAGGCAATTATAGCTATTGTGTTTTTGAGGAGTATAATAATTAAATTAATGTTAAAAACTAATAATAATTTGTATATATTAATTAAGAAAAATAATTTAAACATTTATAATATGTGCCTATTATCTATATTTTATTTCGACAACAATTTCTCCCCCTGTCAATATAATGTAAACGAGATGTTTTCATTGACATTTAAACTATATTTTAAAACAATTGTATTTTTACAAAATTACAAATAAACATAACTAATACATAATTTAACTATTAACTTGAATAAGTTAACACAAACAAGGGCGCCCGCAGTAATATCAACCGTGAGGTGTGCATAATACTTTTAAATTATTATAATTAATAATAATAATAAATATTTAAGTTATTATTATAATTATTATAATTGTTATAATTGTTATAATTATTCAAGAATAATTATTTTGTGATGGGTGACAAATCGTGATAATATAGATAATAAAATATTCAAAATTTTAAACTATAATTATTTAATACTTACATAAAAAAAAAAAATACTTTTAAAAATATTAATTAAAATACACTCTAATAGGTACATTGGCTCAAATAGAGGAGAAGGTATGCCCTCCGGTCAACCTTTGGGCACCCTTAAGGGGTAAACATAAGGTATTAGATTAGGTTTTTCGATTTTTTTCAATAATTAATATCATCTTTAATATTGATCTAGTTAAAATGAAAATATGGAATTAACAAGCGTTATTGTAAAAATCTAGGATCTTTTCAAAAACCGAGACTAAAATTATAACAAATGCAAATAATACTTACACGACTAATTATTAAAGATATTGAATAAATCTATACACACCCATGCAAATCAATATTTAACATTGTTCTTACTTAAACAATAATTATTTATTACTATTACACTTTAATCTTACCTGTCTATAAATAAAATTCCTATGTTAACATAATTGGATATTAGAATTAAGTATTGTGGGCTCATGTGTATTAAACTATCATCGAAATTTAATAACGAATTCAACACGAAACAGTTATTACCGAACATAACGATTGCTACAAAAATGAAACAATTACTCATTTCATACCGCCCGGATTTGTTGTTCCATATCAAAGACCAATTTCCGAACAAGAATGAACAAAAACACACGACCGGAATCATTTTCATGACTTAACAGGAAAAAATACAAACGTAAAACACTTATTCAAATTCGATGGATTATGTTATAAAAATTGATAAAAAAATAACAACACTATTTTAACGTATAATGAACAAGTTGACCCATTTAACAACAAAATAATGCATAACGTTAATGAATATATTTCATGAGCTATGATAATGGACTGGAACAAAATGAATAACAATACAATAACACAAAGGTTTAATTCTTAATTCTAAAAGGTATTCATTTACCAATTGTATATTTATAGATGTAACTGTATTTCTTATTATAATTATTTTTTTGTCATTAAAAAATAAAAGAATAATAATATTTTTTAGTAAACCCATTTATTTCTAGCTATTATCAATAGATAATTATTGTTTTGAATATACCTAGCTATTATAATTTGGATAAAATGTAATTATATTATTGTATTAATAACAATAGATATAATTCGACATTTCGACGTATCAAATTTATAAAAATTACTCTAAACTCTTAATATCATTTTACGCAACTACGCAATAAGTACGATTAAAATATAGATCAGTGAAAATTAATTGTTTAGTTAGTTAATAGTTATAATTATATATTTTTACAAAACAAATAATAATATATATTTTATCCATAAAGAATGCAACATACTGTTATTAATAAACATTATACACCATAAAAATAACAATAATATGATTTTTTGTACGAATATTTAGAATAATTATTTCTCTGGAATTATACGAAAATATACTTTAATGATATTATGTAATAAACTAATAACTATTGTTAAAACTTTAAAAATATACTTACACAACACAGTTCAATAAATGTCGATAAAAAATTAATAATAACAAAAATAATAAAAAACATTTTTAAAAAAAACCTATAATTACTAATCATTTTGTTAATATGTTTAACGTAGAAATGATTCGGCTACTTTCTAATTTCGTTTTGTTTTTGAAAGTCTGTTGGTTAGGTTAGTTAACATATATTTTTATAATATTTTTTTTTCTTTTTATTACATTTTATTTTTTAACACGTAGACGGGGTCTTATAAAAAGGGAACGATAGGTGATTGCCACTCTGAATAATTTGTACGTATTTTTTTTTTAATATTTAGCCATTTTGGAACGACTATACTCATAAACATAAAGTAACAAATTTAAAAGAAATATTAATAATTTTATCAATTTCATAATTAACATAATTTTTACATTTTAGGTGAGTAATAATTACTTTTATTTGTTGATTCGACCCCACCGCCTAAAATACCTCATTGATAAACATTTTTACATAGATCAAAAAGGTAATAAATACAAATGAAAGTAAATATATTTAGATGTTTAAATTCGTTCCTCCATCGATAAAATAGGTACCTATGTATATTATATCATTGTCTGACCTCATCCGATCGAAACGGTATGCTGTCAAATAGATGCCGCGTTATTGAGATCCCAGTAACTACTTTGATAAGAACTGTTATCTTTGACTTTTGCCGCCCCTGGGCAACACGATTTTGCCGCAACACCCCTCCTCTAAAAAACGAACACATATTTTTTTAAGTAAAACAGAAAAAAAAAATGTACCTTTATTTCTATTCAAATATAGATAGAAATACCTACATAATAAAATCATGAAATGCACCAAAGATTTAAGAAATATAATAAAATATTATATTTAAAACCTTCAATAATTTTTTTGTAATTAAATGTCGACTATTGACACGATGCTTGCCTTAGTTCTATATAAAAAAATTAATTAGATGAAATTTGCTGATCTAATAAATTTTTGACGCCATGGGCAATACGGAACGGTTGCCGGTAATCGAGTAATTTTTTAAATGACTTTTCATCAGTAGAAGATAATGTATAAGAAAATAGACTTAGCTACCACGGAGGTTGGAAGTAGATAAACTATATATGTAATATGTATTTATGTAAAGTTTGTATACCTCCGTGATCGTTACAAAACAATAGATACTATATTATTAGTTAAAAAACAATTATATTGATAATTGATAAATAAATGATGTTTTAAAATTGTTATCGTTTTATTTTTAGTTCGTAATAATATATAAATTTGTATTTAAACTTAAAATTAAGATAAGAAACAACAAAATATAAATACATAAATAGGGGGGGGGGGGGCCCCGGTAATTACACCCATGCTATCATAGTATCATACATACATATTATATTATATTATATTACAATTATATATATAATAAATTTATATAGTTATAACATAAATTATAATATTTCCCTTATACTACAATAGTTGTGAGAGTCGGGACTAGATAATAGATAATAAAATAGATAGATCTTTTAAATCCGCAGTAGAAAATTTAATTACGAGACAAATAGATTCACAGTTATATATAATAATTATTCTATAAATATATTTGGGATATCAATGACGGGGGTACTATATTTTGTCCGTACACCGATCGGAACAAACTATGAAATACGAACTAAACAATATTGAACAAACGCGACGCTAGATAGCACTGATATCGTAAATTCGTTGAGACGCGAACCACGAACGCGTCGTAAAAACTTTCCGGTATGCCGAGACGTTTTTCCTGTACTCTGTCCACAACTAGTCAATACTATCGATTGGATAACTCGTATTAAATAACATTGAACTCAATGCGTTTGGTTCGATTAACGGCAAAATTAGTTGTTCCGGTACAACGAATCAGTCGAATCAAGCGGGCGGTTCAATGTATAAGTACTAGACAATATCGAACGAAACGGCAAGATCATACTTCACAGGATCATTTCTGTAGTATGCATCGTCCCCTCCAGGTGCAAATCTGGAGTCGTTATCAGCCACGATGATGAGACTTGTCTATTTACCAGAGCGTGAGATAGCTGGCGGTCTACTGTTTGCAGTTATGACCGTTCAGCAACGATGATCGCAACCGATTCTGTCGGGAGGTAAGTGGACAGTCTGAGTGGTCTACTCTATAATATTGGAAAATTATATTTACAATACACATAATACATAAGAATTATTATAACATTTTTAATTGAAGCTTCAAACATGTATATAAATAATATACACTATTGATGTTATTACGTATGAACATTAAAAAAGTATTAATCTTGAATTCCTAAAATTAGCATTTCATCATTCCTTTCAATTAATTAATGAAACGCTTACTCAACATTTACTTTTCAAACTTTTCACTTTAGTATTTGATGAAAACTGGAAATCTTGAGAGGAATTATTGATGGAAGATGTTTTATTATGTCATTTAATTTAAGTTTCTTGATTATACACTGGTGTTTGGTTTGAATGTTTAAAATTTATTTTTAATACGCAGAAACACAATTTTTAAAATCATTTTTTGAACAAAATTTTTTTTTTTTTTTCTGACATCTCTAGCAAACGACAATTCTTAATCCATGTGGCATTTGGATCTATAAATATCATGTCAAAAATACAATTATCAAACAGAACAATAATGATCTACACTCTTCAAACCATGACGAAATAGATCATCACAGATTAAACCTATTCTGTAGTAAAATTAAAATTGGTAAATAACTGTGCTGAGGCACAAAAGCCATGCTTTGAAATTCAAATCTTCAACCAATAATTATATTCTATGATAATAATCATACAATCTGTGATAATAGTAAATCACGGTTATCTAATATTGATAACTACGACACAGACCTATGACCACGGTTTATACTACAGATAATAGATAACAGGCATTTTGTATTGATAACTTTATATATTTAATTTGAAAATCATGAATTTGAATTTAAGATATTCTATATTTTTTCGAATTAAATTGTTGACGGACTATACGGGGATTAAGGTTTTTTTTACTGTTTATATGATAATTGACATTTTACGTAGTTTATTTTTCATATCTAATTAATATTTGTTTTCTATATATCGTTCGAAAATTAAATCTAAAACACTATAAACGCATGTAAAATTTATTTAAATATTTATCTTTCTATACTTCAAACAATGGCATCTAGTTCCCAGAAACGAAAATCTATCGGACCGGATTCATACACCGATAGCATATGGAAACGTACAAAAGGAACTGTTAACCGCAAATTAGAACTTGCCAAGCCATACAGTTTCTTTTTGTCTGGTGTAAATTCCGATTCGTCAACGCACACTGAAGACTTGACATTATCCTTTCCAGGTACAATTTGGTGTACCTTAGTAGTGTTTTAGTAGGTACATTAATATTACCTTTGATTTTTATTGTGTTTATAACATTAGAACTCTTGGACAAGAGTCTTGGTGAGTTGGAAGAATCACTTCATATAAATTTTATGGTTGAACTTGGATGGCTTTTTGCTCAATATTTTATTACTGATCAAAGGTAACATGACAATAAGTAAATTTTAATTAAAAGATGTTTATTAATAATCATGTATTATTATTATTATTATTATTATTATAATTATTAATTTGTCTATAGGTATAGAGATGTTAATTAAAATATATTGGTTTTTATTATGCAATTTTCTCTTACTCTCAATACCACTATTAAGATTTTTTACTGTGTCAATATTTTATAAATTGATAACTAAAAATAAATGTATGCAATGTTTTTATTTTATTTATTTACGTAGTCAAATTTGTTGATTTATGTTCATCTAGGGGAAAATTAGTAACAATTCTATATGAACATTGTGATACAGATTTACATGCGTTGGAAAAAGCGAAGAAAATTCCAAATTTAAGATATGAATATATAAAACCACCAAATCCATTTGGTCACCATCATAGGTTGGTTGTGACAAAAATTTTGTATTTATTTATTTTAAAATGTTTTGGAATTCAATATTTCAGTAAATTATCAATGTTTGCTTACACTGATGGCAGTATCCGTGTAGCCGTTATGACTGCAAATCTTCGAGAATTAGATTGGACCAATTTAACACAAGGGTACAAGAATTATTTTATTACAACAAAATGTAAAATTATTAACCTCTATTTAGTAATTTATTAATTATAGTATTTGGGTAAGCCCAAAATTTCCATTGAAAAACAAGAATGATAAATCTGATGGTGATTCCAAAACTGGGTTTAAAAAAGATATCTTACGGTATTTACATTCTTATAATAAACCAATATTGAGTCAATGGATACAGAAAATTGAAAAGGCAGATTTTTGTGAAGCAAAGTAAAAACCTGTACACTTATCAATAATATAAACTGGTACATAATAATAAAACAAAACTTATTTGTGTGTAGTGTTTTTTTTATATCTAGTGTTCCGGGGAAGCATTATGAGCCAATATGGGGTCAAACTTACTTGAGAAATATTTTAAAAACACATGCTCGCCTACCATCTGGTACACCGTCTGACTGGCCTTTAATATCTCAATGTTCTTCTTTGGGCTCTTTGGGGATCAATGATAAAGAATGGTTAAAAACAGAATTTGTTGAAAATTTATCTGCTTCCATCCACAGTGACACAAATAAAAGCAGTATTCCTTTCAACCTGGTTAGAAAAACATCTTTAAAACATTTTACTCAAATAATTAAATTTACACTTTATAGATTTATCCAAATAGGGATAATGTCTTAAACAGTTGGGATGGACCATTCAGTGGTTTCTGTTTACCATATAGTAATAAAGTACACCTAAAGCAATTATGGCTTAAGAATTACATGTGGTATTTATCAAATTATTTATTTAACTGAAATAGATTCTATAACCTATATAATAATAATTTTTTTTTTATAGCAAATGGATTAGTAATTCACGTCGACGAACAAAAGCCATCCCTCATATAAAAACTTACTGCCGAATTTCACCATGTTGTACAGAAATGTCATGGTTTTTACTAACTAGTGCTAACTTATCAAAAGCTGCATGGGGTAAAACAATTAAGTCAGATAAAAGCAATTATATAATGTCGTACGAAACTGGAGTTCTTTTTTTACCTCAATTTTTGGTAGTTATTTATTTTTTGATTTATGAAGTTTTAGTTTAAAATGTATATTAATTATAAATATTTTTTTATTTTATTTTGGTAGACTGGATGTGATACATTTTCTTTAATCCATGATGATAAAAATCTTTCTAGATCACCATCTTTCCATCTACCTTTTGACTTACCATTATCTCCATATTTAAGTACTGATGAACCATGGAGAGCAGATATGTCACCTTAGTGTATTATATTAATTTATTAATAACTTTGTATATTTTTTTATAACATGAAATTTAAATAATTATGAACTTTACTTGCAAAATTATTTATTATTCTACTTATTATATTTAATATGTGTTGTATATTTTTAAAGTCATTATTTTATATAAAGTAATTAAATGGTTTATTGAACCAACAGATTAAATGTTTATAAAATATTGATTGTTAATTAATTTTTTTCCAACTAGATAAATTTATTATATATACGTATATATATATATATATATTATAAAATTGTCTATTCAACTCTTGAAATGTAGTTTTAAAAAAATTATAAAATTAGCTCATGTTTTTAAATGAAAATAATAATATTTTTCATTATTTAAACATTTATGAAAAAAATAAACGATAATAAATCGATATTTAATATATTTAATCTTATAGGGTTAATAATTATTATCCAATAGTGGTAATTTGTTAAAATAATTAAGTAAAATTAAGGAATTAAATATTTCATTGTTTATTATTTTTGGGCAGTTGATAATTACCATTTTTAAATATAATTGACAAAATTATTTAATTAAGAGAACGTCATACCAAAACAAGAACGCAAACAATAGATCATAGAATATGCTTTCATTACTTTTGTAACATCACAAGCATGCGAAGACCACACATCACTCAGCTGATATGGGTGATGTTAGACTACAAATGAAGAGTGCGTTTTATTGTTTCATGAACCTTCGTACTGTGCATGTCGCATAATTATAGTTATTTTAGGAATAATTATTATTACGTATTAGTGATGGGAACAATCAAATGATTTTGATAATCAAGATATGAGTAATCGAGAACTCTCCAAAAAATCTCTCATTTAGTATTTTAATATTCAAACATCAGGAATTCAGTACCTACAACCATTGATTATAGAATAGACTTCTATAACCAATGCTACAACCTACTATATTTTATATAATGTGTGTAAAAGTTATAAATATTAAATGTCTAATATTATAAAATTACTAATTTAATCAAATATTTAGGTACAAACCATTATAAAGTACTTAATTTATGTTCATGTACGTACTATGTTATTATATTATACTAATGGACTCGTAAGTAATAAAATATTAAAATCAATAATTTTTCAATTAATTATTACTAAAAAAAATTCATTTAGTTACACCATTGGTAAAATATAAATTACAATGAAATATAATCATTTAATAGGTTTCCATTTTCAATGTGTAGAAGAATATTAATAAAAAATAATAATTAATTATCTATTTATATGACAAAATATGAATGGAGATTGACAGATTGTTTAGTTCATTTTAATGTCTTCTAGAAAACTGATATTAAAATATTTGAAATGTCATATTATCATACCTATTAAACTGATAAATATATTAAAAATTAATAATAGTACCTAAATTAATTGGTTTTATGTTTATATTATTAAATTACTATTGTGGGAATATAAAATATTTTATCTGCAATAATTAAGCAAGAAATTGAATTTATACCTAAATAAAATTGGTCAATATTATGATTCAAATTTATCACAACATAAATTTAGTAATTCATAATTTAAATTTGATCAAAATCGTATATTGAGGGAAGCATGGACAAAAGAAATAATAAAGTCATTACCTACTCATTATATTATTCAATTACAAATATTTCAAGAGAAAATAAAGTTTATACTGCTTATAGTTGATACTAGATATTAATATATTATTATACTGCATTACTACCATAACGAGTAATTTGTTTTGTTTAAGTCACTCCCCTTCTTGGGGCGTTCAGATTGAGAATTTTATTGTAGAAGACGTTCCAAAGCGTTGACACTTGGGCGGAGCCCTACGAAATACCATAAGGTCACTTACCTAGTTATGGAACCAGTGTTAACGGTTAGTGTCTGTTTGTCCATAAACGAACGAATGATATCCACCAGGTGTGATTGGACGCAACGGCGGATTGGGCCGCCGGGACAATTCACGGTGAGCCAAATAATATGTTATAATTTTGAGCCGATATTCATTCACGTAATTAATAAGTATTACGTAAATATAATAAGTATTAAGTGTGGTTAGAACATTCAATCGAATAACAATTATTTTCTATTTTGGTCGGCTACAGCCACAGCTTGTCACAGAATGAAATATATTTTATATTATACATAATATAGCCGGCGCCGGGAGTGGTCCAGGATGGGCCGCGGCCCACCCTAAAATCTTCTCGGCCCCAACCTGGCCCTCCCGGACATAAAGTTCTGGTGCCACCACTGAATATAGCTATAGCAGTAATATTATTGCCCTTACTATTCTAAAAACAAATTTCCACCGAAATTTTTCGAAATATTAACTTAATTGAACAATGTTATTTTCCTCATCAAATCAATAGATAAGCTACTTACATGATATTAAATACTAATTACAAAGAAAAAATGTAATTAATTTTGAGTCGAAGTTTTGCCAAATAATGACCAAACCTAACCATCCACCCACACCTTTTTATCATGAAGAAGATGCTTCATAGGTACCCCCATGTCGCCACCACTGATGGTATATAATCTAATATAATGCTTATATTTAAAAACTGTTTATATTATTATTATTAACGTTTAATTCGTGTTGTTTTTTTACAAGCCTTTATTACTATTTATTTAAATTATTATATTCTATTGTCAAACAATAATATTTTTAAAAAAAATTAGTAAATAATAAGTAAGTATTAATATTAACTTAAAAGTTAAATTTAATATCATAATTATTGTATTATTTATAATAATTCATTATTATACACAATATTATGTCAAATAAAAAAATACACATGGACCGACTTTATCGTAAATTTCCGGGCCGAAATTTTTAATCTATCCGCCACTGTTTGGACTTTCCTGTCGCCAATACCATGGCGCACTATTGAAGGCATTTTTAGCATCCAATGTGACTAAGACACAGTATGGTGGGCCATGGTTTGCCTATTTTACAGCTTTTGAGTACTTTCTCCATAACGTCTTTCATAGATCTACTCTTTCGGAATCCAAACTATTAGGGACTTAGACATTTAAATTTCCCACCCAGAAATACATTTAATTTGGTGAACAGATGACAATCCGATGGTGCCAGATCAGACGAATAAGGCAGGTAATTAAAGATTTACCATCCAAACGAAGTGAGTAGCTCCTGAAAAAAATCGCGCTGTAAAGGACTTGGCATTGTTGTGAAGGACAGAGACTCCACGGCCAGTGCCGTGCTAACTTTAATTTACGCCCTGGGGCATTCATATTTGGCGCCCCTCGATTCGGATTGGGGGGGCCCCCGGCATTTCATTTTTTTTCACCCATTGTAAATAGAAAAAAATGTTTAGAAAATAACGCATATAATTTTAAAACAACAAAATATAATAGGAAGAATCGTTAGAACATCTGAACACGTATCACACACACAGGTTGTCATCTCCTACTATAGTCTATGGTACTATAATCATTAATATCATATTATTATAATTAAATGGAGGTATCTGAATATGACAATCGGCAAAGTAAAGACACTCTGAGTTTCATAAATTATTTTAGTTTTGGTGTTGTTGCAAAGAGTCTGGCACACGCAACTCCGCACCCCGCGACTCATACCATTATCCAAATAACAATTAAAACCATATTTACGAAATTGTATAAAGGCAATAACAATTATTTTTAAAATGGATAGGTATTATGGTATAGAATATACAAATAAAATATATCGTATTCATACAATACGCAATAACAAATAGGACAACCATCATGAAATAATTAAAATAGGTGTACAAATATATTTAAATTACATCTAAATTAATAATTATACTTTTACAAAATCAAATATTATAATAGGCGCCCCAAATTTTTCGTAAATTTTGGCGCCCTAGGGCACTTGCTCCTTTTACCCCCCCCCCCTTAGCACGGCTCTGTCCACGACTTAATATTTTCGAATATTTCTCCTCAGATGTTTTTAAAATGTTGCAGTATGCCTCAGCATTGGTGGTTTGTTCTTTAGGCATGAATTAAACTAGAATTGCTCCCTTACGATTCCAAAACACTGTTGCCATAATTAATTGGTATGTATCGTCACTGAAGTGATTGTCTTTGGGACTCTTGGATATGCCTAGCTGCAAATCCAGATTTCATCCCTAATGTTACAATTGAATTAAAATGATCCAAAAATTCGGATAGCACACGATCGGTATGTGACGGGAGAGTGAGTCGACCTTTAAAAGTTCAAAACTGTGACTTGTGACTAAACCATAGCAAACAGATGAATCTTTTTTAAGACTAAAAAAATTTAAATGACTAAACAGAACATCCGATAAACACGTGTGTGATCACAACCAAAATTTTTTAGAATTTATTATCCCCTAAAAGACAGGTATGCCAATTTTGAAAAAAAACAATTTCTTCTGGCCTATAAAATTCATGTAACCTTTTTTTCTGGATGGCCTTCGTTATTTACATTATTAATATTGTAAATTAATCAATTTGTAATTTTGTATTCAAATAAAATACCTACCTTAGACTTATGAATCTATAACACTATAACAGTAACAAATTATTAACAATAATGAGTATATATATTATTTAATATAAAATAATACAATGAGATTATGCATAATAAATTAGTTTAGTTATAACTTATAAATGATACTAATTATTATGAAAATCGTATTTTGTAATAATTATGATATGTAGTAATGTAATTATAAATTAGATCGAACCATTCGAACGGATTTATCATTCGATTTTTATTGAATTGCGATAAAAACTTCAATGATAAATTTAGTAATTATTAACAAATAATAATATATACATAATATATTATTTTAATCTATGACGTTACAATAATTAATATGTACTTTTCAGTTTTCTTTTATTATTCGTATCAACCATATCGAAATTATTTTAAAAATGTTCAAATTCCTATTTATTATTTACACTTTACAATAGCCGGCAGCGGGAAGATATAATAACAATTATAATATTATATTGATAACGAACTGTGCGTCTATGCAACAGGTTCACTTATTGCCAATGGTAATTCCGAATTAATTATTTTAAACTTATGCACATCCGTTATTTAGCGTTTCAAATTCATAAAAGTTGATTAGTTATCCATTTAATTTTACATTAATTTCGCTGTCTAACAACCACTATGTCCGGAGAAATTGGAGCCAAAGTGCTGTCTGGCACTGAGCTATCTAAGTAAATATTAATTTGTTTTTAATTGCATTCTTAAGTACCTACATTATACAATTTATTTTTCTTCTTGTCTATTAGAGAAATAAAAATTCGTTTAAAAGAACAAACAGCTGTACTGGCTGAACGATTTGAAGGATTTAAAGTACGCCTTGTCATTATTCAAGTAGGAGGACGTAATGACTCCAATGTATACATTAGGCAGAAAATCAATTCTGCGACTGAAATTGGTGTGGTGGCAACTCATGCTAAATATCCTCAGACCATCACTCAAAATGAGGTGTGCATTAAATTGATGTCATTTAGTTTTATATTTATTAATTACATAAATACAAAAAATAGTTGTTTTAAAACAATTTTTTAATATTATCATTTAAAACAACATATTTTAATTTTTTAGTTATTATCTGAAATCAATAAATACAATAGTGATTCGTCCGTGCATGGTATTATTGTTCAAATGCCATTGGATTGTATAGAAAATATTGATTCACATTTGATCACTAATGCTGTTTCTCCAGAAAAGGATGTTGATGGGTAAACATAGCATATATAACTCATAAATTTACAACCGATCTAAAAGAAATTTTCAATTGTTATAATTGTAGCCTAAACATTGTCAATGAAGGTCGCGTAGCCATTGGTGATTTAACTGGTCTAGTACCATGCACTCCAAATGGAGTTATTCAATTAATTAAAAGGTATTCATTTTTTGTATATAATTCTTAGTTAATTATTTCTATATTCTGTTATAATTTCAGAAGTGGTATTGATATTGCTGGAACACGTGCTGTTGTGTTAGGTCGCAGTAAAATTGTTGGAGCACCTGTTGCAAGTTTACTATTATGGCACAATGCTACAGTAACAATTTGTCATTCCAAAACCAAAGATATTGAAAAAGAAGTGTGTTAGAAAAGCCATAAAATTTGTACGTTTTACATAATTATAATGCTCTGTTTAGATATCCAAAGCAGATATTTTAGTAGTGGCAATCGGCAATCCAGAATTTGTTCATGGGTCATGGATAAAACCAGGAGCAGTAGTAATTGATTGTGGCATCAATACTATTTCAGGTAAATATTTTTATCTTTACCAATTATATGTATATATAATGTTCATCTAAATCTTAGATTCGTCAAAAAAATCTGGTTATCGTTTGGTTGGAGATGTTCACTATCCTTCAGCTTCTATAGTAGCATCAGCAATAACACCAGTACCAGGTGGTGTAGGGCCTATGACTGTAGCTATGTTGCTATCAAATACTGTAAAAGCAGCTACAAAATATGCAAACATTATTTATAAGAGCCAATGGAATTTAAGAGTACTTCCATTAAAACTACAAAGACCAGTGCCTAGGTAAATCTGAAAAATATTTGTTTAAAAATATGATATTAAAAGTGTTTTCTTGTTTTCAGTGATATTGAAATTGCTAAAAGCCAAGAACCAAAGAATATAATTGAATTGGCTAAAGAAATAGGCTTAGAAGAATCTGAAGTGATTTTATATGGTAACAAAAAGGCAAAAATCAGTTTATCAATTTTGGATCGTTTAAAAAATATTAATAATGGAAAATATATTCTTGTCACTGGGTATGAATAATATATGAAATGTATAACCTAATCTAACCTAACTTTCTTTGGAAGTCTGAAAGGTTGTTTACCAGGGGTGTCCGCAGAAATTTTTCAAGGGGAGAACAAAATATTTTCATTTCACTTTCCAAGTAGTGCTAAATTATGGTTTGTGAAATGTTTTCTTTCATAGGTGTAGGTAATTTAGTAACCTAATAGTTATTAAAAAATGTTTATTTTGTATTACATAGTGATTATAATAATTGACCCTAAAAAACCAGGGAGGCAAATGCGTCTTTTGCCCCTCCTCTCTGCGGACGCCCGTGTTGTTTACTTCTCTCAAAGCCTAATATAATTCTTAGACAAAGTATTCTCTTTTCTATTTGTATAATTTTTAAATTTTAAGTACCTAATGTTTATAATATAAATAATGGATAGTCTTCATCAAACTTAAGTAAATTAATTTAATTAAAGTCTGTACAATTATATAAAAAATTAGAATAATTTGTTTATTCTAATTTTAATATTATTAACAATGCATAATTTATTGTTATGAGTTATCAATTCAAATTAAATATTTCCCATAATTAACAGATAGTAGTTACTAGTTAGCATTGATCATATTATAGATTAATTATAATTCTATTATAATTGAAATTAAATTATTAAATTGTTAGTAAATGTTGAATTATGTATGTATATAATCAAGGTTTTAATTAGCCTAAGTGCCGTTATAGGTCCACAAAAAATTTCTGCCCCTCCACCCTCAAAAATATTGATAAGTAATACAATTTTTAACATTTTATACATTATTTTCTCCGTATAAATTGCCACCCTAGGCCCGGGGCTCACAGGCCTATGCATAAATCCGCCTGTAAATACTATTTATTTTTAAATAATTTTTAACAATATTTTTTATAGAAATTAATAATAAATACTTTTAAAAATTAGGAACAATTTGTTATTTTACTAGTTTTGCTTTAAAAAAATTAGAATTAAGATATAATATAATATATTACATAGAAAGTAGTTTGGTAATATAAAACAATGTAACTAAAATGTTCTACTAAAAAATATAAATATCTGTTAGTGTTATTTGTGTACATCTTTAATTTTTATATGTTTACCTTTAATGTTTTGATGATATGGAATATATTAAGTTGAATTATTTTATATTTATGAAATCTATGTAATATTTTATATTACACAATGTCATATTTAATTGGTTATGTCAAACATATATATATATATATATTATAATAATTGAAAAATAAAAATAATGTTAAAATATAATTTATAATTATTTGAAATTTGGGTTAAAATTCTACTCAGTTAGCGATACAATACTCTAAAGTACAAAAACCTGTTTCAGCATAACACCAACTTCTTTAGGTGAAGGTAAGAGCACTACAACAGTGGGGCTTGTTCAAGCCTTAGCAGCGCACTTAAAAAAAAACACTATTGCATGTTTGAGACAACCTTCACAAGGACCTACGTTTGGAATCAAAGGTTTGTGAAATTTAAAATATAAAAATAATTTAAATATATTTTTAGTTATAATATTTATGTTTCTAAGGTGGCGCTGCTGGTGGAGGTTATTCACAAGTAATACCAATGGAAGATTTCAATCTTCACTTAACTGGAGACATACATGCAATTACAGCAGCAAATAATTTGATGGCAGCACAGATTGATGCTCGTATGTTCCATGAAGCTACCCAGAAAGATCAAGCTTTATATGATCGCCTTGTAACTGTAAACGGTGTACGTAAATTTTCAAAGATACAGTTGAAAAGATTAAAAAGGCTTGGCATTGACAAGATTGACCCATCGTTGTTGACTGCTGAAGAAATCAATTCTTTCGCTAGGCTTGACATTGATCCTAACACAATATCTTGGAATAGAGGTATATATAAATAATAATTTAATATTTTTTGTATATGTTTAATTGAAAATTATATAATTTTTAGTAATGGATACAAATGATCGATTCTTGCGTAAAATAACAATTGGCCAATCACCAACTGAGAAAAATTATACCAGGGAAACCTGTTTTGATATATCTGTTGCTAGTGAAATCATGGCGGTTTTGGCACTGGCTAAAAATATCAAAGATTTAAAAAAAAGACTATCCAATATTGTGGTTGCACAAAATACAAAAGGTAAAGATATTACTGCAGACGACTTGGGCTTGACTGGCGCTTTGGCAGTCCTTTTGAAAGATGCTATTAATCCGACATTAATGCAAACTCTTGAGGGAACACCGGTACTGGTACATGCTGGCCCATTTGCCAACATTGCTCATGGTGCATCATCCATTCTTGCAGATTTGATGGCTTCTAAATTAGTTGGCCCAGATGGCTATGTTGTTACTGAAGCTGGTTTCGGATCAGATATTGGTAAGTCTGATATAAAAATATGAAGATAAGACAAATATAACAAAAATAGAAACCAACAAATTATAATTTTTGATAGGCATGGAAAAATTTTTCAACATAAAATGTAGATATTCTAACCTTATACCCAGGACCATAGTGTTAGTATGTACTGTCAGGGCTTTAAGAATGCATGGAGGCGGAACAATAAATCCTAATAAGTCTGTGACTCCAAAAGAAAATGAAGTAATTGAATTATAAATCATTTATTCTGTACTATTTAATAAAATTTGTTATATTTTTTTGACAGGAAGCATTGTATAAAGGTGTCGCAAATTTACAAAAACACATTAGTAATGGCATTAAATTTGGTGTTCCTATAGTTGTATCCATAAATGCTATGAAGGCAGACACTGAAAACGAATGGAAAATTATTAGAGATGCAAGTCTCCAAGCTGGTGCAATGGATGCGATTGTGATCACACACTGGGAAAATGGAGGGTTGGGAGCTGTAAAATTATCTGAAACTGTCATTAAAGCCAGTCAACAACCTCAACAATTCAAGTAATTTATACAAATATTATTTTTTAACAAGTTAATTTTTAGTTTGGTTTGCTTAGGTTTTTGTATGACTTGAGTATGCCATTGCAGCTTAAAATTGAAACAATTGCAAAAGAAATGTATGGAGCGAAATCTGTAGAGTTCAATGAACAAATTCTAAAGAAATTGAGTACATATGAATCAAAGGTATAACAATGTCATACATAATATAAATTTATACATAATAGTTCCAAAACAATTTGTTAAATTAATATTTCTTACTTATTATTAGTTTCCAAATTATTAGCTTTTGAGAACTCATTGATTAGTGTTATGTTATTAAATACTTATAGGGATATGGGGAATTACCAATTTGCGTGGCAAAAACAGCATTATCTTTGAGTGGAGATCCAAATCTAAAAGGTGTTCCTTCAAATTTTGTACTCCCTATAGTGGATGTTTATGTGTCTGCGGGTGCTGGATTTATTGTGACAATAGCTGGAGATGTAATTTATAACATTTGATTTATTTATAGTTTTATACATTGATTTAATATAAGTACATAATATTTATTATGTGTTTAGATATCAAAAATGCCGGGATTATCAACTCGTCCTAATATTTATGATATAGACCTAAACACTGAAACAGGAGAAGTCATCGGTTTGTTTTAAGCCATCTCATATCTATGAATCATACACTATAGTGCCATATAAATGCTTGACCAAAATACAAGCATTATTCATTATCACATTTACTATATATTGATAGAAATTAAACTGTTTATTATACAACATTGTTTATATTTTTTAATATTTTATATCAAATATATAAATCAGAACATTTTTTTGTATATTCTATACTATGCACAATTTTTTTAAAATGTAAATTGTTTGATATAAATTAAAGTTTTACTAAAACCTAATAACCACCTAGGTGTTACCTACCTAATAATTCTTACTTCTTTTATACTGCTGACATCAATGTCATATTATAATTACTCTAAATATTATAATATTATTACTCTATTGTCTTTTAATACATTTAAATATTTTAAATTGTAGATTTTAATTAATATTTAAAAAAAGTGGGAAAGGCCGATTGTGGACATTCCTCCTTCGTACCTTCGGTCCTCAGAGAAATTATTAAGATTTGAATGCAATGATATTGCACTAGAAAATATGATTCTGAACAAATCTCAATATATTACAATATATTATACTGATAATCCATTCTAAAATTTACCACGATGTAAATTACATATGTAAATATGCAAAAGAAATTTTAAATCCCTATGATCAATATTCAAGAAGTTATCATTTCATGATAAAAATTGTCAGTCACGATTTTCAAAATATTTTATAAATAGATTTAATAGTATATGAGTAGGCTTCTATAAAAGTTTCATATCTTTAAACCAAAAACTGCAGGTAATAATAAACATTTATGGAAAAATTCAAAGCTTTATATTTAACCAAAAAACAAACCAATCCATTTCAAAATTAATTTCATTCAAAATGTTTGGGACATTCAAAAAATAAGCTTAATAAAGTACCAAGAGGACACGATTTTCTACCGAAAGCATACCCCACTATGATAATCGGACAATTATTTCTATCCGAAAAAATGTTTTCATACATAAAAAAAAAACATCTTTGTAAAAACAATACATTCTTCGCTCCACTCAAAATCTAAAATTATATTATATTCTATACTCTATTCAAAAGTAGAATGCACTGCTTTGCATATCCAAATGATAGCCTGCAGAAATTTGTAACCTGATTTTCTCTTTACTATGCAATAAATTACTACCGGTTACTAAAGCAGATGTGTGGCGCCTGACGAAAACTGGTCGGGTGGCCGGTGCATTCTACTTTGGAATAGAGTATATACCAACATTCATTGCTATACTCCATTCCATAAGTAAACCAGCTAAATTTGCATACAGAATTACCAACTATTAATTAATTTAAATTAATAGTGTTAGGTACTTTAATTTTTAACTTAATAAAATAAAATAAAACAATTTTTAACAGGATTATAATTTATCTACATTTATATTATGATGATAAACACTAGCTAAAATTATCTATTTAATTTTGACGGCTGCCCTGAGACGTGCTGATCGGCTTCTAGGATTTGACTCAATCTCTTCAACAGTTGGAGTGATAACATGTTTATGGATTTGATACCAACAAGTGTCATTGACCGTTTCTAGAAACTCTTTATCATAGGCCTGCATTGGATTGATATACTTTAAGGGTATGGTATTAGCAACATTGTTGTTGACGTTACCCTGGATATGCCGTTTCACAATTGTGTCTTCAAGCGAATGAAATGCTACAGTCACCATAATGCCCCCAATTTTTAAATAACGATTTGCCAATACAATACCATGATTTATCTCGTTTAATTCATTGTTAACAAATATTCTTAATGCTTGGAATACTTTGGTAGCTGGATGTGCTGGTCTCTGTAACATGTCACATCGCATTTCATTGTCGCACACATTTTTTACCAACTCGCAAAAATCATGTGTGGTTTTCAATTGCTTGAATAAATATCTGAAATATATCAATTTTTATTATTTCACTAGATAATACTTCAAATGTCAGGGTTATGGAAAAAAAGTACTTGAATTAAAAAAAAAAAAAAAAAACAGAATTTGTAAATTGTAGGTATAATTTGATTATATAAATAAAATAGACAATGTTGATAGTAGAAAAAAATGATATTTTCTAGAATTATAATTTCATATTTTAATTTACCTTGCTTCAATTACAGCATTAGCAATTTTTTTTGATTGTTTTTCTTCTCCATATACTTTAAATATTTTGTAAAGGTCTGCTTGATCAGCTCGAGCTAATATATCTGCTGCAGTTAAAGTCTGTTCTTCGGGATCCATTCTCATATCTAAAGGTCCATTTTTACTAATTGAAAATCCTCTAGACGCTGTGTCAAATTGCATTGACGATGCACCAAAATCAAATAAGATACCATCAAAACTATTCATTTTACGACCTAAATTTTTTAACAGAATTGGCAAGTCACTAAACTTGCCTTTTAAAGGCACCACTCTATTTGGATAACGATCGGACAGTTTTTTGGCCATAGTACATGCAGTGGGATCTCTGTCCAAACAATAGACAACTGTTGTATTATTTTCTTGCAGAATCCTCTCTGTATGTCCTCCAGCACCAAACGTCATATCTATGATACAATGGTCCTTTTGTGGTGAAAGGTAATTAATTGTTTCCTCCAGCAGTACTGGCTTGTGAGGCCTGTTGCTGAGATGGCGTACTGATTTTACGTTTAAATTTGTTAATAATTTTACTAGAAAAGCTTTCATTATAGTTTTTTAAATAGTCCAAAGATTCTTTAGATAATACAGCTGTGCAACTATGAACACTAAGCCCGGATGCTGACGATTGGATGGAACGTGGATACTTGTTGCAATAATAATTGTCGGCAAGTCGTTTAAGGGATTCGTATTTCTTCATACACTTAGTGGCGTCACCTCGAAAAGTATCACCCAAACTGAAAGCTACTCCCACTTGATGACGTAAATGTTCACCCAAATCCCTACACATAAAATATTATTAAAACAATGCACATGTTAATAATTTAGGTACATAGTCTTACGCACTGATGTAAAAATTATGGAAATTCAAAAAAAGTATTTACCTGCCTGGTTTACTTGGGTCCAGAGGCCATTTTTTTAACAGATTCAAGTAATTTTTGTAAAGATTGGCCATCTGAAACGAAAAATATCACATTTACGACCGTTATTAATGGTCAATGGTACAAAAGTAATTAAAGACTCAACAATTTAAATGTAGCAATTTGTGTTTGTAAATTGGTTTTTACAATAATACTGAGTAATGACTTTTAAGCAATGATATACTGAGATTTGAGATCACACTTCAGAGATATCGCCATATCATTATTCAGTAATTGTATGATAGCGTAGTTATGATGATACCACCATAGAACATTAATGTTCTATGATATCACATAACAGATAATCGTGATAATTTATCACTGATAAACAGTTGCTCTATAATTTAGTATTATCACAGATTATGTGAAATGTAATGGTATTATCACAGATTATATGAAACTAAAGATTATACTATTTATAAATTTATTATAGATTTATGAAATTGTAAATAGAGAAGACCATTATGTTATGCTATTAATAGAATAAGACTAATGAATAGGACTAATGTTATATAATATAGTATTATGGTTCTGTTAGACTAACTATATTTTTGATTTGGGATCTATCGACACTTTAAGGACTATAGTACATCCTATAATATAAGTATACTACTAATTAATAAGTTCAGTGTCTTTTTAATGGGTATAACTGGTATAAGGTATTAATGTTTTTGACTCAATTATAACACGAGTCCTAGCTAAAATATAGTAAATAATGTTATTTTGACGTTGTTTTTACCATTATACGCACATATAGAGACTAAAAAATAAACTAGGTAGAGAAGATTTTTTATACATTGTGGACAGTTGGTTTTAATTTTAACTTTTTTTTTAAGATATGGAACAAAAGAAGAAAATTAGTGGCAGTAAATGTTCAGTAAAACATTGCGTAAACACATATGCAAACACTATTGGTGTAAGTTTTTTTTCTTTACCTAAAGACTTGGAAAGGCAAGTATAATTCATCATTGTTTTGCCCTAGTTAATACTATACTTTAATCTATAATTATATATAATTAGACGTGCCAAATGGATTGAGAACTGTCGTTTGCAAGAGCTGTATAATAAAACTACATTTAATTCATATCTAGTATGTCAGGATCATTTCGAGAATAAAATGTTTCTTAATATCAATCAGAAGAATAGATTAACCTATTTTGCTGTTCCTACATTATTAAATGGTAAATATAACATATATATATATATACACAAATACAGTAATTAGAATGTTATGTTGCAAAAATGATGGTGATTGCATACATTATGAATGTTCATTCCATTATTATTGTAACATAATATTCTGATCACCATTATTTAACAAATCTCAATTTTAGATGAAACACTAACTAAGAAAGTAGATATTGAGAAATCAAATGATTAAAGCCATTTAAATACGAAGTTAACAAAAGATTTTGATGAAGTACTAATTAAGAAGGAAACTACTAAGACAATTAATAATAAAAGCAGTAAAAATATGTGTATACCTTTAAATGAAGTGCTAACTAAGAGTATAAATTCTAAGATAATAATTAAAAACAATAGCAGTTTAAACACAACAATTAATGGTAATTTATTAATTAATTAAATTTAATATACCTAAGAAATAATTTATTTAGAAATATAATTAATATTATACTTCTAATAAGTGCATAAAATAAATATATTGTATATGTAGATTAATTGATTTGAATACTGTTTTAGGTAATATGTTAATTAATACTCGAATTTCTCAACTCAAACAAATTTAACCCTTTATGAGATAAATGCAAGAGAACAATTGAAATATGCTAAAAAACATATTAAAGATTTGAAATTAAAAATAAAAAAATTAAATAAATCATTAATACAAAAAGACTCTGTAGAAATTTTTTTAGACTGTTGTCAAAAAATGTTACCCTCTAATTTAATTTTCATTATTAAAGCTCATTTAATGTGTGAACAAAGAAAACATAATGGATTTATTCAAAAAAAATGAAAGAATTGCATTATCTATATATATATATATATATATTAAGTCCAATGGCATATGATTTTTTAAAAACAAAATTTGCATTACCCAATATTAGTACTTTAAAACAAATGACATCAAAAATTGAGTTTCTGCATATTAAAACTAAATTTAAAAAATACAAACCATTTACCAGTATAAAATCAAAAAACTATAAATTAAATAACAGCACAAAAAAAAAACATGTTGCATCAAAATAATTTCTCAAGATTCCTAGTCCTCAAACACTGAAACAATTACTAATTGCAAAAATGATGAAATTCTAATTTTATCAATTCAAGAATAAAACGTGCATTTTTTATACATAATTGAATTTATATTGTGTATATAGTTTTACTTTATTTTAAAATGTTAAATTATATATAATTTTATAATATATTTATAATATCATAATGTATTGAAAAATTTGTGTTGACATCATGATATACCAAGATATAACCGTTACATGGTTATAATATTATATGTACAATTTTTGTTTTAATAATAAATTATGTTAATATTTATAATAAAATTAATTAATGGAAATCAGTATTGTATTTATTTATTTCAGTTAATAATTAAAGAATAAAATGTATACATGTTATAAAATATGAACATTAAAATAATTTATTATTTATAGAATATTACACACAACTATTTATATTCTAACAAGTTGTACAATTTCATATTTTATCATTTTTTTATTATAAATGCTCTTACAAGTGAAGTATTTAAATAAAAGTTTAATTAAATATTAAAGTATACGGACAAATTATATTACCTCGTTATATTGACACATTTAAATATGTTTAATAATTTGAACACGGTAACAACCTTTTGGTTATGGTCAATTTGATAATACAATAAATTTAATAATTAATTGGTTGGTTGGCAAAAATATTTTGGATCTAAACATAGGAGGAACCAGAAGATGTTGGTGAAAATTAATTTATATTAATATATTGATTCATCCATTTTATTATTATAAGACCACTCAGACTGTCCACTTACCTTCCGACTGAGTCAGTTGCGATCATCGTTGCTAAACGGTCAAAACTGTAAACAGTAGACCGCCAGCTATCTCACGCTCTGGTAAATGGACAAGTCTCATCATCGTGGCTGATAACGACTCCAGATTTGCACCTGGAGGGGACGATGCATACTACAGAAATGATCCTGTGAAGTATGATCTTGCCGTTTCCTTCGATACCGTCCAGTACTTATGCATTGAACCGCCCGCTTGATTCGACTGATTCGTTGTACCGGAACAACTAATTTTGCCGTTAATCGAACCAAACGCATTGAGTTCAATGTTATTTAATATGAGTTATCCTATCGATAGTGTTGACTAGTTGTGGACAGAGTACAGGAAAAACGTCTCGGCATACCGGAAAGTTTTTACGACGCGTTCGTGGTTCGCGTCTCAACGAATTTACGACATCAGAGCTATCTAGCGTCATGTTTAGTTGCTTAACGTTCGTACTTGCATTAGAATCTCAGTAAATGTTTATTTGCCCATATTGGCGACTACCGTCAGATAGCGTTAGATGTCGTCAAATAAAATTGTGTATTTCATTATTTTATGCATCATTAATGTTCTATATTAATACCACATAATAAATTTGATTATGTATGATTTTGGTTTACAATTTTATTTTTCAATTTGATACATTAATAAATTACTTTGATAGTTTGATATAGTTCACTTACGTTTTTTAGCTGAAAATCGAGAGGCATAGTGTAGTGGCGACGTAAACTTTTTGATTTTGATGACGCAACTCGCAACATATTTTTTTTAACCTATTTATTGACAATTTAGTTCTTATAATCTATATAGGTATATTAAATTACTAATAAATAATAACAATAACCATAATTCATAACACACAATGTCCTAACTGATACACCCACCTCAGGTTTAGATTTAGATTTAGGTTATGATCTAATTAAAAACTCTAATGTAAAAAATAATGTTTTCTCATTATCTTCCGAAAAAATGAAATCAGTCTAGATTTTTATATCTGTATACTTTATACTCATGTCTTGCAGTAGACTAGATAAAAAAATTAAACAAAATAAGTAATTACTCATAGCTCTTTGAAATGACAAGATAATTCTCAAAATGTTTTCTATAAATATTTTAATGTGAGACAACACCCCTAGATATTAGCACTAGTTGCCCCATTGTAAATCATCATTTTTTTTTTTTATTACTATAAATTAATTACTGCTTTCAACTTTCTTAGTTCTTAAATAAAATTAGTCATTAGTTTTATTTTAATTATTTTTATTTGATATTACCAAATCGTTGTTAGACAATCAGCAGTGGCGCAATTAGTGTTCAAATTCAAAAGGAGCTATAGCACCACATTAAGATATCTTTAAAAAAAAGTTGAGAATTATCTTGTTATTTTAAGTGGTTATAAGTAATTTTGGGGGCTAAGCCCCTCCAGCCTGTCCCTATCTCACTAGTAGCGCTAACATACCTAACTATTACAATTATTATATAATTATTATTTATTTGTAATATAATAGTTATAATAACTATTAAATAATATATAATATGTATTTTTTGTACTCAAGATTTGTCAGTATGTAGGTCAATGTAATTGAAATTAATTTCTATCTATAGGTAACCCAATATCGTAGCCAGATTTTTTTTTTTTTGGGGGATACTTATTTATTTTTATATTAAAATGGCATGCCTTTATTTCAGGATCTCCATTAGCCTCAATTTGTTTTTTCTTGTAAAATAATTAAGTAAATTGTTTAAAGTCATTTTCATTTTGAATTTTATTTATTTCAATTTAACATTAAATAAAAAAATATTAGAAATTTACATCGATCAATAAAACACAATAAGATAATATTAAACATACTAACATTAAGAAAAAAAACACATTTTTCTTCAAACTGAGAAATTTGATAGGTAACGGCATTGATCAATGTTCACAGATATTATTCGATAATTTATTAATAAAGACAGAGTACAGACTATTATTAAAAATCAATGTATTAATATACATATTAGGTATATTTATATACATAATAACTTATATATAATTTTACTACATTAAAAAAAAAAATATTCGGGTGGGGGCACGTGCCACCAGTGACCACCCCTTGGCTACGGCATTGATATAACCCATAATCGCTTTGGAGTAAATACATTACAAGAAATTTACTCTGAATTTGTATTCAAATCTAATAAAAATTATAAGAATGATCACTATTCAAAACCAGTACCAAACTATCAGTATAGCCCTATGCGTCGATACGGAGTAGTGACTGATAACCTATATTTTTTATGGGACAACAAAATTATGTTTTTGCAACGTTACTATAATAGACCTATAATAATTATATTATATAAATTATAAATATAGATTTATGAAACCTAAAAATTAATAAAATCTATGATGTTGAGATGTTGAGACATATAGGTAGTAATTGTGACGTTGAATCTAAAAAAAAAAAATGGTCAAAAATGAACCTCAAACTCTCTTCACTTCACTCAAAGATACTGATGTTTTTAATAATGATTGCACATTCTTCACTTTAAATTAAAAAATATATAAACATTAAATAGGTAAATATAATTAAATATACTTATATTCTTTACTATTATTGCTACCCCCAGAGGCGGATTTAGCTTTTTTACGGCTATAGGCATTTAAGAATTGCCGCCTTTTATAAAATAAATTAGTAGGAAATAGAAATATATATATATATATGTATTTTTAAACTACAATATTATAAATTTATAATAATTAGAAAATACAATTTACATAGTAATACAAATTACCGAATAGTAATCGGACGGCATTTTAAATAAATTTTTTATATTTAAATGTTAGTTACATCAAATATTAGTATATATAATCAATGGTATAATTATAGGCTATACGACCGACTTTTTATTGGATTATCTATAGATTTTAAATGACTGTGACAGTCATTATTGAACTGTACATTGTATGATGTGTGTCAGTGTATTACCTACAATTTCTTCTGCATTTTAGAAATTAATTAATTTAATACACATTTTAGATTCTGGGCGGAGCGAAGAATATATTGTTTTTACAATGATGTTTTTTTTTTATGTATGAAAACATTTTTTCGGGTAGAAATAATAGTCTGATTACCACAAATAGGGTATGCTCTCTGTAGAAAATTGTATCATCTTGGTACTTTATTAAGTGGCATCATTCTAGTTTTTACTAGACTCGGGTAGACCCGTAAATTTGCCGATTGTTTTTAAGAACAGGAGTGGGAGGGGTCATTTTTTCTGGTGGGTATTTTATTTTATTGTAAATGGTAATCAATTAAGGAGTTGTTATTTTTGAATTCTGCCGATTTAGGATTTGGATAATTATAGACTTCGGCAAATGTATGAGTGCATCCCCCAAATGATGCCACTGACTTTATTAAACTCACTTTTCGAATTTTTCAAAAGTTTTTCCTTAGGAGAAAAAAATGGCAAAATTATGATTTCCGTAATTTTTAATTCTTTATTTAGTGATAAGATAACTAAATAAGTTTTGATCGTAGAGACTTGAAAATTTTAAATTTTAATTAAAAGTACGAAATTTTTATAGAAGCCTACTCATATATTATTTAATCATTTTAATCTATTTACAAAATATTTTGAAAATCGTGACTAACAATTTTTATCTTGAAATGATAACTCCTTGATTATTGATCATAGGGATTTGAAATTTATTTTGCATATTTACATATGTAATTTACACTCGTGGTAAATTTTGGAATGGATTATCAGTATAATATATTGAGAATCATATTATTCAGAATAATATATATATGTATTAATATAATCATATATTCAGAATCGTATTTTCTAATGCAATATTATTGCATTCAAATCTTAATAATTATAATAAACCATTAATATCTCCAAGGACCGAAGGGACGATGGCGGAACATCCTAAATTGACGTTCCCTCTTTTTAATATTTTATAATTTATATAATTTTCGACTAAGATTAAATATTAAGTAATGTAATCAGTTGTTTGAAAAAACTATTATACTTATTAACTTGCATAACTTGTATTACAAACTACGAAATCTAAATTAAAAAAATAAATATTATTTTGGGTATATGGGCCTCACTAAGAGTATGTAGCCTCAGCCCCTATTTTTCATAAATATTCGTATTACACATTTTTTAATGTGTGAGTACAGTAATACAGAGCAGTGATGGGCAAAGCCCTCCACACCCCACTCTAACAAACTTCTATGATTATACTACTAAATACAATGTCAACTTTTTTTTTTATAGTAATAATTCTTTTTTATAGACTGAAAATATAATTATGTCTAGTATAAATCTGAAAACAATTAACAAATTATTTATTTTAATATGGTATATATAATTTAAAATTTAATAGATACATCATTAATAGATAAGTCCTCATCAGCTGTCTTGCTCGATCTTGCTTCCTCAAAAACACCTTCATACCACTCTAGTTGTTTTGCAAGATGATGAACTTTATTATGTATTTTTTTGTTAGACAGCCGTTTTATGACAGCTGGATGTGGATTAAACAATTTCTTGAGTTAAGATATATTATATTATTATATATTATAGACAAATTATTACTAATTTCCTAACTTACTGACTTCCTTTACTTATAAATGATTCGTTATAATTTGACCTGTAATGGTGCGTTCGCAAACTACTGGTTTTAATTATAAAATAAATTATATTAATCACCAAAAAATAATAAAATTGTTAAAATTATATTTTTATTATGGTAACATGATTTAACGTTTAATGTTTTATTTGACTTCTTGGTAAATTATTTGAATGCATTTGTATTAGTTTTTCATAAATTTATTAATTTATTTATTTACTAATTAGTGGATATTTTATTGATACCAAATATACAAATTGACAAACATTTAAAAACATACAAGAATAGAATAAATATTTTAATATAAGGTAAGAAAAAATACAACACTAAATACGAGTGGTATAAAAAAGTATTTTATATTTTTAACAGAAATTTTATATTTATTATCATTGTTTTAAACATAAGTTTTCCAATATTATCTAATTATTCAATAAGTAATTAATACAGTAGTTAAATCTATAATAAATTATCAAAATATAAATGAACAAATAGTAATTCAATAATTCTTAATGTTACATTTAAAATGGTAATTAAACATAGATAAAAAAAATAAAAACAATAAGAATATTGCTTATAATTAAAAAAAAAACTCAATTGCTAAATTAAATTAATACCCCAAAACTCAAATAAGAAATTACAATAATGATACTTTAAAAATATATTTATTTAAAGTTCTTTTCTTTGTTATTCAAAAAATATTTCTTAAAATCCTATTTTGATTCACATAATATATTATTCCCATTAAATTTAATTAAAAATAATAAAAATGATTAAATTCAATGGCAAAAACTTAACTCATTTAAATCTCGTATAAGTTTAAAACAGTTATTCAATAGACAATTATTTTAAACATGTTAACTTAACATAAACTAAAATTATTTTATAAAAATAGTTACACCACAGAAATGCTTATTGAAACAATACAACTTATACAAAACATATTTTCCATGTATCAGATTTGATCCAATAAGTTAATGTATAGATGCACTGAATATATTTCATATATTTTTTATAGAAAAAATAATGAGTCGGTCAACTTTTCATTTGGCAGTTGTCTAATATTTTGTCCTACGAGATATGCCAGTTTATGTGCATACTATATAAATCAACAACAAATAAACAAATAATTATTAATTAAAACAATATTAACTAGGCATGGTACGGTAAAACTATTTTATTTTGGAAGTTCTATTAAAATATATTTGATAGCACCTAATGGGAATAATGTAAATAATAAACATTATTATACCAACATTTTATTTAAGAAAATCCTTAATATTTATGGACTTATGGTACATATTAATACTATATGGTATAAATATCAGCTATATAAAAAAAAATGAAAAAGTATGTTTATATATTAATTTAATATTGAATTGACAATTTGATATTAAAAATAATAATGGAAAACCTATTAACATATATAATACTTCTAAAGTTCTAACAGTTTCTGGATGTTTCCACCTATTTATGCTATATCATCTTTATATTGTATGTTACTCTGAATAATGCAATAGGTGAATATTGACAGTCACCAGGAGACAATAATGTCGACATATACCAAAATCATTGATAAATGTTATGATTGACATATTGATTACTAGGGCTCGGAAGTTGTAGGAATTGCATATTTGTTTATATGATTTTGATTTATAGCAGACCAATCTAAAAATTTATTCTATACAACGACGAGTTTAAAAATGCATATTTTTGCATATTTCGTTAATTATAGAAAAAAGTGCATATTTTGTAAATTTTCATATATTTTTATCCATATTGAATATTTTTTTTTTTTAACTATGTATTTTGTATTAAATTATGTAACGTAGATATTTAGTGTCATCGTTACTGTGGCTATTAACTTAATGACAATGACACGATGCATGATATAATCTTATTTTTAAAATACGTAAATGCCGTAAATCTTTTATCGTTAATTGCAATTGTAAATTATTGGTAATCATTATCAGTTGTACACGAATGAGTTTGTTCTAGACGCTATATCGTAATAAATCTCATATCTAAAAAATAATTTCCTATCTCTCTATTTTTATATTACTTTTTTTGCATAACATACAATTTCTTAATTTTTTAACAATTGCAATTTAGGTTATGTATGTTGATACTCATTGATAGAGTCAGTTTAAACTATATAATATGTATTTTCAGATAATTGTTCATCAGTCATTATATTTAAATTAAATAAGATAAATAAGTAAAGATTAAAATAAATTGTTCTCCTTTAAATTATAAATAATATTATTGATAATATAAAATCATTTAAATTACTTGAATAGGAGCAGGTACTTTAATTGTACCACACCAATTATAATATAAGTGACATAATTTATAAGACAGTCTTTGAACATTTTCTGTAGTCAAATTACATCCATTTTTTAGCACTATATAATGTGTTGGATTAACAGTTCCCTAAAAATAAATACAAATTGAATATTAATATACCAATTACCAATATTAAATTTTTACTAAAAATCATTTTACATAAAGACAAACCTGTCGCACTTGCTGAGACACTAAAAAGAAATCAAAATAATTTCTCGTTGTTATAGTGTTATCAATTACTGTTCCAGGCATCGGATTAGAATACTTTTTATCTATAAACTATAATGAACATATAATTTTTTTTATGTATATATATTATTGATTTAAAATTTAATATTATTTATAATATTTAATTTTATTCAACTTTATTAATAATTAGTATTTATTATAAAAATGTAATTATTTTATATTAAAATATATAATTAATCAATCTCTTTTAAGAAAAAAATATTTAAAATCATATATACGAGTATATAAAAATAAATTTTAATACTTAGATTTTACCAAGTTCGTAAAAAATTAAACAAAAAACTTGCACAAGAAAATAATACATTCTACATTATAATTAACATTATATTAAATAAATAGTTCAAAGATATTAAAAAAACATACTGAGGATATCAGAGCACAATTTGCTGTTTCTGTCTATCTAATGTGTATTATATCGAAATGATCATACTCAGAACAAGAACTCAGAGAAGAAAATATTTTCTGACGTTTTATAAAATATTTACTAAATTAAATACTATAAATTAAGAAAAAATAAAAAAATCCAATTGCCATTACTTAATTTATAGAAAATATTTTACAAAAAAGATACATCAGACATTAGTTATAAATGTCAATTCATTTTCTCTACAAATACCCACCGACTAAAACAAAATTTGATATGTATAGCAACTGCAATACATAAATATGTAATTTGCCACTTTGACACCATCGCACAACCATACCCTCACAGTAAATTTATTTGAAGTGGTTTTTATATGATTTATATCTTACCATTATACATCTTATTATTACCTGGAAAACTCTGGTGTTAATCCGTTTTTGTACAATTATATATGTGACCATAGGGTTGTAATTTGATGAATATTTTTGAAAAGATTCTTCTAAATTACCTAACTCAATTGTTTCTACTTCCACGAAATTTCCATGTGATACACCATCTCTATATATAATTATTTTTTCCGGAAGTGATCCATTTTTCTGAAATAATATATTTAAATAGATTAAAACTTTCGATTTTAATAATATATTAAATGTATAAGACAATATGACAAAAAGTCAAAAACTAACTAATTTAAATTGATTTAGCACTTTATGAAAAGCCAGGTGAATATTTTTCATAACTTCCTGAAGGGTACATTTTTGTATTGCTGCCACTGAATACCATTCCGAATATGTTTTGTTCATTGAAGCCACAATCCCAGTAACACTTGATATATTTTTATTTTTTTCATGGTATGTATCAATTCCAATTATTATTGTATTTCGCTATATTAAATTATAAAATGACTTTTATAATACTTGATTTTTTTTTAAAGTTATAATGTATTCTTAAACTTAATAGTTAATAAGTAAATAAATAAATAAATAAATAAATAAGTAGGTAGTGGTGTTAGAGTGCAAAATTTAAATAAACTGTGACCTATTTGTTATTTTTTTTCATTAAAGTTATTAAATAATAAATATAGGTATATAATATTATGATTATATATTCTAAATTAATATTTCATATGTTTATGTAAATATTAAATATATCAAAAATAACTTACATTATATTTTTTCATTTCAAGTTAAAATGAAATAGTAACCTAAACAATATTAAGAATTTAACAAATAATATATATTACTAAACATATATACAACAGCCGTACAGGATATACTTTAATTATACAGAGAGATCATAATTTTCAAAAATGGTGGAAATTATATTTTTCAATATTAGTAATGAATTTTGAATGTTGTATATATCATTATTGTAACATAATATTCTTATCATCATGCGTATAAAAGTATGAACTCAGTAACTATAATAACTGTTTCATTAACTGATAAAGTAATAAATATTAGTAGTATATAAGTGTAGTCTTTGTGTGAACATGTACAAATGGGGAGTATGTTATGTATTTAGAAAAACTGATTATAAGTACAACTAAGTGCATGCATAATGTCCTATTTGCATTCATATAATTTTATAATTTTGTAAACAAATGAATTAATAATTGTAATTATATAAGTTAAATGAGAAAATATAGTTATGTATTATTGCCTTATTAGGATATAAAGAGAAAATAAATTTAAAAATACATTAATATTACCAATGGAATGTCTATAGCCCAACCAGCACCACCCATTTTACAATTAATTTGTAAAGCAATTTTCTGTGTAATGGATCGCAATTTGTCTGGTCTGGACAATGTTCTTGAAATTATTATCTAGAAAAAATAAAAAAACTTAAAAATAATTATAATATTGAATGAAAAACTGATACAAAATAGTCAGTAAGTAGGTATATACCAGTTTTTCAGTTTACCAGAATGTTTAATTTATAATAATTTAAATTGTAGAATGTTGTCTTACTTGAGACGGAATTCCATTTTCTACACAACAAATTCGTTTTATTGCATTATAACGGTCTTCCCTTTGATTGGGCACTATAATAACAAGTAATTGTAATTCAGGATTACTCATTATAATTCTGTTTAAAGTGCTAACATAACACTCTGGCTTTGTCCCTGGAACTGTTACATCAATTGGCGAACTAATGTTCATACCTATAGGTTTTCCACATATAGCTAACTGATTGCAAAATGATTTTGCAGTTGTTAAATCTTTTGTAGTATACAACAGAAACCAGTTTGTCAAATGAACCTAACAAATAGTATTAAATTTATTAATTAAATGGAAGTTTTGGTATTTAAATGATATTAAAATAGCCAAAAATTGGATATTATTTTACAATATATAGCTAATTAACAGATAAAAAAAAAAAAAAATAGAAATATTTAATAAATATGTCAATAGTAATCACACAAGTACTTACTGCTTTAAACATTTGATTATTTGTAACATCTAACCCCCACTCCATATTAGTTCCAACTGGTTTTCTTACTTTGTTTCCAAATACAATAGATTCTCGTTTATATATAGGACCATTTAATTCCACAGGATTGGGACACAACGTAAGACCCCAATTTTTTAATTTCATACTTGCTTTTTCATGATCTAAATAAGTAAAGAGTGAATAATTAACATAATTAATCAAAAAATCAGTTAAAACTTTTAAAATAAAAAGTTAATGACTCTTTCTATATATCTAATTTGTGTTATTCTTTTTATCTTATTTGCATATCAATATATCATGTTTATTTTATATAGATTGAATATTTTTCTTATAGTAAAAATAAATAATAAAATATTTTATTCATACTATTGATGCGATTAACAAAATCAACTAAAGTACATTGCCGCATATCTGGTGTTATATTTGTATGTGTATGAATTGCCTTCATTAATTTATAATCACTTTTCATTTCTTCAGTTAACCCTGTTAAATAGCTAAGCTCTGGAACTAAACAACAAATATTTGAATCCTGAAAAATATATTGACCATTTAATTTTTTTATTTACTTAAATCTTACAATTATATTATTTTTTAAAGATTTATAGGTAGGGAGATGAATAAAGAGATATACAAAACATAAATTAAATTCTTCCAGGACTTAAATTTAAGTTATTAAGTCACTGTTTTTCTATTGCTCATTACAAACCTTATTTGTTCCAAATTTATTTTTTTTTGCTATTGTAATGATCATAGGCTGATTATGATCTTTGATTTCAATGTCATACATTTTTTTGTAATAGTCAATATATGATATCTGAAACATGAAATTAATAATGTTTATTGTATTAAGTACTAAATTATTAATATCCTAAATATTCATGTACATTTTAAAAAGATATTCAGCTTATAATATCAAATTTATTGAGGGCCTATACAGAAATATTAAAACACAAGTTCTATCAGGAAGGGTAAATTAAAATTTTTTTTTTATTATTATAAATATTACAAACTTAGAAATTTGGCTGGTTTTTAATTTTTAAAATTGAAAAAACTTACATCAGTACCATTGTGATTGAATGTTGATGAAGGGTTTATTGAAAAGTCAATATCATCAATTCTATATGTTTTATTATTGTAACGTGTAATCACAGTAGAACCACATAATTTAGACATTACATTTTCTTTAACGTTGCCATTTAGTTGTCTTGAATGTGATATTTCAATACTATAAATATATATACATATATATAATATAGATTTAAAAAAGGCATATGCTAGTTCCAAGAGAGGTTATATAAGAAGGGACATTGAGGAAAAAGGAGTACCATGGAAGTATATTAAAGTAATATAAGAAATATATGAGAGGGCAATGACAAGAGTAAAGAGTTTGTGCGGAAAAATGGAAGATTTTAGTGTAAGAGTTGGTGTGCATCAAGTTTCAGCTTTGAACCCTAACCTGTTTTCTTTGGTAATAGATAAAATAACAAAAGATATTCATAGTGCATGGTTATGCACTATGTTTATATCTGTTTGCAGATGATGTATTAGTAGGAGAGAGTCCGGATAAAGTGAAAAAACAATGGAGAACAGTGCTTGAATGGGAGGCATAAGGACTAGTAGTTGTAAAACAGAGGCAATAATGTATTATTTTAAAGGAAGTGATTAAGAAATTATAGAGAAAGGCATATAATGAAGATAAGTGATGATGTAGTGTGTGAAACTAAATATCAAAAAACTATCTAAAATATATGTTAAGGTGCTTAGGATCAGTAGTGCAAAATAATGATAAATCTGAGGCGTACATGAAAAATAAGTTATTGTGGATGGATGAAGTGGAAGGAAGCGTCAGGTACTTTGTGTGATAGGAGGATGCAGATGGGATTAAAAGGTAGGTTAGCTTAGATATGCGAGGCCAGCAATTTTGTACGGATCAGAGTGTTGGGTGATGAATAAAAAATAGAACAGAGGATGAGTGTAGCGGAGATGAGAATGCTTAGATGGATGTGTAGAGTAACTAGAGCGAATAGAAAAAGAAAGAAATATATAAGGGAAGTGTAGGAGTTGAATCAATTGTGGGGAAAATGAGAGAGAATAGGTTGAGATGTTTTAAGTATGTTATGAGAAGAGATGATTCAAAGGCAGTGATTGTTATGGAAATGAATGTAGAAAGTAGGATGGGGAGAGGAAGACCAATGAAGAGATGGATAGATGGAGTTAAGAGTGATATGAAGATATCTGGTGTGAATGGACTGTGGAGGTATAGGTGATTGAAATCTATGGAGGTGTAGTACCAGGGTAGCAGATTCCATATAGGTGGGAAGGAGAAGAGACAAAGAAGAAATGTAACATATTATATTAAAATTATATAACTAATAACACATATCTAGGTGCATAATATAACTAATTTATTAATAAATGAACATAAAATAACTGTTATAATTTATTTTTAATTGTTTACTTACATTATTTCAAGAGTTGTTTGCCTCCGTAAAATTCTATGTGAAACGTCACAACACAGATAAATTCCATTTTCAAAATTTTCAACTGTAGTTATGTAACCTGGCCATATTTCAATACTATGATAAATATTAAAAAGTAGTTTAATTAATTAATTAATACATTACTAAAAATAAATTAATATCTAACTTGTAATCAGGTATAAAGATCATTTTTTCCAATTCAAAAAAATGTCTGCCAAATTCAATTAGACCTAAAGTTTTCAAAATGGAATGAAAAAGAATATTGTAAAACTGTGTACTATCACATGTTGTTTTCTTTTTTAGAAACTTTATTGTCATTGTCACTTCAGATCCATCTTTTAAGTTTCCCATTAGAGTAGTTATCTAATTAAAAATATTTTAAATATAATATATAATTATTTTATGTAATATATTTATTAATTACATTTTGTGGAAGTTTAGCTGGAAGAAAGAGCATAGTTCCATCAAATGTTTTTACAGGAAATGTTTCTTTTTGTCCATTAAGCAAATAAAACCTTGCTTGCATCACATCAATAGGAGGATTAAAAGTAACTAAATACTCATATACACCTATATTTTCATTTAATTTAATGTTTATATAATTTGATGATAATTCAGCCCTGAAATATAATAAACATATATTTATCTAAGTATTTAATAAACACAATTTAAATAATAATGAGTTTGCTTAAAGTATTGTAATTATTGTTATTATTTATTATTTAGTCATTTAGTATATACTGCTACTGAGAATTATGTATGACAAATATAAATTTTCTTAGATAAATGTATTTATGCAATTAAAGTAATCTAAAGTTTAAGTAGATTAAACAATGTATAAAATAAATTACCTTAAAAAAAATTATGTTTTATTATTTTTCAAACGAACCTCAGATTGATTTTATACCATTCAATTATAGTAATCTATCATTATCCGAGATTAAGTTGGAAATACCCATATGTAAGTAAATAAAAAATTCATCAAACCCATGGCTATAATTTATTTTAGATAATTTTTAGTTTGTAAAGACATAAAGAATAAAACTAAACAAATATCAATTACTAAATTTGGTTATCCTTTCTAATTTATAAATTATAAATACAAGGAAATGAATGAATTATATTTATAAATACTAATACTATTGTATTTTTAAATTTTATACTTCGAACATAACTCCCCGTTTTACATTGCTTTATGGTTTTGATATCCATGGAACTTTTTTGAAAAGTTCTAACCCCACGTTTAATTAGAGAATACTGTATTTAATTTACAATATTTTTGTATGCTGATTAATCAACTAATAAACCACTTATTAATAGAAAATACAATTTACAGTTGATTATATCATACATATGGTAATTGTTATTAACAGAATTTTTCGGAACTCTGTTTATTACTGGAGCTTTTTCTATTTTTAAAGTTTCAATAGGAATTGAAAGTTGTTGTAAATTTGTTATTGACTGTTCTTGATGCTCTGTTGTAGGTTTAGGTAATATATTTATCTTATCATTTTTGCATATAGGAGAAACTGGTAAATTTTGAACTCTATATATAAAAACAAGATTATTATATTAAAACATGCATAATAATTTTTCAAATTAAAATATTCTAATAATCTAAGTAAAACAACAGACTAGTGTTTTTCAAAAATCTGTAAAAGTAGTAGAGATCCCCTAAATTGGTCTAATTATTAAACACACAAATTCTATGAGTAAAACATAAAATCAATATTTAAATAATATAAGATAATTTAAAATATATTAATAGCTATTAAGTTAAATAAATAAAAATTAATTTTGCATTGAAATTTGCAGCCTCATAAATACAACTTTTATAATAATTTAAGTAGTGACATATTCGAGGGGTTAGAGGGTTGCACTTCTCACCAAAATTATTAAAAAATAGGTAATATATATATATACAATAAAAATATAAATAATAAAAAGTACATAAAATTAAAACAATTTAATTTGATGCATTTTTTTAACCCCCAAAAAAATATGCTACCGAATTTAAGTATTTTAGTAAAAAGTTTTTAATTATTGTAACACGTATAAAAAAAAAAAATTGTAATATAAATTGCTTATAATTTTCACATGCTAGATGAGACATGTACATGTACAATGTACAAGTAGTGACATTTACTACAAACTCAAGGTACCCATTATAACTTTACATTTGAGTAAATAGGGATCAGTGGTTCACCAAACATTTATACATTTAAATAATATAAAATAATATAATATTAAAATACATACGTGAGATCATGGGAATTTTTTAAAAATTTTGATGTTAAATTTTGATTTAATTCCGATTTTTTAGCCATTTTATCAAAAATAGCCTGAAACACAATATTTAATATTTGAAATCAAAATTAAGTTACCAATGTAGATATACATATTATATATATATTTATGAATGATATTCACAATATATTTGTTATTGACAAAAATACATATAGTTTACAAATTAAAATAAGTAGAGAAGTCACTAAATATATAATTATTATTTTACACATTACATAGGTAACAAGATCACCATATAAATTGTCACCAATTTTAAAACTATATTAGTAACTAACCAAATATTTTGTAAGAAAATGACTATATTTTTGAATATATTTAAAATTATAATAACACATTAAAAATTATATTTGTCTTTGTTAAAACTTTATTATATTATATGTTATGGGCAATGTAGGCTATTGAGCAAAGTAATACATTGCCTAATATATGTATACTTTACAGATGTACAATATATTAAAATATAATTTTGTTTGTTGTAAAACTTAAACTATCAAAAATTGATATTTATTTAAATTAAATTACTAATTTCAAATAGATATTTCTTGGCATTCCGGTTAATTTAATTTAAATTTAAATTAGGATGACAGGGAAAACATTTAATTCAAAGTAGCACACAATAAATTAAAAGTGATACCCGATAATTAATTTTATTAATAATAATTATTATTTTATGTTTTTAATTTGTTATAATATTTTTTTATAATAAATAATATAAGTCTTATTAATTGTTCTCAAATATGAAATTAGATTTATATTCTATTAGATAATGGTACCAGTAAAACACTCATATAACATATCATTTTCTCCATTCAACCTCACATTACATTTTATAAAAAGTAAGTCTATACGTAGGTTAATTTTTATATTTAAAAACCAATATAATAACATGCTATAGTTTTATTTGTTTGCAGTAATTATAATATAAAAAATTAATATATAATTACTCGTCTTCCTCTAGGAACTTTTGGAATGCTTTCAATTATAGTCCCATTACTCTCATTATATATATTTGGAACTGGAACTTTAGTAATATGACCATTACTATTGTCATACTGTGGTTTTGTTAGGTCCTCATCTACATTTTGTTTTATATTAGCTTTAGCCAAACGACTTATAAGATAACCTCGGCCAGCCATTTCTAAAAAATAAAATAAAATTGAATACTATATTATGCATGTATACATTTCTTAAATTAATAATACTATTTCTTATATTGTATTATTTGTTCTTGCAATTATCAAAATGGTAAAAATTGGACAAATAATCAAATAATCATTAAACAAATAAACAAAGAATCATTCATAATATAAAAAGTACAATTAATATTTTAGACTAATAGCAAAAAATGTGATATTTATTTGTATTCAATAAAATGAAATTATTATTACATACATTCAATATTTTTTTTCATTTTTTACAGATAAGTATAAATATTTATAGCGTTATATAGGTATTATAAGTATAATATGTACAATGTATTCATAGTTTCAATGAAATTGTAAACAAAAACATCTTTTAATTATATGTCGCTAAACTTCCTCTTCCTCAAACAAAATAATATAATGAGCAAATAGATCTAACATAGAATTTCACTACCGTATAATCCAAACATAAATACTTCATTTAAATACCGTTTTATATTAAAAATAAATATTTTGAATATTTTTAAGTAATTTTAATTGAATTTTTTAGGGAACATTTTCTAAAGACATCTTAAGCACTTCAATAATGAGTACTATATGTGAATAATAAAAATAATTCAGTTACCACTTTAGATTATGTATGTCATAGCCTAATAACTAAGAAAAAACCTAACCAAACAGCAGAAAATTAATTTTTCTGTAATAAACTACCTTTATCTCTTACAACAATTGAGGAATGGAGACAAGTAGAAAATATTTTAATTATAAATTATGTAAAACCAGATTTGTTTTTTGTTTTTAAAATTGTTTCTATCAAATAAAGAGGTACCTACCAATAAAACGTTCAACAATGTGATTGATATCAAAATATTAAAAACTATAATATAATCGTAGAGTATTTTAATTCATATAATATAATATACTTACCTAAAACAATTGTGCAAAATTAGGCTATTGAATATATTAAATAATATTTCTTGCATTTATCAGTAGAAATTTGTTTGTAGTAGTTTTTTACCACTCACAGTCTCCGTTGTTAGTATCTAATTATTAAATAGATTGACTTTTAATACTTATTGTTAATATGGCTATATGTACCTATGAATTATTGTTAAATTACAGTTATTACAGTTAAGTATAATATATTAAATACCTATTATTAAAGTTTGTATTAAGTAATATTATTCACTTATTAGTTATTATAGTATACCTAACGCCAATATTATGAAATACCACTCGTTTAACTTGTATTTAATAATGCAGTCGTTAGTTGATATTTGTGTGTACGTACATAATAACTTTATGGTATGCTTACCACAACAAAATAGTGTATAATATGTCACGTGGAGACAATATCAACAAGTTTTGGCTGTATCATTTAGAACACGAGTCGCTTTTTACCCATATGGTTAGATTACACAGCATAGAAAATACAATATTGTACACAGTAAACACAGTCAAGGTCAACTGGAATTTTCGGAAGGGATGATGTAATGGCGTAAAATTATTACATAAAATACTAAATAGTAAATACCTACGAATTTCAATAATGTTACAAAAATGATGGGAATTACATACGTTTCAATGTTATCTTCATTTATTTTAATTGTCTTATGAAATTTTGATCACTTTGAACCTAAATGTGTTTTAATTATTTATTCATATTTCTGTGATAGGTATATAGGCAATATCCGATAGACAGTCGGCAGAGTGAGGGTCAAGAAAAAAAAAATGAATATGATAGGTTGGTATGCCGCATTGTCGTAGCACCGTTCTATAGAGTTATCCACACATCCCTGATCAAAACTCAAGAGACAATAATGACCTTCGATCTACAGGAGTACCATAATGACCAACGATATGTTATTTCGTATGTGACATTATTGTGACAACCACAGAATAGATTAAATAACTACATAAAATTAATGTATAATAATATGGTTGAGAGTGGACTATTAGGTAGGTAGTAGGTAATGCGTATAACGTACAAAAACATTGTAAACCATAAATTTATTAAATTACATAAATTCAACCGCAGTTGGTTTTTAGTAAGTTTTTAAACAGTAACACCCGTTATAACGTTATACCCGTATAAGTAGTGGCGGCTAGTCTGTAGACCTGTAGTCAAGGTATGGTTCAAGCAAGACGTCCAAAAGTCCTAAACAGTGGAGTGCCCCTGTGCCCCATGAGGAATTACTTAGTATATTATAGTTTAAAACTTATGAAAATGAGTGAAAAACAGCAAATTTTTAAGAAATTAAATTAATCATATATAATCATAACATTCTAATCGTGTGTGCATAATGAGTGGAGTGAGTGGTTAGGTTAGGTATTCTGAAAACTGGAAATATATTCAACAACATTCATAGATTGTGGATTATTGATATTATATATTAGGTATTTGTATTGTTTACCAACGGTAGTCGATAATTATGTAATAAGTCAATTTACCTATTCTGGATCTGTAATCAGTGGCGGATCCAGGGTTCTATCAGAAAAATTGAATTTCACATATGGACATTTTGCTAAATGTATACCTATTTGATACGTATTACACAAAAAATTATAGTTCGCTCCCCCCCCCCTCCCCGTTACCTTGGGTTGGATCTGCCCCTACCTGTAGTCAATGGTTAATAAGTTAGGTACTTTGACTTTAGGTCCAAAGGTATCTATAGGCTCATGTAATCTTTTTAAAAATATAAAATTCGATTATAATGAGTTGGTATAAGAAAATTTTATATAAAATAGGTACATAGGTAAATAATGTTTATTGATAATATTAAATATTATGATACCTAATATAAATAATAAATATGTGATCGGCACTTTTAGTTCTATAGACAAACATTTTATTTTGTTTTATTGTAAAATACATATACTTTGAAATATGATAGAAATGTCTTAAAAATTGTTCCATGTATTGTTAAAAGTGTAAGGTTTTTAAACCCCCCCCCCCAGTATCTACAACGCTGAACACTTTGTATAGGTATGTTAAATTGTAAATGCCTTTCGTAAAGCAATTACCAGCGAGGACTTCAGTACCCAGTTCGACCGGAGACCATGCAAGAAATAACAGGTATCTAATAGAAAACTAAATTCTATAGTACATTAATACCTATGTACAAACAAGAAACACCATTATTCTATTATGATAAACATAAGCATCCGCAGGAATTTGTCAATAAGGGCGTGGAGGGGGGGGACAAAATTCATTTTTCAAATGTTTGTTCAATCGAGTTTTTTATTAGTACTAACCACTAAATATTACATATTATAATAATATTAGTTTACCTGTGTATTATGTTTATGTCTATTCGACATTATACCTACCTACACAGAGAATTACAAAGAAACAAAATTATATTATTCTAATTAGGATATTAGTATTTTAATTGACAGCTAATAACGTCCTTACGTGCGAGTTATGTAGTTATGTCGCATACGTATTCACGGTGTGTCGGTGTAAATCATAGAGTAGAATGTAAAGTGTAAGTAAAACATATTATCGACGATTGGTGAATACTGAATATGAATATTACGTAAATAATTAATTATATTATAATTTATTTATTTATTTTATAAATTTACACCGAACAGCTATTAATAATGGTATCAAACAATTAATATAGATACCTTTAAGTAACTAATAATGGAAAAAGTAAATAAATAAATACATATAGGCACCTACCTATATAAATTATTTACAATTTCAAATGTTTAATTCATATAAAATAAATTTTTTTGTTAAAAATAATTGGTAAAAAGTAAAATAATAATTGATTTCTAGTTTCTATCACAGCCGGATTATTTCCTATTTAAGGCATGTTATTCTCAAAAATGTAAACGAACCAAATCATATATGTAATAATTATATATAATTTGTGTTTCTACCATTTTAAGTGATTAGTAACCCAGATATGAGATAATTTGTAATAATATAGTACCTAAATACAAATAATTTATACGTATGAAAGAAACTCTTTTTAAACGAATTGAGGGGAGTTTGGACAGATTTAGACAAACTCCATATTACACAAAATACAATCTATAATTTAAATTATAATTATAATTAATTATCTCAATTTATAATTTTTTGTATTCTTGATAATAAAATAAAAACTTATGTTATTTGAATATTTGATACTCAATATATATGTAAAATTTATTATGGCTTATAATTTAATTTAATTTTTGTACTTTGTCAATCGTTTTAAAAATTTAGATTCATTAATTATTTTTGATATTGAATTTTGATGGGAAATTAAATTTGATTCAAACCAAAAGTATAAAACATTTCACGTATTTTGGCTACCCTGTTATTATCATCTTAATTTATCTTTATGTTAGTATTATCAAAAGAAAAAAACAAAACGAGTGATATGAATTTCTGATGTATTTGCTGAATTGAATATTTTTTTTAAAATAATAAATCGTATTTACCTAGTTCAAATTAAAATTGTAAATATAAAACTATTGTTAAATATCTTTTAAAAAAATCAGTTTTTTTCACTACTGTAATTATGGGTAAAGTAAAGTCAATAAAAATAGAGCCTCATAAAAATTTTTCTAAGGCATTATTAAAAATGAAGTTCATGAATCCTGATGTGGACACCAAAGAAGAACATATTACAATTAAATCTGAACATAAGTTAAAGAAAAAAGATGTTACCAAAATCAATAATTGGGAACCATTTTATGATCTTTTACCTATGTCAAGATTATCATTTAATGGTGTGAATCCTGATGTAGAAAACATGATGAAAAAACTTGGAGTACTTCAACGCGACCCTCATGAACATGGTAAAATGGACGTTGATATGACTGTTGAAGAAATGATTATAAGAAAAAATAAAATGAAACAGAAAAAAAAGTAATAGTTATATTATAATACATTGTATATTGTGTATCTAATTATTCCATTACTATTCTAGAATGTATAATATAAATACTAATGTATAATGTTTTAATACATAGTTTTAATTATAATTTTACTTTTTAATATTAAGTGAAATTTGTCTTTTATTTTAAGTTTTCTGTAAATATGTATAAACTATAATGCAATCGCCTAAAATTGTAAACTACTATTTGTTAACATACAAGACAATAGTCACAATGAAGTAATAAGCAATTAACTTTATTTTTTTTATAAATAATGAACAATCTAATTAATATTTTATTCCAATTTTTTTAAAATTTATTTATAACAGTTAAGAATAAGAAAAAAAAATCAAAGCAGGATTACAGATTTGTATGATTTACATTACATACCGTTTGTTATATACAGCATGGTATGCTAGGTCAGGTTATTTAGTATATTATAATAAATTATTATAGTATATAATGTAATTAACAGCTGAATATATATATAAAAAAAAATTGTAGTATTTAAAATATTAAATTATTAATTTGTACTTTTCACTCTAGCATGCCATTATGTTAACAATAATTGAGACATCAGTTCAATTATTCAATTTTACAACCAGTATTGAATAGATGCCTCAATAGTCTATAATGATAAAATAATAATTATTTTTTGAATCTTAATTATTTGTTTCTCAGTGTTATAAATAAATATATTACAATTATATTTTATAAATACACTTTAATAATATTTCAAATGTATTTGTTTTATAATGATGTACATTTGTGGGTAGAAAACTAGAAGTAATGGTCTAATCATATCAATACTGCAATAGTGTGACCAGATGTCTCGATTTTGGCGGGACAGTACCGATTTTCAAGCAGGTGTCCTGCTAAATATGGTGATTAAATCGGGACAGTAAAATGTATCAATTTTTAATTGACGTCCCGCTTTTGTCCCGATTTCAAACAATAGTTATTTTTTTTTTTTATTTTCACTTATGTTGTGTAAATTTTGTGTTCCATCAAATCACATCAGTTTATTTTGTACAGTTTCTATAATTTATATTGTAATATCACTATTATAATAAAGACCTAGACATTGGTTTTTATCACGTTATGATCTGGACTCTCAATCGGATATAAGTAACCACGGAATTAGAATAGAACATAAAATTTGCAATTAAAAAAAGCTATTTCTCACTTTCATTAGATTCTAAGTTGATGGATGAATACATTTGTATTTTAATTATTGTAACTGATGATACAATATTAAAATGAAATAATGAAAAAGTTGATACTTCAAATAGATGGGTCAAAGTATTTTCATATTTCAAAGAAAATCAAATTCCTCATTATTTAATGTTTAATTTAATACAGTATATTTTACCTGGGTCAAATGCATCAACTGAGAGAGTATTTAGTCAAATGAATAAAATATGGACAAAAGAAAAATCACAGTTGAAAATAGAAACTTTAAAAGCTATTTTGGTTACCAAAACAAATTTAGATATGAATTGTTCAGAATTTTATAGTTTTTTAAAAAAATCTCCTTTATTGCTCAAATCGATTGCATCAAATGATAAATACTAAGTATTAATAATTTTTTTATCAGTATAAAATATTTTATAAATTTGGTTTTTATCCTATTTTGATTATAATTATAAGTTTACTTTTTTATAACATGTAATACTTGTTTTTTTAAAGTTACATTTTGTTTTTATAATTTTTTTGTTAAGTATATTATGCTTAATTTTATTAAGGTATTTATAAAATTAATATTTTATATTCAATGAAAAATTGATTTAAATTTTGATTTTTATCCTATTTTGAATATGATTTTTTTTGCAATGTCTAATTTAAGCATGAAGAAATAAAGGTGTACCCAGAACCAATTATTAAGGAATATTAACTCCTACGAGTATTATTTTATGATAAGGGATACCCCACTTCCCACAGTTTCTTTTGAATACTTGTCTTGCTTTTATAGAATTTTGATCTGGTCACTTTATACTGCAGTAGGTTTCCGGTAGAGAATTTTATGTAATTGATAGGCATTTTATAGTACATTTTTTTTTTTTTTAATTTAACAGTTTTCTCAAGCATACAAAAAACATTAAAAATCGTTAAAACTAATTTCAAATATTTTTATTTTTTATTATAATCATAGAACTTTTATCTTAGTTCATGTTTAACAAAATTTACAATTTTGCGATTAATGATCTAAAAATGTAATGCAAGTTCAACCTCAACCTACACACATATTTTTAATCAAATATAAAATGTCAGTAAATCATAAGTTATAATTTATCTAATAAGCCTTTAAAGTTAGAATTTTGAGTAAAATTGACAAAATGAGAATGTTTACGACTTTTTATTATATTATTACATGTATAAATTGTAATTTTAATATGCTAAGTTGAACATTTAATATAGGTTTTATGACATAACCTATCATATGCATATATATATATATATATAGAATATGTTGATAATTTGTAGGCACTACTTTTTTTACGATTTCAAAGTTTAAATTTTTATCTATTTGCGCCTATGAGGGTACACTTTAATTTATGATATTTATTATAAATTTAGAAAATACCTATATGTTATATGTACTTATATATATAATAATAATAATAATATAAAATGTCTATATTATATGTTCATATAATATTATTTTGATTATTATTTATTTATGCTTAAAGGGTTTTCAAAATCCTACACATTACACCCTTCTGCTGGTCTTTGGCTCTTGATAACTTTTTTTGCATTTTTGATCACTATCCATTATTCACTTGGGTTTATTTATTACCAATTTATTTCTTGGTAATTTTTTTTATAATTTATATTATAAATATTAATGTATAAAATAATTAGTAATAATTAGAATATAATTTAATATACGACCAAGTTTCGCTCAGAATTGTATTTTCGAATGCAATGATTCATTATTGCTTTCAAATCTTATTTATTATACAACACAATATCCTTCCACCACAAACTAATCTATCCAAGGACTGAGAAGTAAATATTATATTATACTAATATTAATAAATTTAATTTTTGTTTGTTTATATTTTAAATTAGACATATTATTATAATATATTATAGTTGATTAATTAATAATTAATCATAATGTATCAATTTTTGCTGTTGTTCAGTGGATCACTGAAGCAGCTAAATTGCATATCCATAATGCCGTATCGTTATAGTTGTCGTGACGTCTTAATTCATGAAAAAATAATTATAGGTATTTTATTACAGTATTTTTTAATATTGACATATTGTCATATTGCTCAAATATATTTTACAGTACATATATCTACAGCACTTCAACCAATTATATATAATAAAGATTTAACTTCAGGTAAATAACCGAAGTAAATATTAACTTTTGTAAGTTTAGTATATTTATATTTCAATAATACAATTTATATTAGATAGTATATTTATCAAATTTATATACTTAATATTATATAATAATAATAGTTTGTGAACTTATAATAAATCTTAAAAAAATTATATAATTATAAATTAAAAATTATCATTTAAACTTATTTATGAATACAATCGATATATTACCCAAAATGATTATATTGACTATCAAAAATTAATTAATTTAATATATTGACGTACTGTATAATATTATAGTAAATGCCTACCAAAAAAAATATGGAGTGATAAAAGGATTTGATTATATATATCAATTTTTATCAAGTGAGAATTACATTAGATAATCAACGAATCATAAATAAAATAGTTTACACTTACATTCGCTGGACTGTGGTCAAGGTTTTTCTTCTTATTCTTGCAAGTTTAAAAATGCTTGCCAATGTTTACAATGTACTTACTTGTTGGAAAAAAAAATGTTATGTTCGATATATTCATAATTATAATGTTTTTATTATTTATATATTTATATTTTAAATATTAAAATATATTATATAATAATTTCACCATATGGTAAAAAGGATAATCCCAAATTTATCCACTTTATGTAAAGATAATACAAATAGTCCATTTAGTGAAAAAATAATATTTTTCATAATATGAATAAATTTCATGATGTGAATGTTCACTTTATGAAAGTATCGATTTCACTAAGTGAATGCCACATATAATATATCTACTTATTTACGATATCAATATATCACAGTATGTATCATTTGTACAACATCAATACTTATACTTTAGACAAAAGCCTTAGTAATATATTATATATTATAATATGGAGATGAAATTAATAAAAGTATAAGGTAAGAGTGAAAGACGATATATATATTTATATATTAAAGAATTGCTATATTTGTTTTCAATAAAACTTTATGAACAAATATTTCTTCGTAATTATTTCATTGTGTAAGTATACACAAATAGAGATAAAACAATTATATAAAAATGTATAATTACTTTATAAAACTGTGTGGGTACCTGAAAAATACTGTATACTAATGGATTTCAAACAAACTAAAAAACATACAATATAGCATGATTTATTAAATTTGTCGTTGATTTCCCAGTTATTCACTACATTTCCAAATTTTTTTTATCAATATTTAAAGCTGTATACCTGTAACCTGTATTTATAAACTGTTGTATGATGTCATGATGGTCTTCTATTTTTTAGATTGTTGAAGTAAATGGCATCGGAGACCAATCGTTATTGTATGTGTAGTATGCTTATATAGAACAATCTGCTGTTTATTAAATACTCTGAACTCGTTTTACTATTTCGTACTTAAATATCTGTTATTACTAATCGAATTTAACAATTTCTGATAAAATTAATGACATACAGTTTTTTATAATTGGATATTACTATTATTTCATCGATAGAAAATTTGGAAATCCTATAAGTGTTAATTAATTAAATACATTATCAGGTAAACTATTTAATAACACATTACAATTAAAGGTTTTTTACAATCGTAATGTTTAAGAAATTTAGGGAGTTTATTGTTTAATTGTAGCCAATAGTACAGTACATTATCACTTAAATAAATATCCTTAAATTTTTGAGTATGAGAATAATACTAAAAATTAAAACACCCAAATACGGATAGTCAAGTCACGTATAATAAGTAGTACGTGAATAGAAAATTTTCAATCACACGTATACGGACTCTGCGTACACGTATGTATTATTATATGACATATGTATTATAATAATATTGTTGACCGAAACCTCTACTATATATATCGTATATACGTAATAAACTCTTATGTAAACACTAAACTATGCAATTATAAAGAGGGTCTATGACCCTATTATATAACAAATGCAGTGGCATGATAATTCAATCCTTAAAGACTTACTGTGCCATGAGTTTGCTTTGAAAAAGATATTAGATTACTTTGACGGTTTTGCTATAAGCTTTACCGGGTACCTATTCGCCACACATTACTGAGTTAGCAGCTAAAACTAGCATACTTTTATAATATAATCTTTTGATCAGTCTGACCAATAGGTATTAATAAGGTATATGTATAAGACATTTTATATAAAATTATCGAATATCGATAAAATTTTAAAATTTTAAGTAGCCAACAGTAAATTTACGTAAATAAACAATTATTTTTTTAATATTATATTTTAGTGAATATTTTTATTTGAAAAATGAGTTATATAAATGGAAATGATAGAATCAATAACGATCAACAGAATAAGTAAGTGTTAATGGTATATGAATAATTATTGTTTTAAAATAATGTACGTATATAAATAACTTTTGTTATGTTTGAGATTGATTTGTATAAATGCATATGCCACACTTATTTTAATTGTCTTAGCAGAAGATCGAAACAACATTTTAACACGGTAAAAGATTACGCAGAGTATTTACAACTCGACAAATTATTAAATTCACAAACTATGTTAAGCTCACAAAATGGTCGAGTTTCTTATGACGAGCACCTCTTCATAGTTACACATCAAGGTAGGTTGTAGTTACAGCTATTTATAAATAAAAATTACAATCATAACTAAACGAAAATATACAAAATACTTATACGTATAATATAAGTTTAAACTTGTAATCTATATTTTTGTTTAATTAATTAATCATTATTAAAAGTATTTATAAACTTACATTTAAACTCTGATCGCGAAATTGTAGTTTTCATCTGGAACTGTATTATTCAAATTTGTATTATATTCTAAATCCGATTTCGTGTTAGATATGGTTACAAAATTCAGTTTTGAACGTGTATTATGACAATGTATATATATATTGACTACTTATATAGGTAGGTAGTTATTACTACGTTTCATTAAAACCAGAATCTAGACTTTATTATATATCAGAGTACCTATATCTAGTAAATATTATTTTTTTTTAAGAGAATTTATTTATTCATATATTGTTTATACGATTTGTGCAATTATTTGCGTCTTTGTGCAAACACGATCATATTTTATATTAAGTATAATTTAGTATACTATACTTACTACTGTTGTAAAATATTACGTTGATAAATATTCATAGATTTTACAACATAAACACACAGTTTCCCATATAACTCAGGTATAAAAACACAATTAAACATTAAAAAAAATACATAAAATTACCTATATTATTTTTTATAATATTTTATATAGTGACAAAACATCCAATATTTTAAACATGTAATTTAAAAAGAAAAACGATGCTACGTGCAATGTGCTAGGTACGTCTCTCTTATTAAAAACATACTACCTTGTTCACCATTCTACATGATTTAATGTATTAAATATATTATTAAAACTTATACATATACCAATAATATCCATTGTTACATAACTTATTCCGTTTGCTACACTTTTCAAAATTTTATGTCTTAATGTACATTTTTATTTTTACACTACAGTATTTCTATAAGGCTATAAATAAATTATAAATATAAGGAATAAAATATTAAAATTAAATAAATATATTTTTCTTATGTCTATTTTCATAAATTAAATTATGTCAGATTAATTTTAATAATATTTTATATAACTATAAGTCATATTATTTAATTTTATGATAATAATTTCACTATTTTAGCTTATGAGTTATGGTTCAAGCAGATTTTATTTGAAATGGATATTGTCCGAAAGTTATTGGATATTGACCTTTGGGTATGTATTTTAAAATATGTATGTTCTTTTTAAATCTACAAAGTTAATTATTTAATTAAATTTATTAGAACAATGAACCTAATATGTTCAATATCTTAAAACGATTGGGGAGAATTTCATCTATTATTAAGGTTAGTGTGATTAAGTATATTAACAAAATAAATAAAAATGTTGAATTTTCAGTTAGTAAAAAAACTTAACAAAAAAATGATTTACCTACCTATTTTAAGAATGACTTTGTAAAAATCATACAACTTCTTTTAGAATTTAATGAATGGTTTTATAATATATATAGTCATAATTCAAAATTAATGTAAATAGTATTATAATTATCAATTATGGTCTATGGATATACGAGTCAATACTATAATTCAATTTATAATATTTTTGAATATTTTATTAAGTTACTCATAGAACATTTTGGAGTTTTGGAGACTATGAATTCTTACGATTTTGCTGAATTTCGTGATTGTCTAAAGCCAGCGTCAGGATTCCAAAGTCTTCAATTCCGTATGATTGAACATAAATTTGGAATTAAAAAGGTGATCTCTTTATTTAATTTTATTATGTAATATAACATTTATTATAAACATTTTTTTTTAATAACCAGATATATATGCTGAGTAAGTGTGTAGGTACACGAATTTATAACTTGTAAAATATTATTTCGGATTAATGTATGATGGTGGATATAAAATACAAATTATTACATTATTATTTTTTGCTATTCTAAAAGAGCTAGAATTATTAAAGAAATAAAGAATTATTAAAAACAAAATAATTTTATCCTATTATATTTCTTTTTAAATGATAAATTGTCCAGGTTATTTGCATTTGTAGGTCTTCTATTTAAGTCTCATATATACAAATTAAATCTGCAATTGATCCATGATTTTCTTTTTTCTTTTAGTAAAAATTACTACTAATCAACCATAACGTACATCTTTTGTAATGTTGATCAGCAAACTTTTTGTGCTTCCCCTATGTATGATGAATATTTATATATTTAATATTACATAATAGGTATTACAGTAATAATGATATTCTAATAGATGTTAGCTCAAATATTACTAATTTTATAATAATTATTTATAAAATATGATGCACAGTTTTAGGCATAACTTAATAGATATAATCACCCAAATGTAACCAGCGTTAACGATGAATATAATCAAATAAATTATAATTTATAATACGTGTATGTGTTTATTTAAAAATAATAATACTAAAAACACTTTTTATATAATGTTGCATGTATTTTGATTAAACATACCTTGAATTTATTAGTGATGTTACGAACCCTAACCAAACTAAATAACAATTTTCTGAAATCAAACTGAATCAAACATTTTTTCAAAATGAAACCCGAACAGACCAGATCTATAAAAAAATATAATGTTAAATAATAAAATTAAACAAATTTTTATTAAATACAATTATTGGTTATTATAGTACATTTACTATTGTAATATACTATAAGTAGTGTAACTATTATAATAGTATTCCATATTTATAATATATTTTGATTTAAATTAATTATATTTCATAATCTACCATATCGACTACCTATAAAAAACAAAAATAATATTTATAATACAGAAATAGTTAGGTTGGTTAAACAATGGATAGTTCGTAAAATTACTAAATATTATTGTTAATGCATTAAAGGAAAATCGCATCAACTGTTGTAAATCGTATACCGATTGTTTTAATGGTAAAAAATCCGACGAATTCGAACGAACTTCTGCAGAACCTAGTTTATTTACTTTGGTTTGTCGTTGGTTGGAGTCTATTCCTATTTTGCAAGATAATATCATATGGGATCAGTATCGAAGAGCAGCTGATCATTGGTTAGAAGGATCTCCAGAGGTAACTATATCACAATAAAATTTCTTTGAACGTATTCGTATACATTTATTATCTATAAAAATTATTACAAAACGTCGGTGAACATTTGTGAAATTAATTTATCATGAACTTGATTTAATAACGAAAAATGCACTTACATACATTAAACGTACGTAAATATTTTTAGCTTTTTTTATTTTATTAGTTATTATTACTATATACCTAATTAATTGCTTAGTTTAAAATTTAATTTATTTCATATATACGACATATGAGTATTTATCGTTAGATCAAATACAATTATTGAACCACTATTAATACTAACAGATATTATATTTATCAAATAACCAATTTAGTAAATACTCATACTAATACCAGGTATATAGTTTATTGTGTGGATTTGTAAATCATTACGTCAACATTTATTCTCTACCCATATCTTATTTAGCACAAAGCGTCATATTCCGTAATTCGAAAATAATAAGCTTTAAATTCATAAAAATGATTAATGAATACCTACATATCATTGAGTTTTATGAATTTATAATATTAGTGTGAGTATAAAAAAAAAAAAAAAAAAAAAAAAAAAAAAAAAAAAAATGCAGATATATACCAATATCATTTAAGTCTTCTAAAGTTTGAAATACATGATATTAAATTATAAAACTAGGAAATAATAACAATTAGTTGGTATTAGAAAATATTATATAGTTTTTGATATTTCTCTAATACTATACTCATCCTAAATTGTTATTAATGATATCAAATTTGTATTTTGGTCTATTGATAAAAAAAATAGTCGTAAATTACAAAACTATACTATTCTATAAATAAAATATAAGAATAAATAAATGAAAAATATTATATACAAGTTACAAGTATAATATAATATCATATTTTAGAAGATAATATTGTTTTTATTTATTAAGTCCATTTTATAGGCTTTTAAATTTCTAATTAGAACAAATAATATTTTTTTAATTTAATGTATTAATGTGTTAATATAATAGATTTGATTTAATTAATTGTTCGTTTAGTCCGATTTATCGTGCCTAGAGAATCGTCGTAAAATTATGGATACTGTATTCAAATGCGACCAGCATAAACATTTAGTTGACCAAGGAAATCGAAAATTTTCTCATCAGGCATTGAAGGCTGCTATAATAGTTTACGCGTATCGTCATGAAAAAGAATATGTGTTGGCCAACAGAATACTTGAGTCGTTGGTGGATATCGATACGCTGCTTTCCAAGTGGAGATGTTAGTATTTTATAAATTATTAGAAAATTTAATACTTATATTTATATTTTATGCAATCTGTTGTACCAGGTACACCATAATTCCCATCATATTCTGTTAGACGTTAATTTAACAATGAAAGTAGTTTTATAATCGATTTAATATATCCCTAATTATTTTTAGAAATAAACTATAATGGACAAGATTAATAAATAGCTATGATTCAATATCAATATATTATGGTAGGTATTATAAAAATTAATTAAACATTAGAAATCGTATGTTTTCTCTAAGTTTTGTACGTTTTACGAATGTTTAATAAAGAACGATCAGAATTTCATTTTGCCACGTACACTTTGTACAAAGTAAAGTAGAAGTTCCTCTTTGATTTCCGAAAAATTTATGAAAATAGTGTTTAAATATAGAAAATCTCCAAATAGTTTTAAATCATAATTTATTATACAATACATTTTTCTTTATTTCATATATTACAACGATAAGATTTCTGTAACATACAATTTTGTTCAGCCTGTACATATATTTAAAAATTATTCTATACATAGTATTCATAGTGGTGCCGTACATATACTTCAGATAGTTCAATTGAACTGCCTTAAAAAGGGGGTTGGTGAGTCCACAGATAAAAACCCCTTTAAATTTACTAATACTGTTTGAATACTTGATGCTAATATTAAATAATCAGTAAAAATATGGGTGGGTGGGTAAACTGGGTATTAAATAAAATAAATTTAACTGCCTGTTTTAAAATATGTCGGCACCACTGAGTATTCATATTTTATTATCATTTTAATTTAATATACGTTAAGTTGGAACTAGGAATACTTACTAAGTTTGTAAAAGTTAATGAAATACAGGTTGCATCATCATTATTATACTTAAAATAGTATAAATCATTGGATGTTTTTTTTTATTATATAACAAATTAAACTAATTTTAAGTTATTTTACAGTCAGTCATTTCGTTATGGTACGCAAGATGATTGGGTCGCATAGTTCTGGTACGGGTGGCACTACTGGTGCAGAATATCTAAAGTCTACTTTATGGTAATAATTTAATCTTACACGCGATTATGACATACCTTTTAGTTACTTAATTTTAATTGTAAATCTATAGAAGGTATCAATACAAATTAAAATTTAGTTGGCCGTGTTAATGAGGAGGGGGGCAAAGGGGGCAGATGCCCTGGATGGCAAATTTTTATTAGCGAATAAAAAAGGGTGTATTGTATTAATTTAGATTTATTTTAAGAATAAATTATTACTTATTACTTATTATTGAAAAAGATGAATAATAATAAATTCGTAAGTGTTAAAAATTCCGTGGTGATATAAAGCTGGGCGTCCACTTGGTCGGTCGGGCGGCGCACCGATCGACCGACCTAGTGGACGCTTAGCTTTATTGTTTTCGTGGTTACTATAAAAAAAAATAAAAAAACAATAACAATATTTCATTGTTCATTATACTATTGTAGTTATATCATATATCTATAGTCTTGTACCCATATTTTTAATTTGAACTGTCATCTTTATTATTTTTAATATAAATTATAAACATGTTATAATTATATACATAGAAGTTGAGCACGATTTGTTAAATTTTATATTTATGTCATCAATGATTTTATTTAGCCGTTACCAAAAAAATTAAATTGTTTTTATGACATTTTTTCATTTCTATTACTTTATATCGCATTAATTCCAATAACTATGTATCTATATGTGATTATAATACTTGGGTTTTAATTTTACATCAGAGGAGTATTTTAGAGGGTCGAATGGGTTTAAAACCGTATATATAACAATTTATTTAGTTATTTTCATGTTCAAAGAATTTGTGAGTATCAAACAATGAACTAATTAATTATGATTTTGTATTTAACATAATAAATTACTTTATTTTTTATGCACATTAAATTTAATATGCATATTGTTAATGTATTAACGATGCATACTTTTTATGCGTTTCAAGTTTTTAATAGAATAGTTTATTATTATTTAAATATATATTAATAAAATGTACTAATTTGGGGCCTGGAGACACTTGGCAGTAATGTATTTATAATTTTTTAATATATTATTTTGAAAAATTCACCGTAGTAGAAAATCGACAGAAAAACAAAAATGTTGGAACGCCACTTGTTACTGACTCGTAAACATGTGGTTATAATAATTTATGACGATTAATGTATTAATAGATATACCTGTAATATTATAAAGTATATATTTATTATATAATATAATTGCAGTATAATATGGAATAAAGTACATTGTAAAAAATAATGCACGAATAACACTTAAACATTTTTTTATGAACACGTTAATGACGCATTTCGTCTAATTTATGAACTTAATTATATATACAACATACTTAATCAATACTAAATTTATTATCTAAATCATTATTTTAAGTCAGCTTATTAGTTTAAGGTTAGACAATTTTTTAATGGTCTACAGCAGTGTTTCTCAACCTTTGTATTATGGTGACACACTATTGAAATATTTCATACTTTGTGATACACAATAAAAATAACTAATAAAAATAAGAATAATGGATAATATTAAATATTTATAACTAATTGATAATGTAAACTAAAAAATAAAAAATAAAAATATAACATAAAATAGTATTTTAATGAGAAATTTGTGATTGATATTTCTTATATAATGGTAATCAATACGTGGTGAAATCTTCGACAAGGCGACTCTTAACTTCTCTTCAACATTAATTGATCTTTCCTTTTTTTTGTTTTTAATTTCGTTCAATGCAGAAAAAGCTATCTCGCACAAATATGACGTTGAAAATGGCAATAACGCGGAAAGAGCCAATTTTGTTAAACTCGGATATTTTTTTTGTGTAAATCCAAAATTCGCCTAGCTTGAGCTTATTAAACTTCATTTGAAGAGTGCGATCGTTTTTTAATTCTGTAAGTTCTTCTTCCTCTTTTAATGAAAGATGTGTGGATCCTAAACTAGGATTAAATGGATTCCTCACCCAATCAAACAATTTAAAATCTAGCGATGAAAAGTAATGATCAAGTTTTTGGTCCAATAATGTTATTAAATCATTGATAATTGGTATTATTTGATCAGTAAATTTAGTTTTAGCAGTTAAAGGAAACATTCAAATTATTATCATTTTCCCTTTTTTTCCAAATCAATAATTTGCCTTAAATGCAGCCATTTTGTTTTTAGATATTAATAAATTTCAATTTTCATCTTGCATGCTTTAATTTAATTGATTCAGTTGTTCAAAAATATCAGCTAAATATGCTAGTTTTGAACACCAAAATTCATCGTATAAATAATCGGAATATTCCATTTATTTTATTGTAAAATATACTAATAATTCTTCTTTAAGTTCATAAAAACGTGATAAAATTTGCTCTTTTGATAACCAACGTACTTCTGTATGAATAATCAAAATATAGTGGTCAGATTCCATTGATTCGCATAACTGAGAAAATAATCGAATTTTTGATGCCTACTTTTAATAAAATTCACCATTTTCACGACTTGATCAAGTACAATCTTTAATTTATAAACAATACTTTTTGCAACTAATGCCTTTCTGTGTAAAAAATAGTTTGTTATGTTTATATTTGGATTTTGATTTTTGGCAATTATAATAAATCCTTTAATAGAGCCTGTCATTGATGACGCTCCATCCGTACAAATACTAGAAGTCCACGGACTTATGGAATTATATACCATAATTTTTAAAATATTTATTTATGATATTAAAAACATCTTGACCAGCAGTAGTTCCAGATAATTCTTTACAACAAAAAAATTGACTGACTATTTTTGAATTTATAATAAATGTAATAAATGCCATTAATTGAGCTTTCACACTAATATCTATTAATTTATCAACTTGCTAGGCAAATAATTCTCCAATTTTTATATTTTATAACTTCAATAACCTGCTCCTTAATAACCTCTAATATATTTATAATCCTTCGACTAATTGTATTATCAGATAATGGTATTTTAATTATTTATTTTTCTGCTTCGACTCCTAACATACTCTTTACCTTTATCTTTAGGGATTTTCTGATTTTTCTTTAAAACTTGACGAGGCATTTATAGATAACTTAACTAGAATGAATTGTCTTCATCTATGTTCTTTTTGACTACTTGTATATTTTTAATCAAAAATTTATCAATTTTATTTCAATCAGTAGCAAAAAATTATTGTTTTTAGTAAATAAAGAAAATAAAAGTCTATTCGACTAAAAAGTAAATAAGTACTGAGCATACGAATAAAGTGAGGTATAGATATGGTGCATGTTTTCAGTATAAATATACTATACAGTATACACTGTCTAAAAATAAATATCGATAAACCAACGTTTATCAATTAAATTCTAATTATATCGTAATTTTAATTATTAGATTTATGATAATTAAAAAATTTATTTAATGTCGATAGATAATTCATTTTTATTCATCATAGAAATTATATTAAGTACCAATTCATTTTTGTAAATAGTGTCTAAAATGTTTGTACACTTTGTGTCATTTAATATTAGTTCTTCACGCAACACATTTGGACTTACCCGGCAGCGACACACTAGTGTGTCGCGACATACTGGTTGAGAAACACTGGTCTACAAGGAAACTAAATGCTTCCTTGTGAACGGTGAACCAAGAGTCCGCGATTCTTCACTGTTAAAGAGAACAAGACTTCATTAGTACCTATTTCATTTATTTATTATAGTATAGGTACATCAGAAGGACTCAATAAATATTTCAGACCCTAATAATTATAATGATTATTGATAGAGTTATAACCTTTTTGAATAGTTGCTGTCCCGTAAAACATGCGGTTAGTACACGGCTTCCTACCACTAGATATAATTATGTTGTTGTTATTTTGTTTTTTTGTTTACGGCATTTTCGACCACACATCAAAACATAAGTGCCTCAATCCTTCTCGATTTTGCGCTAACATATGCCAATCTTCATCCGAGTAGAAGTCTGCTACATCTTTTTTGACACAATCCTCCCATCGCATTCGTGGTCTTCTTAGGAGTCTTTTCCTTCTTGGTTTCTTTTGTGTAATCGTCTTTATTATAGCATCAGGTCTCCTCCACGCGTGATCTGCCCATTCCAATCTTTTTCTTTTTATCTCTTTTACTATATTCAGCCTATTGTATAGGTCACATAACTCCTCATTGTGTCTTTTACGCCATTCCCCTGTTTGCAGGTCAAGACAGGGTCCATATATCCATCTTAATATTTTTCTTCTAAAAATCCTCAGTTTTAACTCGTCACTTTTCCTTACTATCCAACATTATCCAACTTTTAGTTTCTATGAAAGTTTTCTTGACTTAAGTAAGTTGACCTATGCGTAAAACACTTGTTGCTCATTTGAAACCTTTTAAGTATCTCATACTTCATATTATTTAATTGGGTGACCATTGTACCCAGACATTAAAACTATGATACTTTTTTGAAAGGTAGGGTCTTACACCCTACCTTTAAAAATTCTTCTGCTTGTCTTCCATCCCGTCGTCTTCTTACTTTAATATATTCTGTTTTCTCTTCATTTAATTGCAAGCCCACACTTTTTGCTGCTGTTATAAGTCTATAGCATAGACTTTTCACTGTATTTATGTTATTCCCTAGAATCATCATGTCGTCTACATACGATAAAAGACTTATTGATGTTCCATCCATTTTTGCCCCTTTATCTGGTGATATATTCATCATTCTAACTACTTTTTCCAAATTTAAAGTAATTGGGGATAGTACATTAGTATATAGTACATAGTACATTTAATATTATGACCTATTATCTATGATCTCGTAACATCATTATCGTAAATTAAATTGTACTATAATTTAATTTATATTCCTTAATCCTCACTCTTAAGAATTTTAGTACTTAGATTTAGATGTCTAGAAATTTGAAATTTGAACTTCCGGTACCCACCTAAAAATTTTGGTGGTTCAGTGAACCATAAAATATAATTTCAAATCGCCTCTGGTCCTTATTATCTATTGTTAAATTGTGTCTTTTCTATTCATACCGAAGCCATATTATGTTAATAATAATATAAATCATAAAAAAATAAGTTGTTTCTTTTGTGTGAGAAGGTTTAAACTTTCAAATTGTTTTCATATGATAATTATATAATATTAATAAACAAATCGTATACAATTTTGTTCCAACTAATAATAAATAATAAAATGTTTTGGAGAATAGCTAAATTCTCTTCTCAAATAAGGATTTGATGGATTGCTATAATATATATAATTATGTAAAATGTTTACAATATAAAATTATAAAATAAAATGTACTATTAATGAAATCCATAATTTTTTATATAATTGGATTATTTAAATAATTAGTATATTATTCGTATATACAAAACTATATTCTTATAAGTATATAATAAACCTATTCAGATGTTATATATTTGTTGTTTTATATTTTAATATAATATCTTTATTATTTATCTATTTTATACCAGTACAGGCCGATGCTCAAGACAATATATTATGCAATATTAATAAAAAAAATTGTGGGTGTAGAGGCGTATTTATGGTGGGGGGGGGGGTTGAACGGGTTTACCCCCCATGACCAAAAAAAAAAAACAAAATTCCTATTAATTATAATACTTTGCCTTCTATTTTAGGGAGGGGGATTTCGGCCTCTAAAAAAAAATTTGAACCGCCCTCCCCTTTATAAATCACTAAGTACGCCTCTGTTTTACATAATGCAAAGAAGGGTATAAAGGGCAGCATTTAAAAATTTTCCCCCGAGCGGCACGGCACTGTTAGTAGGTAACACCTAAATTTTAAATAACTAATTAAATGTTCACAATTTTCAAATGAAATATACTTATTATTTATTCTCGTATATTTTCAATAAATCAATATTTTTATTTCTGTACTTATAGATAGTGTATAACGTATTGTTTACGATTAAATGCTATAAATCCCAATTATGTTAAAGAAAATTAATTTGTTTGCAAATATATTAGTAGGTTCCATAGTTTTTTCTATAGAATTGATAATATACCTATCTAATATTTTAGAATTAATTTTCCTTGGGAGGGGAAAAATTCCAAAAAAATTTTGGAAAATCGGCAAAATTACAGTTTCTGTTATTTTAAATTTTTTAATTTCGTAATAGCTAATTGAGTTTTGATCTTAGGGAATTGAAATTATTTTGTGTATTTACATAGGTAATATACATATGTGGTACAATTTTGGAACGATCGGTTAATTATTTGGCCAAGTACAAAACTTTGCAACTTTCCAAAAATATTTAATATTTCCAGCAATTTTTAGTTTATCGCTTTGAAAATTTTGTCGAAGTATAATCATATACTACTTAATATTTTAACAAAATATTTTGAAAATCGTGACTGACATATTTTTTTATTGGCTTTTAAAGTTGAAATTCCCGAAAACCGGCAGAATAGCGGTTTCATTATTTAAAATTTTTCAATTTTGTGATAACTAACTGAATTTCGATTGTAGAGACTTGAAACTTATTATGAGTGTCAATATATGTGTTCTTTATTATAGAAAAAACCTTTTGAAACGATTGGTTCAATTTCTGACTAAGTATTGAGCTTTTAACTTTTTTCCAAAAATGTTTAATATTTCCGGAAATTTTCGATCTAATGCTTTGAAAATTTTAACGAAGTATAGACATATACGATTTAATGTTTTTACAAAATATTTTGATAATCGTGACTGACAATTTTTTTTCTTAAGCTTTTAAAGTAAGAGTTCTTGAAAATCGGAAAAATTACGGTTTCATTATTTTATTTCTTGATAACTAAATAAGTTTAGATCATAGGAAATTGAAATTTATTTTAAATATTTACATTCGTTATTTACACACGTGGTAAAATTTTGGAATAGATTATTAGTATAGCATATTGTAATATATTGAGTTTCGCTTAGAATCGTATTTTCTAATGCAATATCATTGCATTCAAATCTTAAGTATAATAAATCACTAATTTCTTCGAGGACCAAGGGGAAGAAGGAGGAATGTCCACAATCGACATTTCCACTTAACTCAACTTTTTCAAATAATAGTTTAAAAATAGGTGGTTTTGGTTGGTAAGTTTTATTATGTAGTCAGTAGTTAACATATGTTTTATAATCGTTTATATTAATGATTTTAATATAGAAAATTAATAATTAATTTTTAATAATTAATATTTTTTTTTTATATATATATTATACATTTTTAATAACTATGTTATTTGCCTATATTTGATTTTAAGTTTATAAAATTATTTTTAATTTCAGTGATTCTTACCGAATATTTATTGACTTGATCAATTTACCAGCACTAATGATACCGGCCACATATGTCCCACCACTAATTAAATAGTAAAGTTCATCAAATAAAACTAGATTTATAAATATATATATATATATATATTAATTTTAAACAATTATAATATAGTAAATTGTTTTTTTATATAATTTTGTTATTTAAAACTTAAAAGTAATTACCTATATAGCTATATATACTAATATGGCGTTTTTAGTCATTACATGTTTAGTGTTTTTAACTAAAATTTATCTTAATCCTGTTAATACTATTAGAATATTTTTTATAATTATAGCACATAAATTATATTTTTATTTCAAAAAGTATGATTATATAATTTTGTGCGTGTTTTTTTATAACTTTAGATTCCTACGTCTACTTATAGTATAGAATATCTAACATTATTAACCAAATTCTTTCTTGCTAATAAAATAGTTAAATTATAAATTATTTTATTGATTAAATATTGAATGTAAATAATAGAATAAAACAGAAACCTAAATAGTTAATTCTAGATAATTTATAAAGTATCAAAACTGGATGGGGAACTCAACTCTCTCGCGCTTATATATTACATGTATGTACCTAATGTATTAGTATATTAATAGACAACAAATAAGAAATTAGAGTTCATAATACTTGTACAAATAATTAATACCTACTTATAATGTTTATATTTTAACGTCACAAAAACTATGTTTTGATATAGGTACTAGGAAGGTACTTAATTAAATAATTAATGTAAGAACAGGTACTCATTTAAACATTTGAAATTCTTGATGAGTACTATAATTGAAACGCTATTGAGACTTAATCAAAATGTGTGTTTTTCATTCAATGATATATGATTTTATATATACACAGATGTATTTGTTTAATATGTTGATTCAATATATAATATAACGAAATATTTCACTCTATATTTCCTTCATATTAATTTGAATTTTTTCTGAAATCAAAAAAATAATATAATATACCTAAATATTTTTTTAACATTTATAATATTGACTCCTACAAGTTAATTCAAATATAAGTAAATAAAATAATTCAAATAACAACATTTACAATATGTTTCACATAAATAGTAACACTAAATATTTCAGCCGGATAACCTTAGATCGAGATGGAAATTTTTTATGATGTGAAAATAGTATGCCATCGCACATTTTGCGTTACTTTTCAAAATTAGCTCTTTTGAGGTGCAACATAACGCAATATTCAATAATTTTACGCAACATAACTCACATTTTTTAAACGGAACCACCCATATTTTTCATTAGATTCGAATAGAACTATTTTCTTTAAGCTACTTTATTATTTAATCTATTTTTTATTTTGAAAATTGATTAATTTATAGCCATTGCAATAAAATCAAAATACTATTTTGTTTTAGATTCTGAGTGAAGCGAGGAATGTATTGGTTTTATAACGATTTTTTTTTTATTTGTCTGAAGATACTTTTTTGGGTAGAAATAATGGTCTGATTACCATAAATAGAGTATACTTTTGGTAGCAAATTGCGTCTAGTTGGTACTTTATTTAGCTCTTTGGAAGAAGAAAAACTACCAAAAAATGGCGGAAATTCGACAAAATTACGGTTTCCGTTAAACTCTGAAATTTTTTCCAAAAATGTTTAATATTACCTGCAATTTCGGGTTAAACGGTTTATCTCCTTGAAATTTGATCGTAGAAACTTGAAATTCATTTAAAATGTTTACATTGGTTATTTACATACGTAGTAAAATTTTGGAATGGATTATTAATATGATATATTGTAATATATTGAGTTTCGTTCAAAATCGTATTTTTTTATGTAATATCATTGCATTTAAATCTTAAGTGTAATAAACCACTAATTTCTCCGAAGATCGAAGGGACGACGTCCACAATATACCTTCCTACTTTTCTTATTATTTTTCCATTACTTAAATTGAAAATTTTTCAATTTTAGTTCCTTTACATGAAAAGTCATACTTTCAATTAAAAATAAGGAATATGTGAGGAATAGATTAAAACAGTATTTCAACAAAATTAAAATTAAATTTATTTTATTCATTCGATATTTAAAAATGTGTATTTATTTATTAAATTATAACAAACAAGTTTATTTCTAATAATTTATCTAATAAATAATTCAAAATTTTTGCCAATTTGCTATTATGTTTAAAATACAATTGTAAACGACACATTAATTTTTTTTACAAGGATACTGTATATTTCTTTTTATTTTAGTCGTTTGTATGTTGCCAGAATATTTTGTTTTATCACGCATACGTACGTGGAAAAAGTTTAAAGTAGCTCAAAATTTGCAATAATATTACTCTAACATAATGAAAAATTGTCATCTTTATTCAAGGAGATATATCCACCTGAAATATATCGTGCTATCCAAATTGTAATGTTGTAGTTTTTATTTATAAGTTAAAATGCCAGTAAGTCGGGTAATTTTCATTTTAGTGATTTTAGTTATCAAAGTGATCTAAAAAAAATTGATTCGAATCTAATGAAAAACTTGTAAATTTTATTGCACATACGCACACCGTCAATGCAAACATTTTGAAAAGTGGTGCAATATGTGCGCTGGTATTATACCTTTAACATCGTCATCTTGATCGGAGGTTATCCGTTTGACATATTTTTGTTACTATATAAGTTAAACACACTGTATATTGTGCATTATATTGATTGTCCTTGTTTATAAATTATATATGTTTTATTATTTATGACTATGAGACTTTAACAAAAAGTAAGATATAATTTAATACATTTTATTTTGCATTATTGACGAATTAAATGACATAAACCTTTTACTTATAAAACTATGATCTAAGACTATATAGACTTAGATGTATTGACTACACATTTAGTTATATAAATTAACAGTTATCTATTAATAACACGTGATTGATTGAAAATATTTAGATTGTGTCAAATAATATTTGGCGTAGAAATGTAGGATTATTTAGTGTATTATTTTATGTAAAATAAAAACAACAAATATAAGTTTATAAACAATTGTTTTATTATCTTAAACAAAATCATCAGAAAATACGATATACCTAAATATAAGGTATTATTATATATATACCACACGTATTAATATACCATATAATAATAATTTATATAGAAATAAAAAATTAATTGTATAGATATAGAATATACAAACAATATTTATTAAATAGTTATAAATTGACAATAGACAATATTATTGTCATAAAATGATAAAATAATATTACATTTTGTAATATTAAATCTACAAATGTTAATTCAGTAACTTTTAGATTAAAACAGACAATAATATTATCTATAGGTATTGACATCGATGTCATTGAAATTTACTACTCTTAGATAAATAAACATAAATAGGTACTTTATTACAATTATTATCTATTTACATTGCATTTATTTCATCCAGTAATCTCCATGCCTTGTTTAGTATGATTTATTTTTGAAGCATCTAGAAAATATAAATACCTTATATTAATTATTATACAATAGATAGATACATAATATTAATTTATATAAATATTAATAATAAAAAAATGTCTATTAAAAATTAAAACTTGAGTTTTTCAAATTAAATATAATCATTAGGGCGTAAATTTAAATTGTCTAAAAAACAAGAAAAATGTCTTAAAAACATAATTTAATACTCCTAAAATATTACAAAATATTAAAAAAATGTCCTAAATTTTTTTTTACATAAATTATAAAATATTTAAAAGAGTACATAGTAACGTGTAGTTACCCTGTCATAAATTTAATTTATCAGACTATAGTGAAAATACCGCTGTTATTATACGTATACATAATATAAAGATTAAATTTATTTAAAAACTGAAAATTGATTTAATTAAAAATAATTTATAGCTAGGTAATAATTTTTTTTTTAGGAGGATGGATAGGAGGTGAGCTAATTTAATCAAAATTTGTAGAAATTCTTATAAAATATGCGAAAAATGTCTTAAAAATAAAAAAAATACCCCCAAAAAAGTCAAAAAATGCCAAATAAATGTTTTAAATTCTTGATGTGTGCAATGAATTATGAGATTAGAAAGTAATGTTCAGAAAAAAATGCATTTTGCATTTAAATCCATGCTCTAATAATAACATATTGTACCACATATTTAACATATTGTATTTACGTTAAAACAAATGTAAAAAATAAAAAATATTCGACTCTTGTATTTTGTTTTGTTAGGTACCTTTATTAATAATTAAATAATTACTTTAAGATTGGTTCTCTTATACATATATTTTACGAATTTATTGTTTGATACATTGTTTAATAAACTAATCTTTAACAATATTGTCATTGAATATTTTGCATGTTATAATAATACAAACTATGATATAATTGTATTGAAAAAAAATAAAACTATTATATATTGTAATTTCAAATTTTTGCTCTTAATTATGTTAAAATATAGTATACTAATAATATAATACTAATCAAATATACTGTACCATTGTGAAATGAATTCCAAGGTTGAGTTTTAGCTGAGCCGAACGCAATAAAAAACAAATTACTTAAAAACAATATTATTGCTCCACTGATAAATACTATTCGCCATTCTTGAATTGAAGCCTAAAATAATATTATTAATTATAAAATATATAATTATTTACAAAAAAGTAAGCATGGAAAAATTTACTTGAAAACAAATACATCAGATTTCAGATTTGATAATAATTAATTAATATTTAACTATGTTAATTTACGCGTGTTCGGTACCTATTGTTTATACGAAAAATAATACATTTTAATAAAATATGACTGGAGGAGAAAAACAATTGACAAATAATGTATATAAATACATATAAATTTTTTTACCGGTTTATGGTTACCACTCATACGAAGAGTGGTATTTATTTAATGATTGAAGTCTGAAATATTTCATTTTGAAATCAAATTTTCACCAAACGTGAAATATATATACACACATGGGTGTTGTTAGGGGGTGAAAGGGCGTGTACTTGCACTCCACTGGATTTTAAAAAACAAGGAATAAAGAAAACAAATTGAAATTATTTTAATAATAGAGTCAATTTCAAGTCTCTTTCTATGCACCTCCCTGTAAATTACTCTAGCGGCGCCTATGTATAAACGAATATTATTAATTTAACAACAATATTTAATAAATAAACGAGATCACCAATAATTAATAGAGTAACTATAATTAAGTAGGTATTACTATTTATTAGATGTTATCATGTGATATGTGCAAAAAAAAAAAAAAAAAACCATGATCTAAGTAACGTAAATATATTTATTATTTGTTTTGCATTAAAATTAATTAAAATAATAATAATAAAAAAAAAACATTATTAGAAAAAACAATTTTTATAGGTAGGTAGTAGGTACCTATTAAAAATATAAAATAAACATCTACCTATATGAGAAACGATGTTCAAATATTTTTTTTATATTTTTCCATGCGTAACTTTTAATTAATTAATTGAAATCAAAAAGAGATAAGTAATGAAAATTGTATATTTCATGAAATTTTTAAACACTATAGGAGAATTTTTTTTTTTTTATATGAATAATACCCACTCGGTTCTAGTGACCCGCAGAATATTTATATTTTGTAAAATACGAATTCGTTTACCTCGTCCTTGACAATGTATCCAACGAACAGAGGAGCGATTATACCTCCAAACGCCGCGACCGAGTTAGTGATGCCCATTAAGAGTCCGGCGTAGTTGGGCGACAGATCCAAGTGGTTTATGTTGAACCCGGCGTTGGACGTACAACCTATGGCCACGATAAACACGTACACGATAATGGTCAGGCCGGTGTCGTTTATGTAAGCGAGCGCGACTAGCCCGACGGCGCCACCCCACATGGATATCGTGTTCCAAATCTTCCTGGACACGGTCATCGTGGTGACTTTTCGCTTGTTCAACAGGTCGGCCGTGTACGAAACTGGGATCTGCAACAAGAACATCGCCAGATACGGCAACGCGGATAGCATACCGTCGTCCTTCACGTTGAACTTGAGCACCTTGTGGATGAACGTGGGCATTTCGGTTAACAACAACCAAAAACCCCAGTTGTGACCGACGTGCGCCACCGCTGTAGCCCATACGGGTAACGACGTAAATATCGATTTCCACGGAGTATCGGACAGCTGTGTTATGTAACAGTTAATGTAACAACAGAACGGAAATTAATAAAAGTTAAAAATCGCGGCAAGTTAATGCCAATATAAAACCACATTTGTTTTTTGTTTTTTTTTTTGTTGTTTTTTTATAAATAATGCATAAAATCTATATCGTAGGCACAAAAAGGAGTAAGATACACTATTAGAGCAGCACTGGAAAGGCAAAAAGCTTCGCGGTCGACTCAGAAAAAGGTGGATCGACGTTGTCGAGAAAAAATCGATTATCCATCAGGTTAGACCTGGATTTTTACAATTTAATTATTTTACTAAATATGTATATAATTATTATAAAATATTAATTTACGCTAATAGAAATTTTCGTATTTTATGATCATTATATGAATATGTATTATTTAAAATGTAAAATAATTTCGAAAAATTATGAAATTATATTATTTAAGTTTACCTATACTTAAAATTAATCTTGGTTTTTATACTTAAATTAGGGAGATTATCACTAACACCTATATTTAGGTGAATTAGTATTACTGCAGACGTCACTGGGTCTTATACATCTTTGGCTGTCCTATATTAATGTATTGCACCATTACGGTATGTGATAAGTGATAAATTAATACGTTTTTTATTGACTTTGACACTTTGACTTATTATAAGTAATCATGTGAGTGATATTATAAAATATATTTTAAAATAATATATGAGCAATATGCACAATTAGCGCAAGTGATACTTAATAACTTTTTAATATGTATATTAAGTAAGATGTACTATAGCCTATAGGTAGGTATTAAATATTAATACCCATTAATTATTATAAAATAAAAGTTAGATAAAACTAATTATTACAATGATAGGGGGAAATAATTTATTTTTAAAATAAAGCAAAAAAATATAAACTGAAGAATGTAAATTGCAAATCTTTTTACTGTGTAAATATGTGAAATTAATTTGTAGGTTTCAGCTTATCCAACTAGACTATTCGTTAGCTTAATATCTGTTAAATGTATAATGTGGCATATATTCTTAGCTAAAATTTATGAAGACGTTTTCTTCTTTTTTTATTTTATTATAGCATATGTTTAATGTTTTATTCGCGATTTATATTATTTTCATTTATATGTTACTATATTAAAGTAGATAAAATACGATTAAACAGTAAACAGTATTAATAAACAACGAAAACATGAAATAAAAATGTCTATTTGACCGAAACTCGATTTGATATAAAAATAAATGTATAAAAAATATTTATATCCAACATACAATCTCATAAATTGCCAAAATCTATTACTTCATAATAAATTAAAATACCATTCCAATCCTTTTTATCAGTATATAGGTCAAATCCATCTCGAAAGGAGGGTATGCTAAGCATCAACAAACTTATATGCGTCATAAGCCTACTAGTTGTATTAACTTTTCACAAAACTTTTTGAGGGTGATAATTTTGTTTCTAGGTGTGCTAAGCACCATTAGTTTCCCTCACGATTTGCGCCTAAGGTAATTAGTAATTTGTCTTCTTTTTTCGTCTCTAACAATATTCAACACAGCCTTAAAATAAATTGATCAAGAGATTTACTCTACACAATTAATATATTTATTTTTATTTATAATTTGTATTAACTTCGGTCTAAGGAAATATATTTTGAGAAATTTTAGTAATATATAAATAAATAATATTATCTCTCATTAGGCGTACAGGCCTATAATCGCTTTAATGTTTTCATATCACCTAAAATGGTAGATACGAGTAGATATACATAAATAAATTTAGCCGATGATATGGTTTATTTCGACACTTTATTTTATATATTTTAATAATTTGAAGTATCAACGTTTGATTTTATTAATTTTTTAACGATTACGTTATTACTATATCAGCAAAAAAATTATTACCTCTATACTCTATTCAATTTTATATAAAATAAGTTTAAGTAGACTTAAACTATGTGTGTATATAATGGGCTGTTCGATTAGGAAACTAATCAATAATCTTAGGTCTCAACTATAAGTTTAAAAATTAGTCAGCTAAGTTTAAATATTAAGAGATGTTAAAAAAAAATGGTAAAGAATTTTATATTTCAAAGAAATTATAAAATTATATGTCTATAGAAAATATTTATGAATTACCAAAAATATCATAATCATGTGAAACTCCAATAAATCGAATAAAAAAAATAAAACCTAATCATTATATCCTTAAAAAGGTTTATTAGTGTTATAATAATTATAACATGTAAACATGTTATAAAATTAAATAATAATAAACCAATATTGACATTTATATTAAAACAAAATATATACACTGGTAATAACAAATTCTAAGCTTTTTTTTAAATATTTCCTCATAAATGTAATTTTAATGAATTTAAAATTAAAAATAGACTATATTTATCATTTTTACTATCTTATTATTGAATTGTGTAAATATTACTGTTTAGCCTATAACCTATATTATATTACGAAATGTCATAACATTATACTAATATAAAGTTTATATTTTCAAGTTTTATGAATATTTGATAACTTTAATTTATTAGTTTTATTTATTTACAAAAATTGCACATACGATGATATAGGTACACAAGTAAATTATAATTTTTGTGTTAGTAAAATTAATATTTTTAATGCAAATAATATTATGTTCGTTTTATATAATTTTTATGGAAATATATTTTTATATTATTTTTCTTAAATAAATACAGTTATGAATTTATGATTTCAAATTTTTGATAGCGAAATTTATGTTAGTTTATTACCAAATTGTGGACTGTGGTAATATAGAAGGCATTTGTATTGATCGTTATTTAAATAATAGTACTCAAACAAAAAAAGTTTTTTAGTTATTCTTTTATTAAAGCTAAAATTAGCACAAATTGTTTATTTTAATTGCGTTTTTTTCGTGATTTACTATTTAATACCTAAATATGCATCGTACAATATTCATTCCGAAAGTGTTTACGTTAGATTAGGCTATGTTAGTTATTTTGGGCTAAATAAAATTTTTAATTTTTTTTAAGAGACAATAAAAACTTATTTAATGGAAATAGATATTTTTTTACGAAATAATATAAAATCGTTATTTTATTTAATCGCTTCAAGTGAACTTAAATTATAAATATGAAACGAAATGAAAAATATAATGGAAATTTTCAATCAATACGCTCTTTCTAATACTATTTCTAAATAAATAAAAATATCGATATGGAAATATTGTTACTTTTATGTCATGGCCGACGATGTTCTGGAGCGATGTCTGTATGTAATCCTTTTCGGCTTGGCCGAGGAACCTGTGCTTGGATAACGAATCGGCGCCCAGCAGTAGCCACACGACCGTCCACGTCAGCCCGCACGCACCGCTCAGGTAATAGACTAACGGCCATCCCATCGTGCTGGATGACAGCAGTCCCGAAACGGCCAACGTGGCCATGGTGCCCAACTGTATGCCGCTGACGATGATCCCGACGAGGCGGCCACGCTCGATCGGCGGTGCCCATTTGGCCATTATGCCGTGGATCATGGGGAATGTGAACGCGGACGACAGGCCCTGCGCGAACCGGACCGCGATCAGCGCTGGGGCGCCGAACTTGATCACCGCTGGTGGGCTGACGATGGCCAGCACCGACGAGACGCCCATGCTCCACGCCAGAAGCGTTTTGTTGTTGAACCGGCACCCAAGCACGGACGCCGGGAAGTTGGCTAACAGGTAACCGATGAAAAACGAACTTAACATTATCGACTGCATGGAGTGCGACCAGCCGAATATCGGTATGTGACGCTCCAAATCTAAGAAATAATCCGTCGAGTTGACCACCGGATTCATGGCCACTATGGCTACGGATAAGTTCACTCGAAGCAAATAGCTGTTAAACACGCATAAGAATAACAGCAGGCTCTGCAGGTGTCGGACTCCAATCGTCGGAGCGCCTACGAACAGATTCAAGTTCTTATCAGCGAGTTTTGTTCATTTTTACATCACAGCTATTATTTATATGGGTTCCATCAAACGTGCTCACAACGAAAGTTTTTAAATTTGTCAGAACTCAAATATAAATTTAATATAATCTAATATAGATGATACTGACATTTTTTTTAAGTGAACTAGCATTATTCTTCCTATGCAAATTATGAATTAAAATATTTTTTTCGAAGTTTTTGACGTTCAAAATCAAAATAATATTTGTTAAATAGTATATTTATAAGCCGTAAATAGTGTTACAATATAATTAGTACCTACTTATTTTTTATCTATTTTGTGTGTATCGTTTATAAATTGTTAGTAATTAGTGTTATATACATATATCACTCATTTGTTTGTAAAAATATATGAATAATAATTTGTAGAAAAATTTTCTCATTTAAAAAAGTAAATTAGTATCGTCACAGAATATTTAAGAATTTTTAAGTGACATAAATATCGAAGTAACAGAAATTAACAGTAAATATAGTAACAAAACTATAATATATCTACTACTTAAATAAATTAAAATTTTCAAAATAATAAAATATGCATAATTAAGTGGATAATGTGGGGTGAGCATTTTTAATGAATTTAGAATCAAACTTAAAATTATTTTGTATTTGTATATTGAGTTATATTGATCTAAATTTACATTTTAAATTAATAACCGAAACTATTTATTGATAATAACATAAAATACAATAATAATTCTTTCAAATAACTGTATAAACATGTAACTTATGTAGTTATTAATAATAATTATTATTGTACATATTATAAATGTTTAAAAAAAAAAAGATATGATAATTTACCAGTGATAATTGGTAGGATATTTTTACACAGGTTTATAAATTCATCATTTTTTAATTTTACCAATATAGGTACTCGTATTTAACTATAATCTATTATAATATTTAATAATGTAAATAAATAAATAATTTATTAAGAAATTTAGAGTTATTTAAAATGTTAGCAAATATAGACATATCATTTTATGACGATTTACAAGATATACAACTTATTATTTTCTTTGATATATACTAGTAGGTAAGTAAGTTTACTTACGTTTTTGAAGGTAATTTATGTCTTGGGTATTGATCTGTTCTATTTGCGTTACACCAAGCGCCATGATTATCGATTTATTATTATTGTTGTTAGTATTAAAATTGTACCATAATAATTGAAGAAAAATTAATATTATACTTATATAAAATAAATATTAAACTTTACAATTGTTTAAATTAAATAACATGAATAGATTTACACGAAAATCAAAAAATGTAATGACTAAATCATTTTAAGATGACTGAATAATGAATTAAAAAAAATACATTTTCAGTTTTACATATTAAATAATTGTGCTGTACGATACACAACACACACGACAAGTCAACAAATAAACATCGTATTAACAATTTACAGACTGAGCACTTTTATAATAGGTTCACCGGATATGATTGACACAAATCATATAGTTACTCTTTACATTATATAACGTATACCATCAATAATTAAACCAGTGGGGAATAATTCGTTAATAACAATAATTATAAGTAAACAAAATATATAACCTGATGTAATGTAATATAGCTAGTGTATAGTGACGTAGTATGTGTGTGCTATACCTATCAGCTTTCTTTATAAAAATTTGCGCGTAAAAATCTATGATGATTTTAACATAATAAATTAATATGATTAAGACTAAGAATTCTTAAAATATACTAAATGTACAAAACATGTAAATTTACGAATTCCGTCTCATTTGGAAATTTGTTTTGTTAATTATATTCTAATATTAACCTTATACCATACATAAATAATGTCAAGTTGTTACAAATAATAAGTTCCAAGATAATATATTATTTTATTGTTTTGTGTAAGTAGGTACATATTAATAAATATAAAAAGATACAAATTAGAAAACATTTTAGATTAATTTTTTACGATATATTAACTATTGTTACATATTTTGATCATTGAAATAATAATATACGATAAGTCGATATTTATTAATTGGGTCAGATTAGTATTATTACTATTATAGTGCTTTTATACTTTATAAGTTTATAACACATTATATTACACTAAACAATAGTATTTAATTGTATATATATATATATATCAATAGTACAATAGTTAAAAATATTATTAACGGTTATTTAAATTGTTATTTACAATTATATTTTCGACTAATAATAAGTAAGTATAAGCTTATACTTTCATAGGTTGATAATGGATACTAGAACTGGGTAGTGGATTGAATAACAAAAAAAAAAGTGAATGTCGATCGTGGACGTTCCTCCTTCGTCCCTTCGGTCCTCAGAGAAATTAGTGGTTTATTATACTTGATATTTGAATGCAATGATATTGCATTAGAAATACGATTCTAAGCGAAACTCAATATATTACAACGTACTATACTAATAATTCATTTAAAAATATTACCTCACTAGTATACTATTTATGTTAATACTCAAAAAATTTTTCAAGTCCCTACGATCAAAACTCAACTAGTTTTCACAAAATTTAAAAATTTTAAATAATAGAAATCGTAATTTTGCCGATTTTCCGCCAATTTTTTGGTAGTTTTTCTTTCCAAAGAAAAATTTTTAAGAAATTTGAAAAATGAGCTAAATAAAGTATCAACTATAAAAAAAAAAAAAAAATAGATGCAATTTGCTACAGAAAATATACACGATTTGTGATAATCAGACCATTATTTCTACCCGTGAAAATGTTTTCATACATAAAAAAAAAAAACATCTTTGTAAAATTAATACATTCTTCGCTTCGCTCAGAATCTAAAATTTATAATACCATATTGGGCAGGTTAAATTAGAATATTAAAACTAATAATTCATATTTTTATATAGGAGACAAAAACGCCAAATATTGAATTGACTTTTGAATGTAAAAGACACGTAGAAGTTTATTAGATTCTGAACGAAGTGAAGAATGTATTGGTTTAACAAAGATATTTTTTTTTAATGTATGAAAACACTTTTTCGGGCAGAAATAATGGTCTGATTACGACAAGTAGAATAAGCTTTCAATATCGAATCGTGTCTTTTTGCTACTTTACTTAGCTCATTTTTCGAATTTCTCAAACGTTTTTTCTTAGGAGGGGAAAAACTACCAAAAAATGGCGGAAAATCGGCAAAATTACGGTTTCTGTTATTTTAAATTTTTTAATTTCGTGATAATTAATTGAGTTTTGATCGTAAGGACAGAAAAAATTTTTTTGAGTATTAACATAGGTAGTATACAAGTAAGGTAAAATTTTGTAATAAATCATTAGTACATTATATTGTAATATATTGAGTTTCACTTAGAATCGTATTTCTAATGCAATGTCATTGCATTCAAATCTTAAGTATAATAAACCACTAATTTCTCCAAGGACCGAAGGAACTAAGAAGGAAAGTACACAATCGACATTTCCATCTTTTTTATTCTTTTATTTGATAATATTTCGAAAGAAATACGTTATAATTATATCTATTATTTTTCAATAATATTAAATTCAATAATTACTATGGACTGTGTCCAGGTCTAGGTGCAGGTGTAGGTAAAAATATTTTTAAATATTAAAATTAACAATTTATTTAGTTATTTTCGTGTTCAAAGAATTTCTGAGTAACAAATAATGAACTAATTAATTATGATTTTGTATTTAACATAATAAATTACTTTATTTTTTATGCACATTATATTTAATATGCATATCGTTAATATATTAACGATGCATACTTTTTATGCATTTCAAGTTTTTAATAGAATAGTTTATTATTATTTAAATATATATTAATAAAATGTACTAATTTGGGGTTTGGAGACACTTGGCAGTAATGTATTTATAATTTTTAAATTTATAATTGAAAAATTCCCCGCAGTAGAAAATCGACAGAAAAACAAAAATGTTGGAACGCCACTTGTTACTGACTCGTAAACATGTGGTTATTATAATTTATAACGACTAATGTATTAACAGATATACCTGTAATATTATAAAGTATATATTTATTATATAATATAATTGCAGTATAATGTGGAATAAAGTACATTGTAAAAAATAATGCACGAATAACACTTAAAAAATTTTTTTATGTACACGTTGATGACGCACTTCGTCTAATTTATAAACCTTCTTATATATGCTACGAATTTAATCAATACTAGGTTTATTATCTAAATCATTATTTTAAGTCGGCTTATTAATCTAAGGTTAGCCAATTTTTTAATGGTCTACATTCTACAGGGAAACTAAATGCTTCCTTGTGAACGGTGAATCTTGAGTCCGTGATTCTTTATTGTTAAAAAGAACAAGACTTCATTAGTACCTATTTCATTTATTTATTATAGTATAGGTACATTGGAAGGATTCAATAAATATTTCTGACCCTAATAATTATAATGATTATATTATTATATTGATAGATATATAACTAATAAATAATAAGAATTAAAAAACTCTAGAGGTCCAAAATTATTATGTGAAGGTTTTGCCTTTTTGGATTGCTGTCCAGTAAAATATGCGGTTGGTACACGGCTTCCTACTACTATATATATAAATAATTATTTTTTTTTTTTGTTGATGGCCTTTTAGACAACACATCCAAACATAATTGCCTTTGTCCTTCACGATTTTCTGCCAACATATGCCAATCTTCATCCAAGTAGAAGTCTGCTACATCCTTTTTGACATAATCGTCTCATCACATTCGGGGTCTTCCTAGGAGTCTTTTTCTTCTTGGATTCTTTTGTAAAAACATCTTTATCATAGCATCAGGTCTCCTCCATGCGTTATCTGCCTATTCCTGTTGTATAGGTCACATAACTCCTCATTATGTTTTTTATTCCATTTCTTTGTTTGCAGGTTGAGACAGGGTCCATATTTCCATCTTAATATTTTTCTTCCAAAAAGCCTTAGTTTTGACTCGTCACTTTTCCTTACTGTGTAACATTGTCCAACTTTTAGTTTCTTTGAAAGTTTTTTTGACTTAAGTAAGTTGGCTTATGCGTAAAACTCTTGTTGCCCATTTGAAACCTTTTAAGTATCTCATACTCCATATTGTTTAATTGGGTGACCATTGTACCCAGGCATTTAAATTATGATACTTTTTTGAAACCGTAAGATCCTACCTTTGAAAATTCTTCTGCTTGACTTCCATCCCGTTATCTTCTTACTTTCATATATTCTGTTTTCTTTTCATTAAATTGCAAGCCCACTTTTTTTGCCGCTGTTATAAATCTTTAGAATAGACTTTTCACTGTATTTATGTTATTCCCTAGAAGCTCTATGTCGTCTGCATACTGTAGTAAACTGCGTTAGGTACATTGACTTGGTAGCAATACGTTTTTGAATATTAATCGGTTGTATAATTAGATGCATTAATAATTTTGGGAATCGACAATAATATGTTGTTTACAACTCTAAGCACACAATCAAAAGTCAAGACTGGGATTTGAGTTAATGTACGAAAACAACATTGTAATTAACTATTTGTCGTAAATATCCTTTAACCTACTTTTGATCTACTAATATAAATACTGTATGTACACTGACATAATTTAAATTTAAATTCAGATTTGATTTAGATCTAATTTCAGATTGAGTTCAGATTTTGAATACGTCTACGTACGTCCTTAATTTAAGTCTCAGGTAGATACAACAAGTGTTTATCTACAAATTTATGTAATAACTTTTGGTGTATGTTTTATATATATATATATATATATATATTAAATAAAAAGTAATTAAATAGTAAACTAAAAGTCTTAAAGTTTATTTTATAAAACCTCGAAATAAATTACGAAATCTTACAGTGGCACTGACTTCGTCATTTTAACATAGAACTTGTTGCTTGTGGTTTCACCACAAAACGCTAAAAGACTAATTGATGTTCCATCCAGTTTCGTCCCTCCATCTGGTGATATATTCATCATCTTGCCGCATGCTTATGTTCACCAGAACCTTTCTCGATAGTACGTTACCAACTTTAACTTTTACCATGGTCTTTTTTAAAGTGGCCTTAATTAATCCTATAAGTTTATGTGGGATGCGGAAATGTCCTAGAATTTTGTGAGATATAATTATATAAATCATAATCATGATAAATCAGGAAACATAGGGCCTCCCAAAGTACCACCAATAAAATTAAAAGGAATCATCACCTGTCAATCTACAACGACCTAGTACATCACCTAATTAAACGTCTCAAATCCAGACACTCCATATGGAAAGAATCTACGACCGAGTTGATCCACAGGCTGAATGGAAAAGAAGATGGCTAAAATCCAACGTACGAAATTCATTTCTGATCAAAGATCCAACAGCAAAATCACCCGGATTTAATTTACTGCACGCCTTGTGGACCACCTTAAACCGCATTAGAACCGAACAAGGAAAATGTAATTACCTACTACACAAATGGGAAATGGTAGAATCCCCTTTATGTGATTGTAGACAAATACAAACTGTCGGATACATAGTAAATGAATATCCAATAACAAAATTCACGGGAGGTTTTGAGGAAATCCACTCGGCTAGCGATGACGCCATCAAGTGGATAGGAAATCTAGATGTGCGCCTGTGACCCAGTACGAGCCTAATCGGCAAGAGAAAGAGAAGATTCATATGTTTCCAATTTTGATACCAAATGTATTTATTTATTTATTTTTTTAAATTTTATTCTGCCGTAATCTTATATTTTTATTTAATTTAATCGTTTATTTCATTGTTAGCCTCAGCTTTAGTTCACTAGTTTTATTAGTCCTTATTACCTATTGCTAAATTGTGTCTTTTCTATTCATACCGGAGCCATATTATGTTAATAATAATATAAATCATAAAAAAATAAGTTGTTTCTTTTGTGTGAGAAGGTTTAAACTTTCAAATTGTTTTCATATGATAATTATATAATATTAATAAACAAATCGTATACAATTTTGTTCCAACTAATAATAAATAATAAAATGTTTTGGAGAATAGCAAAATTCTCTTCTCAAATAAGGATTTGATGGATTTCTATAATATATATAATTATGTAAAATGTTTACAATATAAAATTATAAAATAAAATGTACTATTCATGAAATCCATAATTTTTTATATAGTTGGATTATTTAAATAATTAGTATATTATTCGTATATACAAAACTATATTCTTATAAGTATATAATAAACCTATTCAGATGTTATATATTTGTTGTTTTATATTTTAATATAATATCTTTATTATTTATTTATTTTATACCAGTACAGGCCGATGCTCAAGACAATATATTATGCAATATTAATAAAAAAAATTGTGGGTGCAGAGGCGTATTTATGGGGGGTGGGGGGTTGAACGGGTTTAAACCCCCCCCCATGATAAATAAAAAACAAAATTACTATTAATAATAATATTTTGCCTTCTGTTTTAGACTTTGCATACAGATGTATACAGATATAGAACATGTTTATTTTTATTTTTTTGCAATTAATTTTTTTATATTATCAAATTGTGATAAGGGGGGGGGGTTATGTCATCATAAAAGGTTCTAAAAAAAATCTGAAATCCCCTTTAAAAATTTCTAAATACGCCTTTGAGTGGGTGTATATTGATATTTATTATTTTAAAAATATTTATATTATAAAAACTAAATATTTCATTAACAATGGATAAATAAAATAAAATATTAATTAATATTTTTTAAATAATTGGTATTAAACGTTTATTAAACATTATATTTAATATTCTTTTTCAATTAAAATACAACATTTAAACTTAACTTAACTAATTACCTGCAAACTATATACAATTAAAAAAAAAAAACCATATAATCAATCAATTTTAAATATACTATGTTTAAATTAAAATATTAAATACGTATGTATATATATATATATGTTGTGTGAGTATAAACTATAAACATTTTAATTTTAAATTATTATTATTATTATTATTATTATTTTTATTAGATTTATAAAAAAATATAAATTATAATACATTCTTATTTTTTTAAACATGAATGCATATGGTGTGCAGTGATATAAATACCATAAACGGTAGTATTATAAATACATACTAATGTAGTTAGTTTAATAATATTTGTATCATCATAACGTTATATTTAAATTGATTTTTTTATAATCGAGTACCGCTATAAATATGGTAAATATAAAACGATTTGATTACATAATTTACATAAATGATATGTGCATTATGTTAACTAGTTAGGTAAGAGGTAACCAATAACAGATATTATATTATCCTTAAGGGTTGATTAAATGACACGGCGATATTATTGTTGTGTAATATCGTCAACTGACAATTGTTTTCTCAGCCATGCAGTCTGCCTAGAATTCAAATTGTTATAGGTACATAGCCAATTCAACTGACATGTAAGGTGTTGTACAAAATGTACCATTATAGTGTTTTGTTACAATCCATAAATGTACGATTCGGTCACCATCGCCTAATGAGTAAACATCCCATAAACTTGTACATAAGTACCTACATCTAAGTCAATCTCAATTTAATAATATTATACCTACATTTATATTAAATTTGTTATTTTCATAAAGAAGTTTTGTCTACAATATTCCAAAAATAAATATTGTATTTAATAATAGTAATAACAGTTTATCGATTTGTATTATTTATCATTTTATTTTGTATCATCTATAAGTTAACGAAAAACAACTAAAACTTTCGTGCGCTTGGATATACCTACTATAGGTATACATAATGTAGTAGATGGTATAATAGTCGTGTCCATTGACGTGCTCCATGACACCTGAGTGTTGACCTACTTTATATTATATATATATATTAAAATGCTTAAACCGTTAAAATATATGTATACACAAGTTATAAGTATTATAACAAAATAATATATAGCACTTAATCATGCAACTAGAACCTATTTGAAGTAAACAAAAATATAAAACGTTTCCTAATTAATAATAGCTAGGCGGTAAACTTTATAATTTCATTTGTGACGGAAATATATAAACACTATACAGCATACGCCATACTTACATATTATTTTCTATTTATCAATAATATTGTAATACAGAAAGGAATTATCATTGAAAACATTCAATTGTGTAATATTTGTAAGATGAAATTCTGATCATCCTGTATATATTATATACATGAAAAATCAAAGTTAATGAAATTGTTTAACTGAGTTAAGTTAAGTTAATAGATATATATTGGAAAAAGTTTACAGTTGGCAATTAATGAAATATTTTATTAATAAAGTAACTTATTAACTTAAGTTAAGTAAATTTTTAGTTTTTAAACATTATTACATAATATATATATATATACGTTTACTATGTATAACGTTTATTAAAAATAAGCACATTTTCAGAGGGCTAAGAGAGTATGCATGAATTTTAAGAAAATTAACTCGTTATTTATTAAGTTTATATGCCCAGAATTGAGAAAAATAGTAGTTTTGAAATGAAAATATTGTTTGTAAAATTATTTGTAATTTTTAATACCTAGGTAATAAAAACTTATTATTTATTACTAATAGTATGTTAAGATATTTGCTATATTCATATTTTATAAAATTAATAATCTAATTATATGTAATTTTCATATAAATCAAATTTTCGACTATACTCTTGAAAATCTACAATTATAAGAGTTTAATGAGTATTACTATATATCATGTGACCGAAGAACTATATACAGTACAAATTACAAATGTTAGGACTCACGAGTCACGACATTTTCCAAATCAATAAACAATGAGTTCTGTTTATGGTGTGAAGTGAAAACATGTTATTTAGCGTGTATAATGTAATCCGCCGAAAATAGTTCTTAGATGAAACCATTCTTGAAATTTTCACCTTTCTATATCTTATTATATTATATTGTAAATTATATTCAAATACCAAAGTTAAGTATTTTAGCATAATTATCAATTAAATTAACAAAATATGCAAATGTTTAGAATAGATATGTATTCATAATAATTCTATAAACAAGTTAAAACGATTTTCTACGATTTTTCGTATAACAACTAATCTTAATAACTAATAAGTTATTTGCACATTTATGTATACATGATATTAAGTGTATTATACATATTATAGTTAATAATAATAATAATTTAGATAACAATAAATAGAAATGGACAATAAGTGATTTAGAGGATATTAATTTGTAAACATATTATATTACATATCTGAGATACTAAGCGTGTTTACTTAACCATTATGTATATCCAATATTTATTTATTTTTAAACGAAAACAACTCTCAATTTTATTTTTGAAATCTGTCACTATAATAAAGCTAATTATATTATAATATACCAAATATATCATATATGTGTATTATATTTTAAAAATTTTAATTTAATGCTTTTGACAACCGTATATTGCATATTTAATGTGTACGGTACTGTTATATTCGAATCCCTTATAATAACTACCTTATAGCGTGTGCAGTAATATTGCACGCACAGTTAGCGAAACGGGGAAAAAAAAATACACATTGGGGTAAAATAAAAACCTTTAATATTATATTATTATTATTATTATTATACAATCTATGCGTAAAATTATGTGTCCTCCTACAACATTTTCAACTCTGAGACGGATCGTTAGCGAATATTGTTGGTCTTACATTCTATCAATATATGTATATATATATATATATATACCAGGTAATTGGTAATCGTATACATAGGTATAAATTATATACAGTAATATCACGCGCTGTCGCTGTTCAGAGTGCGCCGTGTGCTGTAGTAGCACGCGACACGCGTAGTATACATCGGTCGGCGTAGTTACTCGGTAGGTGTTTTATATTAAGATTTTGTTGAATTATTTTCTATGTATAGGTTATCTATAATTAATCTATTCATTATTATTTAAACGTCATCAAATAATTTTAAACTTCAAAAAACAATAATACGTAATATATTTCAAAACATAATTATTTAAAGCGGTATATCTAAAATCTAATATCAGACCAATTTAGGAAACGTGAATACAATTTATAAGCAATTCAACGTATATTTACTGCCTAATAAACTATATAATATAATTTAGCAAAATTTATATTAGTCACAGGCTCACAGCCATGACGAGTTGTCCGTCGAATGGAAAGCACGTCCGGTCGCACAGCCTGAAAAGTTTTCCAGCAGTAGCGGCGGCGGCGATCAGTGATAATAAGAAATCCGACGACGGTGTGACGTCCGGCACGGGTGATACATTGCAAACGGTCGTTCCTGCTTCGAAAATGGCATCGTCTTGGAAACAGGTGTCTATTGTAAAAATATTATCTTTTATTAAATTTTATTACATTAATTGCTGTGCAGGATAACTATGCAGTCAGTGGTATATTTACCACACGTCTGGGTTTTTTATTTAATAATTATCATGTAAAATACAAAACGTATATTGATGAGAGAGACAGCGGGGACCTATGGCATTTTCCTTCGTTAATTAAATTTAAAATGTACAAGCTATAAAATACGAAACTATTAATCTCTGGGTTGTAGTTTCGAGCCACGTTGAGCGCCAATGTATTCGGAATATAGTCTTTTAAATGTATATAATGTTAAAATAGAATGAATTAATCCTTAATAATTCCATCTAATCACTTATATTTCTTTTAAAACAAAGAAATAAAATCCTTAGGGAATGATACTTCGATCGTGGACGTTCCGTAAATCACCAATCAGTCTCTATACGTTTCTCATTTTTTTTCTTATACATGTACTTAGGTGTGTTATAAATTTTTATGTCTCAGGTTATTTGCGCCCATAGAAGGTAAGATGGAGCACTTGCTAATTTTTAAAAAATAAAACGAACTTATTATTTTAATAAATTAAAACTCGATTTTATGTAACTTTTATTATGAGATTTTTTCCCCTATTGAAATTTCTCTTATGGACGCTCATGTTTGCTATTATTGACCAAAATCTATTGGCTAATCATACAACACTCTTATGAGATTTATCCAAAATAATTCTAGATTATCCGTCACTGAAAACAATATTTATACTTCCTAAAAGACCAATTGCAACTTCAGACGCTTAGCGTAAAATTCAATGATGGATATTATTATTAATTGAAAAATGTAACCTAAGTTATTTTAAAATTAAAAATAAATAATGGATAAATTCTTAAAGTTAAAACTATTCGAATAATGTAAAGGTATTTTCCAATAATTATCGTGTCAATGTCGTCCCGTATATTTTTAAGGAATGTGCTTTATATACATTATACCTATAACCTTCAATGTTCTCGTCAAAATTACCGACACTAACAGTTGAATGTCATCAGTATATTATAGCTATATTTTCTACCTATTTAATAATCAGATTAATTATATGTGGCTAACATTAAAAGTATATTAATGTTGGAATACATATGTCTCTACAAAAAAATTGAGTATTTTTAAGGAATTTTTCAACAAATTTAAATATGAAATTTAGTTATGGAAATTAATTAAAGTATACAAGAATAGTTTAATTGTACGTATATAATATATTGGTGAATAAAATTATAAGTTATGAAGTAATGTAGCTAATTGAGGAGTTGAGGTAATTATAAGTAATAATTAATTTCAAACACATTTTATTTTTATAGTAAACCATATAAGTATTATTACAATATCACGATTAAAAATTGAACTCTAAAACAAAACTTAGTTTTTGTTTTACTTTAAAATTGTAATTACATTATACAATACAATACCTCTACTAACTGAAAATATAAATATATATATATATTTGTCAATTCAAGCTTGAATGCTCAACAAATACTTAAATCACTCATACGTCTATAATAGTATACAGGTAGGTATGATTTACCTTGACGTCGTAGTCTTATTAATAATCATTTCTTACCTACTAAAATCAACTTTAAACAATAAAACTTAATAGAAACAATATGTCAATATCATCAACTCTTTCTTATTTGACGCAAATGTATCATATAAGTCAAATGAATTTCGAATTAATTTAATTTAATTAATTACGTTTATTTTTATACTTTGTTGTATCAGTGGCGCAACTAGTGTTAAAATTTAGGTGGGGCTATAGCCCTAAATTAAAATTTTTTTTAAAAAAAAGTTGAGAATTATCTTATTATTCTAAGGGGCTATGAGTAATTTTGGGGAGCTAAGCCCCTCCAGCTCCTCCCCTCATTAGTTGCGCTTATGTGTTGTATACTGTTAGTTGCATTATCATATGAGGTTTTATTTATTTTATCCATAGTAAATCACAACAAATATTAAATGTTAAGGCATGTGATCGAACTAGAGATCGAACTAAACAACTGTTACGCAGAACAATGTCATGGAAAAGTAATACGATCATAATGCAGCCAGAAGAACGCAAGTCAGATGATACATCCAGTACGTGGGAAATTCATGTTTGGGGTATGTTACATAATATTATATTTTGATGAATGATGATGATAATTGTTTGTTTTACTAATTTATATTCATTATTGACAACCAGTCTATTATAATTTACGTCTAAATGGTTTAATACACATTTTGATGTGTAAACACGACGAAGAGCTCGCCAATAATTAATAATTGACAAGTGCAGTGCACAAAGAGAAATATAAATGTAAATAATTACATAAAATAAATAATATACCTACTCTTATTATATTAGCTTTTACTCGTGTATGTAGGTACGTTTTCTTACGCCATTATAAATTCTAATAATAATTTATACCTATTCAATTTGTATACATAGTATACATTATATAATTATATTATCTATACGTAATAACAAAACTGATTTTATAATAATATTCATCTGGTAAATTATTTATTCATAAAATATTAATATCAACACATTTATAAATTTTACCAATGCATAGGATAACTCATTTAAATTTAAATCACATCACAATAAAAAATACAATTTCTTTTTCTTTATTAAAACATAATAATATGTTATGACACATATTATTAAGTTATTAGTTACCTATATAGGCTACAGTAAATATTGTTTTATTTTTACAGCTTCTTGGATGAAACGTTACGCAAGTGAAGATGAATCGAAAACATTGGATATTCCGTTTAAACTATCACCTTTGCAAGAGGAAAAGTTTTTGAACTTTTTCAAATATTATTTAGATGGTGATTGCGACGGATTCGTTTTTGAACACGATTTTCATCAATTTATAGAGGTAGGTAAGGACGTAAGATAAATACTACCTACGATACCTTCGCTCATACGAAAACGTTCGCGGTAAAAAATAATATTTATATCAGTCACTAGGTATTAATTATTTTATTACATTATATATACGATTATTATATTTCATTTAATTATTTCTAATACAAATACCTAAACTAAAGTAATTCCATCTTTCGTAAATTTTTCAATGATTAATATTTCTATTATTGTAGTATTCAACTATTTAGGTATTTCAATTTCAACGATTATATCTCATATTATAGGTATTATAAAATGTAATATCCATCAACCAAATATGATTTAGCTATGGTCTACGAGCCTATGAAATAATACCTTTTTAAATTTAAATTAATTTAATACAATTATTAATTAATCGTAACTTATTGTTATTACATTATTTAATAATTTTGATACAGAAATTAAGACGTTTTGCTGATTGGTCACCGAATTGCGCTGAATATATAATTTTGAAACAAGTTTTATTTGAATTAATTCAAGTATTCATTCCATGTGAAGAAGGTCAAAGTAAGTTTATAACACAGATATACAATTATATTTATTTATACATTGTATTATGTTAAAATAATGAAAATGTAGATACTATAGTCTATAATTTACTCCAATCTACGATTTATTGTTATCATTGATGTTTGATATAATTAGATGTCTATATGTTAAAAAAAGAAAATTTAAAATCGTTATAAGTACAATATTATTGAATTAGTATTATATGTTACTATACTTTACTAGTATTAATTGATCATACACAAATAATAACTGTAAATTGTAATAAGAACCTGCTTATACCTACATTTGAAATACCTAATACAAATACGCAATACATTAAGTATAGCAATTATTAAAATGTTATAAAAAAAAGACTTTAAACGTTTGTATATAGTTAAGTTTTAAATTTTAATTATTTCCAACAATAGCAAACATTTATTCTGTTTATTTAAATAATTTACAATGGTGGTCGTCTAGCGAGGTTGGAATAAATTAGATAGGTATAGCATGCAACATAGATATTACATCTATCCCTTGAGAAACATTTTAAGTCCTTATATAATGCAAATGTATATTATACATATTTTAAACATTAATCATTTTTATGCCTAAGAGAATTAAATATATAATTGAAATTTAATAAAATGATTTTGTAGAGATAATTGCACGTCATGTCCAATTTGTATTTTCATAATGTCAGTTATTTAATTTTGTTTAAATACTGGATATAAATTAAGAATAATAAAATATTTAACGATGATGATGATTAAACTACGATAGACTATATTTAATAGGCTATAAATAATATTTTTGTAAAAGTAATTTTTTCATTAATTATTGTGTTATTGTAATTCTTAGACGTTGCATTTATTAGTCTATCAACGGACGAATGGTTGAAAATATGGTGTCAAACGCTGAGCAGGTGTAATGTAGCTTCAGATATGCCATTGTGGGTGAAATACTTTCAAAACATATTGTATAAAGCTTTGGAATCAGGTATATATTTAATATTATCAATCATCATAATAATATATCAATTCATAATATTATGAAGGTAAAGGTGAAATAGAAAAAGCAAATCTACAGAGGTTCTACTGTACGTTTCTTGATTCAAACTGCGAAGAAGCTAAACAAGTTGTAATCGATGAGGTATACGATTCACTCACGTCAGTAAGTTGTCAACGTTATCATAACAATATTTTATAATAGTACAGATTTAAATATATTAAACAAATAGGTATTTACACCTACCTTAATACCTTATATTTTGTAACGTTGATAAAACATCTGAAAATTAAAATATGGTTTAAAAAAAGTAAATATTATCCAAATGTTCGGAATTACTAAATTTTGAACTTTTTGACGACGATTATCGAGTTGTGGATGTATGCCTAGTGCATATGAGATTCATTGCATATCGTTAATTTGAATAAAAGTTGTTGCTATACTTTACGAATAAGAAACGATTAATTTGTCTTTTTTTTTTTATAATATCAATTTATTTAAGAAAACATTATTTTATTAAACACGTTGATACACGTTGGTACGCTTTTTTGTTTTTAACAATTTGTTCATACTGTTTTTTTATGTGTATAGAACGGAGACTTTAAGTTGAATCGTGATACTTGGGGTCAATGTTTCGCAAACTGGTTGCTAGGGACTAAACCGAATGGATGTGGTCAATGGTTGTTTGGAAAGTGTGGCCCAACGCCTGAATTCTTTCCTATCGATTATTCAGCCATGAATTCAACAGTCGATACGAGGGACACTTATTCACATAATAGACGGAGCGATAGACACTCAATCGTTGTCTAAAGAAAATAATAATAATCAATACTCATTTTTGTTGCCATGTGGACAAGATGGTAAACAAATTCATTGGTGTAATTTTTGTACAAAGAAGAATATAAAATTTTTAACTGTTATTAACTTTCACGGGTTTATATTCTTTATGAATGCATTGTGCGTAAGCGTAACTGAACTTCCTACCTAAATAAAATTGAAATAGAATAATTATTAATACGATATGTAGGTATATGCAGAGGCCAGAGGACTTGCCACCTGCCTACCGAATAAACCTACCTATATAATATACATGTTATATATTTATAAGGAAGTAATAAACCACAACAGGTACAGAAAACGAGGAAAATGAACAACGATAAAATTATTTCCACTTTTAAATAATTCAGAGACATATGAATATTTAATCCCTACTAGTATACCTGGGGTTGTTTTTACAGTGTTTTAAAAATTAATGATTATGCGATAAAAACACTGGTTGACATAGTAACATCAAAGACAAAACTGGAGTCCTATTAACTAGATAATATTATAATTTATAATATTATTATAGTTATCTAACCCAAACTGTTTTGTTTTTATAGTTGAAAATGATTGGCACCTACCTACTTAATTAGTAATTAATGTAAAATATATTAAATTAACTAATAATTTAATTGTTATAAAATTATATTTTAATATTGTTTATATTTGTATACCTTAGTTAAACATTTTAACAATATAAGTAAATAAATACAAGGTTTTCAAGGGCTTTTAAAAGAAACGACGCAACTTCAGGAATGAGGTATATTTTATTTTATTCGGTTCATCATGCTGTTTTATGCAAGAAGTCCTGAAAATTATATGAGAAAGATGATTGCTCTCAACATTGACGAAGGCGATTTCTGAAGTCAACTTATTTCAGAATCTAGTAACGAGGGACATTTTCATCTCAGTGGAGCGGTGAATAAAAACATTTTCGGTACTGGGGTGAAAATAACCAAAGACAACTTAACGAGAGATCTCTAAACATCCTAAGAATGATCGTATGGTATGCGATTTTCAAATTTAGTGTGATTGGGCCTTATTTTTTTTTTTAAGGATAATTCATAGGCGAAATTTCAAGTTTTAACTTAGAAGAGGTGGACAAATATATGATACACAGACCCATAGGAGCATCTGCCTCCTCCCCCAATCAATACTTCAAGAAATTTAATTATACACCAAGAACTATTTACTGGTAAATAAAAGCTATAGCTCTGGCTGGAAAATTAAAAAAAAAAAAACAATAATTAAATCAAATTCTTTATATATATATATATTAGGTACATAATTATAATTAATAATCAATAATATAATCAGATCACATCTTACTTTATCAAAAAAATTGATTAATGGAAATATTACTATTTTTAAAATTTTTTTATTTCATACCTAGACAGTCGAGACAACAGAGTAATTCGATTTTATTTATAACTTATTATATAATAATGAAAAGGAGAAAATTGTATAAACAACATTTTATTCAATTTTAAATATTTAAAAAAAATCATTATAATATTTTAGTTATTTACTCATTGCTTAATTTTTGTTTATATTCAATGTTGAGGTTGGGTTGACTTGGTTTTGGTAGAATAAGTCCTCCTAATCTTCCAAAATTGATACGTTTGGATAATGGACGAACCGTAACTGTCAATGCTCAACATTATTTTTCCATGTTTGAGTATTATTTTGAACCTCAATTGGAAGAATTAAGTGAGGAAACAGATTTGGAAGACATCTGATTTTAACTGGATAGGGCTACATCCCGTACTGCTTGAGTTTCAATGACAAAACCACTCACCTGATTTGTGCATTTGTACCTTTTTCCTGTGGAGCTATCTGAAGGAAAATGTTTTTAAAATTATCCTTATAGAATTCTGGAGGAAATTGCTCATATGTTCATCGATACGCACCAAAATGTTTACTGATGTTATTTCAATAATCAATAATTAATGTATAAAACAGATTGATGTACCAAATAAAATAAACCTAATTTCTGTAAGTTGCATCGTTTTTATATCGTAGATTTAAATTAAACTATTACATATTTCACAATTAGAAGTTTATTAGGTACAATTTCAGTATAATAATATATATTAATAGTATTAATCTTAATATTAATTTATGATTATTGTTGTGAATAGAGATTTAAATATATGTTTCACATTTTAAAGTAGATTTTTACATTGTGTTGAGAACCATCAAGTGATGACTTGCAAGCAATCAATTTAACTGCTACATTGAGGCAGTTTTTTATCATTCCTAAGGAAATAAATAAATGATTTACATATGTAAAGTATAAACTGTATCCTGCATATAAATTATGTCTTATAAAATATTTTCTACCATAAAAATATATGTGCTGGTAACAGTTTTATACCTTCTCTAACTTGGGCATTGTATAATACATAGTTTAAATAAGTTTTGTACGTTTTTATTTGTTATAGTTACAACAACTAAATAGTCATAATAAATACCAAACAAAATATTTAGGTAAAAAGACTAAATACATGTGAGTGGTCCATTTTTTCAGAAAAAAAAAAAATTTATAAAGTATTTGTACAAATCTTTAGTCTAAGGTTATTGTTATTAATAGTAATAAATATATATTAAAACAAGTATGTTTTAGATCTTTATTAAAGGAAAAATTGTACAATACATGAAAAATAAAATAATTAACAAAATCAATAAAAATAATGCAATAAAAACATAATATTATACTAAATCTAAAATTGTCTTTGTCTTTAGGTTCGGGTTAAAATTTAAAATATTACAACAAAAATATAATTCAAACATTATTTATAATAATTAATGCATCAATATTATTTTTATAAAACTGTAATGTGTTTACGTTGTGCTAGTTTTATTTGTATTTTCAAATCCAGTATGGCTTCTCTTTCTTCTACTATACTTTTTAATAAATTATTTTTCTGGAACTTAAAATTAAAAATATTTTAATTAGATATTTCTACTTTATTAATTTACACATTTTATTTTTTTTGGTTTTCTTACTTGTAGCATTTTATATTCACTCAATAAAGTGCTATTAACCAATGTTGTTTCATCAATAGGATGCATAAAATATTCTCTGTAATGATAATGATTTTTTAATAGATATGTTTACTATAAATTTAAATTGATAATATATACATACGACAACCAGTGGTGGATGATGGATATAAAGATTATTCAAGATAGAGGTAGCAAATTTTTGAAAGATTTAATTTATTTAAAAGAATTTGTATAATTAAATTTTATCCATAGTTAATAGGTATTAATAATCATTAGTGTAACAATAGTGCGTTTTCTAGTGGCGTGAAATTATTATCATTATTATTATTCATTTCGATTTAATCAGTAAAATATTTAAACAAATATCACCCTAGAATACTAGGTTGATTGTTCTGTCGTCCCCCCTCAAAACCATCACTAAAGCATACATTTTTATGTTATTCTTTACATAAAAAAAAAAAATCATGAAAAATACCACATTTAATTAATAATGCATTATGTAAATTTTATCAAATGTTGATAAAATGTTTGAATATTGATGTAATTGCATAGAATGTATGTCGATGTCTCTGACGAAGAGGTTAGGTTAGGTTAGAACTCATATTTTGCAACTTTTCAGGACAGCAGTTTAAAGGTTTCAAAGTTAAATTCTAATAAATATTAAAATCTTTTTATATTATATGAATTTGTAACCTCTAAGTAAAGTTAAAATTATTGTTGTTTTCTTTAGAAAACAAGCGAAAAAACGACATGAGATAATCAAATAATATATAACCAAAAAATGACGAAAAGTGAATTATGTCATTTTTCGTTGGGGACATCGATGTATTAAATATATTACAAATTAAATATGTCATACATATTAGAATAATATTGACATAATTATACTGTACAACATCAAATAAAAATATAAAAGTAATATATTACCTGATGTTTACAGTTTTTCCAACTGATGCCAATTTTGTATGTAATCGATCAATTTCACATTTTTCTTGAACTATATAATCTTTCAAGTTTGCAATTAATGATATTAGTTCTTCAGATTCATATTGTAAGATTAGTTCTTCATTATCACTATCTAAAGATTAATTTGTTTAAAAATGAATACATTTTTATCTATAAACATAAATATATTTTTTGTTATTACCTGAAGTTGTTTGTATTTCTTCATCAACTAATGAACTTTCACAGTTTGATATGTTAACCGTATCACTTGTAATGGATACTACTTCAGCTTTGGTTGATATACTATTATTAGAGTTTTGCCTGACTAACGCAGTTTGAGTTCCAATTTCTTCAAATTTTCCATTTAATTCATCATCAATTTTTGACTTTTCTTTTAAAACTTTTTTGCTGTCTTTTTCTAAAACCTTAAGTTTTCGTTTAAGTTGTGTAATTATCCTTTGCACATCCCATAACTCTTCTTCCTTAGTTTTACATACAAAACCAGCATTCATGTCACGGTGTATATAACCCAGAAGTGACTCTTGTTTTTTCAATTCTATGGCCATTTCTTGTTTACCAGATGGTAAATATGGACTGGCACATCTTAAAGGCGGAATATATTTGTGTAAAATGACATCAGGAAATAAATCATTCCTTTTAGTAACAAGGAACGTAAATAATTTTTGAGACATTTGAAGAACAGGACAGAGAACACACCCAAAATTAGAAGTATTCATTTTAGTATACTTTTCCTAAAAATGAATAAATAGTAAATATATCATAAAAGTATTATTCAATTTTATATTATTAACTTACATTTTCTATGATACTAGAAAAATGGACTAACAACCAAGTAAGGGTGTGCTTATTACATAATGGAAGTTCTGAAATTAACAAATTCGTTAATTTAATATTTTGTGTTTCAGCAGTGTCTTCGAATTTTGATAACAAGTTCGGTGTTAATATAGGATCAGGAAGTTCTCTATGAAATTGATTTATGTTATATATTTATAAATATAAAGATAAAAAAAACATATTACCTTAAATATTGTTTGAGCAAACTAGTGACAACTGCTAAATCATAATCAGCTAAATTAACAGATTGTCGTCTGTTATACTGAGTTTTAAGACTTTGCACTTTAGATTTCACACCAGGTACTTTATATACACCATCAGTACATAAACCTACAAATAAGTAAAATTAAATTAATTAATATATATTTTATAAACTAATTATTAGTGTTTACCATTCATTTGGACATAATCAATACAATTTCTCACTATTAATGGTAAGTGTATATCATCATGGCATGGATTTCGCTCAAATGATATTTCTAATGGAACACCGAAAATGGGCTGTTCTTCTACACATTAAAGCCATTGATGATTATAATTAATTACAGAAAATAATTTTATCATAATATAATCTACCATATAAAGCACCAATATCGAGAGTAGCTCCATCAGATCCTTTTTGTTTTTTCTTTTCTTTTAATTTATTTTTCGGTTTATCTTTCTTTTTTTCTTTTTCTCCATCTTTTTTCTTTTCTTTTTGTATTTCTTTAGAATCTTTATCTTTGAGTTTTTCATGTTTCTCTTTTTTAATAGGAAATTTAAATGGTTTAATTTTTTTAATTTTCAAAGGACTTCTGTAAAATGTATATAATTATAAGTTGGTTTAGTATAATAGGAGTAGCTTATTAGGTACTCATTTTCTATTATTAGTAATTTATTAAAACTAACAAATACAAAAATATTAAAGGAGTTAAGTTTAAGCTAGCTAGTTTTTAATTACTTGTATTGAAATTTGAATAACTACTACTCAATAATGTATATTATAATATATTTGTCCATTAATATAATATATAATTTTAGCTTATAATTTAAGTTAAATATGTTAACTTATAACTTTGACTTATATTTAATATTTAAATTATGCTTACTTGGCATCGGGTTCTTCTTCTGGAGAACTTTCGCCTTCCAAAGCAGCATAACCACGATCTTTTTTATCTTTTCGTTTACCTATGAAATAAATAATCAAAATACATTATATTATAAACATATAATAGTCAATATTTATACAATATATAAAATATGTTATGATATTGATTATTTTTACTTCAGGTGTTTACAATTCAATATAATTATTACCATCAGTATCTTTATGACCAATGTCCGTTGATGCGTACAAGCCTGGAAAGTCTTTCTCTACGTCTGGACTGTCGAAATCCATGAATCTAATTAATGTATCATGTAATCAATGAAATCCATCAATCTAAAATACTAATAGTGCGCTGCATACATTGGAATATTGGATTTCAATAAAGACATCGCTACTAAGTAGACAGTAGTACTCGCCCCAGAATTAATATATTACATTAAATTACACTCCGCGACTTTTTACTAATATACTGTTTATAATATATAAACTGAGTTTTGTTATCATTAAACAGTAATCACTCCTATTACGATTGTGTCAGTGATATCCGTTCCGGTTCTATGTTATACGTTACTGAGTGGGGACGTGATTTCGTCACGCACTTCAATCCCTACCTAACTGACACCGTGCGTTTACGACCCATTTCGGTATACGATTGTGTACAACCTGTGTATCATACAGACCACCGTCTACAGAGTACTATAATAACAGTTAACAGTAGTTTACTGTTTAGTATCTTATCAGTTGTGACTGGTGTGTGGTCGGTAGTCTGTGCGGCTTGGTGTCATTGATTCAAGCGAATTGTTTCGACGTGCCGTTAACGATCAAATCGTTTTTGACTTTAGTTTTATCGTACAGCGCAAATAACAATACCCTAAATGGTTTTCACGAGTGCTGTTTAGTATACATTCTATGGATATGCCGGCCAAAGTAAAATGGAAAATCGTTTGTGTGGCGTTCTTGATGTTGGTTGTACAACAGGCAAACGGAATGTTTGTGCAGAGACATTGCAATCATTTATACCCTAAACCGGACGAGGTAATATTTTTATTTATTTTATTACGTTTTGTATTTGTTATTTAATAGTATGTCCCCCTCACCCCAACAATACTGCTCGCCGGTCTGGTACGATTTTTCGACAAATGTTAATTTTTTTTGCTACCGAATTTGAATTGACGAAATACTATAAATTGTGCATATTATGTAGTTTTAAAAATCAATAATTTTAATTTATAAATCATTTTGTACGGAATTTAATGGAATTAAAAAAAATATATATTCTATTTATTTATTATATTAAATTTATTTAATACCTAATTTACTGTATAAAGTCTAATTAGAAAATAATATAATATTGTACATGTTGAAAACGAATTTTTTTTTTATTCTTAAATTTTAGATTTAGCATTGTAAATTGTTAAATGTTAAATGTAGTATTGTTAAATTGTTAAGCATTGTTAAATGAGTTAAACACCTATCTAAATAAAAAACTCTGGCACAAATCCTGAAACATTTTATGAGATGTATATTCATGCAGTGCTGGATAAATCGGCGGTGCATTGCATCTTTTTTCATAACAAAAATACCATTAATATAACATTTCTATCGTCTATACATAAAACATAAGTATTTTTGCATTGGGGCTCTGAACGATCAAAATATTCTTTGATAGCACTGTACATGTTGAACTAAAATAATGTCAACAAATTTTCTTTATTTATACATTTTTCTATGTTTTTGTTTTAAACCTGTAATGTACCTTTGCTTTTTTTCTTCTTTCTTTTTCTTTCTCTCGATATATATTTTTATCATGTAATGATTAATTAATACACACACTCTAAACCTAATCTAGACTATGTTAACTCATATAACTTTGGTATGACGAAATATATGTTTATAAAATTATCAAAAAGGTACCAATCTAAAGTTTTAACATTGAATATGTAATTCATTTTTCATAAACTTATTTTTTAACGTATTAAACTTACATTTATTGATCTAAATGATTTTGAATTTAAATTCGAAAGTAGAAGTATTTTTATTTCTCATTTAGAATGTTATATTGTGTTATTGTCATTTTTACTTGTGGTCAGTGGTCACCTAATGATAATATGCACAGGAAATTTCGCACAAGGTTAACTAGATACAAATTATGTAATTATTGGTTATTCTTGTTACTAAATTTCAAAAATTCAGGTCATATTCCCGTTTAATATTATGCTTATTAGTTATTGAATATAAATATAGAGATTAATGATTGTATATAATACTTGTCAGACTTGTTTCTGCAAAATAAAAAAAGGATGAGTTTAATATACAAAAAATTAGTTAAAATATAATAATTAATATTTTTTCTACAGCAAGTGTAAACTTGCAAATAAAATAGGTATACATTAATTGAAATATCGAAAGTATTAAATTGTATGTAAATGTAATTATATAATTATTTCATATGTCATTTAACTTGACATGGTTATTTTTAATATTTCTAATATTAAAATATAATATAAATAAATAAATAGTTTGTTTAATGCAATAGTGTTTGATTAATGTGCATTAATCAAACACAAATTAACACATGATTAACGTATCATTTTAATTGTATAATACTGTTTGAAATGGCAATTATATACTAAATTTATGTATAATAATTATGGTTTATGGTTTATAACGGATGGTGTTAAAAATATTGTTTTTAAAGTACTATTTTTGTATATAGAAAATCGTGACTTTCTTTTAGCTATGATGACTTTAACTATATTTCTAAAATGTGCCAACGACGTCCTCTTGAGCTTTCTGACGTCCATATAATAATAGCATAATAACAAAAATAAATACAATTTTGTCTTTTTGCATAATATTTTCATATATTTATGTTAATATATTGAAGAACGAGCCGTATGTGTGACCGGTAGTGCTCGAAGTGACAAAAATAAAGTAAGGGGATTCTTTTCATTTTTGAAGAAATAACGTCGCTATCCCTTTTTACCTTATCATAATATAAGAATATATCTCAGCAGTAGAGGTAAGGTAAAGTTAGTTGAGGTACTTAGTCCCTCTGCGTCCTCTCCAATTCGAGCAATGATGGCGACCCGTAACAGAATAATGTGTTTTCTATATTGTTAAGGACCCAAGTCCCTTGCTGAATCACCACGCTTAAAAAGCATTATACTATAGTAAAACTATATTATATTATAGTGTAGCTTTTAATGCCAGATGTATTTCCGTATTTAATTTTAAACAATAATTATTAATGATAAACGGTATTATAGGAATTAAACAACGTAGTAGTATTCAACTATAAATACTACGAATAGGTTAACTCGAAAGATATTATAAATTTCCATGAATTGTCAAACGCGTAAATAAATATATAATACATATGGACTTTATTTAGATCTCTATCCATTTGACGTAATATGGACTACATAATGTATCTTGTTTACTTAGAATTATAATTGTAATGGGTGGTGGATATGATTAAAATACACAAACAGAAGGGTCAACAGGAAGACTAAAAGTCTATATAAAAGAGAACAACATCAGAACAATTCAAACGACTGGTAAACGACGTACTGAGAAGACCACAGACGACTACTGAAGATCATGTCATTTAATACGTCAAATTGAATTTTATTGTAATACTTTTATTCTACTAGTTAACTGTATTTAAAAAATATTATATTATTTAAGTTAAGCTAAATTCATTCAAACTGTGTCCTCGGAATAAATATTTCATTTAATTGAAGTTATTTAGTAATACCTGTGTCCCGTTGTCGTTAATTAAATTCTTACCTTACTGGTCTGGTATTTTTGTATCATCATCATATTGATGATACAAACCTCTCCTTAAACACCAGCACATAATACTCATTTTAGACTCGAAGGGAAGCGAGGAATGTATTGGTTTTACGAAGATGTTTTTTTTGTCTGAAAATATTTTTCTGGTAGAAATAATGATTCGATTGCCACGAATAGGATATACTATTGGTAGAAAATTGAATCTATAGTTGGTATTTTATTTAGCTCATTTTTCGAATTTTTCAAAAGTTTTTCCTTGGGAGAAGAAAAACTACAAAAATAGAATGATTAAAAAACAATAAAATTCACGGAAATCTTAATTTTAGATTTTCATGATAGCAAATGAAATTTTTAACTTAGGAACTTGTAATGTTTTTAAATATTCTCATAAGTAATTTACATACGTCGTACAATTTTGTAATGGATTATCAGTCAAATTTATTGCATTATATTGAGTTTTGCTCAGAATCGTATTTTCAAATACGATTAGGTACGTGGTTTTTATAAATGTAAATGTTGTAACTATTGCTAATTGAATACCAGAATACGGTTAAAATTTAATATTATTAATTATATATTTTATGTAATTTACTAGTAAATCTTCTGTTGTTAATATAGTAGCGTTGTATTTTTCTATGAAATATGTTTTTATAAGCTTACATACTATTATGAATTTATATTAATAATTTATCTAGCATATTGTATACACTATACATAGTTTAAATTACAAAAAAATATAAGATTACTCAAATACACTCTTAAGTACAAAAATATTGCCCGTTATATTTTAAATGACAATGTATTTAGATAGAATATAGTTAAACTATTTAATATAATAGTAATAACAAACGATAATAATATTACATACTATTTATTTTGTGCGTAATATAATAATTGATTATGTTTCATAACTTAATATTTATGTACGCTTTAAATTTTGTACTTTTATGTAGGTTTTTTTATTTTCCCATCAATCGTATGTTGTAAAAATAGGTTAATAATTATTGAAGATTTTACACCTCTAACATTAAAAAGTCAATGTTTTAATTTAGACATATGGTTTTAAAAGGTTATTAGGAGATTGGGTCATCAACTATACTTGAGTCATCTCTAAACCTGTTATGTTGTGTGTATTTTTTCTGTTACATTCTGTTTCCGTAAATAATCCATTAAATAATCCATTGAATACTTCTTTGAATGATAAATAGTAATATTATAATAGTTTTACAATTAATTATTATATTAGTGTTTATAATAATAAAATATTTTTAGGAGATTATACCTATAGGATTTTTCGGAAGATTTTTTTATTCATACATCGTATTATACAACATATTGCATTGCTATATAATTTAATATAAGTATTATATATTAAGTTGTATAGGTATGAAATACGCACAAGAATTTCTAAAATCTAGATTACGAATTTGTAAAAAATTCAATGTCATTGCGTATTAACAAAATTATCTTCTAAGTATCCTTAGTATCTATACATACTAAAATATTTTTCTTATTTATATAAACATTTTTAAAAGTTATACTTATATTTATTATAACATTATAATATACCTAATACATTTTATAAATATTTGGTATTTTACTGAGTACACTTTTCCTTTAATTTCGTAGCATTTATTATTCCCAAAATTCATAAAATTTACGAATTGACGATGTATATAACACGATTACGTCTTATGTTTCTGTATTATTTTCTAATTGTTTAATGTTAATACAATTATATTAAACATTTAAATGTTTTGTTTAAATATAATAATATATAAGTACATACATTTTTTTTTAAAAAAACCACAAAGTTTTAAAATTGCACAGCGTACACTTGGATGGGCGTTACACACTCGCGTAATATTTCCGCGGTAAGTCGTGATAGCCTCGAGGTAGTATATAAAAAGGAATACAACGAACCTCTTGTTTAGTATTTTATTATACCTATATTAAACTTAAATAGTAAAACTAAAACCGTCACATTGAGTGTATATTCTGTTAAATAACCAATCGGTACAACGTGTAAGACAATATGAAAGTAAAAGCTGGGCCATAGTAAAAATATTGACAAGACCCCGGAACTGTTTAGGTATCATAATACAGAATAAGCTGTAATATGCTATATAAATGTTATCTCTTATAACTAAACATATATGTTTTGCCTGAAAAATAAAGATGTGGGAACTTTTAAAGAAATATAATTTATTCATATGTATACGTAAATATATATATTTTCATTATTAAGCAAGCAAGGTTTTGCTATAGGCAATTGCGTGTTAAACAAATATTATTATTAATAAATAATAATAAACCATAAAAATAATTAATTATCGGTTATTTTGTAATCAATATATTTTTCTATAAGTTTTTGTGTGCTTACTACTAAATTTATATAATATCAAAATTATGTTGTCAGTAATAATTTTATTACAATATAAGTTATGTAATTATTTAGTCTAATAAATTTCTTTAGCATATTATGTGGATGTACATACAATTTGTAAAACTAAACATTTCTTCAATAATAAATAATTAATATTGGTTTAATACATAAACTTATTATACACTATTATATATATATATATAGTGTTACAGATCTATTTATTAATTTGCAACATTTCCACGAAAAATTAAAAAATTTGAATGCGGTATTTAAAAAGCATTAGATAGACAACAGCCTATAATATTATTACATTTATATTATATTTTAGAAATTAGACATTTCTAAAAAAAAATTAAAAGAATAACTTTTTTTTAAGTTATGTGAAATTTGAGGATAGCTATTTTAAAGAGTATATTTGTATGATAATTTTGATGTAATGATCTCCTAATTTAATTAACATGTCGATTTTTAAGAATATTTTTCATTAATTGTTGCAATTTAATACTTTAATATTACCATAATATGCAAAATTTGTTGCTCATTATTTACTTATCAGTTATCATAATATTAAATATTGATAACATTAATTTTACATTCCACGATATAATAGATTAAATAATTATAAAGAATGACGCTAGGAATATGATGTTTCTAATAAATCAAAAATTTTACTAAAAATCACTGCCTTGATTAAATTAGAAATTTGTGTAATTAAAATATTAATAAAATCATAATAATAATATAATTATCTTTAAAGATTAAATTTCACATAGCTTAAAAAAAGTTGTGTTTTTGTTATTAGAGGTTTAAAACCCAAAATAATAATAGAGGTACCTATTATTATAGTTTATTGCCTAAATAATAATTTAAAAATTTAAAAATCTTCATTTTGAATGGACATATTAGAATTAGTAAATATATCTGTGATAGCTTATTGCATAAATGATTTTATATTTAAATTGTTACACATATTACGTTTAATTATTAAATATTAATTTATAAATTAGTAAGTAAATACATATTATAATTAATATGTATATTAATTTTCTCAATCAACTTTTAGTTTAAAATTATTTTACATTTACTATACATATTTAAATGATTATTTTTTTTCTATTATATAATTAAACAATATGATAATAGGAGTAAAATAATACTTAATAATACTAATAAAATTAATTAACTAGATACAGGAATTAAAAGTTTTATACTTGTCAAGTTGTGCTCATAAGTTATAAGGAAACAGGATAATTTTAACCTACCTACCATAAGTTTAAATTTGAATTTTTTAATAATTGGAAATCATTACATCAAAACAATGATTTTGATTATAGCTCAAATAATGTTTTATGGTTTCCAAATAATTATAATTAGTATTTAAAATTTAAGAAATTGTATAATTTTAATACTTATGTTAAATTTTCATTTATGAATTTTATATCAAAATATTATATTTATTACATCAAACTTTAATTAAAATTAAAATTAAATTATTTAGTTTTTGATAATATATCTATATCATATGACACATATCTATATAATAATAATATATAATTACCTGATAATTTTTTAGTTGCTAACTGTCTCAGAATGAAACATTTTACATTAAAAAAAATATATATATATATATAAATATATAAATATTTCTTTATATAATTGGTATACTTATACTATTTTCTTTTCATACGAAAATTATGTAAATATGATTTGACACTTGTTCACAATTTTAATTTTTTTTCTGTTTAAATTTTAACCTTCAATGTATAACTGAAACTAATTAAAGCAATTTTTTAAGTCGAAGAATTTTTAAGTAAATAATTTTTGATAGTTTTTATTTGTCTTAACAAACTAATTCCCTGTATTATTTTTGTTTAGTTACCAAACAAACAAAATTTTAACTACGCACTGATAATCACAGCCATATTTTATGCAGATTGCTCTATATTGAGAGTAATGGGTAAACTTTTCTATTTAATTGTTTATAATGTATATTATATTATTTAAAAAAATACGACGCGATAGTCTAACTAGGATAAAGTGAATGTAAATCTATTCAATTGACTAATAGTAAGAGATAATAACCAAATAATACATTAACAAATTATAATATTCTATTCTTATAAATGAGATAAGTTCAATGAGGACAAGTATCTACTATATGTTTAAAGGTTTAATTAACATCTAACAAATGCATTTTATACGGGATCAATAAGTTAGATAATAGAGATAAAGAGGTTTCCATTATTAGGATATTTCATTGTATTTGAAATTTCGATAATAATTAAAGTGATCAAATATGAATTTAAAAGACAATAATATTATTAAATTGATATATTGATCATACGTTTAGTGAATTTATAGGTGTATAATTTACAGCTTGGAAAGTAAATTTGAAATAATAAATCAATTGTAGACTATTTTTATTTTTATTTTTTTTTTTTGATACCTACTATAATAATGATTTTTGTAGGTAGTTAAATAATTTCTACTCTTCACAGTTCATAATAAATCTTATATAATTTATCAATACGGATCGTTATATCTTTAACCATTTTAAATTGTTATTTATTCCATCAATAAGTTATAAATTATAACTAATTTACTATAAATATATATTATGTATAGTTAATGGCAATTATACTTGATGCTTAAAGGGAGAGATGTGATCCACCAATCACTCACCATATAACCACCACTGTGTATTAGATACCTATACAAAATTATACAATGATACTTTTGTAAATTGAAAAATAAAACTCGTTAGGTATTTAAAATACTATAATTTTTTTATGAAACTGTGAAAATATACAAAATTTAAATGAATATTTTATTTAATAAGTATAATATGTCAATATACACATTACTTATTTTTAAATATTATAATAATATTAGACGGATAGATAAATAATACATTTTACCGGAGAAAGTCACATTATTACTAGATAATATTGTTATTTTATATTAAAAGTATCACACTCGAATATCCCATAAATATAATAAGGAGCGCACAATTCAATTTCAACTCATCATTTATTTTTGGCAACCGTTTAAATGGTGTTACAATTTTATCATGAATGATGAATTCTTAAAACGTATTTATTTTCACTTGGCAATATTTCACAGAATTTATTGATACAATTCTAAACACAATTACAAATTAAATTAAATTATGTGACATTAACCTCAATAAAACAATTTTTTTCCTTTTATTCTTTATTGCTCAATTGTATTTTTAAAAAAGTTACCTAGCATAAATTATATTATATCATTTTTTTTAGATCTATTACTAAATAAACTCGATTGAAAATTTTACATTAAAATAAAACAGTAAAAAAAATTTAGGCTAATGAACTATATATATTTAAAGCCTTTATATATTAAAAAAAAAAACCAGTATAACGTTCATAATAATACTTTTGTACGACTGTTATACATTTTTTTATTGTTATAATAGTTGTTACATATTTAAATTTTGAACTTAGAATAAGTTTGATTGATATCACCGTGTGCGAAAATAAATAATAAAAAACAAAAAAGATTTTTTTTTTTAAATATTAAATAAAAAAAACCTGTTTTGTTGTAAGAATGCTATTATACCTACTGTTTGTGTTTTATGATTAAAAAAGGAAGATAAAACCAGTTTTGTTAACTTTATTTTCTACCTGCCTTCCAGAACCGTTATGCAATATTTAAAGTCACATTTACAAAAAGTAATTTTTATTGTGATATGTACAGTATACGATGATCTATATAGTGTTATAGCTAATATAAACAATAAACATTATAGAATATAACTTTATATAGTTCTACAAAATAAGTCCAAAATCGAGAAAATTGAGTTTATAATTTTTGAATAATTAATAATTAATTATCAATGTAATGAATTAATATCAAATTATATATATTATATACTATAAATATGCACAATATTTTCGATTGTAATTTGAATTTATTAGTTTAGATTTGTTATTTCGGTATTATTAATATAAAATCATGTATAATTTTATTTAATATTTTTTTTTTTTATATTTATTAATTAAAATGTTATCATGTGTTTTTTTTATTCATTTGTATTTACTTAATTCAAATGATAAAAATAAATATATCTTAATCCACAAATATGTTGCTATGTATGTACATTTTAAAATTGTATTCAAATTTATTTTGTATATTTTTTACAATTATTTTGATAAAAATCCTGGTTAGGTTAGGTATATCATTAATACATAATATGTTTTTGTCTATATCTTTTTGCCATGGTATTCATATTCCTATATAATTAGGTACTATTAAATTAATTTTAATAATTTGACATTCTGTTTACTACTTAATCATTGTTTAACATTTTTCAAACTAGATTATTTATCATTAACACAATTACTATTTGAAATAATTTTTTTTATAAGTAGGTGTTAGAAATTTAAATTTAGATATTATGCCTGTATTATGGCAATACTATTATGATTTATGAGCAATGGAGAGTAAAAAATAATAATAATATTAATTACTAATTTACATGTAAACAATAAAATGTATTTATCACTCTTTTCATATCTTAAATAAGCTTGTTTAAAAACACTAGGATACACAGTAACACTAGTTATTGATACATATAAAATAAATACAACCCTAATTACAATTATAATTGTATAAATAAAACCTCTTATATTAAATACTTGGTTACAATTTTATAATTTAAATACCTATTATAAAGTTAACTTTATGATAAAAAATTTTTTTATGAAATATTCGTAATTTTCTGTTTCATAACGTATAACCTACTGGTATGCAATCCATAAGCTGTCTATTTTATTCTTATTTATTGCAATTTTACTATGCATAGAATTAGTCATTGTTATCCAATTTATATGGTTGTTTCTTATATATTTTTTTAATATTGCATTGATTATGTCTAGACAATAGAGGCCACGTGTTTATTATATTATATTTAGACCACATGGACTAATAATAGCAATTATAATATTTTCTTGCACAAACATTATGTTAGCAAATATCAATTTTTATAATTATCAATATTGATTATTTTTAATAATAAATAACATATAATATTAAAATATTTTATATTATTTAACCTATTAAATTATTTATCATTTTGTACTAATAGTAAATGTATTTTTTATATTATGTTAGACTTTCTATGGTCATTTTGAAAATATTAACTTCAAATTCTGATTTTAACATTTTTATTTTTTAACGTTTTTCTTTAAGTATAGTACTGTAGTCAGAAATTATCAACTATACTATTTATAGTCTTCATTATTGTTTATAAATATTAATATATTATATTCATTTAATGTAAAATACAATTTTAGAGAACTTATGATAATAATACATTTTACAATAGGTTTATTATGTAGATGCATATCATACGTTGTACATAGAAACAAAATAAACTACTAGTACCTATGCACTGTGATATGATTTATAATAGCATTTGGTTTCTATTCAGATAGTTAGTTTAAATTACTCTTATTTGTTCTTAATTGAAGCATATTTTATTATTAATGAACACAAGTTAATTAATTAATTAAATTTGTAATTAAAATGATTTAAAAAAACTAATGTATATAGCAATTAAATTGTTTTTTTAAATATTTTTATTGGTATCATAATTGATTTTATAGTAGATAATATTTTTGTCAACATCGGAGTAAAATTATTATTTTATAATACATATTATTATGATAAATGCCACTGATTAGTCATTATTTTAGTATATGTATTTGTTAATTATTATGCTTTCTTTCTTGAGTTACAAACCGCATGTTTCGTAAACCATTGTTCTCAAAAAAAAAAAAATCTCAGAATGATTGCTTAAACATAACGTAATACATATTGTTTTTCATGGAATATCCGATTTGTTATTTCCGGATTTGCATTGTTCTTGTTTTTGTGATTACAGATTACTACCAACATTTTTTGTATTTCTGTTTTATAAATTAAATAATATTAGTTACATGATATTCTAAATTCTATTTTTTTTCTTTAGAAATTAAAATAATTAATGTACTTTAAAATTCATTAGTTTTGCATTTATTATAAATTATAATAAAATTAGATATCTATATCCATTTAAGATAAATATTAAGTTTTTAATGTACTTACCTATTAATTTTTAGACACATTATATTTATTAATGACTTATTAAGCTGTTATATTTTGTGAAAAATATTTGTTTTTGATTATAAAAAAGGAACCTACACATTTAATGTACAGTGAATTTTAATAAAAATTTTTTAGGTAACAATATTATTTTAAAAACGTATAAATGAACTAAAATTCATGATTTTAAATATTATTTATTATTTGTAGTGTATCAAGATAAATGTATACAGACTTATATATATATATATATATATATTCATTAGTTTTTTCATTATATAAAATGATCTCATCAAATTCTTCTTAGATATTTGAAAAATCAAACTTTGTTATTCTTAAAAATAATTAGTTTACATAATTAACAATTTATGAAAAATCAATAACTATCATTTTAATAAGTCAATATAAAGTTAATTAAATACGTAGATAACGATAATATTTTTCTAATACTATGTATACCGGAAATTTTGTTCCGTCAGTTGAGCATGAAATTAAATTATATGCGTAAAAATACGTTTTTAATGGTTATATATGTAGTGTTTTTTGATCTATGAAATATTTTATGATTTATACAAAACTATTGTATAACTATTGTAATGTTTTATTATAGAACGAATTACAAACTTACAGAACTCTACGGGAGTTGCATATATATGAATATTATTTTAGGTAAGCAACATCTGAATATAAGATTACTGATTGATATATTATATTCATGTTTAACCTTTTTTAATTTAATTTGAAATTATTATGTCTACGACTACGAATACAGATAGCTGTATTTAATAAGAAATTATATTTTATTAACATTTACAATAGACTATTTGAATAATTGAGTATGAGAGTTTTTCATTTTCCAAAAATAAAATTGAGTTTGATAATTACATTTATTTAGTTATTATATTTTAAAGGTAGGATGGTAATAATTAATAACATATACATTAGTATTATTTATTTTTAATTTTTAAGGGATTGTTTATTTACATTATGCAGTTTTTATCATATTATTAGGTATCAAATGAATTAGAATTTAAATCAAGATTAACTTATTACAAAAAAGAAAGTACTAAATATGTGAGTACCTAAATGGCTAACTATCATATAATATATAACTATTGAATTTTAAATTTTGGTATTTAGATAAATAATAATTGTTATGGTTATAACACGTTATATTTAATATATAAATGTATGTTCATTATTTTTACTTTAATACATGCACATAAAATATACATTAAAGTAGTAATAATAATAGTACCTAATATAGTCATTAATAAATCTAGATAAATATAATCTTCTATCTTAATTATATAATCTTTATTAGTAAAATGTTTCGATTAAGCTTTATCCTGAAGCTAATATTTTAATTATACAAAAAATGTTAATTGTCTTTGTTTTATATTAATAGATACATAATGAAATACTAATATATTATTTAAAATTGTTAAATATTTTAATAAAACACGTTTCTTATTATTTTTATGAAAATGATAGTGTTTGTTACGTCGAATTTAAAATTTTTAACTGTAGCTAGACAGCACATTAGACATAACAATAGTCAATAATATTCGTGTCCAACCAATGACTCTTACAACATTTGGTCAATCTCTACGTGATGAATCTCTGTATAACAGTTTTTAATGTACAATGAAAATATGGTGTAATACTGTAATCGCATGGCACTATTCCAGACGGTACATGGCCGATTAAATTAATTTTCTGTTCAAATCACGTCATGATTGACGTTAAATTTTATGTTGCTACCATTATTGTTATGATATTTTTTTTATGTTAATTTATAGAATATAAAAAAAAATCATTATCAATCTACCTTAAGTAATAATTGTTTTAATAGTTATAAAATACGTAGCATTAAGTATATTCATAGATAATTTTTTTCAGATATTCATCTTAATATTCAAGTAATAACCTATATTTTATAATGAACATGTAATAAAGAATTCAATTTTTAGGTTTTAAAGTTAAGTATTTATGTTTAATTTTTGACGTAATTATGACATGAAAGTTTAATGGGTATAAACGCAATTGGAAATTTGACATGTTTATGTGCACTATTAATTAAAACAAAACAATTTTTAAACAAACAAACATACACCAGAATACCAATTTATACATTTGTATTAAAAGTTTTATAATATATAAATAGGATTGTATCTAGCTGTAATAAGATTTCTTCCAGTCTATACGGCCTAAAAACTATCAAAAAGATTGCCCTCAAAATTATTTAATATATTTTTAAGCACCTTTTGGTGGCCTAAAATGATTTTAAAAACGCAGTTAAGTTTTACACAAGAACCTAACCTATAATGATGTACGATATAGTGATATTATAATATTTAAATGATAAACCAACGCATCCTTTGTTACTTTAGTTACAATTAGATGTATGCATATGGTAAAAGGTAGTGATTAAAGATATAATAGAAAAAAATTGGAAAATGGAAGCAAACTACCTGCATACAAATTTAGATAGTTTTTATTAATAATAATAATAAATAATCAATACATACACCTTATTACAATGTGTTGCCACTAAAACGGTCAAGTTAATTTTACCATTAGTCATAAAACTAACCAGAATATAGGACTTCTTTGTATGGCCAATGTTAATACTTCACAGTAAATCAATTATTGTTTTATTTCAATACGATGAATGTTGTGTACGTGCTACAATTCGTACAGAATTAAATAATTCGCTGTTTAGGCCTTACGGTTATCTTAGCGAAATAATTGCTGACTATTTTAAACTAAATATTACTTATCGAATTTCACTTTGATTTAATTCTATTTCAGATTACGTTTTCCAAAATTGACAAAAGTATAGTGTACTAATGGGGAATTAAAAACAAACAATATCATATTATATATTTTAATATGAAATTATTAAAAATAAATAGATTACTTTTATTTGATATGTACATATATTTTATTACAGAAATAAAAAAAAGTTATTAAATGGTTAATAATTTTAATTTATATACAATATAGGTTTATTTTAAAATAACTTTACGTATATTAAAAAAAAAATTAAAACTTCACCAAAACTTATTTAAATTTATAGTTGTCCTAATCCATTATAAAATCTATTTATTTTCAATATTGATTGCCATTTAAATATATTATCTATATATTTATTTATTATTATTTACTATTATACTGCGTATGGTTTATAAACGATTCAATCAAGTTTTTATTCATTCCTTGCGTACTATGGCCTCGTTCACAGTTAGTCATACCCACTAACTTGAAGACATTTTGTAAATGTTTGAAAACTAACACTCTTATTTAGATATCAGCCTGCGATAAAACATCGATTAAAACGTTATTGCGAACATCTGATCGACAGAGATAAATGTTTTTTAACAAAGTTTACACGATGATTATTGGCGTTTTCTACAAACTGCACCAGAAATATATATAAAGCATGAGTCCGGAGTCGTAATATAATATTATATTATTATAACGTCAGATAAATAATTTGAGTGTCTGTTAGCCTAACCGCTATTATACTGTGATGTAAATTAAATATCGAAAAGGTGGTTTAAATAATGTATATAAATATATATGTATATTAATTTGGTTATATAAATAAGTTGCAAAAAAATATACATCTTATATAGAATAAGTTATAATTATATTTTAAGATATTATAATCGTAATACAACATAAAAATGTCATTCAAATGTTAAGCATTAATTGTACGAATTAGTACTATTTTACTTGTTCAAGTTATATACTTGTATACATTCTGCTGATTATATAGATATAATTAAACGTATAATGAATATTTTATTTACAATGTGTTTTGTAATATATTTCATATTACATAATATCTGCTACAAACAGCATACATTTTTGAACAATTTTTTCGCTATTTAATTTCTTAATGTATAATTAAATATGTATATTATTTTAATAAAATAATTATAAACTTATAAAATTATAGCTTAATATAATATAGTTATTAATCTGCCTTTTTAACCAAAAACTTTTGGTTTGTATAGAACGTCTATTTCCAAATGTATTGTTATGTAATATTTTCTGAATGTTTTAAAAATCGAATATTCGAAAATAAGGACCATCCTAATATATATATATTTTTTTTATTTTAATTTAGGTACATTGTGATGATCCCTAAATACATTTTAGCGAAATGTATTATTTATCGTTATATCTATTAATAATATTGTTTTATTTTTTTATTAGCGATTATGATTTAGATATATTAATGTTAGCATAAAATGTTTATTATAGTTGATAATGATGTTAGATGAAAGTTAGATGCCGAATTGATCAACATAGGGATATCGCAACGCACGAAATACGATTATAATATACTTGTATAGTAGTCTGGCTTAAATTTCACATTGTCAGTCATAAATTACAATATTAACTAATAGCTGCTATAAAATTTGTGTATTATAGTCTATAGTATAGTATAAACACTAAACAATAAAATTAAGGCATAGAAATTGTAATTCATTAATACCCATACAATTACACGGATTATCTTAAAGCGTTACTAATAAAAACGTATTTTAATAACAATTATAATTTCCAGCTACGGACATTTACTTTGCTGCTACTACTATACTTGATACTTTTAGTTAAGGTCATACGAAATATTTTTATAAATCATTAACATCATAATATTATATGAATAAGATTGTTTACCTATATTTTATCATGTAAATAATATTTATACTTTAATTTTTGTTATTTAATTGTATATTATTGAAGATAAATAAATTGAATATGGTTAAATGCCTAATAATATTTAATTGACCATTCTGGAATTCAGACAAATTTAATGCCTATAATTAAGTATATAAAATGTTAAAGCATGATTTTAGATTTAATGGGTAAATATTATTTTATAGAATATTTTAAATTATATATGAACGTATCCGCATAACGTAAGAATAATATTATTAGTTTAAATCTATAAGTCATGCTTATAGTATTCAATACCCACTACCAAGGTACCAATTATTATTATATAATATCAAACAATTTAGTAAAATTAAATATAATATTGTTATAAAATCAAATGTTTATTGTAAATGTATATTTCTTCAATCGTTTTTTGTTTTGTTTTAAAATGATTTAGAAAATAATTTAACGAAATATATTATTTCATATAAAGTTATTCATGTACGATATACATATCGAGCAATATACAAATATTTAAATTCTAGGAAAACTTTGCCCAAAATTTAAATATTCATCGTATTCAATTCAATTATAGAAATATCCATAAACTAACCTTTTTTCTCGTGATCAATCTACCTTGACTGCAATTCCGTTTGTATGACAGAAAAACAGGACATAGTATTATATATTTAATAATACAGTATTAATAATAGTTATATTATTTTTTTGCTTTTGGTTCACCGAATTTTACGTAACAGCATTGTTTCCTTTTATTTATTTTTTTTTAAAAATGGATTGTATAACTTTTTATGTCGTGATCCCTTGTAATTCATGGACAATTGTCGAGTTTCTGTCAAAACGGTATTGAGTAAAATGTGTACATTTAATTGTATGCTGTGTTTAAAAAGTTATCGACTATTTTCACAAGCATATATAAGTATTATAACTATTATTTTCTGTGCTTTGTAATTTTTACAAAATATTTAAAATATGATTTATGTACAACTCGAATAACATTAGAATATAAATATAAACTAATATTTAAAATATAGGAGTTAATTTCATATAAAATTATTTTTTTTGTAAATTGGTTGCTAATTTGACAATTATATATGCATTTAGTACAATACGCTTTAATTAAAATTAAAATTATATTTTTGAGATTATCATCAGTAATTATACTATATACACAGGAACTACACAGGAAAACAATCCAATAATTAAGAATTATTCGCTCTATTTTTCCTTGGTCCGTTCTATCCTTGAGTACGGATGAAAATCGAGTTCAAAATCGTATCTTATCGTATGCCACTTATGTTAGGAACTGGACCATCCACGCCATGATTATTCTCTTATCCGTTCTACCATTAATATTCTTATTCTGGCCATGCGCTGGCTTGATGCTGCTGTTTCGTTCATTTCTTCTCTTTTTATTGGTGCTATTGATGCTGCTAATCTCCTACCTTCTATTTACTTCTGTATCCCTGTCTATCATACTAAGAATCGCTCGTTTTTTTTTTTGTATTCCTACTCACTCCTCTTCATATGGACACAACCATCCTATTCACTGTACGAAACGCTTAGATTCTTAGACCACTTCTTAGCTTAAAGTTTACTTTTAATTTACCTTGTTCTTCTTATCACTAATATCTAGTACTTATAATATACTTATACTAATATAGTACTTAAAATTTTATTGTAAAATTACTTTAAAATTGCCTGTTTAGGCATTAAATAAATAAAGATTAATCAATTTAAATTAACATGTCAATTTTTACGTTTTGTAATTTTTAACTATATCTATTAAAGTTATTTATTATATTTAAGTTTTTAAGTTATAAGTTATATGTTATGTATTGTATAATATATAATATTTAACTTAAATAAATATTGTTAAAAATTATAAAACATAAAAATTGACATGTTAATTTAAATTGACAAGTCTTCATTTATTTAATGTATAATTAAGTAAATGATTAATTATTCGTAATATAATCATAATGCATTATATAAGCTAGATTATAACGTTAATATATTATTTTTGTTATAAATAATATTAAAAAATTAATAATTCAATATTATATTTCACTGTTATCCATAAAATATAATAATAATTATAATATTGAACAATTGAAAAATTGATTTTTGGTATAATTATGTTTTATTAATGTGATATTTATTTTATGCACAATATTAATAACGGAACACGCGTGTAATTATGTACTGTATACCTATATGGAAATATAATTAATTGACTAGAATAACTTTTTAATGTGTGCAGTTTAAATTTACGTATTTACTTACTGAGTTTTTATTGTATTATTATAGGTAATCCATGGAGTACATATTGAATCACCGCATATAATGAGAAAAAGAAGCGTGAATCAGCTGCTGCGAATTCTTCTCTATTACGACGAAAGCGTGTACAGGTATATCATAAAATATTATACAATACAATCATGTTTATTGTAATTAATGATCATCATTTTATCCATATTACCTAGGTACGCGATTGTGTTAAATTTTAATTCATGAATATTGTACACATACAATAAAAATGAGATATTATTTACAAGATTACCTACTCTTTTGTATTTAATTCTTAAGTTGTTAGTGTCTTGACGTAATCATTTTTCACGAGATCACGGATACTCTTTAAACACATACATTAATATTTAATGTTTACTGACGAGTCGTGACCTTTGGATATTTAATTGACAGAATATATTGTATTAACTATAGGTGGTACAATATAAGCCATAATCCATCATTGTACTCAGTCCACGATCATTTTTGCTCTTCATGTTTTGTTTTGGAAACATTAATTAATTAATTTCATCCATGCCTACCTGCGTCCTACTGTATGCAGAAATAAACACATTAAAATTGTATATTCCTTTAATTATTTAAATGCATGTTAAAGTACTAAGTCATGAATTTCATTATTTCAATATAATATATTATTAAAGCAAATCTATGTCTTAATAATCTATTATACTTGCAAATAATTCATATATAACCATTTATTCTAATGTTCTAGTTTACAAGTTTTATGTTGAAAATTAAAATTTATAATTATTATAAATATATTAGGTAGATAAGTTTACTGAATTATTACAATCGCCATTATATGTATTAATTTGGTACCTACCTACGTAAAAAAAATAATGTAAAATATGATTCTAAAAAATATATACTTACATTTTTTATTTACAATAATAGTACTTTTAAAAGAATTTAGGCTATAGCTAATCATCATGCAATATAAAATATATATTAAAATAATTATAAATTATATATTTGTATTTAATCATTAATGTATTTTTATACAACTTCTATAATAACAATTATTTCACTGGTACTAATGAAAGTTTAAAAAATGAAATATTAATAATTACATTTTTACTACGTAGAGGATAGAACCACTAAAGTTTATTTGAAGTATATACTACTAAACTACACCGATTTCCTTGAAATAATTTTACGTAAAAAACGTCTTAATATTCCTATTGAGTTTTAAGTAATTAGTAATGTGTTAAAAATTAATGTATACATTATATTTAACAACAATGTGGTGTGAACAAAATTATATATATATTAAAGCAGATCGCATCAACATACTATTCGGTTAATGATGGTCGTTAGGTGTGGTCTCTAGTCCTGGTGGATCACAATCTGACTTTAAAGTTGATATCATAGTTGCTAACGATATAGTAGGAAACATTTAAAATTATGTGGAACCACCATAACAATAGATTTCGATTATATGCGTATATTATACAATTGAAGAAAATGTTATTCTCGTGTTATTGTGTCGAGTTTCAAATTCAGAATTTTTAGTTTATTCTTATAAAAATTTGTTGTGTATTCTTATTATGATTATTTTTATGCAGATTTATCATATTTGAATTTAAAATGAGTAATATACAATTATGTGTATACTTATATACCTACTACATACTATATACATATTTAATCATCAGTTATAACTTTTAAAATAATATTTTATAGTATAAATGCGTTTTTCCTATTATCTTGACAATCTGAAATATATGATTGCTTTAATTATTATATAACTTGAAATGTTACATTTTCTCGAAATTAAAACTAATATGTATCTATAATTTCTAATTTTCTAAGCACTATTATAATATGGAACGGAAATTGTTAATTTTATTTTTTCGTTACAAACTATAATAATTGTTCTAACCATGCACTATGACGTTAATAAGTAAAATGATAGTCTGATGTCACATGGTTGACAAATGTGAACATTATTAAAATAGTTATAATTTCATTTCATTTACTTTAAACAGCTTTCATATTCTTGCCATTTAAAGTAATACTATTGTTTTAAAAATTATAGGTAGCCAGCAGATAAAATATAGTATTTATACAATAAAAATATGAAGTTTTATTATCCTTTCTATTTATTCCAAGGTCATTTGCTAAAATTGAAAGTCATCATTAAACTAAAGAAACTTTTATTTTGTATTATATTTAGATCTCAATATTTTAAATATATTTAACTTCATAATATGCATTATTATCTATTTCTATATCATACTTTGATTGTTTGAATTAAAAAACAAATGTAACCTTAGATTCTAATTTTATACAATAACAACATATGAATTGTTATATTAATATTAATTGTGTTTAATTTAAATGTATTTGTTAGTCGTTATGTATGCTAATGTATTAATTTATATATTAATTTTTTAATTACTTGTGTTATCATTATTCAGTTTTAAAAAAATAATCAATTAGTTATAATTGTCTTCATAAGATATATACATTTTTGTTTGTTTTTTAAGCATAACTGTTTAGATTTGTTTAAATTTGTTTTTTTTATTTTGCATAAAATATTTCGTACGTAGATGCATCACCGATTAATAATTAATAACTCTCATGTATTTTATAATTGACAATATTTACCGACTACTTTAATCGTAGTCTAAAATTGTTTATACTAAAATATCATTTAAATTATGTCATAATAATATTATATACACAATAAATAATATAATACTTTGTCAGTCATAACGGTGTATGTTTAATTGCATTTTATAAATCAATGTAATTATGCACCTGAAATTCAAACTATTTGTTTTATGTTTTAACTTAAAAACATAAATATAAACTGATCAATTTGAAACTATATTAAATTAAATAATGATTATTAAAATAAATCTGAATATGCAATATAAACGAAATACATAAATATCATAAGCATAACGTTGAGTTGTATAATACAGAGAATATACAAAAAAATAAGAACTATTACTCCACGCCAGATTACGTCATCATAATACCAATATTTATAATATGTACTTATGTCTGATAATATGTATAATATTATAATTTATGGTATTTAAATATTTTATGCACAGTTATGATGGATATATTATTAATTAATAATTATTTTATTAAGTGAACCTTGTTGTAAATTATAATATTTTTAATGATATGATATTAGAATTATTTAATTATCTCATTTTCATTATTCATACAAAGGTAACTTAAAGTATCCATAATGTTTTTTTGAAAGTTTTATTAAATAACTAAGCTATACATTTTTAATCTCAAAATATGGAATTAATTAAAAAAACCAAGGAAACAAAACCCCGTATCTGTTGCAAGCTCCTATGATTATACTACAATTTTTGTGCTACTCAATACTCAGTATTAACTAATTAATATATTATACAAAATATTTGGACATACATATTATTATCTAATCTAACGTATAGTTAAATATTAATATTTTGTTAATTTCTGAAAGTAAATTAAAGAATAAATAAATTATTTTTATAAAATATAAAATATTATTAAAACATTTGATTTAAAATTAAAAATCGAAAACATTAAAATGGGTAAATAATATTATGTATTAGTTAATTCCAAAAAATAAATATTTTATATTAAAAGCGTTTAAAAATATCATTTTTTTAGATTTAACAGTACTGGGAAAAAAAAATCATTACAATTATATATTATAAAAATCTATATATTCTCAAAATTAAAACGTGACTCATTCCCAATGTGCAAATTGTTAAAATTGTACGTGACTACAATCTTAATATACAATGGATTGTTCAATTAACCCATAAAAACATCTTATAATGGTAGGTTACCATGTTGCTATGAGGATGATGACTATAAAAATGATCACGATTCGACCACAAAATTTTAACTCATATACCAGGCATACCATCCAATAGTGTACAAGTGAAAAGAACAAAATAAACTAAAATAATCAAAAATACGTATTTGTTTTTCTTGATTCATCTTCATATGCTTTCACTGTGCATTGTTTTTCTTAAGTATTAATGGGCAATGGTGACCATGGCACATTTGTTTTATTTGGTATCTATCGTGTTTGCGAAACCAATCGTGAGCATTATTTTTCTATTCATCTGTAAAGAGAAGGACATTTAACGGAAAGTAAATAAATACAATTATATATATTTAATACACCCTGACAAGTAATTGTCTGCGGTCAGATTATATTAATGAATTGAGCAGTTAAAAATATACTTACACGTTACACCAAGTACAATTGATAGTCATAGATACTATTTACAACCATAAAGTTAAACTGAGATCTCCATTATTGATGCTATTGTAGTTTAATTTTATTTATTACGTAAAATATGAATTGGCCCTGTAATCATAAAGGGTATATAATTGCAGTTATGGTGTATATTCTATTTTTTTTTACCAACTTTCTCCGTATTGGAAATATAGATGAGTAATTCCGTTGATCAAAGTGAGTTTAGGGACTAACGTCGATAATACAATTATTAATTTAAAAAATAAAAACTGATTTTAATTTAACTAAAAATGTTGTACAGATTCGATATATTTCAATATCTACCTAATTCAAATTCATATAACATTAATATATAACTACTAATTTTATTATACAATTATAATATTACATTATTATTTGAACATTATAATTGTGTTTAGTTATTCCTAAATTAGTTAAATCTTATAATTCTATAAAAAAAGCTTTGATTATTTTACAATACATTTTCTTTTTAAGAACTTACGTTGTGAAGAAATCTTAATTCATCGTTATTAATTAAAATTGTTGTACATTTTTGTATTCTTCTGTTATTTTTTTTCCAAAAGCACTGAAATGTCATCGATATACTATATTATGATATTTTGAAATTAGTTTTTTTTCAAAATATAAAATATAGATGGATTTAATATAATATTAAGGTATAATATTTTAATATATTATAAATAAGATTTAAATACAATAATATTGAATATATGTTTGCTAAAGAGAACATATCTACTATTCAAAAAACTGCATTTTAAAATATATTTGATTGATTTCACTCAAAAATCCAATTTTATACCTTTAAAAAATTTTAAAAAAATTGGCATTGTCGATTTATATAAACTTTTAAAACTAGGTTAAGATATATAAAAATATGCTCCTATTAAATTTTAAAATCGTGAAACTCAAAATTGCAAATAATGTTGATCATTATTGCGAAAAAATAAATATTTGAAAAAATACCTATTAGATAAAGTTCTCTACTGAAAGCATACTTGCAAGCGTACTTGTTATTGCAAAACATTTATTATCCAAAAGAGTGCTTTCAGACTTTTAAAGACATAAAAATCAAACATCAATGGGAAATCATTAAGTTGAAAGCGTGTAAAAAAATGTGAATTACGATTTTGAAATTTTGTATATGCATTTTCAAGAGTATACCATAAAACACGTATCAAATTTTCAGCTAAAATTGTATATATTGTATCTATATAAAAATATATATATATTTTTTTTTTTTTTGATATCTGCACTTCAAATGATATAATAATCACTTTCAAATACATATTAAAAAAAATTAGGACTTACTCTATTTACAAATATTTGTTAAAACCGAGTTAAGTTGGGTACAGTTGTGCTTAAAATAGTTAAATTTTTGTAAAAATTTCAAAGTTCTATATAATAACCTATGTTTATACTCAAAAAAATTTTTACGAAAAATGAGCTAAATAAAGTACCAACTAGATACAATTCTCTACCGAAAGCATACCCTATTCGTGGTAATCGTACCATTATTTCAGCACAAATTATATTTCCTACATTTAAAAAAGCACATGCCATTTATACATTCTTCGCTTTGCTCAGAGTCTAAATATCCTGTTTGGATTTATGTGTTGTATAATTGTACATTATAATGTGTAATAATAAAAACAAAAAAACTATTAACTTATAAAGTTATAATTTAACATACTTATTGCATATGATTTTTAATGTATTTGCGATAAATTATAGAAATTTTGAATCTTTGGTTATTCTAAAATAATATTTATACTATACGAGATACCTACTAGCAAAATAATAATAAATGAAAAAATAAAACAAAGGTCTTCTGGTTCAAGGGCTTTGTCAACTTTATTTATGTCTATGTCTCTGTGAACTTTTATTTGAAGGTTTTTATACATTTACTATAGCGTATAAAAGATTACACATTGCGAGTTTTGTATAATTTTGTATTTCCACGGGTTGTCTACTGAGTAAATAATAAAACACCTATACTGAGAATATATATTATTGTGGAAAAAGTATTTTTTACAAATGTATGCATTATAAACATAACATATAGTAACGTATAGTTTTGATCCCACATAAATTCGTAAAAACAAAGATAAAGACATTAGATTAGATTATCGAAAAGAAAGAACACGAAAATAAGATGTTCAGAATAAATTCAAAATAATAATATATTATTATATTTATATATAATAAATATTATTTTATTAATAAACCTAAATTCATTTCACAAAATTAAATAATATTTAATTATAGTTAATAGTTTTTTTAAAATTATTTTATAAATGCATTGTGATTTATCAAATATCCGTTTTTATATAAATGGATTATTTCAATTTATTATCCCTTTGGATTATTAATCAAAAAATATTGAGTAAATTAATATTTTATAATTAAATATAAAATATTTTTTTTAATATTTAAATATCAAAAAATATTTTATATACTAATAATAATTATCATTTAAATTATATGAATCAGAATGATGATTCAAATTTTCTAAATATATCAAGTAATTGTTATGTGCAACATATACAGTTCAAAATAATTAACCGCAATTTAAAAATTACACAATATAATCATTGCAATATTAAATTATATAAATGTGTATAACGTATGAAATGCAAACTGCATTATCAAATTCATTTTTTTTTTTTAGGTAATGATTAAATTAATAAATATTAATGCAAAAAAATAAAAAAATATATGTTAAATTATCTAAAAAATAAAATAACACTTAAACGTATATTAAATTGTAATCATTAATCATCAGTATAAGAAATTATAATAAACATCGATGCTGGGCACGAATAAATTAATTCTTAGATTTGTAAAATGACAGAATTTTTATACCTTTACTTGAATAACTTTTTTAACATATTTATATTGAGATTTTCATTAGAAACCAATATAAAATTTGTATTTAACAACTCAATATATTAAAATAAATAATAATGAAGTTTAATACAGTATTTCATTCCTTTAGAATTTTTATTACATTATATTTATAACGAGTTTATATGAGTGTATTAATCTGACATACAGATATAGTAAAATATGTTAATATACAAATATGCATATATTTTGCATTTACATTATTTTATAAACATAATATAAATTTGATCTAAATAAATAATTTTCAATTTTAGATTTTAAGTGAAGGGACTTGTAAATTATTTTGAGTATTGACTTAGGTATTTTCATATGAGACAAAATTTGGAAACTGTTACAAAAAAAAACTGGTTTGAAACTGTTCTAAGTCTAAATATAGAACCGTAAAATTTGTCTAAAAGTGTAATTTCTTTCTCAAAAATAATTTTAAAATAAATCTCTAACATAATTTCCAATTTTGGGTCTTATGGTTTTATTTAAACTTAATAGAAGTATAATTATATATTATTTTAAGAAAAATGGATACAGATAATAATAAATAAAATATGTTGTTGTTTATAAATAATTAAATCATGCGTTGTTATAATTCAAATGTTATTTTAACCTGAACTATAAAATTACATCCAAAGCCAGCTTAGGTTAAACTACTGACCATATAGTATAAAAAGGTTTCACGCGTTAAGTGTATCGTTATTAATTTTATCTCTCGTCCTTATTCATTCCATATTCACTTTCTCCTCGATATGTTTCATTCTCTAAAAACCATTAGCCGAATGACCTTTACCGTTGATTCTTTTGACACGAATTAAAATCAAATTTTGGTCCCTTCTGTGCAGTCTTATGCATTCAAACTCATTTGTCAGTCGATAACGTGAAAGCCAGTCACAATAATATGATTCTAACGAACTCGTTGGAATTTGATTTCGTTACTGGTAAAGAATTAAAAACTTTGTATCACAAAATCGTATTTTCTAACTAAATATATTTAGAGTTTAGCATTTAAAACAAATAACTCACAACTTATATGTGTCATATATGCAATATTAATCAAATTACTTATGTTTCATATGGTTTTAATAAAAATTTAGGTTTCTATTGTATACCTCCTAAGTAAATTAAATTAAAATTAAAATAATATTTTAGGTATATGACCGCAAATTTCAGGATTGAAGTTTGAAAAATCTTACTGCTATACCATATAATATTAAAAACGAAATTTTAAAACTATTTAAAATGTATGGTGACATTTCAATAATAATGTAATATTGCTAAAACAATATAATAGAATCCCAAGGAGTTTTAAATTAATACCCTCTAAAATAGCATTAAGAGTTATAAGGAAAACTTTTTAAAAAATTTAAGTTTTTCACCAATCAATAAAATTTTAATTTTAATTTAAAAAAAAAAAATTGTAAACATGTTTGGTTCTTGCTCAGAATCTTAAAATTATTGATTATTTATGGAATATACATTGATTTAAGGATAATATACTTAATTTTAAACCATTAATTAAATTTGTGCTGAGTTTTAAAACAATTTATCCGTTCAATAAAGTATAATCCTGGATTAAGATCTAAATTTCAGATGAGAAATGCTCCTTAGATTTGCATATTTTAAATAAAAAACAAATTATAAACAACTAAATCTTTACATGGAAATGCGTATTTTTAAAAATATTTATTCAAAAACAATTTATATTTTTTATAGGCTTTATATTATAATAGTCTATAAAATTTGAATTGATATTATTTTAACAAACTTTAGTTGGTTGTTTTAAACAACTTGTTTAATATAGTAATCAGTCATTATATCAATGGAATACTTAACATGCTACATCTGCTACCAGTATCTTAACTGCAATATACAAGTTATGATTAGGTCCATGATATTACATTTAATCTGAATAAACGAATAGTGTTCAAATAAAAACGTTTAAATGTTTTGAATAATTTATGCTCGAAGTATATTATTTAGTATTTTATACTTAAAAGTCTGCTTATAATATAATAAAATTAGTAAAAAATTAATTTTTCATTTAAGTACGAATAATGTAGAAATAAATGTTTACAAATAACATAAATTATTTCGTTTATTATAAACATGTATTCGCATGAAAATATAATGAAATGAAATAGTATTTAAAGTTAATTAAAAATCACGGTAATCAAATTTAATTACTTATAATGAAGTTTTCGTTATTAAAGTAAAAACTAAAATAGTTTGTTATAAAATTGACCTAATATCCTAATATACAAATGTAATAAATATTTATAACATTTAAATTAATTACTTCAATTATCTATCTTAATTTATATTATTTATTTACTTACTACTTATATCATTTGATTATTTTATTCTATTGCATTGTTACAAGTACTATATTTTTAAATATAAAATTTAAAAGTTCTTCTATTTGTTTACATCGATATTTTTTTTTTAGAAAAATGGCTTTTCACTATTCATTTATTCTACATTGATGACTATTTATAGTATTTACATTAATCTGCTAAACGTTAGATAAATGCAGGTCGCTGACACATTACTCTTTCCTATGATTTATCTCCAGTTCGTCTAATTGTGAAGTTTTGAACAATGCGATTGAACTAAAACTAAAAATAATTTTACCTTTACATTTTATTATCTAGGCAATCCTTTTTAATTTAATTTTAGTATTAATAATATATGCATTATATAGAAAAATAAACAAAAAATCTAACTAACTAGATTATGTAAACTACCACAATAATGAAGATATCTATGTGGACCTACATGAAAATTGCTTGAATTTATCTTATTTTTCCATTTTTTTAAGTTAGGGAGGATTTTATCATTATTGATATTGCTGTTGTTGCATATTTTAATATTTTTAAGTGTCCATAATAATGTTTTAAAAATATTCATTATACGTCAATTTTAATGATTTAAAGTGATTTAAGTTCTTAACCCTGCCTATGCGTGAGTATCTTTAGCACGAGAATTAATATTAATATTATAAGTTTGAACTTTTAGATTCTGAGCGGAGCGAGGAATATATTGTTTTTACAAAAATGTTTTTTTTTTAATGTGTGAAAACATTTTTTTGGGTAGAATTAATGGTTTGATTATCACGTATAGCATATGCTTCGCTTGCAAATGTTGTCTACTTGGTACTTTATTAGGCTCATTTTTTGAATTTCCCAAAAGTTTTTTCCTTGAGAAACGGAATATTAGCAATTTCTTTTAGGTTTTTTATTATATTTTTTTTCTGATGTATGAAATCATTTTTATGGGTAAAAATGATGGTTCGATTATCACAGTGAGATATACTTTGGGTAGCAAATCATGTTCTCTTGGTACTTTATAAAGCTAATTTTTCGAATTTCCCAAAAGATTTTCTTTAAAAAGCGGATAATCGGCAATTTGTATTGCCTTTTTTCTAATATATGAAAACCATTTTTCGGGTAGAAATAATGGTCCGATTGGTCCAGGTGTGCTGGGGAGTGAGAACATGGACCTAAAATTATATATGAATTCGTCAATTCGTATTTGGAAGTCACAATAATAGCTCTATAGTGAATTTATACGATAAACTTGAAATAAATTATTTTAATTTGTATGTTTTAATATTATAATTTGTACCAATTCTGGCATTAATTTATTCAAATTATATATCTATTCATTATTTGAATATTACTAGATATTTGTATATAATTATTGGGAGTGGTTTAAATATAAAAGAGTTTAATATAATCATACTTAGGATATGATTCAATATTCGAATAATAATCATTTTGGTTTAAAAATTATAACTTCATTAAAACATCATGTCTATTCACGTGACATGCTCTAAAGCTACTTTTTAATAGTGTTTCTAATTTTTTTAATAATGAAAACTTATTTAGTATTTCATATATTATATTAAAATTACTATAAGTTACACTTGATATATTTATACTACATTTTCAATTTATTGCAAAAAAATCAAATATTCTATTTTAAACTCTTGTCTCATGTACATATTATTTTGTAATTATTAATTCTTAAATTCTTTATTAAATAAATAAATATAACTTAAAGCAAATTATAGTTGAAAAATGATAAATAGGTACCTAATTAATTTATATTTTTATTGTGTTTTAGATTAACTGAAGAAAAATTTCAGCTAATAAACGTAAGTCATTTTTAAATTTTAATAATACTTTTAAATAAACTATTATACATGGGTAATGGGTATCATATAGATATATAATGTAATAATATCATATTATATTATGTATTAATTAAATGCTAGTTTATATAATTATAAAACACGCTTCGTTTAATTTTAATATAGCTTGTTATTAGTTTCATATCATAAATTATAAAGACAAATTATTTACGAAATGTAAATTTATGAATTCTAAGGAATTTTATATTAAAATATATAGATAATATGATGTAAACATAGATTTAATATTCAAAATTCTTATGTCTGTTGTTGTATAGGAATGTATGTATTTAGTTTTGGAATATTTGTAATTTATTTGTTTAATGAAAACTATCTAAGTGAATAAATGGTGAAAATCATTGGACACCTTGTAAATGAAATTAATTTTTAATTAATTAAAAATTTTATTCTTAAAATTAGAACAAAACAAATTTAATAATAATTATAAAAATTGAAAACCTACACAAATAATTTTATTTTAATAGTTTTATGAAAAATGTATATTTTTAATTCTTATTTATATCTTTATATTTATAGTATACAACATTAAAATAATATTAAATTACGATAGAGAATTTTGGATAAATAGATTTTAACATAACATACTTTTTTTATTATTTATATGTATATTTTCAATACTAAATAGAATATTTAACCTATTTTAACTTTTTACTTTAAAATTGCTAGATTTATTATGAAATTAAATTATTTTACATTTTTAGATATTTTGTCCCTAGCTTATATTTGTAATTAATTAAAAAAACTAAATGGTTTTATTTTCAATGATATAATTTATGTTTGATATGATGTATCAATAAAGATTATCGTAATTTATTCTTTAAAATTATTTGAAAATTGTCATTACAATAAATGTTCATTACACAATATGTTGTAGTTTAATCTTTAATTTCATTTAAATGTTCTTATAACATAGTTTTTAATATTTTCTTGTTTTATCACTTACATATTTTCAAAATAACTATTGTTATAACCATAACGTATAAAGTATTGAAGTATTATAAGAGAGAGGTACATACTACAATATAAAATATGTACAATGCCCATGATTATAGTGTGATGCTATCTTTATATGGCTATTATCAAAATCCTTTCTCTATATTGTGTCCGGCAAAGCCCTTTTGACCCATTACATCACAATTGCGTTTGGACCAAAATAGAATGCATTTATGTTATATATTACATGTTTTTTTTATAAAATTAATTTGGTTTTAACACGATTCGGTAATTTAAAATCATAATCAATTGTTGTAATATAATTAAAAACATTATAAGTATAATTAAATTTATTGTACAGTTTTAAAATTAAATTGGCTACAATTTTGTTTTATTAGAAAAATAGTATTTTTTTAAAAACTATAATTTTGTTAATTAATAATGATATAAAGCAAATAAAATATTTTTAAAAAAAGTTTACTATATCATAAATTACAGTTTTATACTATTGTACTCAACTAGTATGTTCTTAACTAGGTAAATACATAATATATTTTTAACATCCATAAATATAAAAACTTAAATAATGGCAAATACATTATTGGGAAGTTCACTTGAGAATTGTTGATAGTAAATTAAACCTACTAACCTAGTGAAATTGAGCATATTATATTTAACAGAAAGTGTTACAATTTATCACATTAATTACCTTAGTGTTGGCTTTACCCTGAGTAAATGCCTAACCTGATAGTGACAACATTGTCTGCAAACGATCATTTAGGTTTTTTCGATTTTAATGTTTGATGGATTTATTTATCTTTGGTTTATTTTATCAAATACTATATTTCTGTTTTTAACTTTCATATACATATTATAATAATAATTTATCAAATTAAAGACATTTTATTACCTAGTAAATTATCATCATTTTTAATAATTAGAAATAATTGAGACTGCTTCTAAACTTTCAAAAATAATAGTAATTGTTTACTCAATAATTATTTGAATACTAGTTTAGTACACTATTCAGCTGCTTTATAAATATGTATCAATACTAAGTAGCTTATTGCTTATAAGTTATAACTTATTAATAAATTGTATAAAATATATACAATTAAAAAAATTATCTTTCTTTCTTAAATGATATCTCAAGCTATAATAAAAAGTTCAAAATACAAATTAATAATTAAGTATGATAATAAGAATTACTAGCTATAATGTAAGCATACCTAATGTTGTACAATAAATATTAAAGTATTAGTTACGTACATAATTTTACTTGAGAATTCTAGCGACACTACAAGTCTCGCACAATCACACTAGTATACCTACATAACTCAAAATTGTGAAGTAAATTAATTATAATGATATGATTGCTATGCACATAGGTTTTGATTAAAATTATAATCTCAACAAATATTGAAATAATATTATTAATAATATAAATAATATATAATTAATGTGAATTTAAATTTAAAATTTTTGGTATACCTATTTAATTGAGGTAAAACAATTGAATGAGTTACATAAAAATATACATTTGGTAAAATGCATAATTATTTCAATAAAAGAATATTGTTTAATTGATTACATTAGTCTGATTGAGTACTTAAACACACATTACTTGTTTTGTAATTTAAATTATTTAATGTTGGAAAAACGTTTTATTTCATAATTAAATATATATATTCTATATTGTAATTTTTATATACATGATAATAAAATACACGTAACTTTCTGTAATTAAATATGTATATATAATATGTAATTGTATAACATCTTAATCTTATAATTTTGGAATTTTGATAAGATCACATACTACATCGCATAACTACATAGGTACTAAATTTTCTTAAATTTTACAACCTACTCTTACATTTTAATTAACTTATGTTTTATAACTTCCCTACATACAAATCACATGAACCATCTAAATAAAATTTAATTTATCTCACGATTAGATTAAGTTTAAAAAATCACCATAATTCGATCTATAATATTCTTCCTCTTAGATACTCCTCTCGTGGAATACGAGAAATATACTTTAAAAGTCGTTTCAAAACCATTAATTTTGTAATTTTTCTTTATTTAAATTTTATTAATATTATATATAATATATTTACAATAATACAAGAAGCTCATCACTGTAGACATATTTTCTCGTGTATAATCTTTATTTTGGAAATAATGTAATCGTAAAATTGAAATTATTACTTCTATCGTCAAAAGTCATACTGATGTCAAAAGAAATTTCATATTGACATAAGGCATAACTCTCACGCACTAAAAGTGTTATAAATATATAAGGATTTGCCTAAAGTCATTTCAGAGGCTTTCGATAAACACCGACAATTGGTTTCCGCAGAGCCAGCACGGAAGTAGTCGTGAAACCGGTACATGAAACAATCACGTAACTGGATCACGAATCTTTTGAAATACTAGTTCACCGTTCTTGGCGTATTTAAATAATTATATTGTAATATTTATCTACAGTCATGATGTTTATGCAACAGACTAATGATACTTTTTTTTATACGAGTAGGTTGAATCTATAATAAATAATGTGTACATTTTAACGAATTACGAAGGCGTCATTATAAACGAAAGTGTTCGATATTGTTATACAGCTCAACCCATATGCATAGTGAGTCAAGTCCAGCTAAATATTATGTTTATAATAACTCAATTTATAATTTATAATTTGTTATAATTAAATTGTTTAAAAATTAAAATAATCCATTTATAAAATTATATTAGCTATCAAGCCTTATTTTAAAATTTGATAATTTGAACAAATATATTATTAGTTTATTACTCAATATAGTTTACATACTTTTTTGTAAATAATTTAATTTTGTTCTTAATATTAATTTACATTTTACCTTCATATATTATCATCATTCTTAATATTACGGATTGTTGTAAAATGTAAGAATACTATTTGTATATGTACAAATAATAAACCTATAAACTTATTCTAGTAATTATAAATCATATTAAATTGAACTATAAGAAATTTATTTTAATTATGTATTTTCGATTCCATATTATAACATCTTTATTGTTAGTGTTGATTTGTATTGCTGGGTATCAGCGCCAGGTAGATGGTATTAGTTACACTAGTAAGTTGCTTATGCTTGCTGCATTGAAAACTAGTATATACATGGGAGGCCACGAGCAGGCTACCATCATCTTCAACCATACGAAATAAATAAACATCTTTATTTGCATTAGTGCTTAGTATTTGCGTCGTAAATATAATATATTCAGAATAATCGAAATATAAGAGTATTTTCCACCACAAAGGTCAAAGATTATTAATTATTTATGATAGGTTTTCATGAAACTTATATAATCTATGATGTCAGATATATTAATAATTACTTTAATGATTTTTTTCTAATTATTAATATATTATAGTAATATATTAGATATAATATACTGTGTATAAAAATACTTGTTATAAAAACAAATGTGTTATTAAAATGTATTATGACTATTACAATTGTTTCTATTATTACACTGTTAATATTAAACTTTTGTATTTTCATGACAATTTATATACTTAAATTAATTCACGTATTTCATAATGGCAAATGGCTATATTTTATTTTTCAATTAACGAGCTTTACTGGAAGATTATTTTTAATTTAAAAATGAGATACCTCTTACACAATTATACTTTACAACAATAAGAAGAAGAAAATAAAAGCCCTAATATTATGAAATGAATTATATTTATTTATTTACAATTTAATTTTGCACACAATATTCTGTTTTCATTTAACTTAAAACTATAAATTAATATTACTCTAATAATAATTACCTCACTACTCCTATATTATATTCGATAATGAATTTGATCAAATTAAAGAAATAAATACAGTTGTATGAGTATTATGTTATACTTTATATTGATATAATTATAATAATCATCTTAACTAATAACATATTATGTAGTACCAATATAATAATACATTAGTTAGACCCTTTAAAATAAAATATGGTAGGGAATGATACTATTTTGTTTTTGTAATACATTAATATTATTATACTACTATAGTAAACAATTAATATACTATTTTCTTGTGGCTTATAATAAAGAGAGACTATAAACGTGTAACTATATAAACCTCTTCAAATACAACCTCGATAGTTATATTAAAGAATATAATATATTATTAAATGCCTTATAAATTAATCGTGTCATAGAATTTGTAATAACGTTAGACACTTTGTTTAATACTAAATTATGTAATTATATATTGAGAAATATTATAAGTCTTCTTATTATACTATTGACTACACTATAATCTATAATGAAACACAAAAACTTCTATTGTAAATTAATACGTAATTATACATTTATAACTTTAATAATTAAAAAATTGAGTAAAATAATATTAATGAAACATGTTTTTAATTTTTCAATAGAGATCAGATTCGAAATAATACATTTTTGGGCTAATTTGGTGAAAACAAAGAATATATTTAGCGGTTACTTAATTTTAATAATAATATTAATTTATTTTTATAAAGATATATTATTAAAGCACGATTTACATATTAATATATGATAATTAATATTTTTATGTATAAATTAAAATGACTTATTCAAATATAATAGAGTGTCATTATTATACACGCTAAAAAAATAATTAAGTTTACAGTTCAATAGTGATATTCATAAATGCCAGAAACTTGTTTTCAATATTTAATTATTTTTAATAAAATAATATAATATAACCTTGTAATTATGAAAAATTATAACAAAATAAATATGTATTTAAAAATATTATAATATTTATGTAATTTCAAATACCAGTTAACGATTGCAAATTTTTGATAAAGGCTTATTTTATGAAGTTACTTCTTTTTAAAATACACATTGCTTTCTTTATTTAAATTAAAGTAATTAATTTTTTGAAAATATCATCTTGTTTATAATATCATAATATTAAGTACTTTTTCAAATTTAATGGATTGTATCTTAAAAGAAGAAACGTAAACAGGATAATATAAAAGTCTAATTTTTGCGTGATCACGTGAAATTATTATAATGAACCTGAAACTTTAAAAGCTAGTATTATGTGTTTAAAGTTATAGGTAGATAGATATTTAATTTCTTATCTTTTCAATTTTAACAAAGAATAGCATAATTTAACAGTCTTCCATCAAATTTATTATAAATATTAAGAAAAATATTAAAAATAAAATAATTATTGTATTATCCATATTGAACCCAATTTAAATATAATGTTCTTTTTTTTTTTTCTCATTATAAGTAGATATACATAATATAATATAATCCTATAATATTAAATAAATTATAAACAGTAAAAATATGTTTCAGTATTGTTTCAAATTTGAACACTAAAATCGAATACTTAACACATTTCTAATATATTATTACTAAGTACTAGATAGTTTATAAATTATGTATTTAAAAGTTAAAACATAATATTAATACGATATCAATTTTAGTTGTTAATTAATATAAAGCATTATCAAAATATTGTATATAAAAATAAATAAAATGAGATAACATTGAAACAAAACAATATATATTAATATATATATATATATGGTGGAATATTTCAACCATTTTTGTAAAATGAAATTTGGATCATCATTTATCTATATATCTTCATATAAAATATATTATTTTACATTTTAATTTTTCTATTAAAGATAATGGTTAAATAATTGAACAGTGAAATAGTGAATATGGACTACGGAGAACTTATTTTTAAAACTTGTAATTTTAAAGTTTCTATAGGCTATATTATTTAATTATAAATGTTACCTAATTTTTAATATATATATTATGTATGCTACAACTTTAAATTACTCCGAAAAATATTAATTAACAAGTTTTATACATATACTTTAAATAATTAGGATTCTTTATTTTTCTATCTTAAGTAGAATATATAAGTAGATACGATTTTTTTTTTCTTATAGGTATGTGCAGATGTGCATTTTTGGTAAAACCTTGGACACAAATAAAATAAAAAAATTATAATTCAAAATTACTATTAATATATTTTATATTTGTTTAAATGATTAAATATATTAAAATTTTAAATTTAATGATATAATTGTAAATAATTAACACGTGTTATTCAAGGTAATAATTTGATAATTGTAGGTAAAATATACATTTTTATTATATAATTTCAGTTGAAAATTAAATTTAAAAATATATTGTTTTTAGAAATATTGGTAAAAATAATTTTTGGTCCTTGTATTTGTTTGCTACAACTTTTCTAGCCGTCAAAGTAAAAAGAATATATTTTGTATCTATTTTCTTTGCCCATTTTTACCTGATTGATGTGTTATAGCTAACATTTTTGACAAAATTTCACCAGAGATCCTCTTATTTTTATCACTTTTATATAATTATTATTATTGTTGTATGCACCAAATAGTAGTTTTGAAGTCAATGATGCAAAAAAGCTAAGACTTCAATATTTATATAATATAAGACTATTGTTAAAGTATGAAAAAGAGAACTATCTTGTAATACGTCAATGAAGGTCATTAGTAGGTATCCTCACAGAAGGAGTAATTATTGTGTTTTTTTCTTTTAAATAATAGTTTTACATCTAACGAAATGCTACCTAGTTCTTTTTAAATATATTTTATGATAATTTTAATATATATCATGAGTTAAATTATTTTATATTAATTAATTAATTTGAACATTCTACTTAACAAACTTGTGTTACTTATAAAAAAGTTTACCTTTTGCTATAAATTAAAATAAAATCTAACAAATTTTGAAAATTTAACAAAGCTTATAAAACTAAAAGCGTAGTTAAAGATAATAAAAAAATATCCAACGAATCTTTGTACTGATAGCTACTAATAGTGCTGAAGTTTAAATTTTGAATAATGACGAAAATAAATTCAAACAAAATTTGTTTTTTCAACACAATCATCAACGAATTGTTGAATGTATTCCGCTACTGCTAAATGGTTATGCTACCTACTATTTTACTGATGTCGGACATTAAAAAGTTAAACAACTTTTTTGGCACATTTATTATATTTTACATAATTATATGTATGTACTATTACAATATTATAGGTATACTATTATAGTTTGCTAACTATTTTTCTTTGTTTTGTACAAATACATTTTTCAATTTAATTTTTGAAAAAGAGTTTAAGTATACTAATACAAATATTAGGGTGTAGTTACACAAAATCCAAATTAAACTTTTCTCATAATAATAAAAAACAATCAAACAATTGTTCTTGATACAATAATATAAGGTGATCGGAAAAATTTGAAAAAAATATTGGCTTACATTATTAAGTTTGGTCAAACGAAACCGAAATCCAATAAAACTATAAAAAAAAGGTGTTGCACTTCAATGTTTACCTTAAAACAATTTTTTTTTAAATTATATACTTGATTAAATCATGCAATGATTTTTTTGTATATGCTTAAACGAGATGATCACCATAAAAAATCGCTGGCGTGTCTCCACATTTTCGCCATAAAATTTTAACTTAAGTTTCAGTAATTATTAAGTTATTTATAAAGAACGTAATTGAGCTTATAAAAAAATAGGCATTGCAAAAATCGTGATTTTTAATTTGCACTGTCGAGATTAGATCCAGGACCATTATACGACACGATTTTTAATGAATAATACGTGTCACTTAACTAGATATTAGAAAGTGTCTAAAGCTAATAATAATAAGAGTAGGTAATATTATTGGATAACAACGATGCCTTGTAAGGGGGTTACAATGATAACAGTTTCACATTATACTATGCGACCTACTAAACAGCTTAAGAACCCTGTAATTAGCGAACCGATTAATTGATTTTATCTTATTGTCACATTTATAACTAAACCTAAATTTTGTTTATCATTGTTTTTTTTTCCTACTTCCAGAATACCATACTGCCGGAAGCTGTGCGTTTTTGGGAACAAGCGCTCATGGTCCGCAAAACCGAGAACGTTATTCGACTAAACCGGTAATTACAAAGAAATATATTGGAAAATAGTATAATGCGTTAAAGCAGAAAATTGTATTGTATACGAATAAAAATGATTTAAAACATTTTATTTCACGGGTATTGAAGAATTTCTTATGTATATATATTCGAATATAATTAGAAACTTAATTTTGAGTAAATACTTTCGATATTAATAATCATTTAGAAATAAATAAAATAAAATAGTTTAAAACATTTTAGATAAGGTTACAACACATGGTTTATAACAAAAATGTCAAAAATACAAAATAAAATTACATTTATTAATGTAAAAGTACAGAATTATTAACTTTATAAATTTAATGAAAAATAAATTCAATGGAACAAAAATTGTCAAGCCTTATTAATCATATTAGCTGTCTGTGAAGTAGATATGTATATATTTTGGATAAATCTAAAATGATTTATTTTTTTGTTAATTCTAGCTGATTATTCTGGTAGGAAACCTACCTAAATAAATTATGAGTACATGATCAAATAATAATGTTAATGTTTAAATATTTGGTAATTAAAATAATATTAATAAGAATAATTTAGCAACGAACAATACCTGAATACTATTACTTATTACACTCCAGTTATTATAATTTACATGTTAAATCATGAAAACGTTTAATTATAAAATTTCTAAAATTAAAGTGTGCATATCATGCAGAATTAATTATTATAAATCAGGAGAAAAATAATTTTAAGTGTTTAAAACTTTTAAAAAAATGTTTATTTAGTTTATTCAGATTCAACTGAATCAATATCAATATCGTGTATTTTTTATTTATTTTTAATAAAACATAGGATACATGTTTGAATTTTGAGATAATTATATTAAAATTGTACATACTTTTTCCATCATTTAATTTAGTTATTTGTCATTGTATCAAACAAATTTATATGTATAAAATTTATAAAATTTAATTTAATTTATTTTATAAACAAAAAAATGAAAATATGGAATGATTTTAATTTTTAATTTATTTCTTCATTTCGGTAAGTATATATTTAAATGCGCAAATTTATTAAATTCTAATAGTAATGATTAACTATTAGTGTTTATTAGTGTTTTATTTTGTTATATTGTAGAACTATTTTAAATTTAATATAAAATATATTTTTCTTAATTTAACTTTAAATAATATAACCACAAACAATTTAAATTCGTACATTTATATTAATTATGTATAATATTATGATAAATATAATATACAAGATAGAATTTTTAAAAATTTACTTTAATATGTTATTAAAATTGTATTTGAGTCTAAGGACATATTATTATTTTTACAATTATTATATATATTGAAAATAATTGTATATACATTTGACTACTGACTTAAGTATATAATATTTATAGTAATGTTAACGGTTAACGTAATATATATTATATTTCACTTTGATATATGCATAAAAATTTTTTACGCATTTATTCATACACATTTTGTGCATTTTCAGCGTTACCCACAATTATTATCACTTTTTTCATTCAAAAATTTGAAAATATCATCAGAAATGTATTATTTGCTATAATTTGAACTTTCATTACTATTCACTTGCTTAGAAAATTATGAATTCTCTTTAACCATACTAAAATAGTAGCATTGCGTTTCAGACCATTTGTAATTGAATGCATTTAAACAAATGTTAACATTCTCTTACACTCAAAAATCGATATTATAATATTTACAAACTCTATTTAAAAAATTTTGACTTAATCCGTTGCGACAGTATTTGGACATCGTGTAAAAAGGGTCCAGTTTTTTCAAAGATATATATCACTTTTTTTACAGGAAATGTGTGAACAATCAAGTTTTTTACCGAAAGGGTGATCCTCATCCGTATTGCAAGAACGCGTGTGAAGACCGAACTATGTGTGGTGAAGTTCAAGTTCCTGAAGATCATTTGGAGGTATATATTACATTTCATATTAACTATTTAAATTAATTTAAACAAAATCGTATTGGTGTTACATTACATAGATAAACTAAATAAAAAATAATATTACTGTACTAACTATAAATAGATAATACATTAGTACGTATATTATATTTTTCATTTAATGTATTCGTACAAACTTAAAACTGTCTAAATAATTTTAATATATTATGTTTGTCGTGCAAGTATTGCACAATGTAATATTAATATATCAATAAATGTTAAAATAATAGAAATGTATATAACCGTATAGATAAATGAAGCACATTTTTTAGATAAATAAACGAATAAGTATATAATAAAATTAAAATTAATGAATTTAAATAGTTGTCAGGGGAAAAAGGGAAATTGTTTTGACGACAACGCAAATCCCGTAAATTTAACTGTGTATACGTAAGTGGAATAAGCGTACCTAATCCTACGCGTTTAATATAATATCGTATAAATTTTATTGTATACGTCATCGCCTGCCACTTGATATATTGTATGAGAAGTTGAAACGTTGGCTATATTATAATGTTTTCTATTATAAGACTATAATAATTGTATTATTATAATGTGCTTATGGTGTAACACTATATTACTATTATATAGTGGGTCGAGTGAGTTTAAATATTACAATTATATATTTTATAGTCTGATGTGACGTAGACAATTATTTAAGGAATAATATATTGTATTTTATTATATTATAATACTCGTATACTCCACCATGTTGATATTATTATGATAATAATAATTACTAAATATGGCATGGATAATTAAAAATTCGCATATTTATTCTGAGTGATTTGATTGTAGGGTATTATTTTAATGTTTTACAATATAATAATTATATTTTAATAAACAATTTTAATAAACTTCAAGGGAAAATCATAACATAGATACTGTTAATTCGAAGATTGAAAATTAACAACATTTTTTTTGCGAATTTATTTTATTATTAATTTTGTTTTTATTTTAAATTGTACAATTTAATTAATTTTAACTAAACTGACATTTTTTTCATTATTTTCAGGATTAGATCCCAAAGACCCGTTGGGTATTTTGCATTTAATTCCGTTCTTCTTCATATTTTCAACATTCTGTCAGTAAATGTTTCAGTTTGGTTGACGACTATATATTAGTATTAGAATGTATTATTATGATGTTATGTCACTGATTCTTCATTTATTTAGTACTATTTTATATTTATATTTATTTCTGGATTTTGCAATTCGTGTGTGTTAAAATGTGTTTTTGTTTATTCTAAGTTCATATTTGTTTTTTTGTTAGTATATTTGCCATTTGGTGTTGATTTAGTCTTGAACATGTTTTTTTATGTCTGGATAGGTTACCTATTTATAAGAATTTTAATATTTTATATTTCTTAGCTCTTTTGGCTTCTTTATCCGCTTTTTCATTTCCTTCAATATAACAATAGCCCGATATCCAGATAAACGTTGTTTATTTCTATGTTTCGTGTTTGTATTGTTTTTTAATGTTTATGCTTCTTTTTCAACAGTGTCTAATTTTTTTTATGCTTGATTCCTTGATCGTTTATATACAACTCTAACTTTACTACTCAACTATTTTGAAAATTTCTGTTGCTTCTGTGTGGAATAATTGTTAGCAAGATTTATATCTGGTTATGAATTTTTCGTGAAAACTTGAGATCTCACCTATGTCTGATTTGGAGTCATCTGTGATACTTTCTGTGCATAAAATCATATGTTTATAGTATACGATTTGGATTTTCAGCGTATATATAAATCCGAGCTCAAAATAATAATAATCTATATATTTTTTCGTTTGTCGTATAGGCCTGTAAGACGTGCAACGCGTCGGGCATGGACTGCGGTACGGGAACGTCAAAATCGGGCGTGGGTATAGAAGGCGCCGATTTCGTGTTTTACGTGAGCGCTATGGAGACGGAACGGTGTCACAAGGGGCTGACGGTGGCGTACGCGGCACATTGTCAACAGGAATCGTCGCTGGACCGGCCGATTGCCGGACACGCCAACTTGTGTCCGGAGAGCATCAGCACTAAACCCCAAGAACTCGAAGTGCTTCTGTCCACAGTCAAGCACGAAATATTGCACGCACTCGGTTTTTCCGTGAGCCTGTTCGCGTTTTACCGGGACGCCAACGGGTATCCGCTTACGGCCAGGGAAGACAACGGCAAACCTAGACTCAACGAGAAGTGAGTAATTCATAAACATATTTTTATTATGAGAAATGTACTGTACGAAAAACTTAAATTATACAGGATAATTTTATCGTTTATATTATTTTATTCTCAGTTAAGTATATAGTTTTAATAATATGCTATATGTATTCCACTAAGAACATAACTCCCATAATCCAATGATTTAAAGTTTAAACGCCTGAAAAAATTATAGAAAGTTCTATGTATATTTAAATGTATATATGTAATTATAGTTACTAAAATAAACAAAATGTTGTTTTAAACCGCTAAAAATTATTTTCGTACCAATTGCTTATTGCATAGATTAAATATAGGTACATGCATACTTAATCTATGCTTATTGTCAATTCATTTTTTCATTTCTAGTTTTATCTCAAGTTATTATTCAGCTAGGTAAGAGTTATATGATTCTATATTATAATTTAAAAGGAAGATGTCGTTTTTAAAAAAATATTGGAGAAAAATGAAAATAATAAATTCATTACAACCTGATAGTATGATACTAATAATTAATTAATTGTCTATTTGTATATAATACATAATATATATTATATATACATTAATTTTGTTTGTAAATAACAGTATACTTTTAGGTTCTGAGCGAAGCGAAGAATGTATTGGTTTTACAAAGATTTTTTTTTTTATGTATGTATGAAAACACTTTTTCGGGTAGAAATAATGGTCCGATTACCACAAGTAGGATATGCGTTCGGTAGAAAATCACGTCAGTTGGTACTTTATTCAGCTTATTTTTCGAATTTCTCAATAGTTTTGAAAAACTACCGAAAATGGCGGAAAAGCGGCAAAATTGCCTTTTCTGTTATTTGAAATTTTTTAATTTCGTTGAGTTTTGATCGTAAGGACTTAAAAAATTTTTTGAGTATTAACATAGGTAGTATACAAGTGAGGTAAAATTTTGGAATGAATTATTAGTATAATAGTATAGTATATTGTAATACATAGAGTTTTGCTCAGAATCGTATTTTTAATGCAATATCATTGCATTCAAATCTTAAATATAATAAACCACTAATTTCTCTGAGGACCGAAGGGACGAAGGAGGAACGTCCACAATCGACATTCTCACTTTTTGTTAAATTTATAATTGACTACTACGTTTTCATGTCTTAATGGTATCGTCTATCTTTTGGATTATTTAAAACTAAACCCCTAAACTAATTAACTAAAAATGTTTTATAAACATAATATTAATATATTTTTATTTATAAATTAATTAAAAATTTTTTTTTTATTAGAACATAATAAAGACTTAGAATAAATGTATTTTAATATAGTATTGTATTTTGAAAACAAGTATTTATATATATGAAAATTTTATTATTTTATATGTATATGAAGGTTAATTGTTAAAAGATAAATAAATAGTTAGTTCAATAGTTTACATTGAATTAGTTACTATTAAATAATTATTCTAAAATATTATACTCTCACAATATTATTTTATCAAGATATTTAGAAAAGTATATTTATATATTTTAATATTTTGTTGAACCGTCATCAAAATGATTTTTATTTTTGGATACATACACACATTTTATGACAAGTACTTTCAATAATTTCGTATCACACCATGTGTAAAAATCAGTTTTTTTATATTAAAATTATATGATCGTCCATATTCGTAGTATTATACTTATATATAAACATAATTATGGTTTAAGATACATTTTTAGAATTTTACATATTTATCATAGTTCATATAATATCACAATAAAAGAGCTAAGCTGCTCAAGTCAATTGAGTTTTACATTTTATATATAAAATAAGATTAGGTTATAAGATATTTAAAAGCATTGTATATATAGTGTAATATAATTTGTATATATGTATGAATATTTGTTACTCTTTCTAACTAATGTTGGATACAGTTAATAATATTTATTTTCAAAATTTAACAATTTCATAAAATACTAAAAATATGTGTTCCTCACTATACAATATATCCATTATTATTCGTTAGTTATTTAGTATGTTATTAAAAACGATTTATTCGATTGTTAGACTACAGGCTAGGCAATGGAGTGACAAGGTAATTAAAACAGTTATCAGACGTAATTGGATTGTACATGGAGGCATTGTGGACAAAGAAGTACAAATGATGGTAACGCCAAGAGTTGTGGAAGAAGTACGAAAACATTTCAACTGCTCATATTTAGAAGGTGCTGAACTAGAAGATCAAGGAGAAGATGGTACAGCGCTCACACATTGGGAAAAAAGAATTTTTGAGGTATTTACTATTATTTATACCTATTAAATTATGGATATATATCGTACATACCATAATGTATTTCTATACACTTCGAACATTCCTTATAAGTATATAAATTAGTAATATAATTTTCAAATTAGGAAAATAAAATATAAGCATCATGTTATATTTCTTAATAAAAACTTATATAACAAATAAAAAACCAAGTATTTCGTAATAAATTTTAATATTTAGATATTGTTTTATTAAATTTAAATTATACTTAAAACCATGATAGCAAAATTAATTCATTTTTAATAATATTTATATATATTTATAAAATTAGATTTACTGTTATATAATAAATGTATACATATTAATTTCAATATTTTAAAATATATCAACATAATTAAACGTATATATCAACAAAAGTACATACTATTAATTATATTATAATATAGTTTGCATAATTTGAAAAATTTTTACCAGTAGAACAGTTTAATTTTTTCTAGATTCTTTAATTTGATTAAAATAATGCAATGTCTCCTCTTTTCCAATTCAGCAAAGATTCAATTTAATTAACTCAATTAATATTCAACATTTTAATGAAAATTAAATATACTTTTTTTATTGTTTCTTCTGTAAGTCTAAAAAAAAATTAACATTTAAAATTTGACATTAAATTAATTCTAAAATACAAACATCAAATAAATTTTAATTAATAGCATATATATATATATATATATATAAATAAAAAAAGCATACTAATAAATATGGTGTGAAAATCTCGATATTATACGATTTCTCAGATCTTGTGGTAGAACAATCGTACATAATTTAAGAAATGTATTTCTAGAGTGATCATGAAGTTGTTGATTAGTTTTCTACTTTTATACACTCCATTTTTATTTTTATTGTTGTTATTTATTTACTATAGAACGAAGCTATGACTGGTACACATACACAGAATCCTGTATATTCGCGATTAACACTAGCACTGATGGAAGATACTGGATGGTACAAGGCTAATTATTCATTAGCTCAAGATCTTAGCTGGGGAAAAAACTTGGGTTGCGATTTTGTGATGAAAAGCTGTAAACAATGGATGGATATGAAACATTCTAAAGGACAATCCATCCATCCGTTTTGTAATAAAGTGAAAAGAGATCCCCTGGAGACTGAGTGTACGGACGATCGAAGCTCCGTGGCCTTATGTAATCTAGTCGAACACGTGCAGCCATTGCCAAGATTTTATCAGGTCAGTGTAATATTGATTGAAATAATCATAGGCAAATATTTTTCTTTTTTTCTTGTGATATCATCGAATTTTCGTCTTCAAATTAATAAATGTATTTATTAGACAAATGTTTACAATATATTTATATCTTATTTTATAGGAATACTGATAAATTTACTCCAATTTATATTTAACTAAAATTTAATATACCACCTTAGTGTATTTTAATATAAAAATAATAAATTTATTCGGAAAAACAAAAAAGTACTTAATATTCTTCAACGACAACAATGTATAAACTGACAGAATAATGAAGTAATTACGTTTATCTAACTTTTTATCTTTTACCATTTTAAAATATTAAAATTTACAAAACAACCTTTATGAAGATACAAAGTGCCACTAACTGACTAACTTATTTATGATTTAATATTTTTAAATTATTAGTAAATAAAACTTAATAACATATATATATATATACATTCTATCACACAAAATAAATATAAACCGCCTATATACGTGATTACAATTTACTCAAATTGTACTAATGTAATTCAATAAGAGTTTATAAAATATACAACGCAATAAGTTATTATACATTATACCTTATTCAAATACTATATTATTTAATATTTACTATGTACTAATAAACTTTAAAAGCCTAAAGTAATATTATTTATTTTAAAACAACACAATACGATCATATTGTAGTATAATTGATTTAAAAATTACAAATAGAAATTTTAAGCGATGTGTAAACAAATTATCTATCATATCTCTATTACCTCATTTTTATATATTTTCAAACCCTCCAGAATATATATTGTTTTTAAAATAAACATACTAAATATGTTTTTTATAATAATTTTATTTATTATTAATAAATAATTTAGAAATCGCGTTTTCCAAAGAAGAATCTACTTATAACAAAATTATATAAAACAAAAAAAAAGCAAACATAATATACAAAATATTTAATAATATTATTATTATAATATAATCATTTAACATTTAACTCTGCATACTCGTATTATTGACATCCCTCGCAGATGTTCTATTATACTATTATTAATTTTTGTAGTTATAAATATGATTTGTAGCAAAAGGTACATATAGTTATATTTATTATTATTATTATTATTATTTTATTCTTTAGAACTTCGATTACATTCCTCACGTAACACCTGGCAGTGAAGCATTTTATGGAGGATCTGTAAGTCTGGCAGATTACTGCCCATATATACAAGAGTTCATATGGAGATCAAAGAGCGTAGTAATAAGAGGATCACATTGCCAGTATCCAGAAAATAATCCTCGTAAGTATATAATTATATTACACAACTTCTGTATATATTATAGTTCTTCGAAATATAGAACTGTTCAGATCGATTCAATTTAACTTAATGTACGATGAAAAATAACAGATAATATATGGGATGCTTAAATTATTTTTCAAAACGTCAAATTTAATATATATAAAGTATATTATTATAGAGTATGTACGAGTGTAAATTTAATGTACTTACTATATTTTATGGATAATATCAATTTTGCTAATTTAGACAATGTCTGAATACATGAATTAAGTAATGGTTCACATACAATTATATACGATTAATAATTAAGGCTGAGGACTTCTAGTACTTAAATATATAAAAATATTTATGCATTTAAAAAATAAGAAATATGCGCTTAATATAATATATTCTAAAACAATTTATTAAAAAATGTTCATTATATAATTTACAATAACATATTATATAAAATTTATATTTTCAAAAATATAACTCGTAATAATTATTTTTAATTCACAAATGATAACTATTAACTAAAATCCGCTTCTTCTCCGTATCTTATCTTTCATGTATAGTATTATAATATACAGCAAGTTGCTAGTACAGTGTTTGCTTATGGGACCAAATACCCTATCCCATTTGTGGCATTCTGTTCTACCTTACATGAATATTACATGAATATAAATTTACCGGAAATATGCGTGCATTTATTATTCCTTTATAGTGTGAATTGAAATAATTAATATAATATTTTTCAATACATCATAAGTACGTACAACACCAAAATAATTTTATTTTACAAGACACTTTTCCAAATGTCTATTTTTAATTGTCCAAACATCGAAAAATGTCAAAATACGTACGTTCTTAATTTGTTTAATACATTTAAATATGTATTTATATACAACCTAAAATTTTAAATATTTCTTTTTTTTTTTTTTTTTTCATATGGCAATTTTAAATATAACCTTCTTGTATTATGAAACATATTTGTAGATCACTCTGATTATTCTGTGACCTTTTTACTTTTTTTAGATAAATATGAAAAAAACTAGAAATTCTATTAATAAGCCTTATTAATAACTATTTATACATTACTTGCTTAGATTATAGACAATTAAGTAATTATATACTAATATAAATAAATAATAATCATGGACAATTGTAATTTTTCCGTTTAACAGCCACTTGTTTGTAACTTTGTGCTATGTGCAATTATATAATTAATCATTAATTATTAGCATAATGCGCTAAAAATTATTATTCATCAGTTATTACGTGTACATAAGTTCTTGATAAATACAATACAATTTTTAAAACATTAACTTTTTTATTATTCGTAATAATTTCGTTAAATATTTTTTTTTTAATAATAAATAATAAAAATATCTATTACCTATAAATAATTCTCACATAATCAATTTATCTATTATAATTGTATATAATACAATATAACTATCAAAAAATACTTCAGATGTTAAAACTTATAAAAGGTATAGAAGAAATACGATAATTATAATATACGTATATTGTATTCGTTGTTATTTTTTCACCAGTTTTTATAACCATAGATTTTGCTACCTGGGTAATGTAGGGATCAGGTCTGGTGTAGTAATTCAAATAGAATTAATTGTTTATGAATACATTTTTATTATTTATTGCATAACAAATACTTGTAACTGACAAAAATTGTTATAAAAAATATTTTCTATCATATTATACAATATGTCAATATGTATTTTATATTGGAATATTTGATATTTAAATAAGTACGAACTGTCAATTGATGACAGTTACAAATACAATCTATTTTTGATTCATATTGGACTAAAAAGTCATTTAAAAAGTTATTTTAGCACTCACTTAAGATCAATACTTGTCATTTTTATAGTATACATAATACGACCAGAAAACAAATAAGAAAAAAATTCTGTTTTTTGCATTTATTATTGAATATAAATTATTTAATTTACGATACACAAAATGTTCAACGCTTTACTTTATTTATACATATAGATCCAGATAAAAACTTTGCATTAGAAGTTTATGGGGACAATTCCAGATGCTTTGACCATACTAATCAGATGTGGGAAGAACAAACGTGTAAACAAGTCAGACAATGGCAACACTGGGGTTCAGGATGTTACGAATACCTCTGTCAAAATGGAAGACTTCATATTATTGTAAGTATTTTTGAAAATTTGATTGTAAACTATATAGATATATTTATTATTTTCTTTCTTGTGCTTTTATTTTTTCAACTCAAATTGTATAATTTAATTATACTTTTTTGTTATATACGATATGTCGAAAGACAATTGAATATTTTATTATATCAATTTTTCATAAGAATTATTAACTCGGTAATAAGTTTTACAAAAATAAATATTGCATTCAATTGATATTCTACTAAAATTTTTAAATAATTTTAAGTAATTGAGGTTTGCTGGTATAACATAATTTTCTCAGGTTGTCAAGAAGTCAAATTTTTATTTTGATACTCGTTTAGTATTTTAAAAGCTAAAACTAAATATTAATAATAAACATTTCTACAAAAATAAATAAAATCACAAATAAAGTAAGTTGTGGTCTTATGAATTATAAAATACTATGATAATTAAATTTGTTTTTTTACAGAATAACATTATTTAAAAAAAAAATAACAAAAGTGTTGTTTATACTTTGAGTTAAATAAAATTAGTTGTAAGATATTTTGTTTTCCATTATTAATTATATGTTTGTTATTTATAAACAATATACGTAATACGTGAAATTTGATTACGTAACTCGACAAAAAAAAAAGCGTTTGTACATTATAGATATTTAATCAATAGTATATATACGTAAGTATGTGAGTAAAATTGTAATTTTAAGAGAATACAAGTCTTATACATACTTTTAGATCACTTACATTATTTTAAGTACGATATTAAAAAATTTAAATAAACATTATTTGTCTTTTCCAGGAATATATATATTTTATATATGGTATAACTTTTTCAGATATTAATTTATTTTTGTGATATGAAGCTTAAAATGGTGTTTTAGTTTTCTTATAAATTTTGTTTGAAATAAATTGTAGATCTAGTGTATTTTTACTATTTATACAAATAAACTAATATAGTGACGTCGACCTTGATTATCTCGTATAGGAGTATCGAATCTAGCGTATATTTTATAAATACTTGTTTTGTCGTTTTTAAGTATAAGTAGTATATTATATAATTTTCATAACATGAATAGTACATAATATAGTTGAATTTGCCTCGTTGGTCGTTTTTATCATAAGTTTTAAACAATTTAACAATATATTTATATTAAAAATTAAATATTACACACTTACAAAACACCACTTGGATTTATTATTTTATTTAATAATTCTACCTTATCATATTACAGTATGTTTACAGTATACCTTAACAGATGATATAAGTATATCACACATTCACATTTCACACTACGTCACCATTCTAGTGTAACACAAATTTCACCAAAAATAAATAAAAATTGTGTATATGATAAGAGTTAGAAGTAGTGTTTAGGACTTTAGTTAGTATAAGTACTATGGTTGTATAACCGTCTAATCGATAAAATATTTTTAGTAATTTAGTAATTTTTTTTTATTAACACTGGCCATTGTGTTCATACACGTTTATACAACACGGTGTCATTTTTTACATCTACTACCTACATCGCCATCGTACAAAAATTAACCATTGAAATGGATGTGAATTTTCATTTTTATGGCATATAAAATAATATTTTTCCATTCATCTCTCATTTCGTGTTATATCAGTTTTGGGCTAACGTATCCGTATTTGTTTCATTATTGTCAATAGGTGTCCAATCACACGTACACGTGTTACTTCCCGGGCCAGGAACTTGTCGTCCGGCTAGTGGCCAACGGTTGGCTGCACAAGGGCGTCATAGTATGTCCGGCGTGCGAGGAAATGTGCGACAGTGAAGACAGTTTCGGCAATTCCGGCGACAAGTGCAAGCCGCCGTCCGACGTACCGCTCACCGCACCGTATCACCGCGAACAGCTCGCTTGCGGCGGCACGGCCGCAATCACCGTCAAGACTACTACGGCCGCAGTCTCCACGGTAACAGTCGCCACGCTGTTACTTCTGATCTCCACGTGAACAAAATATAATATTATTGCTAAGTAATTCCATTTTCTCTCTTTCTCTCTATTTCCCTTTTTATTTTTTATATTTGACTCGTAGTTTTTAATGTTTTTAAAACATATTATTCGTTTGTGTGTGTGTGTAATTTGTTTTCATATTCGTGTATGTATATATAATATAACTAGTATGTGAAAACCTCGTGAACATTCCTATATTTGGACTGATCGAGTCGCAAATTTACGCGGGCAATATCCACAAAAAGACTTGACGCGGGCTTCGATTTTAAGCGTTTAAACATTCCTTTCGTACCAGATGTCTATAAGAACATACGGTAGTACAATAGGTAAATCAAAGACATTGGACAGTTGGTAATTGTTAATTGACAATTTCGAACAGTTGTGTAGGAACTGAAATAATTATTGTTGTAATATTTTTTTTAAATAGCGATTTTAAAACGTGGCGTATATTAATTTTTGTGTTCTATACATAATAATAATAATAATTGACTAATATCAATTCTAACTACTGGATATAGTTCGAACCTATGACTAAAAATAAAAAAGATATATATATATATAATTTATTATATATATTTTATTGACGATAAAATTAGTATTATCGAATAAGGTATACAAATTCCCAAGGTGTTCGATTCGCTTGTATATAGTTTGTATAGCCTAAAGCTCATCTAGAATTTTCAATTTTAGTATCGAAATATTATTTTGCTTATTATCATAATGATAGATTTCGTTACGATTTTCTATGTTTTTTTTTACGTGCTCCCGCTTATTATATTACTGTGATAGCTTTATGATACAGGTATAATATAATAAGTGTATTTACTGTGATTTTTTAATCGAAATAAAAATGTTTTCCATTCGTGATTGTAGTGTCTATACGTTAGAAAAGAAATAATTAATCTAAACATAATGATATCTGACGTTTAGAACTTAAATTCTGATAAAGTTTTTTAGTGTATTACATTTTAAATTCAGTCACACGTTATAGCGCTGAGAATGTCCCCCCCCCCCCTTCTACGTCATAGATCATTATTGATATATTATGTATATATTTATGTAGTTTTGCTTATCATTTAGTCATTATTACTTATTATTTGTATTATTCCTATTGGCTATATTACCTATACACGTGGTTGTTATTCCGTTTTATTAAACATTTTTTAAAATTAGAAAAAATAGATATTTTAATAAATATATCGCATTTATATTCATAAAAAAAAAATTAACTTTTTTGACATTTCATACTATCAGACACGATTACGAAAATAAACTCATTTTAATTTTATAGAATAGGAATAATTGTTATTCTTCTATTTTTCAATTTTCAATAAAACACAATTGTAGCCTATAGGTAAGTAAATAATCCAAGTAAACATGTATTTGATTGTTTTTGCTCAAAATATTTATTATTAAATACAATACAAACATATTTCAGTCGTAATATTATATACTTTTATTGTCTATAATTATAACTTAAAATAAAATAACAACATGTCATTTAATAATAGATTATTTTTAACAGTAAAATGTAATTATCGTCTCGTCAGTATTTTTGTAATAACATATATAGACATATAGTTACCTATCATATTATTATTTTTTTTTAATGTAAAAATATTTTAGTTTTAAGTCGGTACTACAAAAAATGTATTTTACCAACATATATTATATTATATAAACGTATTTAAGTGTGACTAGAACATGTCTCTATGACTAGTGAATATGTGTTTTATTATTTTTAACTTTTACCAACAGTAGTATGTACTTAAAATGCATTTTACTATTATAATTGTACCTATCTGTTTTTTCAAACATAAATACTTTATTAATAACAATTATTAATTTATTTATCTATTTCTCCGATGTTTTATATATAATATAATAGTTATTATTACCTATTTATTAATATATGGATTGGATATTAATTAATTACTATGCTTGTACCAATATCAATATTATTACATAAAATCATGTAAATTACAATTAAATAAATGTTTTGTTGTTCCTATATATATATATATATATATTATAAATAATTGCTTTTTTTTCTGTTAGCGTTTCTTAATTTGTTGTTGGTATTAATAATCTTTTGATTTATTAATTAAAAAGTCCAACGATATAATATGGGTCTTAAACAATATTAAGGTTATAATATTAACGTAATTTAATAGTTTATCGATCAATTATAAAATCTTTAGTATCTCCAAGTACATTTTAGTGCGACATCAATAGCGCAGTTTTTACACCCTCATATTGATTCCATGATAAAATTTAGATGTTTCACTTATAAAACAAATAATATAAAAGTTAAAAAAAAGTATTGAAAAAATTGAACAATTTTCAATTGTTTAGAATACCTACGATTTATTAATCTTACGTCGTTAAAAAGCATAAAACTTTAGAGAACTCTGGACAAACTATCCGATCCAAAACTTAAGCCGTAATTCCTATATGATGGCGTATGATGTTGCCCAAAACGTTACGGCTAATACGAAATCTTTGTAGATAAAGATTCAGAGATCTTAGGATTGATTAAAATTACTTATTGCGTGTAATTGAATTATTATTTACAGTTAGGTATAACTGCTTTGAAAATAAATGATATTTGATATTTTTTTTGTGTTGGAAGTGACGCGCGAAAGGAAATATTTTTGCCCACCCATAATACGAATTTAGCACTATTCGCCTCCGCGTGAACCGAAACCGAAACCGATTGATATTTTGCAATTTCATTTTTTAAACATCAGGTTTTTAAATTTTAGTGCACAACAATCAAACAATATGACACTCGATAAAAACTAATAATGTTTGTTACAACTTTACAAGTCCACTCGTGTTCTAAATATAAAATTAACGTTCTCCCACTGTACACACACGTATATTAATATAATAGTTATGGCGGCGGTAGCGGCACGGCGACAAGAAAATAATAATAATATAAATCGGTATGCCGCAGTCACCGCGGTGCCAGCGTTCGTGGACAATAATGGGCCCGCTCGACACGTCCATCGTTGCCGTTACGCCCGTCGGATTACGGCTGATACTGCTGTTGTCGTCAATGACCGTCGTCCGAGGTAGGTAACCGCGGTACACGCACGTATGAGTTTAAACGTACCAAAATTATACTAAACAGACGTTACCATTACACAGGCTTGGGTAACAATATCCGGAACGTTTTGTTGAATGGTTATACAGATGTGATACTTATAAAAAGTATTTCAAATTCAATAGTGCCTATACCTGGATACTTTTAAAATATTAATATTTTTATAAAAATATAATTTTTTTCAAATCTTTAAAAGTATATTTATTAAGTTCATTCGAATAGGATTATACTAATATCATATAATATTGTATTATAAATTTATAACGCGTTCCAAGAATTTACCCAAGTCTGCCACTTTAACGGTAAAAGTAAAGAAAAAACGCGCTATAAGATGTTTGAGTTCTTAAAATAATATTTTGCATAATAACTCGTTTAAATCTCCTTCATACAAGATTTTCCGGCTTTATTTAACTGTTCGTCATCAGCACAGCAGACAGTTTATTATAAGAGCATTGTACGTATATATATATATATTATAATTTCGTTTTATTTTTATACCGAGACAATAAATTGGCGTTTACCGTTAAAGTGACACGATGGTACGAAAACTCGCAGCGGTACGACGTGATTGCGTTGTTAACATGATAAGAAACGAAATAAATAAATAATATTATCGTTGTTCTTGTTTGTTCTTCACGCGTACAAATCCGTTTGGGACGCAGTTTTTTGCGGCCGTCCCGTGTGGCTGACCGAAGGCGACACGCTGTACTTGAGATGGCAAACCAAGCTGGGTCCGTTGGACCGCTGCGCCGCGGTGTTGCCTGACGGCACCGAGACTATCCTGCTGCAATCGCCCGACGGTAACGCCAATCCCGTGTACGTGGGCGACGGCTACCGGTCCGGGCAGTGTGGTCTAAGGGCCGACAACGTGACGGCCGGCGTCGACGATTGGACGTTAAAAGCGTCGGCCGCGGACGGACGACACGACCGGCACACGAGTCGTGTCACATGCATCGGTAAATGTGACGATCGATTCGATATTTGATATATTACAAGTTCAATAGAACTGTGCGTTCCCATTTCGTAAAGCATGGGTTATGTTATCAATTATTATTTTACCGTAAGTATAACGTAAACATGACTTGAACTGAAGACTGTACCACAACGCAATCGTCAATAATTATACCTATTCGTTATAAAATAATAATAACACGTTATTATCTTTACGCGAATACAATATTATTGTCGAAACCGTAATATTGCGCATTATTATTATTACGAAATTCCCAAAAACAATAAAACATTATTATTATTATTATTTATTATCAATCACGTTTTCGGAATTAGATTTGTGCTACTTGCGTATCTTTCGCGATATTTTAGCATAATATTATACTTACACTGGCAGTAATTGGTATCCGGTATATAATTACACCCGTTTTCGATTTAACTTTACCGCAAATTCATCATATATAGCCGGCACGTGTACTAACGAATATACTTCCGTTATTGACTCACTGTAAACACTATACCAACAACGGATTTTTAGTATTAATACTAAAATAATATGAGTGAAAATCACTATACGTTGTTAAACACTCTGCTACAATTGATATCTCTTGAATAAAGATTTTTCTAAGCCATATATACAAAATGTCGATGGATGAAAAAAAAAAAGACGACTTTATAAAAATAAGTGTAGGGATGTCACTGGGACACTACACTGATTGAACACTCTGTATATTCGATAATATCACGATAAAACCAAACCCTTTCATGTTAATGTTATCATAATATTAATCTTACTTTTTCGCCGCTTTCATATTATCTTCAATAATAAACCTACAGAGAACAGAGTGATCGTTAGTAATTCATGTTCTACTGACAATAGTTGGTCTTTCGTGGAAACATCTTGTTATTCGAATGAAAATCGAGCAACATTATTATTATCGTTGTTATTATTATATCGTGGGACAGTGGATCGATCCAAAAAAAAAAAAAAAAAAATATATTCAAGGACAACATGCATAAACAAAAATAAATTTGAACTGACCGTAAAAATAAAAGTATATACTTACAAAATCTTTTTTTTTACCTTCAAGTCATTGTCCATAAATCCATAATATAATTCAGTAATACTTAATTATATAATCTTTTACGACAAATTTCAGCACTATCAATTATCATATATTTTTTGTAATCAATTATATTTCCGATAAATAGAAAATATATCTGCGCTTAAAGATCGTATGCAGAAGATATATTATATTAAACTAATGAACAAATATTATTTTGGACTCCAGACTTTGTTGTAGAGTGCAAAATGATATTAATATTGTAATGCAGAAGGAATTACAAAAAAAAAAAATCCAGTTGATTTAATGAATATAATATATAGTAGCCATGTAGGTACTTGAGAAATTTCAAGTAAATATAATATCCATTGTATACAATGCTATATTTTTTATTACTAAATTTAAATGAAAACAGGTTATATAAACTTGTTTTCATATGAACTTTTTTAAGTTTGAAATGGAGTAGATACCTAGATAAGTTTTGACCCCACAGGTCATTTTAACATAAACTATATAAACTCGTGTATATATTATATATGTTGTTGGAAAAAAATTCTTGAATTAAATCCTGTTTCGTACAATATGCCGTAACACAAAATACATATATTAAAATATTTAATATGCATAGTACATCAGATATATGGTAAACAGATATAATATCGATCCTTATACAGATATACAGAGTAATCAGAAATGTTGTAAGAATTTTCAGGGAACATACCTAATACAATTATTCATAGATATATTATAATATTTCGCATTATGCCATTTTTGTTAACGGTTTTCTGATCGCCCTGTATACTGTATTTGAAAACTATATAATTCAGTCATTCATCATAATAATATTTACCACTTTTGTTAAAATGTATACCGATTTATATTATTATCCAATACGTTATGATATTCGTGCTTAAAACGTTATTTAATATAATAGCATCGTAATAAAAAAAAAAAAATAATAAAAAAATTACCATATATCGCATCTCGTGATTGCTGTATATACGCTCTGCATACGGCATACCCATATAAAAAAGAAATAGTTTTTTTTTTTTTTTAGTAAACAATAAAAACAAAACCATTTACATAATATCCACTTGTTTAATAGTTATGAATAAACGGATTTAACACAAACTTCTTGTATACTAAAAAAGTGTATACAACCTACATAGTTTAACTTTATACTAGGTATATAAATTGTAATATTCGTATCATCGGTATACCCGCGATTATATATACGTCACAGCCAGATAGTGAAATCGTTCACTCCACACGTTGATATAATAATATCTTGGTAAAAACGACGTTAGAATTTCATTATTTTTTAAAATGACTATTATTATTTACCATATTTTTAATACGTTATAATTTATTTTATTATAATAATGATTAAATAAATCAAAAAGTGTAACAATATATAATTTGTCGTTTATTTATATTTATCACAAATTCACAATAGTTGTGAGTGAGTAGTATACCTAATAATTGGTCTTGTTTACAGATAATATAATGTCTGTAATGTTTTTGAATTAGTATCTATATTATTTTAATAGCTATATTAAAAATAAATAAATAATAAATTATTGTTATACCTACTATTTTTTTTTTTTTATAATTAAATAATATAGTAATACCATTGATTATAGAATAATAATTAATAAATCTATTCTATAATCAATGGTAATACATAACTATTGATAATAGTGTATTGTAGTCGTATAGAATAAAAAAATTGATATTTCTTGAAAATGAACGATTTCATTATGGATGCAACATTTGATAACTGAAGACTAATTGTATCTGGTATGTAATAATGTGTTGATATTATGTGTATTTGAACGGGTTATTTTTCTTTGTATAACATAAAAAAACTTCTTAAATTATTTTACATGTACGAAATTATATTATCGAAATTCTCATTCGCGATTTTTGTCAAAAACTCAGAAATACGACTTCACCGGAATATAATTATTATTACCAGGTAATTACATTATATTATTATACGTTTCTTGAAATTCGCTATACGAGTTTATTTACAATAATACATAATTATTATGTAATTGTGGATTTATACGCAATTCGCGTACCTAATAAATAAGAAATAATTGCAAGTTTAATTTTAATACCTACCATTATGGTAAATATTACTTAAAAATTTAATTGGAATTTACTCAAATATTCAATAATTATTATTTACTATGCGCATCGGCTTATATGCGCGTAAAGTATATATTTAATCAATACTCAAAACAATACCTATATTGATTTAATAATATAATGATTAATAATTGTATTTGTTAATATTATAAATATTATACCTGCAAAATTATACTTGGTAATGATTTTAAAATGTATTTGAACATCGGTGCTCGCAGTAAATATACTAAAAATTATATTATTATCGTAATAAATCCTATTTGGTTGAGTTTAGGAGGCGCTAATATGATAGGAGATATTGTATTTTACATTTTCTAATTTACTGTGACGGACGACCAACACAATATTATACCTTTAGGGTTTTAAAATACTTCGCCTCGGTTTTGCCAAATTCGAACCGACGTTTTAACTCCACAAACTCGTCGTCGACATTTTCAGAATGAAAAAAAATCTTTATATTTGTAAGATATATTATATTATATTATCATCAACTCTTAAATTACATTATTTGTTGAATTAAATGGCGCCCACATACCCACGTGGCCACGTGGATTATCGATAATGAATGTGAAGTGCAACTAGCAACTGAACTGGTAATAATTATTTAGACTACATAATATACAATATGTCAATATGTATTATATAACATAATTATTAATTAAGTATATATTTTGTCATTTAGGTACATATATCTTTGAAATTTATCGTAATAGTTTTTTATCACTACTTTAGAAAAAAGTATAAGTATTCGAAATTCGTTGTGTATGAAAAAAAAAGTCCAAATTACACAATTGGGTCCAACAGTAAAAATATAAAAGTTAAAATAAAACAATTTAAATATTAATTTGTTTATTTTGTGATTAAGCATTCGAGTCATAATTTATTCATTATTCAATATTATTCATTTTATTAATTATAGTTATAATACCATAATATATAATATTGTAAATAGATAAATACCCACCGTAATTATTAATTGAAAATATTATAATATGTATATTGATATATATATATAATGATTTAGTTTTGAAAGTCTTTTTAAAATAAATGTTCTATTAATTAATAAGTCAACTCAAATATTTTTCTCCTAATAAATTTTTTTCACTTTAATTAATTTTTGTTTTTGGTTTATTCATTAAATAAATATAATATAAATCATTATTCGTTATGCACATATTATTTTTTACGCAGAATTATGGTTATAATTTACTACTAGTAATCGTAGAATGTTAGAATCCTACGGCAATCATGTTAACTAAATATATTATAGTTATTAATTTATTGTCCTATTTTTAACGACTATTCAAACTTTACCTTGGACCTTGATCAAGTATTAATGAGCGTATTTAAGTATGCATAGACGTATGTCTATAATATGATAGAGGTTATCCCTATATTAAAATATATAATATTTATTTACGTTCCTTTGAATCGTCGCCAAAAGTAGCTGTTTTAAAATTGTTACATATCGCCCACCAGAACAAATTAAATATTATTGAATGATGAAAAATTATCGTGTTTATATAGTTTAAAAATGATACCTAATAAAAAATGGTCTTTATCGGTCATTGGGATTATATTTTTTTTAATCATTAAGTATCATCATACATGTAAATGTATACCTAATGCTAATATATTATTAGATATTTTTCTTCTACCTTGCCTTAGAGTCTGAAGTAAATAGGGTCAGCCACCTTAGTCCCATACACTTCTATACATCTCGAGATCTTACCTCTCGTCCATTCACACCAGGTATATTCATATCACTCTCTATATTCTATCCATCCACCTCTTCGGTCTTCCTCACCCACTCTTTCATTCAATATTAATTTATAAAATATCCAGGACAAGAATACGACCAGATTTGCTAAGCGTATTTTTTCCGTCAAAGTAATTCTATTCTCCCAAGATTACTATTTACCATTACTTCTCATTACAATGATACTTACTTCACCGTTGATTCCTATGACCAACGTTTTATATTTTATAATTATATTCAATATATATTATCAATGACAAGTAATAAACGTTATTCAATGTAAAAAAATTAATTTCCCACGATCCTTGTCCCTTAAAAGTTATACTATGTCACTATGTCTATATGGTATGATATTGTGGTCTAATTCACGTATCAAACATTATTAATTTAATACCTATTAAAATAAAACTATATGTCTTATTTTATTTATAAAATATATCTATCAGAGGTATAATAGGTTTAATACCAACGAAAATTGAATTTTTAATGCAAAACAATTTATATAAATTAATTTCTGAAATTAAAACAGTTTTGTTATTACGATACTACCTATACAGCTATGTATATATTTAAATACAAATGGGTATATGTATAGTTTCTCAGTTTCGCCATGAAAAATTTTTAACATAAAATATACTGTTTGAAGATCTAAAATCTAAATACATTCTTGATAAAGTTGAAATAATTTACTTACCTAGTACTTTTTACTTTGAGAGTATAATACAGTTTATTTAATATTTGAATAATAATTGTTTAACGGTACTTATTTGTACAATTAGGTTAAAACTAACTCATGATTTACACAATAATATTTCACATAATATTATAATGTTCATTTTGTCTATACAACTAAAATATGGTTGTTACCTATTATAAATATCAGTCAAGTAAAATACAGACTTTATAATTATTATTTAATTGTGCTTTACGAAATGAAATAATATAATTTTTGTATTATGTACATATTTATAGTAAATAGGTAAAGTATATAGGGGTCTTATATCTTAGTATCCACAAATCTATGAGAATATATGAATAAATACTACCATGGGTATATCCAACCAAAGATTAGAGGAGGAGAGGTGAACTATAATTTTTTTTTTTTAGTACCTATAAAACATTAAATCAGATTGTCAATATATCTAAATACGAAGCGTGGATCCAGAAATAATTTACAAATTCAAGTGTTCTAGCGAGTGTCAGATACTCAGATGATGATAAAAATGTATTTCAATCTAAATTCTAGATTCTAAAGACTAAAATCAATTTCTATATAGAAAAATGTATATTATTTATTTCTCTTCGCCGAAATAGTGAAATATAAAGCGAACAATAGGTATAACACAACATTACGTGTAAAATCGAACAATATATTATAGTAACTGACGCGTCATTTGTTGGTGACACATTCAAAATATTATATTTAAGGTCGATGTACTTTGGTATTCGGTAATCTACAATCTAACCTGTATTATTACATAGGTTGTAACGGAGCAATAACATAGATCCTTTCATAAATACAAAAATAGATTTTACTAGTCGGTACGGTAATGAGACGTAGGAGCGTGCGCGTCGTTGAATAGATACCGGCATGTGATTGGACGACCAATCACAGCCGTGCATAACACAGGATAAAACGTATAAAACGGCAGCGATTAAATAAATTAAACATTCCAGTCATCAACACAGTTCAGTCCACATCAAGATCAAACCCAAGATTTTGCTGTTAACCTGAACTAGACACCGGAACCACCACAACGACGTACAGCTGACAATCCAACCAACTCACGGAAGAAATTGTTATCGAGGAAGACGTGTTATCGCCGACGAGACGAACCTTACACCCCATATTAAAACCGTTCTTTTCAGAACGCTCTCCCTGGGTGACGAACAATTCCGCCTTACTCTAAAACCGTTCTTTTCAGAACGCTCTCCCTAGGTGACGAACACTCCACCTTACCCTAAAACCGTTCTTTTCAGAACGCAATCCCTAGGAGACGAACACTCCACTTTGCCCATAAACCGTTCTTTTCAGAACGACGTCAGATCCACCACAGACACCAGTACGGATATCGGCACAGTTGTCTGTCTAACGGGAAGATTATCGAACCGACGGAAGAAGCCATTAGTCGCGAGAACGAAGACGATCAACATTTGACATTCCACCGGTGTGAACTCATCGCGTAAAACAGTCCTTTTTAGGACTCACCAACGACCTACTTAGACTCGTTGCCTCAGTAATCTCACGGAGACCGCCAATACTTACTTAAGTTATTCGGGATCCGTGAGATTGCCCCGCGTAATCGTATAATTTGTAAATATATATATTTGAAACCCGATCTGTAAATTAGAGCGACCTATTTAGGCCCGCGAACTCTGGGTTACGTGCACCGGCGAGACCGCTAATTTTAGCCTCGTCCGTCGGTGCGAAAACTTTTGTAACGTAATTTGTTTTTTTAGAAATAAATAAAGTATTGCATAAAAAAGATACGTGTTTTAATTAGCAAAGGAAACATAAAAAGCATCCCTAACTAAACCACCGTAACAAGGTACACGAACAAATATAGAATAAAACATAAAAAATAATATTAAAACGTTTTTTTTAGCGAAACAATGGCCTGGGTCAAGCACGGTTCGCGTGCCCGTGGGTACGGCGGTAAACGTGACGTGCGGACCGCCGACAGCGTTTTACTGCCGCATGTCTGGACCGTCCGGCGAGGTAACCAGACACGCAGGACAATGTTGGGTGCACATCAAGTCGGTCGGATCGCAACACCTTAGCGTGTGGACCTGCTGGTCGGTGACGACAGAATCGGCTGCCGAAGTGCAGTACACCGTACACTTGCACACTTACCGAGGTTAGCATTATATATATTATAATTTTTACCGAAATACCGTTGTCTCATCGTTCCTTCTCCGCCACTTTTAGATTCCGAGCGAAGAGAATAATATTGGTTTTACAATGATGTGTGTTTTTTTTTATGTCTGAAACCATGCAATTTTGGGCTAAAATAATGACCCGATAACCACGAATAGGATAGGAAATTTCATCAAGTTCTTTCTTTCTTTAGTTTATTTTTCGAATTTTTCAAAAGTTTCTCTTTGAGAGAATAAAACTGCCGAATGCATGGAAACTGTAATTTACAATTTTGACGAACTCGATTTTAAATATTTTATGATCGATTGATAACTAATGCAATTTTAAACGTAGAGACTTGAACATTTTTTTGAGTATTAACATAGTATTGTCATATTGTAATGCTTGTGAGAAAAAAATTTTAAGCTAGTTGTTACATATAAAATATACTTTTTAATAAGCATTTGAAATAGTAATTTCGAGTAAAATCACTCGAAATGGGGGTTAGAGGGTGCTTAGCACACCAAAATATTTTTTTATCATACCTAGTGTACTCATAGAGATATGTAAAAATCTACGACCATTTTAAAATTTTAGCACCCCAAAAATTTGAATTCTAGTTGCGCCTATGTCGGTAAGTAGGTGACCTGTGAGGTGTGCGCGTCCTCTAGGTTCCACAGAATTATTATATAACCTCAGTAAAAAACTCAGCTACCCACTCCAGCTTTTCCAGTTTTTCATTTGCCAACCATAGTTTGAAATGCTTGAATGTTAAATCGCATCCAGTGTATCGTATCGTCTGTATTTTGTTTTCGTCACAATTTATATACACCACAGCCGTGATCATGTCTAGAGGGCGCGTTAACAGAAATCGGCTGCGACGAAACGCCGTCCGAAATCCGAGTGTTCTGCAACGTCCGCAATGGTCCCGCTGCTGCGACACCAGTAGGCGGCAACAACGCCACCGTCCGCGATTTCCGGTCGACTTACTGCAAAGTGACGTTGCCGAGAGACTCGCAGACTCTCTCGCTTGCGTACGGCAGAGGTACAGCGCGCTATGCTTATCACGGTACAGCGCACGGCGACTGCGGCGTGACGTTCAGGAAACCGCCGAAACAGTCCGAGATCGGCCGATGGAAGTGCATGAACATGATGTCCGACGAACGGGTCTACGGTGGATTCATCAACGTCATCGCACCATCGTCGTCGCAGCCCAACAATATGAAAGGTAGGCATGGTGCAGATAACACTGCGCACAAACATCGGTAAAAAAATACTCTCGTGTAATTTTTAGAAAAACTAAAAAAATTATACTCCCCTGCACAATGGTGAAACAATTCCCAGAGGGAATAAAATTGGTATGCCGTTATTCTTTATACTACCTACTACGTATTGGTTGTAGGTTTTTTTTTTTTTTTAAAACTACATACTTGTAATCAACCTGAATATAAATGTGCAGGTATATCTTCGCTCGTTGTGACTGCGGGAAAACCTCTGATGGTGCCCGAGGGCAACACATTTCAAGTGGAGTGCAACGTACCCGCGGGGATCGATTACTGTTGGTTACGGCATCCCAATGGTACCGCGATTCCAGTTACGGTACCGGACAGTGCGGTAGGCGCAAACGATGGCGATGGTGGTGCGATCAACCGGAAGAGGAACACCAGATACCGATACGCGGGCGAAGGACTGTTGTTCGGCCAATGTCACGTGGCGATCGATGAGGCATCCAGGTCAGACACAGGGGCATGGCTCTGTGCCTTGGGACTGCACGACGATCGTCGTGAAATGTATGGCACGGTGGACGTTACGGTTTCCGGTACGATGCGCACGGATAAATAGCGAGTGTGTCACGCCAGTGTTTATTTCGAAACACGGATATACAAAATTGTTAAAATCACGTGACAAAAATATATGTCCTACTAAAAAATATGGACTTTGTTTGAAAATTATATTCACCGTTTTACGAGTTTAGAATGGTTTAAACGATCAAAAACACCAAAATGATTAAACGCGTTAGCATTATAAATTGGTTTAAAATTATCTTTCCAGTGGGACATACCACATGCCTAATATATCTATTTTGGATCTTACCCTAGAAATAAACACTGTGTGCGTGTTAGCTATACAATATAACTGAAACCGTTTCGTCCGCACAGAGTCCGTAATTGCAGCTCGCCAAGACGAACTGTACGCGACCGAAGGCAGCAGAGTCACGTTGGGGTGTTACACGGTAGAGAAACAACCCATAACGTATTGTCGATTTCTCACGCCTCATCTGTTCGGGTTCGCCGTGGACGAGAAATCGTCTGCTCCACCGCCTTCGCGGTACGCGTACTCCGGTCAAGGTTTGACGGCTGGTCACTGCGATCTGTCCATTGACCACGTCGACGACTCCGACTACGGTAATTGGACATGTGCTGTGAAAATCCTCGACTCGTCCGGCTCCGAGGAAGTCAGCACCACCGTCATTATTAGAAAACCAGAAGGTAAGTTTAATTTATTCTGTGCCTATATATAGGTATAATATGTATGTGTGCATATTACAGACATACAATGAAACATGATTGAATTTTTCAAAATAAGTGTTATTTATTTTAATTGTAAAAACAAATTGTTTTTCAAAATCTCCTAAATATAAAAAAATTTAAAGTTTTATTTCATAATATGTAATACATATCTATATGTGCGCTACCACTCAAATATGTGACATGATGCTTCGCAGGTTTTACTATGATCCAGATCATTGGTATCGTATTTTGCGGTACACTGATATCCATAATGTCGCTATTTTTTGCCAATCATTTGATAACCAACCCGTCGTCGAAAACGAGAAAGAAAATTGAAAAACTAGAGTTGCTCGAAGCAGCTGAAAAAGGTGCTGGTGGTTGCAAGATGCAGGTCAGTGGTAGACGCACAAAAGGTAGCACACGCGTAGTCAAGTCTCCACCTACCAGAAGCAAACACGGATCTATTCCTCGGAAAATTTGATCGTCTGCCCTTTCTGTTGTAAACACATTTTGGCATTTTGCTCAACACCATTATGTAATATTTATGATATATTTGAGAATTTTTTATTCCCCGCAAAATATTTTTCGTCTAGATCTAAGTCAATTTTTTTTTCACCAATTACAATAAAATAAAATTATAATTACTAATCTTTAAATTAAAACTAGAATAATTAGTCAAAATGAGAAATCAACATATATGTAGAAAAATAATATTTGATATGAATCTATTGTTTTTACAGTTTCATCAATACAATATATAAATATATTAATAACAGATAACAATATTGATATTTACAATAATGTTAAAATAAAACAAAAAATTACATTATACAAAAATAAAATAAAATATATTTTACCTAAATAGTATGTATGACTATTGCAAACAATTGTACAAATTATAATGACAATTAAATGCATTTTTTTCTTTTTCATTTGGAGATCATATAAATATGCTATTATAGCAAATTAATAACAAATTCAATGAAATATTGCATTAAAATTAAACAATAATAATAACTACAATGTACAAAGAATTTCATAAAAATATATAACAATAAATAAATTATAAAATTACAATGAATTTTAAATAAACTTAAACTTATTAATTAAATACAAAAATATAAAATTATAATATCAACCTCAATACTTACTATAGACATAGGCAAATTTAATTAGTACAAATTGTAATATTGTTATTATTAAAACACCATTTTTATAATCACATATTCACATCCATGTTAATTATTATAATATTAATTATTACATTCATCATCACGTTGTTTTAAAACACAGTTTGCTCAATTAATAAAATTATATCAATTTAATTTTTAACAATTATACATATAATAATATTCTGTATATTACAGTGGTACCAGACATAAGAGTCTGATAAGATAAATACCCTAACTATAATAAAAAATGAATGGTATTATTAGGCAGTGACCTAAGCAAATTGTTACGATAATGTTACCCTGTGAGCTAATCTAGGAATGCAAGGGTCCTTTTGAAACTTCCTAACCTAAATAAAGGTTTTACTTTTGTATTTTAAAAACAATTCGGTGCCATTAGTTTAAATGTTAAATAATTGTATAAAATAAGTTTGATTGATATTATTGTGTGCCATTACAATATAAAAGTAATGTTATTTTGTATTTATTTTTATATACATAATATTTTTTACTTTATTTAACTAATTTATTAAATTAAAAATATTATTTATATAAAAGGAATATATCATTATAGTTAAAATTGGCATTCAATTACATTCAAATAATTTAAGTACAAAAAATAGTAAAATTTGAGGTGAATCAAAAGTAGGATTCTGGTCATATGGATGTTTAAATAGAAAATTAAAATTAAAATGTAATACACATACCTATAACCTATAATGCCCTGCTAACAAAGATGAAAGAAGGCAATATATGTGAAACGTATAAAAATAAAAATATTCAAAGCGAACAGAAATTTTGATTAGATTTCTTAATAAAAAACTTGTAATTTGTTTAACAGTATGTTACACTCACACTCCAGCTAAATGATAAAAAAAAAAAATTAAAGTATTTTATTAGATTCTCCATAAAAAATTAAACACAATGTATTATTTATTAAATACATTTTATCAAATTTACAATTTTATTATTACAAACAAATTATTAATATGCTATAGTATAGTATTATACTACTTTATTTGCTAGTAGAACAATATACAACACTTCAGTTTTTAGCATACAATACTAAAATGGTATAATTTAATTGAATTTTCATTAATATTTTTTATAAACAGAAATGTGCAATAATGATATTAGTATAATAATAAAATACCTAATTTTGAAAAATATTGTTATTTATTTTTTCCCCTACAATTTATAAATTTAAGTTTATTCATAACTTATAAAGAAATAAGTGTTGGCAATAGAAGATATGATTAAATAATGAAGAAGCCTATCTATTAATGGTACTTAAAATAATATTCATGTTGGAAAAAATGTATTGAATTTAATCAATAATAATTATTAATAACACAGATATTAAAGTATGTACCTTTATGAAAAATAAAATAAAATGACTAAAACTTAACCAATTTACTACTGTTATATACATAAAACTAACGTATAAAAAAATGTCTACAGTTTCAATGATGTATACTTTTCAATTTATGCATTTTTATTATTATAATAATTTAAAATTAAACTATTATTATACTATTAACGAATTACAAACAATTAAATTAACAATAGTACTGTCTATATCTTCACTTGAATTACCTTTTAATGTTGAGTACCTTTTCGTACTAACTGAGGGAAACTACTCTTTGGTTGTGTACTATTAAATTTTGATGCAATATATATAAATGGTTCAAATAAACTAGTTCGATCTAGAGCATTTACTTCAAAATGCTTCATTTTTTCTCTTATAGACCAATGAGAAGCTCGACTAGATGGACATTCTAAAGTTGGAGCTTTAATATCCATTTCTCTCATTTTATGACCTAAAATGACATAAAACGCCTAAAAATTTAAAAATAATTAATTTCTTTAAATAATTCCATTATTTAACTACACTTACATCTTTTTTTTCTTTATTTTTATCAATTTCTTTTTTCAAAGTTACCAAGCAATCAAAAGTCTCTGGTCGACTAGTATCATACATTAATATAAATGCATCAGAAATAGTTGCATACTGTTTAGCTATTTGACCAAATGACAACACTAAAGAAGGATCCGGATTTGAATACAATCCCACCTCAGGTAATTGTGTTAGGTCTAAACCAGCAGTGTCGTAAAAACGAACTAGCTCACGTATTCCTTTGTCCGTTTCAATTGAAGCTTGGTATATATCCTCGATAGTTGGCCACAATTTCTATAATATAATAAAAACTGAACCGTTAATATTGTTTAGCAATAATATAATCCATAAAGTATAAAGATTAAATTCATAATTACATAGTCTTTATTAAAATGTCCGTAAATAGCTTGTTCTAATACAGCTGTCTTGCCAACGCCTTTCACTCCCAATATAACAACACGATAATTTTTTACCATTTTCAAATAATTATTATAATTTATATTCATATAATTCACAATTACATGATTGTGAGAAAATTGAAAAGTCCCTATATAACTTTTCTGTGTTTGGAATTTTAAATTTTGGCTAGATTTTAATGCGTGTGAAGTTAGCACTCTCTTATCAGTAGAATAAAATAAGGTTACCATAAACCCGTACTATAAGTTGCATATACAATAAAATTATAAGGCGTAACTATATATTAATATTATACAAATATAATTTATAATTATAACATTTGTAACCATGGAATAAAAAAATCAATATCAACATAAAAATGTTTTTTTTATTATAATTATTAAAATATAAACTTTTAACTATATCAATGTAAATAAATATACATACTTAGGTATAGTTATAAGTAAAAAGTATATCGTTTTTAATAAATGCCTGTTTGCCTGTATGACGTATATGCTGTCGATAGTTACATAGTTCTAGGTGAAATTTGACCATGAACACCCATCTAGATTCTTTCCGGAGTGGTCTTAAATCAAAGATAATTAAACGTACTATAACATATCAAAATTTTGGTAGGGGCAAACCTACATTTTAGCTTTAATGATATAAAACCTGGTAAAAAATGTTTATTGTATGTTACACTACCATGTTCTAGTTGTACTGATACATGCAATTAGTCGTACATCATATATTAACAATAATTGCTTCTATATTATATTGTAGCCTATTATATCTACCCTATTCATTAACACCTATATTTATTTACAACTCTCCACGAATTTTTTTTTTAATTTATTGGTCCAAAATATTAAAATATTAATGTTTCACTTCCCCCTTAATTTTGATATTTAATATAAAATATTTTTTATATAAATTAAATTTTTTGTATCTACCTAAATCATAAACACGTCATTATATTGATTTTGGTTGGATAAAATTGTACTTGAATTTGTACAAATAAATTATTTGTTTAAAGTAGATATCCTTCCACTCGATATACGTTCCATATTTCCCAAGTCTTGTTCAGTAAAAAAATTTGAACCATATGCATTTATATTTAGCTGACTCTAATAAAAGATCAATTAGGGGTTAAAAAAAATAAATAAAAAAATAAAAACCCACTATTAAATCGGCTATTAGATATATCGGAATTGTCGGGAGTATTTGATCTAGATCGAGATGGGATCACTTCCATCACTGCAGAACATGTAGGAGATATACGATATTGTTGTTGAGGAATCTGATAACCATATGACGCAAGTGACAAATCCAATTTAGGTAGTCAAAATTTATTATTTTCTATAACATCATCCCTTTGACTATATCTTCGGATTGAGTAATATTTATACTAATTGCTCTTAAAATAATATAATATATTATATAAAATATATAATAATAAGTTGTATTTTTTTTTTCTTAATAATTATAAATTATTAACAAATTTTAAGATAAAACTTACGAAAACCCAAAAATAATAGTCATTGCAATAACTAAATTTTAGTAAAAATTATAGAGAACGCGAAATAACAATATATTTAATTATATTATATTATACAACTTTGAGACATAATAGAAACGACATATATTGCTTACAAAATTATGAGTCAGAGATTAATAAAAATACGATTGTCATAGATTTATATTTAATATTTAAAAAATAAAAATAATTAACTCACTTGAGCCGAGTATTGTCTTATCGGTATAGAATAATTAGGAATAGATTGTCGACCTATGGTTGAACTTCGAGGTTTATTAAAGACAAAATACTCTAAAATCGGACTGAACAAGTCATCTGCAATTTAAAGATATGATAAAATTTATACAATAGTATGATACTACAAGGCTACAAAATGATAGTAGTATATATCTATCTATATGGCTATACCAACAGGTATGATAGTATACATACCTATTTTACCTAAAGATAAATATATTAAATAAAACATTTTTTAAAATTTAAAAATTAACTTATATCAGAATTGGACTTAACGACTGATTAGGCGAAGAAAAAAAGCTATGAAAGTCTAGTGTACTTCTATCTTAACTCACAGCAGGTGAAGTTACGTCAGGAACACGTCTTGGTTTTGAAAAAAAGATCCACAAAATAATTTTAAAAATAAATGTCAAAATCAAATTCATATATGCTTAAAAATATTCTGAATAATAAAAATAAATAAATATTAGGTTTAGGAGAACACGCAGGTATATTAGTCCTATAGATATAAAAATTAAAATTAAAACATTTAGATAATTTATTTAACTTACTTTTCTAAAAGTAGACATGGTTGCAAACAAATTAATTAAATTTTAATGAATAACAATGAAAATAAATAAATAAGACAAAATAAGTAACTATGAAAATGAAATAAAAATTTGTGACGAATTAATATTAAAAACATAAAAACGATATTAAACATCAGCAGACCAGTCGAAGTCTCAACGACGAACTAAGTACTAAGTGCAATTCTTCGTCAACTGACGACTATTCGAATTCAGATTTTCTGCGCATCATTTCTGCTCATTTTCATTGTCATCCGTTTTGATTGGTCAATGTAATCGCGTAAAAACCAATAAAATGACATTATAGAATAGAACAATCCCACCTAATTATTACATAATTTAATTTATGTACTTTAATTGTCTAAAAAAAATCGTACTATCAACTTTAGTATTTTTTCTATACCTAAATGTTGGGTTTTCCCATTATAGTTATTTATAAATTAAATTATTGAATAATTATTTTACCTTTTACTACTGTTGTTTCAATAACTATACCTATATGCTTCAAATGTCAAATATGACAAATGTATATATGACATTTGTAATTTTTTCCCTAAAAATCAGTATTGGTGCTCAATAAAATATTTCATAATATTATACTTATTTAAATAAATATAAAACCACTACAGTTATTATATTATTGTGTTCTAAATAATTTATAATAATATTATACGAATATTACATTAATTAAATGTATGAACGCAGTTTATTGACACGATGTGCTACTAATTGCATACTTCTGTATTATACGACTATAACATAGTAGTGTAACAACCAACGAAAATTTTTTACCAGATTTTATGCCATTAATACTAAAACGTATATTTGCCCCTCCCAAAATTTTGATATGTTATAGTGTGTTTAATTATCTTTGATTTAATATTCCGCCGGAAAAAATCAAGAGGAGTGTTCATGATAAAATTTCACCTATAGAACTGTGTAACTACTGACCGAATATTTGCCTTACAGACAAACAGGTATTAACAAATAATAAATAACAAATATAAATTTTTAGATTCTGAGCGGAGCGAGGAATGTATATTGTTTCTACAATGATGCTTTTTTTTTTTTTTATGTATGAAAACATTTTTTTGGATAGAAATAATTATCAACAAGTGGGGTATGCTTTCGGTAGCAAATCGTGTCCTCTTGGTACTTTATTAAGCTCATTTTTCGAATTTCTCCAAAGTTTTTCCCTATGGGAAGAAAAACTACCAAAAAAATTGGCAAAATTACGATTTTCATCATTTTTTATTTCGTGATAACTATTTGAGTTCTGATCATAGGGACTTGCAATTTTTTTTGAGTACTTACATTGGCAATATACTTTGGAACAGATTAGTTGATTATTTGGCAAAATATAGAGATATGAGATTTTTGACAAAATAAATTAATATTAACTTCAATTTTGGGTTTATCGATTTGAAATTTTTACAAAAGCCTACTAATATATTACTTAATCATTTTACAAAATATTTTGAAACTCGTGACTGACAATTTTTTTTATAGGCTTTTTATTATTTTTTGTTTTCTGATCTATGAAAACATTTTTTCGGGTAAAAATAATAGTCCGATGACCACAAATAGGGTACCTTTTCCGTACCAAATTTCATCTAGTTGGTACTTTATTTAGCTCATTTTTCGAATTTCCCAAAAGTTTTTCCTTGAAAAGCGGAAAATCGGCAATTTCTATAGGATTTTTATTATTTTTTTGTCTGATGTATGAAAACCTTTTTTCGGGTAGAAATAATGGTCCGATTACCACAAATAGGGTACCCTTTCCGTACCGAATTTCACCTAGTTGGTATTTTATTTAGCTCATTTTTTGAACTTCTCAAAAATTTTTCCTTGAGAAGCGGAAAATTGGTAAAATTACGGTTTCCGTTATTTTTATTTTTTTATTATTAATTGAGTTTTGATCGTAGGAACTTGAAAATTTTTTTAAGTATTCATATAAGTAATATTTACGTTTAGTAAAATTTTGGAACAGATTGGTTAATTTTTTGGCTAAACCAAAGTGCTTTGAATATTTTCCAAAAATATTTAATATTACCTGCAATTTTTGATTTAACGGTATAAATTTTTTATAGAAGCCTACTTTATACCATTTAATCTATTTACAAAATATTTTAAAAATCGTGACTGACAATTTTTATCATGAAATTATAACTCCTTAAATATAATTCGTAAAGATTTGAAATTTATTTTGTATTTCTACATAATATATAATTTACATTTGTGGTAAATTTTGGAATGGATTATCAGTATAATATATTGCAATATATTGAGATTCGCTCAGAATCGTTTTTTCTTATGCAATATCATTGCATTCAAATCTTAATAATTATAATAAATCACTAATTTTTCCGAGAACCGAAGGGTCGAAGGAGGAACGTCCACAATCGGCCTTCCCACTTTTTTTTTTCATTAAAAATGTATATTTTAATAAGTATAATATAAAACATTTTGGAATTCTTTTGTTGCTGTTGTGTTGATATTGATATTGATTTCTTCATTCTATGGACACAAATCTTATTAATTATAGTTGCATAACAATAATAATAATATATAGATAATATATATAATAATATATAATATACATAACATAAGAACAATATATTTATGGTAGTAAGTCATGCCCCTTAAAATTATTAGTTTACGCAATATAATATACATGGTATTAACCATTTTTATATAGTGGTAAGGTGCTATGTTTTTAGGATGCTATCTTCACACGCATTAGACTTTACTATTATAGACAAGGAAAAAACAAAAGTAAATACAATACAACAAATACTACTTAAATACTACGACTTTACGTCGATCAGTCGTTTATAGTATTTGAATAAAACTGATAAACGATCACAAATTAACAAAAAATTCACAGTTATATAGATTATAGATATGTATCATGGACACATAATTTAAATATGAAATTATGATTATTTATTAATAAATTGACATATGACTGACAATGTAAATTAAACGAAATTCCTTTATATAATTTTTTCGGTTTCATTAAAAAATAAAAATATATTCTAATAATATATTAATAATAAATATAAAACACATTTCATAGGTAAAATGTTAATTTTCATGACTAATTCTATATTCTTTTATAGAGCTATCTATAAACTTTGAATATTTATGTTTATATCACAGAATGATATCTATGATTATAATATTTTGTTTGTTGGAAACTGATAATTATTAATTTATGATAATAGCACAAATTGGTAATTTAGATAGGTTTTAATTTCATCTTTTTTGGGGTTTTGAATTTTTAATAAACAAAAATTGTTTACTATTCCTTTTATTGTTTGTTTTTAAAAATCCTATACAAATCTGTTGGACAAGATGTCAGACGAAGAAGAAATTACTTATGTGAAAAAACAAAAAACAATACATTATGGTTCTTTAGAAGACCAAGAACGAGCCCGTTTAGCTTCATTAACTGCCACTGAAAATGATGGCGATCAAAAAGTGGTTGGAGGAAATATTAATGTGTCCAATGGTAATATTTAATAATTTTAAAATTTATCAAACCAAACAGATTAAAGTAGTATTTTAACTATTAATCACCTGATTGTTTACAGAATATTTCGACTTGGAAGATGCTATGTCTAAAGACAAACAAGCTTTACTTGAAGAATTTGAACGTAAGAAAAAAGCCCGACATGTGCAAGTTTCTACCGATGATGATGAAGTTAAAAAAAACCTCAGAAAACTTGATCAAGCTATATGTTTGTTTGGAGAAGGACCTGCTGAAAGAAGAACTAGATTGAGAGAGCTGCTTTCAAGGTATTATTTTTAATTTATGTTGTTTTTTATTATTATTTTATTAAATATGCCATTGACATCAAATATAAAATCTTAATTAATTTTAGAGTAGGAGAAGATGTTGTTGCTAAAAAACCAGAAGAAGAAAGAGAAAAACGACAACAAATTAAAGATCAAGATACAACATGGTACCATGAAGGACCACCATCATTACTAGATGCTCGTTTATATATAGCTGGTATGTGTTATAATAATAACACTACTTATAATTAATACTACATGTTGTCTGTTAGATTAGTACACCTTTTAAATAACTAACAGTTAACAAGCCATATGACAATATTATTATTATTATTCTATTTATGTATTATTATTTGTTTTACGTTTAGAATATTCTTTATTAAGATCTCACATTCGTTTGGAAAAACTTAGAGAAGAGGCCAGTATACCTGAATCAACACTTACAGCCCGCCTACAAGACTTACATAAATACACAACATCTCTTTCCATTTATTGCAGTCAAATTGGTGATACTAGACCAATATCTTACTGTAGGTTTAGTCCAGACTCACAATTCATTGCTACATCTTCTTGGTAAACTATTTATATATTTTATTAACAATTTATACTAGTTGTCTTGATGAATCCAGGTTGAGTTTTCGAATGTCAAATTTGAAATTATATAAATTGTATGCTTTAATTAAAATATAAAGAAAATTATTAAAAATTTTAAATTATATGCAATCGTATTTAAAAATTTAATTTTCAAACAAATTCCGTTTAAATATACTTTCAAGGGTTGGTACCTTTTGTTGTAATATACAACGTCTAAAGAACATCTGTAATTAATAAGTTTGGAACTAGCCCCCATTAATTTATTAAAATAAAAATCAATATCTTCTTCATATTTTTATAAATATGAATATATGACGGTAATATATTAAGTATATACTATATTACGGTATGTTCTATATCAAAATAGATATTAGGTACAATACATTCAGAAATCGGTAATATACAGAAGTGTATATGTGTGTAATGTGGGCTTTACAGACATTATCAACAGTCAGTAATCGTAATTGAAATAATATTTAATTTTAATCCATAGATTTCTTTACTATAACTAAATCTTAATTTAATTGAATCAAATATCATAAATTGTTATTATATGAGTTTATACATAAAAGTTTTATTTGAACATACGACTTTTATAAAAAATGTCTTGATACATACGTGTTTATTATTATTTTATTTAAAAAATAGGAGTGGTTTGTGCAAGTTATGGTCAGTTCCTGATTGTACATTGGTAAAAACATTTAGAGGACACAATTGTAATGTCTGCTCTATAACATTTAATCCACATGCTGGCATCGATGAAAATGTATGTGATCTTGTATCATGTGCCAGTGATGGTTCTGTAAAACTATGGTCAATGAATAGGTAATAATTATTATCTTATTAATGTAAATTTGTTCACGTGTCCACTGTATACAAATGTAAAATTCTGTTTTTATAGTAAAAAAGAAGAACCTGTAGCAGACCTCGAAGGTCATGCACCATTCAGAGTTTCAAGAGCTATTTTTCATCCATCTGGGCGATTTTTAGGCACTTGTTGTTTTGACAATTCGTGGCGATTATGGGATTTAGAACAAGGAGAAGAAGTTCTCCATCAGGAAGGACATTGTAAACCGGTATATTGTATGTCATTTCAATGTGATGGTTCAATTGTTGCGACTGGGTAAACAAATTTATTCTCATATTTTAAGTGATTTAAATTTATTATGTTATATTTCACATATTTTATTATTAATTTTTTTTTAAAGGGGTTTGGATGCTTTTGGTCGTGTTTGGGATTTACGTACTGGAAGATGTATTATGTTTATGGAGGGTCATTTAAAGTCTATTTACAGTATCGACTTTTCTCCCAATGGGTAATTTTTAGTTTATTTTAAAATTTTAATTGTACCAAAAATATTATTTTTATTATGTTCAGTTATCAATTAGCTACTGGTAGTGAAGATAATACTTGTCGAATTTGGGATGTTAGAAAAAGAGCTTGTCTATACACTATTCCAGCCCACATGAGCCTTGTTTCAGGACTAAGATACCAACCTGAAGGTGGTCATTTTATTGTCACATCTTCATACGATAATACAATTAAGGTTATTATTATTATTATTCAATAACAAATTTCATAAATAAATGAAGTAACATTTTAATCATTGAATGAAAACAAATATTTTATAGATTTGGGCGAATAAAACATGGCAAATGTTAAAAACACTATCTGGACATGACAACAAAATAATGGGTGTAGACATATCTCCAGATTCTAAATACATTGCGTCTTCGTCATATGATAGAACATTTAAATTATGGGCACCTGAGTATTCAACATAAATTTAGATTATAATAAATATATAATTTTATATTTTTTAAAATAATATAAGTTTTAAACAAATTACAAAAATAAATTTTTCTTTTATCTTATGTTTCTTATTTTAGCAATTACTGCCACAACTTTTGAAGCACCTATTGATGATGATTTCATTATATACTCATCATTTTCTAGTCTTAATAAATTCATGATTTGTTTAGTAGTATCGTTAAGTTTAACTCCAAGTTCTTCCAATACATATCCTAAGTATTCTGAAAATAATTAAATTAATACACATTCCATGAAATAGTAAAAATAATATAAATATTTAATATGGCTATGACTGTATTTCATATAAAGTAAGAAAAAAATGTATTATGTATGATAAAATAATTTTTATAAAAGTAACTACTTCTTATAGTAGGTAGGTCTTAGGTATACTTCTTAATAGAAGTATATAATTATAAAAGTAATAATAAATAAGATACTACAATTTAATATATTCCATGAATATCTTATAATATCCTTAAATTTTTAAGTCTAATATTGAAAACATATTACTTTTTTAGACAAACTATTTTTACTATTAAAATAATTATAATAAACACAATTTACCAATATCTGCAGCTAATTGTTGCGCAGCCAAACTGTTTATATCTCTAAGTGATTGTATCTGTTCTACATATACATCACATGTATTGCTGGCTAGTATTCTTAACAAAACATTTGTATAACTCTCTTCTGGAGTAGCATCTGTGTAACGTCTATCAGATATACTAAGAACAACAGTGACTGCTTCATTATCGCGAATTAAAAATGGTTCCACATGTTGAGGAAGTGTAATTAAATACTGTCCAATCTATAATATAAAAGTGTAAAATTATATTTAATAGTTGTATATTGTTATTCGTTAATTTCAATAAAATTACTTGAGTAATATACTCTCTTGGGGAAAGTCTATGAGTATCTGGCGTTTCCTTACTAAATTTAACCTTATTTACTTGCTCTAAATAAAAAGATATTGGCCGAAATGATATTTTGTAAAACGTTTGGTATATATGTGAGCATAATTTTTCTGTTGCTTGAATTGTTTCCTTAAAAAGTTTATATTCATTGTCTGTAGGTATACACATTTAAATTAAGATAATTAATTTTAAAACTTACACAAAGTGGTTTAATTAAATTCATAATATAATATTTTACTTCCATAAATATTTGAGAATATTAAAATTTATAAATTACTATTTTATAAACTTTCAATATATATTAAGTAAGTTAAATAATCAATAACTAGAATTAATTTAATCCAAGTAGAATATTAGCATTATATAATAAATAAATTTAGAAATTATGTTAAATAATTATACTTGCCATTTTTTAAAAAATCAATAATACATTTTAATTGTATTTGCTTATCCTCAACTAATAAGTATTTTGAAACATTTAATGCTCGTTGTTCATGTGTCAAAATACAACTTTTAAATTCAGATTCAATAAAATATAGTTCTCGTAAAAAATCTCCTAAAAATTGAAAATAAATGTTGTTATAAGACTAATACAATATTTGTTTTATGTATTTTAAATTATTACCAGAAGATTGCAAAAACTTTAAACATATTTGAAACAAATTCCAGTTTTCTCCAGGTTTTATATTAATCAATATTTTTTTTAATACTTCTTTACCACCTTCAATAATGTTAGCAAATATCCTCTAGAATATAAAAAATTGTACTACACATAATAGATATAAAACAATTACTTTATCACATATAATTATTCGCATTACATTTAGAGCAAAAATCATATCAGGAAAAACACAGTAATTAAAAACAGCACTTCGACGTTTTGCTTCTTCTGTTGTTCTAAAAACAGTTAATTGAGACTGACCAAAGGCTTGAACTATATCTACTAAATCATCTTTATCTAGTCCGAAATCAATATTTTTTTTCAAATGCTCAAATTCCAATTCTTTGTAAGAAACAATTTGTGGAATCAATGGTCTATAAATGTTTGTTAATATATTGTCCCAATTAAATATATCACCTATGAAAATATATTTTATAATGAAAAGTAATAATTAAATTTGATATATATTTAATTTAACTTAAATTATTAAACCCTTACTAATTTTGGAATCGTGTTTTATATTCTTAACGAAAACTTCTGTTACTGTAAATAAATCCAATAGCAGAATAAGTGGATCTTGATGAGTTTTCATAGAAACGTCAACCAATTCAAACATTGGAAGTTCTAATGCATTAAACAAATCTCCATATGAAAGAATTAATTGATATTCTATTTCAGATTGTTCTTCGTTATTAAATAATTTTTTATATAATAGAAGCTGTATAGTAATTAATATGTATTAATATTATAATTCTATAGCTATATATACTAAAGTAATGTTTTGATATTTTCTTAAATCTCATAAAATAAGCAAAACAAGATAAAAATCATGTTTTTAATAACTGTTTCTATTCTTTTACTGAGAGTTACTTAGATACAAATATTAAAATTATTTTTAGGCTAAGCCTTATAAATACAAAAATTGTAAGATAAATTCAAGTAATGATATAAGTAATTATAACAAAATTTAAACAAAAGTATATAAATATACAAAATAATTTTAAAAATAATAAAATATAATTATTAAACAAGGATGATAGATTTAGGTTAGTAGTTAGGTAAATCCTTATAAACACTAATGGGGATGCTTCCGCCTTTTAAATAATACTAGAATAATGAAATTTCTCAAAATTAAAAATTTAACATTATCATGTAGAATAATTGAACTATTTTAAGAAAAATCTGTTTATCTGTTTATATGAATTGTATGAAGTATTATTATCTAAATGTATAAAGAATGGTATTAAAAATGCATAATTAATAATTATATTAAAATATTAATTTACCTGTTGCTTTTTACGTTCTAATAACCCATCATAAAAACTTTCAAAAAACAATAAAGAATTTTTGGAATATTCATTAGCATAAATTTTCGATGACCATTCTTTACGTAAACGGTTTTTATTACATTTGATATAATATTTAATAACCTGATCTTTTTTTTCTAGATCATTAAATATTTTTACATAACGTTTTGATTCATCTATAACGTAAATGTATTTTTAAATTTTAATTTATAAACTATCCAACTATTCATACCAATTTTTTCATTTTCAAATGCCACAATGAGCATTGGAGTTAATATGACTTCAAGTTTACTTTTCAGTTCGTCTAATTGGCTTTTTCTCTGTTCATAATCAGAATCATTTTTTAAGACTGCTAATGAATGTTGCATTCTAATCAATCTATTAGTTACTTCATCTATTTCTCCATTATCCATTAACTAAATATAACAGTTTACTATAAATAATGTTTTCAAACTGTTAAATATATACTTAGAAGAATTACAATTTCAATATCTGTAATAAGTTTTGTCCAATTATCAGCTTCTACCAAAGCATTTTTGGTAATTTCCATTTTACATTTTATCTCGTCATACAATTGAAGTTTCGTCAATGATTCTCCAGTATTACTTTTTACCTTATGATCAAAACAAAAATATACAATTATAAATATTACTATAAATACTTAACACGCAAAATTACATTATTTATTTCTTGTTTTAAATCAATGATCTTCTGATGGATATTTGATGCTTGATTTTCAAATTGTTCTATATCATTGACAACTTTTGGTAAAGAAGAAAGAACTTGTTCAGTAGTTTCATCAAGAACTTCATGTACTTGTTCTACACATAGTTGTAACTTCTTCAACATAGACGGAATAGCCTATTGCAAAAACAAATTAATTATATTTTGATTACATATTTTTAAAACAACAATAAAGTTGTTATTATTAAATAAATACTAATTATTAGTATTTTGTTTAAATTGTATTTAAATTACTGTTACTGGTTAATAATATTCTTGCTTATTGTGAAATGTAAATTAAACAACACAATTAAACTAATTGTCTAGACAATTACCTATCATTGCCTAGACACACTGGTATCTGACATCCAGTATCCCAAGAAAAGCAAATGTATCATTATAAAATTTCAAATATTTCAATCATATTGTATATATATTTTATATATATTGCTATGTGATTAGGTCCCAGCCTTACAATACAATATTCAATCTCAATGATATATACATAATAAACATTATAAAATATAATATATTATACATACTTCACTACATTGGTCAGGAGGTTTATCCTTTAACGTATTATTAATCCAATCTACAATATTAAAATCTTTTTCTGAAAATGATGAGATGTTCTACAAAAAAAAAAAATAATAATACAAAAAAATATTAACACAATGAAAAATAGTACTAAGATAAATGCACTCAGTGAAATTACCATTATAATAATTAAATTTAATTATTTAAAATTACTAAAACTAAAAAAAATGTAATCCACCAATATAATGTTTGTTATTATTGAATTAGTTATTGTTTTGTTTTTTTTAAATTTTAGTTAAAACATGAATAATAAATATTAATATAGAATATAACAGTAAAATATAATATTTTAAAAATTATCAAGGATTGCAGATAATTTTAATAAAAGTTATAATATACCTACTAATAATTATTATTTATATTAGTCATATCACAGAATATTTTCATATCAGTAATCACTTTATCACTATACACGTTTTCTATGAATGTAATTTCATGTTTTGGTAAACGTGAATCATTGATATATAAAAAAAGTATAAATTTTATAAATGTTAAAATGTATAATATAGATTATAACTTATAGATTATGCTATAGTTTTATTAAACAGTATAAATATTAAATAAGTGACAAAGAAAATAGTTTCTATAGATTTCTACATTTGATTAATTTTCTATTAGTGTAATATTACTTATCTACCTGCTGATTTCATTCATAAGTATGATGAATTTAAAAAATGATTGATAATTTAAATCTTAAATATATATATTTAATAAATACAATATATATACCAATACATATACTTAAGAAAGTTAATAAGGTAGTATAACAATACGTTTTTAAAATTAGGAATATTTTAATTTGCATTTAAAGCAAAAGACTTTTTTCTATGATACCCATTATTTATTATTGTTCATTTATATTAACCTATCTTCAGCCTAATTTATATTATAAAACATGCAATTTACTGTCATTTAAATTATAATTTATCAAATTTTTAACAATATTAAATTTTTTTATGACTATCGGAAGATCTGGTTCAGTTTTTAAACTTAAAAGTTTAACCTAAACATCACAATTTATGTTCTGCATTCTTGTGATTTTGTTATAATCCCCGTTAGATAGATGGAGAAAGAACATGTTAGTTTCTCTTTTATTCACTTTTAGTCTGTAAAAATGATAAATGTAATGTAGCCTATCTAAAATGTTAAAAAAACTATTTTAATTGAAACCTTTTCGAAATTGTTTTATTTTAACACAACTAATATAACACAATATTAATAATATATCACAACTTTATTAAATAATACATATAATACATAGAAATATAGTAGATTTGTATGGCAAAAATAAATCTATATAATTTTAGTGGTACTTATAACAGATAGGTATTATCCAGTAGGTACAAGTAATTTCCTTAAATGCTATTAAGTTATTTCCTTTTTGAACAGACAACAATGAATAAATTTGTTTGGCCATAACTTTTTTCCTAATATAATTATTTAATTTTGTATATCCCAATTTCTAAATTTTCAACAACAATAGTATAATTATGTTCCATTAGTCTTAATACTGAATATAATACTAAACAATTAAAATATTAAAAACAATTTAACACGCTTAAAATATAAAATAAACTTTTTGTTGTAATATTATTTTCATTGAATGTCTGAGAATAATACTAAACAATTAATATTGTAAATAAATAATTGGAACATTATTAATATATTCCAAAACCTTCTGAAATGGTTTCAACAGTAAATTTGGTGTACAACCTAAGCTCCAAAAAAAGTAAGGAGAATGAAATAGTTGGAAAAAATTGTCATAGAAAAATAAATTTAAAGTTAAACATTATAAATAAAGATATAAAAAAACATTATACACTTAAATATACAATGCATTGTCAAAATAATAAAAACATATTTTAAATTATTTTACTGTTTTAAATTAATTATTGAGATAATAATAAATTTAATTTATTTTAATTTTCGTTAAAATATATAAATTAATAAACATGTATTAAATAAGTAATTACTATATCTGTAGGTAAATATCTATTTTATGATTTTAATTTTATCAAATTCATAATATAATATAATTATAAAACTATATCATTAATATACCAGTAAAAACAAATTATCAATGAAGTCTAAACTAAATTAATATTTATGGAATATTTACTTATATATTTGATCAAATAATTTTTTTACTATATAAATAACTATAAGAAATCATCATTTAATACTATTTTTATTCTAGAAGTTAATGGAAATACTGATGATGAACATAAACTTGAACCTCTAAAGTCATCAGTATTTAAAGAAAATATCATTGCCCCACCTAAACCTAAAGAAGTAACAAATTGTGTTTTATATGCTAAACTATTTTCATTATCAAAAGATATCCAATCTTTTTCATGATATGCATATGGTGTACATGAGTTATTATCAAAAATAGTTGTGGCTTTTTGATGAGAAATGAACTTGCATGTTTCTGAAAAGGTTACAAAACCATCCTTGCCAATACCAACACCCGAAGATGGTGCATTAAAACCATTATTGTCTTCATTTATTAACCTAAAAGAAGTATTATATTATTGATTAATGGTTTATGGTTATGTTCAAACAATGTGAAAATTTGGGCATTTCATAGAATACCTAGGGTACCTAAAATAGCTTTGGTTCTTTGCCTAGGGGGAAGCAATATTCTTTGGTATATAAACATATTCAAACTATAATAATGTTAGCCAGAAAGTGTAAAATATAAATTAACAGTATATTTATAGTAAATAGTATTAACAGTTAATATTATATAGGAAATATTAATGGAAAAAAATCATATCCAAACATTTTAAATAAAAATTCATACAATTAAATTACATATCGTACCAATGAAAAAATTTAACAAAATAATGTATAAAATGTCCTTACAGACTAGTAGCTAAAAGTCACCACTACAGGGTACAATCTCGATAATTGATAATCAATAAGTTAATTATTATATAATTATATGAAATGGTAAACAAGTTATAAATTTATAAATTAATATCATTTGGCATTTATTAATTTTATATTAAAACTACTGTAGGCTCTATAGTATGTTCAACAATAATCAATAGTTAACAGTCTAATTATACGCAAGGATATAGCTTTGTTTCTAGCATTGGTCCTGGTGCCATCATCTTACAGGAGTGTCATTTCGTTCTAGTATAATTAACAACTAATTTGTAAACAATAAACATAATTAAAAATAATAAAATGTACCTATTCCATAATTCAAATATTTGATTTAGTTTATTATAATAATTTAACAAAAAAAATTTTTGTAATGTTTTACTTGTTTGTATGCATATTGAAAACGAGCTTTTTATTATTATTATAAAATATAAACAAATACTTCTATACTCGTCAACAGTTCAACATATTATATACAAATATACATATAAAAAATAATTGTTAACAAATTATGTTAAAAAATTAGTTAAAAAGTTTTTTGAAATAAAAAACAAATTAAAATAACTGTATGTCAAAATGCTACAATAGTACTTCCACATGTAAAAATAAATAACATAATACACGGTAATAATTTATAGATTTATAATATTTTTGTTTTATATATTCATATAATTATATAACAATATAATTTTATTTATAGATTATCAATTATTCAAATTATCCAAAGTACCTTGTGTATTTTTTATATATTTATTCTATAAAATGACCAAATTTTTTACATTGCCCATGTAACAGTTATCAATATTAAAATGACTAAATAATCTTACTTGAAAGAATGTCCATATGTAGGCATTCCAAGCAAAATTTTTTCTTTTGGCATGCCTTTTGATATCCAATATTGTATAGAAGCATTAACATTTAAATTCTGTAAATATTCTGGTTCATTCCTCGAAGAAAATAAAGGGGAATTTGGTCCAGTCATAGGAAAATACCATTGGTATGAATGATAGTCATAAGCCATCACATTTATAAAATCGATAAAACTTGAAAATAAAACAAATAATGCAATTATAAAACAAATTTAGATGTGAATAATAATAATAATAATCTTTATTAATTACCGTGCTAAAGAATAAATTTCATAGGAACTATCAATAATATTTAAAGGAGCAGCAACCGCTGCAGTCAAAAGTGAATCAGGCAGTTTGTTACGTAAGGTTTCCAATAACTTAGCAAATCCATATTTTTCTCCTAAATTTAATAATGGCCATGATGGAAATTCCCAATCAATATCAATACCATCCAGATAAAATTCTCTGACAATTGATACTACATTACTGACAAAACTAAAAGATAAATAAACATTATTAAATTAATTAGTTTGTACAAAAAACAATTACAAATTAATATTAAACTTATTTTTGCTTTACAAGGTCGTTATATTTAGCTTAAATAACTCAAGTTGTTCTATGATTTAAATATTTAAATATATAAAATTGTTATAATATATATTTTATTTTATGCAGTTAAATTCAAGTGGGAAATTTTGATTCGGACGTTTTCTTTCGCTCTTTTGATCGTCTGAGAAATTAGTGGTTTATTATAATTAAGATTTGAATGCAATGATATTGCGTATGAAAATACGATACTGAGCAAAACTTAATAGAATTACAATATATTATACTGATAATCCGTTACAAAATGATATAAGTTATAAATACTATAATAATATAATATAATACTGTATTGGTAAAACAAGAAGTTACTAACAAATACACAATACACCTTTTAACTCAGCCACTTATACGGGTATATAGATGATACATATATATATATATATATATATATATGATGTATATACAATGATCAAAGCTGAAGGAAAAGCAAAACAAGTTACAAGAAACACATCACATTTCAAAAAAATAAATTATAACAACACAGTAGCAACAGAAATCAACGCTAATAATGTCTAACTATCACTTGATGTCTGGCTACTAATAATGTATGAACTTCAATTGATACGTTCAAAAAAAAAAATCCCATGTATTCCAATTGAAGTTTATATATTATAAGTGCCTTGACACTAATGGCTTGGCACAAACTTTCTCATGTGAAAGCGCTTTTAATCTAATATTTTATTATTAAAGAGCTCTAGGAAGGTAAAGTATTTAATAATAACATAAGAATGTTATATAGATTAAATTGTTTTATGCACTTTGGCATAATTAACATAATAATTATTTTCTAAAAAAACCTTTTTAAACATTTATTTATTTAAATCAAACATACTTGTCTAAATTATCTTTATTTGCAACAACACCAGGAAACCCTTCTTTTGAATTAGTACCATTTGAAAAATGCATTATGGACAGTAATACTTTTAATTTAGGATTTGTTTTTCGTAATTTAACTACTTGTTTTAAAATCTGAAACAAAAATTAATTCTTATAATAATTAAAGTATTCTTAGTAAAAATTATTAATAAAAATATATAACATAGTTTTTGTATTTGGTTAATTGTTAGTTATTAGTAATTTGTCCCCTGAAGCTACTCACATGCTTCAAGTTGACCAATTCATCACATCACCTCTATCCATGGCACTACCCAGCCTCGCCCACTTCTCCTGGCGAAGTTCTATCAATTATTAAAAAACTCAAAATTAGTAAGTCACCCGGCCATGATCACATAAACAACAAAACAGTCAAAAACTTACCACCAAAACCATCATTCTTCTCACCTACATCTTTAATGCTATATTTCGACTCTCTTATTTCCCCAACACTTAGAAATTAGCACTCATTATAACTATACTTAAACCAGGCAAACAACCCGATATGCCGATATGCCCGATATAGACCAATCAGTTTACTACCCACATTTGGAAAAATTTATGAAAAACTTCTTCTCAAGAGACTTATGACTATCGCACTCAAAGGAAATGCCCTTCTCAGCTTTCATTTCGATTTTCAAGCCAAACATGCAACTTTTCACCAACTCCATCGTGTAGTTGACCACATTGCTACATCCCTAGAAACAAAAAAGGGCTTTTCAGGGCTTTTTCTCAACGTAGCTCAAGCCTTAGTGTTTGGCACGACGGTTTATTTTTCAAACTTAAAAAATTTTCCCGGCACCTTATTAATAACAGAACATTCAGAGTCAAATTAAAAACCACATTCTCGAGCACACAATATATTCTAGCCGGTGTACCTCAGGAAGCGACATTGCTCCTTTCCTCTACACACTGTTCACAGCTGACAAACTAACATTCCTACAACGGATAACACCCTAATAGGGACATATGTCGATGACACTGCAATACTTTCATCCAGTCAAGATCCACACGAAGCAAGCGCCCTACTTCAAAACCATCTAAACAGCTTATCCCACTGGTTCAAATCATGGAAAATTAAGATCAACGACTCCAAATCTTCTCATGTTACATTCTCTCTCCGCCCCGGTAACTGCCCTCACATAACTTTGAAAACCTCACACAAATGAAGTCAAATATCTCGGACTACTATTTGACAGAAAGCTCACCTGGGGCCCTCAACTCAAAACCAAACGCAAAAAACTAAACACCCGCCTGCATATCCTTAGGCCTCTCTTGAAATCTAATATGAACATCTCCAACCATCTACTACTCTATAAATCTCTACTCCAACCTATTTGGTCATACGGAATAGCTCTTTGGGGCATCGCTAAACCATCGAACACAAGGACCATACAAGCATTCCAAGCTATCTGCCTTCGCATGATTGCTAAAGCCCCTTGGTACAAATTCTGCTCTACATAATGACCTCCAAATGCCCACCATCAAACAAACAGCTATCAAATTTTGCTTGCACTCCAATATGGAACATCACTCAAATATCCTCATCGCTCAACTTCATACCAACTCTCTTCTGGACAACCCAGCCAAACGCCTCAAACGTGAATGATCCAGAGATCTTCTCATCTCACATTAAACTCAACATGTTTCTTACTATCTCTCACTAAATTACCCGCCATGTAGAAATTTCTTATGTGAAATTTCTACTCACTGTCTTCCTCTCACCATCTCTTTAAATTATTTCATTCACATTTACTTATTGTAACATTTATTGTATATATTGTAAATTTTCATAAATAAAAAAATAAAAAAGTTAATTGTTAATATAAACAATATTTTATCATAATAATAAAATTAAATAACTTACTGCAGTATCAAAGGAGCTTTTGAAATAAACACTATTATTTTGAACTTGTGCAAAAGCTACTATTAAATGTGTACATATAGTAGCATTAATTTGATCCGGAAAAAGAGAATTAGTTGAATTATCAGTTGGTATAGAATAATAACATGCCAAATTATATTCTTTGTCATTTCGTCTCTTAAGATTTATTATGTATTTAGCTTTCCAATCAGTTTTAAAATTAGATTTTGCAGCAAGGGCAAATAAATGAGCACGATAAGATGTTGCATCTGAATCTAAAATAAATTAAATAATTATTACAAGATAAAAACACAATAATATGAGAATCCAATTGCAAAATATTACGTAATAATAATCACTATAAAGGAAATAAAATCTTAACCTACTTGTATACTTTTGAGGACCAAAAAGAACAAAGTCCATAGGTGAATTTAGATCATTGCTATCTTCAAATTTCATACAGGATACATAAAACATCAAAATTACCACAAAAATTACGAGGATAGCTAAACTGATTAGTACAATAGTATGAACGATTGGCTGAACATGTTTTCTAAACAGAAATGTAAATAAATATAATGATAATACATTTGTCAATTTAAAACAATACTTTTTTCCATTTAGAAGTTCATATTGTGGTTTCGATTGTCCAAGAGCCATTTTTTATGTAGGTATATATTATATATAATTTAAGACCAATTGAGTTCACTTCTCCATTTGATATGAAATAATATGAATATGTAGGTAGTTGCTTATTTTGTATTTAATAAAGTAAAATTAAGTGCGAAAGAAATTTTAAGAAATGAAAATTTTTAAAAAATTACCTTACTAATTTACACATTAGCATTTGTAACTATACAAAAAAGTTATAAAATAAGAATTTGAGTAAGAAAATGTTTCACAATTTTTTTTTTACGATTATATATTTATAATAAACGTTAACTGTTAATGATAAATTGATAACCATAACATACGTTCATTCTAAATATTTTGATAAAGTTGATTTTAAGTAAAACTTATCATCAAGGGTACGTTTGTTCTGCGGTATTGTTCTATAGTGTTTGTGCGGTACTACAGAATATGACGGTACAAATCAAAAGTTACTCAAGGCTTGGGCATAGATTATAATTAATAGATTATATTCTATGGCTAGCGTCCATAAACAAGTTACTGCTTGTGGTTTGTCAACTGCCAATTGTTTTATTCTGTACATAAAGTAATATTGACTATACTATTACTCTATTCCGTGACTGATTCTTATATAATACATTATTTTTTTATTATTATAATACATTAAGACAAAGACCAGAGAGTAAAAGTATAAGAATTGATCCCAAGGTGTATTTATAATCATGGTTATCTACTATAGATACATAACCGTGTTTATTATTTAGTATTAAACCACAGACTACATGGAAATAGTCATTTCATAGTAGTAGCACAGATTATGTGAAATAGTAGTAGTTTCATTTAATCTGATTAAACTATTAACCATGATAAAATAGTTGGTCATCTTGAAATTATTGAAAAATTAAAATGATACAAGTCCTTTCAAAGTTTAGATCACAAGGACGATGTTTAAACTCTTCTATTGGCGGTGTATTCAAGCCTTCAAGGTTCAAAGAGTATAGGTAATCTAAATTTCTAACCTTTTTTGATTGTAATACTGATAAGTGTTATATTAATAAAGTAGTTGAATTTTTAGGGAGGGGAAAACAGTTCTTCCAAAAAACTATACGAAATCCTTATCAAAGAAATCATATCTTTTAAGAATGGTCAATACCATATTACCATAGAACATTAATAATAATAATGTTCTATGATATTACCATTGATTATAGAATAATTAATTATTTGGAAAAATATATAGCTTTGAACGTCTTCCCAAAAAAAATTTTTATTACTTACAATTTTGGGATTATCTGTTTGAAAATTTTATAGAAGTCCAATACTATATTACTTAAACTTTTTACAAAATATTTTGAAAATCTTAACAAGAAAAATTTTTTTATAGGCTTTTTATTACTTTTTTTGTCTGATGTATGAAAACCTATTTTCGGGTAGAAATAATGGTCCGATTACCACAAATAGGGTACCCTTTCTATACCAAATTTCATCTAGTTGGTACTTTATTTAGCTCATTTTTCGAATTTCCCAAAAGTTTTTCTTTGAAAAGCGGAAATTGGTAAAATTACGGTTTCCGTTATTTAAATTTTTTTTGTTTATTAATTGAGTTATATGTAACTTATAACATAGGAACTTGAAAATTTTTTTGAGTATTAATATAGGTAATATTTACATTTAGTAAAATTATGAAAAGGATTGGTTTGTTTTTTGGCTAAAAATAGAGCTTTGATTTATTTCCAAAAATATTTATATGATATGAATTTTTTATAGAAGCCTACTTTATACTATTTAATCTATTTACAAAATATTTTAAAAATCGTAACTGACAATTTTTATCATGAAATGATAACTTCTTGAATATTGTTCATAAGGATTTGAAATTTATTTTGCATATTTATTTATGTAATTTACATTCGTGGTAAATTTTGGAATGGATTATTAGTATATTATATTACAATATATTGAGATTCGCTCAGAATCGTATTTTCTAATGCTATATCATTGCATTCAAATCTTAATAATTATAATAAACCACTAATTTCTTCGAGAATCGAAAGGACGAAGGAGGAACGTCCACAATTGGCATTCTCACTTTTTTTTTCTGATGTATGAAAACTTTTTTTCAGGTAGAAATAATTATCACAGTGGGGTACCCATTTTATTTAATTGGTATTTTATTTAGCTCATTTTTTGAATTTCCCAAGTTTTTCCATAAAAAAGGAATGATAACTCCTTGAATATTGATCATAGGGATTTGAAATTTATTTTTCATATATACATATGTAATTTACATTCGTGGTAAATTTTGAAATGGGTTATTAGTATAATATATTGCAATACATTGAGATTCGCTCAGAATTGTATTTTGTAATGCAATATCATTGCATTCAAATCTTAATAATTATAATAAACCACTAATTTCGCCGAGGACCGAAGGGACGAAGGAGGAACGTCCACAATCGGCCTTTCCCACTTTTTTTAGTTTAATAATGTTAATATTTTATTATAGGTATTTACTGGTAAATGTAAAGAATATAGATAAATTTCTTACTATTAAATTTTTTTTATTTGGCAGACAAAAGCAAGAAGTTTCAAAATATTTACAATTAATCATTTATTTTGTAACTTTTTTTTCAATAAAATCACAGGTAATTAAAATATATATTCCTTTATTTTTAATATACAAATTATATGTATAATTTCTATTTAAATTTTGTGAACATTTATTCCTAAATAAATCTATCACTAATAATAAAGACATATTATTAATGACATTTATATGCAAGTATAAAATAAAATCTTTGGTTCATAGGAAAATATATAGAAACATATTTAATAATAATTAATTATCAAGATAAAGATAAATTAATATTTTATTAAATTATTAAACGGTATATGAGCAAAAAAATATTAAAAATTATGCATTGCTTCATAATTAAATAATACAAAGACAAAAAAATTCAAGAAATCAAGCTCCATTAGTTAGAACTTTATGAGCAAATTGACTAGGATTTGCCAAAAAGTTGTTGACTAGTAAAATGTTCTACAAAACATCATGAAAATGGCACTGAACTAATTATTCTAGTTTATATATGCATATAATTATGAATATAAAATAATATTATTGTAAATACCCAATAAAATGGATAAACAAAATTTAATTTAAGTAGATATATTTTCTGTTTTTTTGGCTTGCTGATCAGTCTTAGAATTATTTTCTTTCTTTTGATCAATTTTATTTATAATAGTTGGATCAACATTTTGGGACACTCCATATGGTCGCAAATGATAAATTAAATATTCTAGTACATACATATTATTAGGATCAACATAGTGGAATGAAATTGCAGTATCTGAACAACAATCCATACCCTGAAATAGTAAAACAAATATAATAAACTACAATTTAGTAACTTTTTTTTTAATTTTATTAGTACCTCTACTATTGGATAATAAATATACTTCCAGTACCAAAAGTCTGGATTTGAATGTCCTGGTATAAGATGGTGTTCTGGAATAAATGGAAAAAAACGTCCACGACCTAAGCTGTCTCGAGAGTCTTTAGCTTTTACATCAACTAATTGCAGACAAATACCTATAATAAAAATTTTATTTTAAACAGATATAAATAAAGTAAATTTATTTATAGAAAATACAATTATTTCAAAATATTTATTTATCTTATAGATATTTAAAATTTTATATTAACGAAATAGTTCATCAAGACATACAATTATAAAAATTTTTATATTTAAAATAGTAACCCACATTTCATTTAAAATATGATAGAATATTGCACATAATATCATTTATTACATAAATACATTAATAAGTTTTGATGTTTTCTTATCTATATTAACCATATATTTTAAACAAATTGTATAATGCCAGAGTGACAATTTTACTCCATATACATTTTGTTAGCTTTATTAATTCCAAGGAAAGTATTTAAATAATATATCAACAAGAATTTTTTCTACTAACATTTAAAACAAATTATTTAATTAAGTATTTAAAATTCCTGTGGTCTATTGCCTAAATAATAATTTTAAAAAACTATGTTTAAAAATTTACAATTTTTAACAGAAATATTACAATTAGTAAATAGAATTGGAATTAGGATAACCTGTAATTTTATTTTTTGTACATTTTTTCAACATGAAAAATACATAATATTAATAATAAATGAAGACAATTATTACAATTTTGAATTTATTAAAATTATTATAAGATTTTATAATTTATTATTGTAGTTTTACTTTTATTTGTAAGAATGAACGAATAGTAAATTATAAAATGTATTATTTTATACATTTTTTATGTATTGTTCATACTATTATGTTAAATGTTACAAATGGAATAAACAATTATTTATGTGAGAGTAAAAATGTTAATAGTTAGAGTGGCCAGTTAAAATTTTAAAAAATCTAGAACATCAACATTGAATTGTTCTCATAAAAAAAAAGAATCAAATATTTGTTATTTTATCTATTTAGTATGACATACCTACAGTTTAGGATATAGCCTGCAGTATTGAGCTATAGAGTATAGACATTACACACTAATTAGTAATTACATATAAATATTTAAATATAATAAAAATAATATACAAATTAAGATAATACAGAGATAAGTAATTTTTCAAATTTCCTTGAACACATTGTACTTTGTACTCGTGTCTCATGGAAAATAAATATCGTACTGATTTATAAAGTATATAATGTACCTAAAATAATATTATCTTTTGTAATCATAGTGCTTGCCATTAAAAGAATCATAACAATCGTTCATATAGTATCGTTCATTATCGAATATTGTTATAATATTCAATATTTGTGATTAGGTTTTGTTCAAAATAAAAAAGATAAATGAATATTATGGAAACAATTTTAAATTCCGTGACATTACTATGCAAAAAATTAAAACTGGTTTAAAACAATGACCTGAGAAACTTTGTTAGGACGCTGAGACATGAGTTCCTAAACCAGTAATGTCCCAGATTTGCCAGAACGAATGGCCACCCACCCTATAATAGTTCATATTACAATCTTATATTATTTTAATGAAGAAAATTGATAAATCTGCATATTATATATAATACATTATTCTACAGTAACTATGATGTAATTTACTTCGCAATTTCCCCCAAAGAAATAATTTAAGGGACCCAACTGCTCCTCTTTGGTATTCTCCCGTGGCAACAGTACAATTTTATAGGGATACTTGAATTTAGTTCCTGGTAACATAAAATAGCCCTATTTGTCCTTGCTGTAACACGAGGCTTAAAAATATATTACATTATAGTAGTGATACTAAGGATTATCAAGGATTGGTCCTAAAATCTGGATTCCTTGGGCTGAATATATTAATTTATTATTATTATTGAGTATTTTTAAATTAAATTGTCTATGTAATAATAAATAGATATCAACATGCCTAACGAAGAAGGACGTAACTCACTTTTCGTCATTTTTTGGTCATATATTTTTTGATTATCTCTTGCCGTTTTTTTTTTTTCTTGTTTTCCAATGAAAATGACAGTAACTTTAGCTTTACTCAGAGGTTACAAAATCATATAATATAAAAAGTTCTAATATTTATTAGAATTTAACTTCGAAACCCTTAAACTGCTGTCCTTAAAAGTTGCAAAAAATGAGTTACGTCCTTCTTCGTTGGAGACGTCAATATGGATATCCCACCTTGAAAAAATTCTGGTTGTACCAGTTGTTGTAGAAATAGAAAAATCTATAATATAAATCAAATATTTTATACTATACAATATTACAGTGAATATGAATTATTGATTATAAGTTGTAACAAATATTTCAGTATTTCAGAAACTAATAAAAAATAATACCAAATTTATATGACAAAAAACATATATATTAATATACTAATTAACTAACCAATTTCAACATCTTCAGCACCACCATGATCTTGTCGACAGCGATCATCTGGTATTGCTACTTCTACAAATCTCTTAACAGATTCTTTACTTAACAAATAACCTAAACAAACACAAATTTTATCAAAATAATTAAAATGTTTAATTATAATATACCATCAAACAACTAATACATATTGTAATTGTATTAATTAAAATAGTAACATAAAATTAAGTGTCTAAAATATTATAAATCAATTATACATTTTTCACTTAACTCAAAATCTGCAACATTGTAAAAATTGCATATTTCATAAATCTAATTATTATTAAATGATTATAAATATGTTTTTTAGATTCTGAATGAAGCGTGAATGTATTGGTCTTATACAGATTTTTTTTTTATTTGTCTTAAAGCACTATTTTGGGTAGAAATAATGGTCCGAACACCACAAGTAGGGTATGCTTTCGGTAGCAAATTGCGTCTAGTTGGTACTATATTTAGCTCATTTTTCGAATTTCCCAAAAGTTTTTATTGGGAGAAGATAAACTACCAAAAAATGACAGAAAAACATCAAAATTTACAGAAATCGTAATTTTAATGAAATTGATATTAGGTTTTTCATGATAACTAATGCAATTTTGAACGTAGGTAATTAAATTTTTTTTTGAGTTTTCTCTAGGTAGCTTACACACGTGGTAAATTTATGGAACGACCTATCAGTGTATTTTATTGTATTATATTGAGTTTCACTCAGAATCATATTTTCTAATACAATATCATTGCATTCAAATATTAATTATAATAAACCACTAACTTCTCCGAGGACCAAAGAAGGAACATCCAAAATTGACTTTTCCACTTTTGTGTAAATGTATAATTTATATATATAATATATATTTTGTTAATTAATTGAATTATATTATACTTAAGTAAAATTAGTATTTGTTAATTACCTGCACCACCACTCATATATCCCTGTTTAACATATGGCTTAAAGCGACAACCTAAGAATATAGGATCTTTTGGGTCAAATGAAGTTAACATATATCTTAAATTTTCTACAATAACATATCTGTAAATAATTAAAGGACCAAATTTTAAAATGTTAAAATAAATTGTATATTGTCGATGCATAAGAATAGTAACACAACTCAAAAAAGTAGATTTTTCAGTACAACAATCTAAAGATTTTTTTATTTCTTGAAATTCATTTTTAATTATTTTCAATAAAACCGGAACATTTTGATTTGTGCCTAATATTACGTTTTCACTCTTAACTATTAACACAGGATTAAATAAATTGTGTCATTTTTACGATAGCAAACAAGTGATTATGAGATAAGGAAAAAGTGAGACCGCTATTTTACAGTTATTTTTAGAAATATCAAAACTATCGTTATTGCCCATAATAATATAAGCATTTTACAATACATTTACATCATAATCTCAATAATAGCAATTTTTGAGTTATGTCATTCATGTGTACTGACGATATGTTGTTAATTCTAATATGTAACATATCAATAATTATTTACTAAATTAAATCATAAAAAATATAAACACATAAATACATAGAATATTTATTTTTTATTCATTTAATTATTGTTATAGGTAATACCCTTTATACATTGTAGTATAATATACTAATTATAGTGAATAATTACATCAACTAATAGATCAAAAAAATATAGAAATATGTGCATTTGCAACCCTGCATTGGTATGCTTCCGAGGATTTATATATATATGCACCAATGTTATTGTAGGTGTTTAAATTAAATTTATTTATGTTATATATAATATGTTTTATATGATTACAGTGAGATGTAAAATACAAAAATAACTGTCGTTTCCAATAAAGCTAGTGACTTTGAAAATAACTTAATTTGACATTATGTTTTTTTAACTAATGATATTTTGCAATCCCTAAAATTTTGGAAAATTATACCTACATGTAGAAATATTATAAAACTAAATATTAAATAAAATTTAACATACGTATCATCGTCAGCTTTTAGTACATAATCATAATCTTTATAATATTTGTGTATGTATTTAAATGCTTCTTTAGTTTTACCCCAAAGATGATCTCTACCTTCTTTAACTGGTAAAGCAATAGAAGGTAAACTTTTATCTACATAATTAAAATAAAGCATTAATAAATTAAATAATTAAAACTTATTAATTAAAGTAATGTAGTATTAAACAACAAACCTTCAACAGTACTCATAAAAAGTAATGTATTGCAACGTTTTCCCCATGTAGCTTTTACATGTCTTGCTTTCTTAATATGATTAGTAGGACTAGTCATAATCCAACAAATTATTCTAATTCGTTTTTTAAGTTCTCGAGCCACAAGGTCTTCATCTAATTAATAAAATAAAAAATAATAATTAAAATAAATTAAAACTACTTTAACTTACGAAAGTGTAATGTTTCATTTTCCCCGTGGTCTTTCATTACAACTGAATCATTGAATGAACCTTCATTATCGTGACCATGTGAATGATGGTCTTGGTATTTATTTGTACCATATGAAAACTTGGATGGAAGTATTTTAATGTCATTAAAATTGCATTCAGTTATAGTAACTGTAGTATAAGCAAAAAATATACCAAATATAACACCAATACAGAAGGTTAATAATACATTTTTTTTAATGGTTGGTCGGTTAAAATATGACATTTCTGGAAAAATATAATCATTATTATTATAATAAAAATCATACTACAACATAAAATAATATACAAATAATAGTAATATACAAAGTGTTGTTTATTTATGGTTTAAAATTATATTTTTTCATCATTACATACAATTTCATAGAGTAAATCGACAATTCAAATATGTTTAGTATTTTTCTTTTTTTAACACGTTCGTTGTGTATCAATTTTATACTTCTCAATTTTATTGAAACCCTAAAAATAGAAAATTTGTGGTACCAATTTCACACATATATAGTACACTAAACAACTCTGACAAAAAAAAAATATTACACTAGCACTAGCCGGATTTAAACCAGTTAAAATTAATTGTAAAAATGACACTTCAAGACGTCACTCGCAACGAACGTATTAATAAACGGTAAATGCTACTAAATATTAATACAAATTAATAAAAATATAAATGTTTGTTTAAAATTGTTGTTATGTAAAAATATAAAGAAATAATTTGTATTTTTTAACAAAAATGTTCTCTTTTACCTGAAGCGTAAACTCTTTTAAATATATTAATTATTTTTTGTTGATTGCACCTTGCATATATCACATTATTATTTTTGTACTTATTTCAAAATAGTATATAAAAATATATAACACATTTTAATACTTTATTATAGTGTTGATACTTAAATTTGTTACTGCCAAATTAGTGACTAGTTGCTAAAGTTTATACCAACTCATCATAAAAAAAATATTGAACGTAACCTGGAGTCAAATTATTTATGATAATACACCCCTTCTTTTCCACCTGAAGAATAGTGATGGGTAATGACTAATGGGAAACTGATTGAATATATGATTACACAAGCATTTATATTTATAAATAATAAAGAAAAATGTTAGTATAAAATAAAATCATTACTATATTATGTATTGGTTTAAAACAAATTTTAAATATTTAATTAATAATATTCATAGTCTATACTCTATATGTATTACAAAATAAAAGTTGGTATTTTAATTTTGGATTGTTAGTTATAAAAAATAATGATATTGAATAGTTTTACATTTTAAAAACTACGTTATTTCTGAGAAATCAGAATGAGTGTTGTATAATATAAACAATAAACAACTTGTCAATAAATTCCAAAAGACTCCATTATTTATAAATTATATAACAAATACATTAAAAGGAAATGATCATAAAATGTTTATTTTATGACTAAAGATATTTGTTTAGAATTAAATTTGTACAAAAATAAAGATAACATTTTTCATAAAAAATAAGTTCCGTATATTTAATAAATGTATGTTAAATAGACTTTATATTAGGTATTTATGTGAATAAAACAAATAAAATAAAATAAATTTATGTGTAAACATAAATACGTTTTTTTTTTTTTTAATTTACTGACTTTCTGAATTAGATTTTAATTTTATTTACACTTCTTTTAGGTATTAAAATAAGTTATTTTATTTTTAGAAAATAAAATATTTTATATTAAATTCAATATATTTCTTAAATCTAAATTAAAATATTATCTTACCATTTTTCATTGCAATTAATATAAATTACTTATTATTTTCATTTGTTGTCTATTCCTGAAAATGAATTATTACAAAATTATAATTATGTTTGTAAATATCAATTACTGAATATATAAACTAATTTTAAAATTATACACAAATTCAAACACAATTATAGTATAAGGATTACATGATTAAAAATAATAAGTTAGTAGTTAAATAATTGAAATTGCATAATTGTGAATAAGGTATATTTAAATAGTTATAGTCTAACTAGGGTGACCATAATTCAAAAAATAAAATACGGGACAAAATTAATAATAATAATAATAATAATTTAATATTTTTATTAATTTATATTGTACAACCATATTTTCAGCGATATCAATAAATTTTCGTGGTTTAACAGTTAAAAACAAAAATTACTGTTATTTTCGTATTATATGTACACTATACAGTGTATTTAAAATATACATATAATAAGAAATAATAATAAGTAATAATTTGATTAAAAAATCAGAATAAAAAACTTCCTCAAAGAAGTTATAGGACAATAGGACACATTGAAATAAAAGACAATCCTGTAAAAAACGTGACGTATGGTCACCGTAAGTTAAACCATACGTTGTAGGTACCGTAATTGATATTGAATACAGTGATGAATAACACTTGTAATAATTGATTACACAATTGATACTTATTTGTAATGAAATAAATTAAGCTTTTAACAATTAATTATTATTTATTGTACATAGTTGAATTTGTGAAATGTTATATCTACTGTATATAAAATATTACATACAATTTGTATCTTAACAATTCACCAAATTCAACAATACCTACAAATAAATACATGTTTAAAATAGTAGTAGGGGACAATATAAAAGTCCACTTAAAATAAATAACAAACATTTAAATGTTTTGACCTTTACTAACTTATAAGTGCTAGCAGTAGGTATATTAAATATGTTAAATTGTATCAGAATATCTAACCTAACATAGTGTCTACATATTTTAATAGAATTAAAAATAGTTTTTATTAATACAAATTGAAGTCGAAAAAAAATTTACTTTTTTCTTTAAATGAAAAATATCTAACTACATCACATGGTAAAGTGTAAACATGTAATAAATTATACAGAAAAATGAAACTGATGAAACCAATGAAGAATATTTTATTTCTGAGAAAGGATTTTGTAATATATTATTTAATTCTGTATTTAAGGAATGAGCTACTATGTAAATATTACTTTAGTATAGATTTTTACAAAATAGTTATAAAAAGTTCTTAAACTTTCAATAATTATATATATTAATATATTAATATTTCATATATTATTGTTCGAAAATAGGTTAAGTACCACCCAGTATAAAATAACAATATATATTTTTAAAATAGATTGAAAAAAATCCAATAATCTATTTTATAATATTAAAGTGCATAAAAAATTTAATTTATAATTAATTTTAAAATATAACATGAGTAATAAAATAAATAAATACTAATATTGTAGATGCAATAAAAAGAAACAACGCAATGTTAATTTATGTGTATTATATATCAAAAAACAAGTAAAGCTTTCATAAAATACAAAGTGATCAAAATAGTATGTTACATCAATTGCATTGTTTTAATCTGCAATATTAAAAAACGTATATATATATTTAAATATCCTTTTATAAGGTTTTTGGGAGTCAATATTGGAAAATATAATAGAAATCTCTACTATACTTTTTTTTTTAATGTAAAATTTAAATACTATAATATAAAAATTCGAATACCCTTAAATTTGTATAGTTCAATTTCAATATTATGCAAAATACAAAATATATATACGTACCATGGCTAGTATAAATGAAGCAAAAATAATTAAGTAGGCATGTTGTTTCACTTTAAAACGTTAACTTGACGTTATTAAAAATTTAAATATAATGAAGTAGTAGTAGTACGTATTGATTTATTCGAAATATACATGATTACAAGACAACACAAACCGAAAATAAATAATTATAGTTAAAATAAAATATAAATAAATTTGTAAAACCAATTAAATGTTCGTTTATTGTAATCGCAACGACACAATTTTATCTACTGTACTTAGAATAGCACGAGTGTCAAAACTGTGGTGACATACTGAGATCCGATATAGTATCAACTGTCGAGTAGGGACACCAGGATCAACTATGAGGCACGAACTAAAAATTAATAGCGATGCAATAATATAATTTTAATAAATATCTTATCGGTAAATGGTAATTAAAATTATCGGTTTTCCAACAATAATTAAAATAGTATTATCGGTCGATTGTTTGAAGACCGGATAGTAAATGATTAACAATACTATAATATGAAGTATGAATTACTGATGAATATCCATTATTCATTATTAAATAATTATAGTATTTTATCTTTGTGTATTATAAATAATTTTGGTTGTCATTTCGTCAATACTACATTACTACAATAGTCAATAACAGAAAAAACATAATAGATAATAAATTAATAACTGAACGACTCAAAACTGAAACTGAGATTACGGAACAGTGAACACTCAAGTCAAATTTAGATAACATTTATTTTATTATCTTCAACAGAGTGGCCTCCCTAGTTATAATAAATTCCCATTATTTCCAATTACTTTACAGTATTTTCGTTTCTTTTTTTTATTTCTTAGCCAATAATCTATATCTACACTATAGACCTATAGTACTATCTAGTTTTATTTAATCTGTGGTGCTAATGGTATTATACAGATTACAGACATTTTAGTATTTTACATATTTTGTGTCTTTGTGACCTACCCGTCTACTTAATTAATATACTAATATAGTAATATAAGTAATAATTATTAAATAATAACTATCCTAATGAGATATTATTGTTATGGCGAATATCATTTGAGAATATTTGAATAATTTCATAATTTGAAATATTTTATTACTTTTTCTCTTGAAACCTTGAGTGACTTTTTAATAGTTCACTTCTGTGCTCCATCACCTAGTGTCCTACAGGCCTGTCCACTCATCTGAACACTGAGGTGTGAGATTCCGTTACTGGATGTAATAATATAAAAATTGCTAATTTGTATACATGCATAATATATTAATATTAAATATTAAAGAATAACAATTAAATAATAACCAATAGGCGCTATATAATGAAGTTACATTTTATCCATTTAACACATTCATTATATAGTCAACAGAATACAACCTAAGGCGAGGGCAAGATGAGATATGACTCAATAATTTATTATTTTTTATTTAAAATTAAGCAAATGATAAAAACCGTATATGACAATTATAATGTAAATTATTATTAAATAAAAAAAATTAAAGTTATCAAATAGGTATAATATAGGTATACATTGGTACCTATATTATAGGAATATGTAGATTGTAGGTTGGTATATTATTTGTAGTTTGTACATACCATTCCACAATAATTTTGTATACCTACATTTTACAAATTATATCAGCGTTGGATTGACTATGATTTCAATGTTATTTTCTTAAAACTAGAAGGTCATTGTATATCCTTAATAAAAGACTTATTAACAAAAAAACGAATGAAAAATAATCTTCCCATCTTTATCAAGAAAAAATGTGTATATTTTATACGTACTTATACTTATTTAACATACATAATTGGTTTCTATGGTTATCATTGTTATAGTTCATAATTCATATCTTACGAACGATGAAAATTAAATTGATGTCTGTTATTGTATTCATGTACTTTATTATCAAATACAATTTATAACAAATACTTATGACACAAACCAATTTAGTATTATTAAATATTTATTTAGGTATTTAAAAAATATTTATAACTCAAATTTTAAATACAAAAATAAATTCTCGTAGGTACTAACTAATTTCATATATATCTACAGAAATATATTGGTTTGTTATAATTGTAAATTGTAGATAGGAATGTTTAAAGTTAATAACTTAATATCTATGTTTTTTATTTATGAGCACATAAAATGTTAAAAAAACGTTTTATGTTAAAATATAACTTAGTTAATATAAAAAAAAATACTAATAGGTACTAAATAAATACTTACCTATTATAATGAATTGCACTTTGTTTAAGATTGTTTTGTTCATTTATATAATTATTAAAGTTTAAAAAAATAACAATGTTACTACACCACAAATTATTTTATTATTAATAAAAATGAAAAAAACAATTATTATTTACAACCTATTAACTTATTAAGGTGCATATAATATATGAAACTCGTAACATTTTAGATTTTAATTATTTTTAAACTGCTGAAGAGAAAATTACTATAGATTAGGTAGATATTCACTTAGAATGAGTAAATAAAAAAATTTCAAAATTAACTTTTTTAATTATCTTATTAAAATTTTTGAGACATACATTTTAAGTAGAAAAAGAGATACATTAATAAATTATTTATGATAAATAAAGAAAAATTAAAAGGTTCTATGTTGTTGAAAATTATTAAATAGTAAATTTTACGAGAAGTTAGAAGCTTTTCATATTAAATACATAAATTAGGATGGAAATGCTGTATGCAATAATAATTACAATATATTTAGAATGAAAATGTATGACGGTGCGACCAATTATATACTTAAAATAATAAAATTAAAAATATTTTTGTTACACATTGAGAAATTTATTATCTGATGATATAACTTTTTGGTATGAAAAGTTTCTATGTTAAATTAATTTCTGAAAAGTAGACTATAATGGTTCTATCTAATAGAACCTTTTCATTCTCAATAGAAATATTTTAGTTTTTAATTTTTAGCGAAGCCAGTAAGTTAATTAAGTATATTATTGTTTGACTATATTCTTGATTACAATTTGTTGGATCTTTACCAAATAAATTAAAAAGAATATCTTTTAGATTAAAAAACAATATTGTGTTTTAAACTTTAAAATAACTCCTTAATAATTTCTAAATACTATCATTATATTAAACTATATAATCGTATAGTACATGGGCGTATTCAGGGGGGTCTGTTTTCACAACCCCCCTGAAAATTTGACGACTATTAAAAGGCATATATTTTAAGAAAGAACAATATCTTCTCATTTTAATATACATAATTAATATTATCTTCATAAGCCCCCCCCCCTGATGCTAAATATGGCCATCTTTCATTCTAGGACAGTGTAAAATATTATATTATATTAGAATATTTATTTTTAAATAAATATTATAGTTATAATATTAAGTTTAATATTATTAATAGTATATTATTATATACTATATAGATATACTTATTATACCTATTATAGTTACTACTTTATTAGTAAATTTTGACATACAATTTTCATCTAACCTTTCGTGTCAGTGTATCACTGAAGTTGGATTAAAATATTTTCAGCCATTACAATTTTTTATTATGTATTTAGTAAATTTAATATAATATATCAATTAGGTACCTACTAAAAATAGTACTACTATTTATACTATAAATTATAATATAGACTTTACAGTAACCTAATGGATCAGATATATTTTAGAAATTTCCAATTCAATTTTTGGCAGTATATTTCCTACTTCTCAGAATTTTCTAATAATTATATAAATGTTGAACTATTTAAAAAAATCAAATTATTAATTTCTCTATTGTTTATTGTTTATCATAAAAATTCTAGTAATTATAGTAAGTAATTATATTTGAAACAGAAATTAGTATGATAAAAATAATAATATAAATAATATACATACCAAATATGAAGATATTGTGATACATACATAATTATTTATTATAAATAATACACACAACCTAACTTCCTAACCTTTGAAAATCTCAGTAATGCTGCTCTGCAGTGCAAACACTACAATTTGAAAGCATTAAAAAATACTTTAATTAACTTAAGTATTATTGTTGTTTATTTATTTTATTGCTTTTATTTGAAAAAACGATTATAGCAAAATACAAATTAATAATTGATAATAAAATAAATACAATTAAATATATTTATATCAGTTCAAAAATTAAATTAAAAGCCAGAATTAGTTACAAAGGAGATAGAATATATGATGGGAAGAGACTTTAGTGTTAATTAACTAAATAACTAAATTAAAACAAAATATTATATATAGGTGTTATAAAAATTAAAATTTAACTTGGAATATTTAAAATGAAATTTTAATAAAACACTACAGACACAATTGTTAGAAAATTAAGAATGCTTCAATTATAAAATTTGTTGTAAAATTATGTTAAAGGACAAAATTTACTAGATTTTTTATGTGTTTTAATATATTTTTCAGTTTATAAACTTGATAATAGGTACAATATTTTATTTGAAAGTAATTATTAGCTAAATGACTATATGTGATTGTATGTAGTAATTACATAAAATATTTATCATCAAAACAAATTTAATAATAAATATTTAACTTCAACATTAGATCTTATATTTAAAAATAAAAATACAATTAAAATAGCAGGAGTACCTACATATATTTTGAAAAATTTGAACAATATATATGTAAATCTAAAGACAAACAACTTTAATAATAACTCATTAACCTACAAGAAGTGTGTTTTCATCTAAAAATTTATAAGGTGGTACTTCCATGTTTGTTGGTGCAGGTCCTTTACGAATTCTACCAGATGCATCATAATGTGATCCATGACATGGGCAGTAATAACCACCCCAGTCTCCTGCATTAGAAATTGGCACACAACCTAAATGAGTGCATACTCCGACGATTACCAACCATTCAGGTTTTTGAGCTCTTACAGAATCTTCTTGAGGGTCTCTAAGTTCAGCCAAAGTAGTGTTTTGTTCATTTTCGATTTCAGTTGCTGTACGATGTCTTACAAACAACGGCTTACCTCTCCATTTGATAGTTGCATTTTTGCCTTCTGGTATTTCATTAAGATTAACTTCTATAGATGCTAAAGCCAATACATCAGCTGCTGGTGCCATTGATAAGATAAATTTATGAACAACTGCTTTAGCACAAAACATTGAGCCAGTGGCAGCAGTACCAAGTACCATATAAGTAAAAGCATTACGACTTTCATAGGTATCACGATTAGATGTTGAAGGGTCTTTAACAGAATTACGACGATAGTCAGTATAATCTGGGACTTTAAAATCGGTATGCACCAAACGAATTTGGTTAGCGGTTACTGATGTTAATAATTTTTTTGACAAAAGATTACTTTGAAAACTGTAGTTGGTCAGAAAAATCGGTCTGGGTGAAACTTTTTGTTTAGGTGGTTTTCCTGCTTGTGGCGTCTTGGACGATGTAACCGCTACAACTTCTGTACAGCCTTTAATGGCATTAGAAATATTACCGTTCAATTGTAAGTTGCGAAGCATGATGAATAATACTTAATATACTAATATGAATTATTAAACTTTTATAAAATAGAATTTTATCACAACTAATGAAAATAAAAAGGTCAAAAATTTAGAAGTATTAACTAATGCTGACCTTACTTTGGCCTGTTATCTCAGAATACATCTGATTGCATATTTATCATGTGATTTAACCATAGTTATACCATGGTTGAAGTTGAAACAAGGGGGTTATAAAAATGGCATGTTTAATCAATGTATACCATTCATGATTTTTAAAATAATAAAATCATTTATGATAATAGGTAATAGGTGAAAGCACGGTTGTAGATAGAGCCATGGTTAAATATATATAGGTATGTCAGCAACTTAGTAAAATGTTGTTATAGTTTGTGCATGTATTATTATTCCATGATATTTCATGAAAGAAAATCTCAGCTGGCAGTGATCCATAGAGATTATTATTTCCTGATGAAATCATAGGTAGGTATAATGTAAGTAAATTTTAAATTTTTTATATAAATTTTATGAATATAATTAATTATTGTACTAACAGCTTGTATGTTTTAATTATGGCTTTTTCAATAGGAAAATATTTAATTTTTTTTTTTAATTTGTATTGAAATGGTTTTAGGTTGTTATATATATAATAGATCAATATTATTTTATATCATTTGGTTGTTTAATTTTAAATGTTTAACATGTTTATTTTTAAATTCCGAGTAGTTTAAGAAATGTCTTGGTTTTATTCTATGTTTTTTTGATTGAATGCAATTGTTTATTTTTGCCTTGAAATTAAATTAATAATACATTATCCTTACACAAACTGTTTACATTTGTATAATTTTAAATTTTAAAACATATATATGTATTACCTGACAATTTAAATGTAAATTAAATTATATTATAATATTAATAGAGAAATGTATGTAAAATAATTTGTTCTTAATTATTTTATTTAATATGTTTATACATTGGTTAAAAAAATTAAAAATATCCTTATTGAATTTAATGTTTATTAGATATATGTGTTTGTTTATGTGGTGAATAACAACAAAAATTACAATACTTATTTCTTTAAATAGTTTTAAAATTGAATATGGCTGATTTGAATGTTGTAAGATGTGTGTAATGCGGTAATCAATTTTAATTTTTTATAAACTTAAGAGCGCATGCACACTAAAGTCATCCATATTTAAAAGTAGATGATATATGTACCCATAAGTAGAGAGTGAAATATGAATATACATATTGACATAATATCTTTATATGTCTATGTTTTATACCTGCCCACTCAAATATTTACCTATTATGTAATATTATCATCAAGTATTTTAACAATATCGGCTTATTTAATGCAAGGGCTATAGATTATAATTTATAAACATTGAATCTAAAGGGAGTATTTTTCTAGGTACCCACCTATAATATATATATATATATATATATACGTCAATATTGACATATTGTTGAATTTTTTACTGTATAAAAAAAAGTAAACAATGATTTAATTAAGTAACAATAGTATAGTAAACATAATTAGCAATTATGTGTTTAGCTGGGCACTGAGCTATGTTGCTGTGTATAATGTGCATATATATTAGCTGTTTTTTATTGGTACCACTTTACATTAATTATAATAGATACCTAAGCTACAATCATAAACTGTAGGTACATGGTTAGGTACAAAATTTAACGATATATCTATATAGTCTATATAATAATAAATATACTAATGCTATCAGAATTAGTTGAACATGTTAATTTGATGGAACAAATAAATCATTTTAAAATGTGAAAAATGTTCATTTAAATAAATTAAAACATATGTTTGTTTGTGATCTCTATCCTTTCATATTTCGCTTATTTTTGTAACTATAGTATTAGTTTTACATATAGATATTTAGGTAATTGGGTTAGTTCACATTTTTATGTTTATTAAACAATATTTAAAATATTTAACCGCAAACAATTATGTCTAGGAAACGCGTAAAAAGTAAGTATAATATAAGATGTTATATATCTAGGTTATATATAGTTGATAAGGAAAAAACTACAGAATAAGTTAAATATAATATATTCTATGAAAAAACTAGAAATCATGAACTAAAATATACTTAATAGTTAATCTTAATACTATCACAAAATAGAACAATACTACAATACCTATAATACTAGAGTAATTAATAATTATAATTTATATTTTAGCCCATGGTTAAAATCATAGTGTTATCACAAAATTGTTTATAATTTGTATTTATATTTATATTTTAAATGGGTATCATAAACATATTTCTATGCTTAGTATATATTCGGTTCAAGAATTAAAATAAAATATACATTGTGACTTTGTGTATACTGTATTGTTTAAATCGTGCCATATTATGTATGTTATCATAATAAGACTTATTTATTCGTGATATATATATAATATATAGTAACACAAGATAAATTTCGTACCTGTTTTTGTAATATATAGTGGCAACTGGCAATCGTCAATTCATCATACATGATGAATTATTCGATCCATTAGTCAATTAATATATTATATCTAGGATTCTAGGTATATTAAATTTATGTCTGTGTACCTATGCTTATATTTTATAAAGATCTATTTATTCAATATTTACATTAGAATTACGACATTTGAATTTTACAATAAAATCATTATTCTATATAATATCTGTATGAAGCATTGATAAACATAATATAAATATAAACTATTTTTTTTGCTTAATTTATATGTTGCTATGATCTTTATATAGTAAATAATATTTAATATTAATGTACTAATAATATTATGAATTTCATCATATCGTCATTATATATCATGTATCAGCTGTACTTCACTATATTATATACACTAAGGTTTGTGATTTCATATATAACTAGAATAATAATTAACAATTATATTTTGTAACGTTTATCATATGTTCAACGTTGTTTATAGTATTTATACTTATTTTATAAATATCATACATTTAACATAAATGTCACAATTCATGGCTATGTAAAACACAGAAAAGACTTAGAGATATAAATTAATTAAATAACAAAATGGAGGCTATGAGTCAACTGTCTACAATAGTATAGTCATAAATCATAATACTATATATTATTTAATAATAGATCTATACATTTATTTGACTGTGTCCGGAAATGTGAAATTGTGAATGATAAATTAATTAATTAACAAATTACATTAAAACGTCAAAATCCATAAACTGATCGAACCGAAACCGCCAGTGTGAAAATGTGAAGTGAATAAGCGATTATTGTGCATTTGTATGAATATATTATGTGAATACGTGAAGTAATTATTTTAATTTTGATTCAAGATACCAATTTAAATATTCATATTTCATATATGGATTGGTATTATCAGTTTATCACTTTTGTTTTTGGGTATTGGCGTCTTGCGCAGTGCCGGTGTAATGACTACTCGCGAGTAGTCGGTATTTTAGTAGCATAAAATAAACTTCAATATAGATACTAGGCAGTAGTGACTAAAAAAAAAAATTAGCAGTGTGCCTTTCAGATTTTTTTATGGTGATAATTTATCCTTAATCCTTGTATCTATAGCAACGATTTGAATTTGCCTGTTGCTACTATTTGTCTATAATATATTAATATCAATATGAGTACTTGAGATCTGTTCAAAATATTTTTGTTGGGCGTTTTATCTTCAATTTTAGAAGGTAATTTATAAATTAATCGAATGTTTTAAAATTTTAGTAATTAGTAATTTCATTGTTGTGTAATATGTTAATATAATTTTTCTGTGTTATAAGCTATGATTATTTAATTACAGTTACAGATACATCAGAATTCGAAAACAATAAAATAAAAGAAGTGATCCCCAAATTATATAATATGTTAAACATTAATCAAAATCCTGCCAATGCACAGTCTCAAAATGTTAAATATATTACTTCATACTCATCATTGTATACAATATTTCAGGTAGTTTATAAAATCATTTATTTATTTTCTTAATTTTAATAGCTTTGAATCTCATAAACAAATTTAAATTTTAGATAATTGGATTACTACTTGTATTTTCTGTGTTTTATTGGATAATACATTTTCGCGGTGGATTTGGTTTTACTGATGCCATAATAATATTCAACTGGCATCCATTATTAATGACAATTGGGTTTATTTATTTATTTGCAAATTGTAAGTTTTAAAATTTAATTTGTAAAATACAGATATCATTTACAAAAACTAATTAAATTTAACAACTTATTTAACACTATTTAAGCTAATTAAGGGGGCTGTCTAATTTACTGTTTCATTATAATTTGACCTGTAATGGTATGAAAATGTATAGGGATATCTTATTGTACTATATACATTCCCCAAAGATTTGAACACATCTGACCAATATTACCCTCGTCCCTACGCTCAACGTAATTACTAATTGGTTACGTTGCATATTTAGCACAATATTAAATCAAGTACAATTTATAAAAAATTAGTCCAAAAGTCAAAAAATACCTTTGTCTATTATAAAATTAATAATACTTTTGTTTTCATTAACTTTTTAACTCATTAATGCCCAGCATTAGAAATATGGATATATAATGTTACATGATTATAGTAATGATCTATTAAATTATTTAGGAATAAAATATTTTACATCAATACTTCTACAGTTTTACCCATTAAATACCTGTTATAAGTTCTTGTTTTTTAAATATATTTTTTAAAAAATTAACGTTTTAAAATATTGTATATATTTTTCATGAATGTTTTTTGGACGATATATATTTATTTTAACATACTATATTTATATTAAATATAATACAAATTTATACATATAAATATTACAACACTTGTAATTTTTCTCGGACAAACGAAACTCATAAGTTACCTACGTATATAGTAGACAATAGTATTTTTGTACAAATCAGACTTAATTTGCATGAATTGTATTCAATTTAATACTGTATTAAATGAGCAGATAAATAGTTGGTTATTTAAACCAATTAGTAATAATGTTAGGAGAGTGTTATATTTGTCAAATGTGTTCCAAATCCCTAGAATATATGTATAATACTTTAATAGATATGTCTACAAAGTTTCATAGATAATTATAGGTCAAATTATAACGAATTAGCTAGAATCAGGAAATTAGGCAGTTTCCTAATTGAGTCCAAATGAACTTAAGTACTAAGTATAGTATATAGCATAATAGTTGGTATTGTATAGTAAATAATCAATATTACCATAGACATATAAAATAATAATATTGATTGAATAATACCTTAAGTTACATTATTAACATAAATATTTATTTTGATTTACCTAAGTTGAGATAAGTAAATTTTACAAAAAAACAAATTTATAAGAACATCAATAACAAATGCAAGACATCTAATTTTGAAAAAAACGTGTTTTTAATTTTAATACTTAAAAAACCAACAATTTTATTTTATCTTATTTTAATAAGATAAAAAAAATAACTAGCACAACACAGATCAGTATATCAATAATATATAAAATAAATTTGGGAGGCTAATGGACATTTTAGGGGAACCAAATCACCCTTATTTTTGCCTATGCCTCTCACTGCCTCAGTATGCCACACCCCATTCTATTTTTCATGTCCTCCTCAGAAGCAAGTTTGTTTATTTATTTATCGTTTTGTCAGTTAAAACCAAATATATATTATTGCCAATTTTAATTCATAAAGAAGTTAATCATAAAATTAAATTTTACTAATACTTTTGCCAAAGTTACATTATATTATTCAATAATATTAAATAATATAAAAATTGTATTTTAATAATATATCTATAACTTAAATTATTTGTTTTTTAGCTATTCTTCATTATCGAACATTTCGTAATCTTAAAAAGCAAGATTTGAAAAATCAACATGCTATAATTCATGGATTTATAATTGTTTTTATATTATTTGGTGGATTGGCTAGTTTTGCATCCCATTTATACAAAGATCCTCCTATTCCAAATTTATATAGTTTACACAGTTGGTTGGGTGTATTAACTATTGTATTATTCCTAACACAGGTTAGTGAAGTATATGTGTATATATATATTATAATATTTTAATTTTGTATTATTATTATTGTAATTTAGTTTATAAGCGGAATTGTATCATTTCTGTATCCTGTAGTAGCTGCCCAATATAGGGAAGCTATTATGCCTTATCATATTTTCTTTGGAATTTTCAATTTTGTATTAGCAGTTGCTACCTCAGTTCTAGGATTCAGTGAAAAATTAATTTTTAGTTTGTATGTATTTAGTTAAGAAAAATATAAGCATATTTTAATTTATATTTTGTGTATTTAGGGATAAAGAATATAAAAATTTTCCAAAAGAAGGACTCTTTGGAAACTTTTTGGGCTTGTTATGTGTTATTTACGGTGGATTAGTTGTGTATATGATAACCAAACCAGAATATAAGAGAATTCCTAGACTAGAAGATGGAATGTTACTTTCTGGAACTCCTGAATAATTTATAAAAATATTACTTTCAAACACTATAGTAGCTTTAGTAAAAATATACTTAATTGATTCTCCAGCTTTTATATATAATATTTTATTTTTTACATGCATTATTGCGCATTTTAATTTAATTTTATATTACTATTTTAATTTTGTGTGTATACTTTGTATTATTTTTATAATATATGGATTAAAATTAATATTAAATAAAATAAAATAAATTGTTTTTTTTTTCTTCTGGAAAGTGGAAAATAAGCCAAGCAGTCAAGTTCATCTTGGTTTTAAATTTTCTTCAAATTTTTGTATACAAATATAATATTATAAAGGTGATTATACTATAAATGTATATTATACTTAGTACCATTGATTATATTATATACTATATATATTATAATCAATGATAGTACTTATTATAGGCACTAATAAAAATATAATAATACATTTATAATAGTAAAATATTTATGAAAGTGCATGGTTAGAATTTATAAATATATAATTATAATTTGTAAATAATAAATATGATTAAAATTATTAATTCATCTCAGCACTACAAATTTGATTCTTCATTGATTTTATTACACTTGTATAATTCTGGTATAACGGAGATGATAAACCTTTTTTTTATTGTTGGTGTATTGGTGTTCTAAATTCTAAAATCATATTAAAGAAATAAACGTGGGAATAAAAATATTTTGAAGACCACATAGCAAGACAAAACTGTGGGGCAGACATCAGAAATTATTATTAACTTCCGAAAAAAAATATTTGGAAATATTATTTTGTCTTTTAGTGATCAATCGAAAATTTGAAACAGTGTATTGATTTATTATGTGTGCTCTTTTTTTTATATCTGCAGAAATAATGGTCTAATTACCACGAATAGAGTTTTCTATAGCCTAAGAAAAACTACCAAAAGATAGTTAAAAACTACAATAAAAATTATAATTTTGAAAGAGACTTTATTTATTACACTTATTTTATGATAAATAATGAAACTTTTAACTAAAAACTAAAAACTATTTTTGAATTTTGACATAAGTAAGAATACCTATGTTTTACATAATTAAAACTTACATTGATTTTATGTCTGAATATAAAACGTTGACATTTTTATTAAAATGTCATAAAAATTTTTTCTCAATAATGTTCAAGATTATTTGTAATTTTGGCTTTTACGATTTGAAAATTTAGTAGAAGCATAATCATATATGACAAATTTTTAAAAAAATTCGTAAATTGATGATTTTTATTTTTTTTAATAAGCATTTAAAAATGGAATTTGTATATAAATTTTTGTATATTAGTTATATAGGTTAGGTTAGGTTAAAGCATAAAATTTTTGATTTTAAAATACACTAAACTGTAAATTGCATGTGTATTATGTGTAACATAGGTAGGTTGTCACTCACGGGCCACTGTCCGAACTACCAGTGCTAAGTCTACTATTGGCACCATAGATATTGCGTAGCTATCAAGGTCGTACTGTTTTAGCTCGGATTCATCGCTACTATTTCTACAACAGTTTTAAGTTTGATTTGTTTTGTTTTTAGGTGTATGCACAATTGTGTGGCCATTGCACAAATTAACAGGTCATACAATTTCCATACTATTACATATGTGAATGAGAACAAGTGTAAAATATTGCCCCTTAAAATTCTGTTATTCAACTTTTTAATATACACATACGTATTTTTAATCACAAACAAATCGTTCCTTATTTTGTTCACATATTTTTTTCCTATATTTTTGTTTTGTAATAGATCACAAAATATATCTTTAATTTTTTAAAAAAAGACTGTGTTCTACCTAATTACTAATTGTTATTATTTATCATGGTGAAATAATTTCGCTGGAAGGCCAAATGACCATTCTTTCACCCTCACCCCCAGTAGACACGACAATGTATAGTTGTTATAATGTTACATTTATTATTACTAATATAATATTAGTAATATTTATTAGTTAATTTTTTATTACCTACCTTATAATACGACATACATAAAACTATCACTTCATGTTCACTCACAGTACAAACCCACTCAGCCGCGAAAAACCTATCACGGTCAGCGCATAATATACCTAATACCATTGATTACATTATATACTAGTATATATAATCAATGCTAATACGCTAACGAGTGACGACTCGCGACGTGCCCATTTATACAATATTAAATATTATATTTATTAAGGTTGGTGCAAAGCATTTATTAAGGAGTACTGTATAGGCAATAATGTAAATATACACAGACGTGTGGGTCAGTGTTTGAGAAGTAAATGAACATTAGTGTGAGTGTGCTATTTGGCTTATCGATAAATTTTAATATTTTTGGTAGGATTGTAGCTATTGATTTTATAACATTACATACTATAACTATGTTATGAAATCAATGCTGTAGCTTATGGAGGTATTAGAAAATGTGGAAGCGGTTCTATTAGACATGTTATTAAGACAATATTTTAAATATAATATTATTGAGATTGAGGTCAAGGTGATATAAATTATTATAATGTTATTTTATCAACTCACAATAACAAACACAATTATTAGGTACACAAATATAAAAGTTAAAATGTAAGTTGATACCTATATAAAACTTATTACACTCTACGATACACACCTAAACCTGTTTTACATTTTAAATGAGGCAATAACTAATGATTAACAATTTATTTCAGTAAGTATACTAATAATGTACCTTATATACTTACCAAACCTACCTGGAGTAGGAGTATTTGGTACATACAATTTATCTTTATTATATTGATGATTACGGATAAATGTATAATTTATATCGTCAATCATTCTAATCATTCTATAATAGTATAATTTACATTCTACACTCTTTTTTTTAAAGTTATCAACCTTAAGGTTGGTTCTGCTTTTTTCCGTAATTTCTCCATTCATCTCTGTTACCAGATAGTCTCTTCAATTCCTTATAGTTTGTAAAATTTGTTAGACCTGCATCGGAAATTATCTTTTTGATGTAAGATGTTCTTGGTCGTCCCAATTTCTTTTGCCGTTTATTTTCCCTTCTATTATAATATACAGAAGCTATTCTTTGTGTCTTAAGACATGACCAATCATATTCCATTTTTTTTCTTTTATTATGCTGAATATCTTCCTGGTTTAATATATTTAATTTAAAATATTTTCATTCGTTCCTTTTTCAGTCCAGCCTTTTAAGGAACTTTTCCTCCGCTTTGTTCAATACCCATAATTCGCATCCGTATAGTGCAACACTCCACACATATACTTCTACATTCTATATAATATTACCTATACTCAGTGGCGGAATTTCAACATTTTCTTATGGGGGGTCCTAAAAAATAATATGTATTTCAAAAACTTAGTCATTATTTAATATTAATATTAAAAAAATAGTTGTCCATATTTGTATTTATGTGTTATACCTATTATTTTACAAAATAAAATCGACTCTCCTTGAATTTTTAAAAAGTTCGGTCAACACTGCATAAATTGTATTATATAAATGTAACATATTATTTCAGTATAGGTATGTCAAATATATAACATTATATCGGTGTTTGTGGGGGTTCCAGAACCCCATGGAGCCCCGATAAATCCGCCACTGCCTATACTATATTAATATATTATGTCTAAATATGTGTTATATATCTTATACGAGTATGTATACCTTATTAAACTATGAATGCGTTTAGAATTCTATAAAAAAAAAACTCTTCAATTATCAATATAGATTAGTTTATTAAAAATATTATATATAATACCTATAGTCAATAGACAATAGTCATATTATCTTCTATGAATAAACTTATGTATAATATGTCAATATTCCTACAAGAAAACAAATTGAGATATATTTTTTGTAAAGCTGAACTGCGTATTATAAAACTCTGTCAATTCTTATTTAATAACCATTTTGATTATTATAATAATGTACTCAAACTTGATTGCTAATTGCAATCTTACAAAATTAATAAATCTAATATAAAATGTATCTATAGAGCTGACACTGTATGGTGTAATATGTAAAACTGTTTTATTATCTTTTGTTGTTTAAATAGTTTAACTTCAAATGTTTTTCTCAGTGTTTGTTTAAAAATGAATAATAAATAATACCATCAACAGCTGTACAAATAAATACGTCATTACCGCAATACCGCACTGTAAGTATAATACCGTATTACCGTATACGGTTTACTATAATATAAAATAGGTACGGTATAGATGAATATGATTATAACAAAAATAACGTGTATACCTAAGATACAATACTACGTCATTACACATCTATAGACTATAAGTAATAATTTAATATATTCCGTATATATTATATACCAGATACCTACAAACAATTTACAACAAAACGCAAAATACAAAAATGATAAACTAATATTTATTTAATTATATACAAAATGTAATATTCATAACATTGTTCTCTTAATCAAATCTAACTATATTGTCCATAATATGTATTATATACACATAATTATATAAACTAATAAATAACCATATCTAGTGGTTACTTGGTTATAATATAATACACTATTGAAATTCGTTAAATCTTGTATGTTAACTTTTAAATTAATTTTTCTGTACCTTGAAACAACGAACCATGATCAATAACCATGATATACTTAGCATTGATTAATTTATACATTGTGTAATTAATCAATATACTTAGTCCGTGTTTGAAACACAAAATATTTCCCTACAGAATATATAATGCAAATGGTAATACATACTATCTACTACTATTTATCAATCAATGTGATATTATGAAAAATATAATTAATATTTAATATACCTACCTATGTAATTATTATCTAAAATGAACAAATTAACGCTGCAGCGTTGTTGAGTTCTTTATTTGTTTATTGTCACTATATTAGTATAATATTATAATATTATCTATTAAACTCTGTACCGGAGGTTAAGTCGTAGTGGCTCGAAATTAGTATAGTAGGAGGATTCTCCGAATGTTAGAATTTTGTTAATACCTTCATAATGTTAAACTATTATTTTTTTTTTTCAACATAATTATTATATTATATTGTATTGAATTAGTTAAAAACAAATATTTAACGAGAAGTAAAATATATAAACTAAATAAAAAACAGAGGTATTGTTTTTACTTGTGCTTATCTCCCCATCAAAACCACTACAGTTTAGATAATTATTATTATTCTTGTGTAATATTGAACGGTGAGAACTTCGTCCCCTACCCCTTGAAACACTTTTAGACAGGCGGAATTAGTGAGTACGGTACGTATGGAATGTCGTGTTGGGGTTGCAAAGCGTACGCGCTGGGTGACTGGACTGTTTCGCCGGTCGACGATGGCGTGGACTGGAGGAGTTCGGTCATAAAACTGATGTATGTGATGGCCAGCCGGAGCGTTTCGATCCGGGATAGGCGTTTTTCATACGCGAACGCAGGCGCATGTACAATCTGAACGAAGCGTTTGACAAGCTCCGGCGGAAAGTGCCCACGTTCGCGTATGTTAGCCGCACGCCGTTGCGCCATCGTGGCGACCCGCCGGCGGATTTTCTTCAAAGACGCCATTGTTGACTTTTGCGAATTTCCGCTACTACCTCTAAATTGATATGCAACATCACAAAATAATAACATATAGGTATACGCATGATATTTTAATTTTAATCGCAATATTCAATGAAACACATCACGGTTTTTATATAGGTCATAATATAATTATTGTGAAATTATGCAGACGTATTTATATTATATTATATTATATTATATTATAAATTATAATATAACAATACAATAGAGCTTCGATTGTCCGAATAAATTGGATTGCACGTAGTTGGGATATTAAAATTATACCTGCAAGTTACAGTGTTACACAATAAATACTATACATAGTATACGTATGTGCTAAATAGGTACCAATACTATTATGGTCGGATTTAGAAGGGATGTGGGGGGTATAGCACCCCCCCCACTTCAATCTGAAAATTTGACATTTTAGATCCAGTCGGTAAATTTTGACTGTTATAAAAGCCACAAAACTAAAAAACTGAATAATATAAGACCGATTATAATTAGCCGACAAAATTGGAAAGACTGTTTTTTTTGCTTATTTACACGTTTTGAAACAGTATTAAAAATATTTATAGTCGATCGGCACATTACTACAATTACAAGTATAATACTATACATAAGTACCTATATAAAAAAACATATATACCTACAAATATACTCGATCAAATTATATTCATATATATATACACTTTGATTACCTACTATAACTTTAAAGTTTAAACCCCTTAAAAATCTTGTACACATTTTTTATCATCTAACTATTAAATATAACGAAGCAGTATACACATTTGCAAATTTGAATGCAACTGATAACATATAAATTATATATGAATCCATACAATCAAAATTTTGATTAAATACAATAAAATACAATTTCAATATTATGTACAATTTATCATTTTATGAGTAGGTATATGGTGTTATGTCATTGTGTCAGGACCTATTGTGACACAATGTAAAAATTTAATTTGATTTAATTTCTATTTCACTATTTATGTGGTGTTTTTTTTATGTAGAAATAAGTACCTACGATGTATAAAATAAAATAAATAATATAGTTTTTTTTTTTTACTTCAAATGTAATAATTTATTTTATTTATTAAGATAATATTGAAGATAAATAAGTAAACATATAAAAAAATTATACTCCATACTTGTATTTTGTAAAGTTATATAAATGTATAATTGATGATATATGATAGCAATAAATATATATATAATAAAATAAATATTTGAATTACTTACTGAGAGACTACGTACCTACCTAAGTAGAAAATAATTAATATAATGTTTGTTATAATATACTAACAAATAATAATACTGCAGTATTTGTATTATAAATTTGACCTAAATATGTATATAATGTATAATCACCACGAACATAATTGTAAACTAAGGGGTTTTTGATATATTATATTATATATTAATTATTATTGCACACATGTTTATTTAATTTAGTTAGACGTTTAGAGAAACTGAAATATTTAAATATTAAGAAATTTATAGTAAATATTTTATAGATGGGTTGTTTAAAAGAAAAAGAGAGTTTGCCAAATCGACTAAAGCGAGCGTGACGCAGTGACACGTCGTCGCGCTGCCGTCTCCTCTGTTTTTATAATATTGTACTTTTATGCTCTTTTAAATTGTATTGTGTTTGATTAATAAATTATTCATTTAAAGTATAAATAATTTCTTTTATTTCTCGAACATACGACAAAAAGGTTTAGAGGTAAGGAACTTCTAAATGATTGTTATATGTGTATAATATATATACTAAAATACCAATAGTTATTTGATACATACAACAGATTATATTATATAAATATGGCATTAATATACATACAAAATATTGCATTATCGCAGTCTTACAAAATACCGCAAACATTTTGAAAGAGAAATCGCCTTTCGGCGTTAGTTCTTGGATATATTTTATGTTTAAATACTAATATAATCATTTAATAATAATATTTATATTTATTAGCAGTAAATTATTATAATTTACTAATTAATCAAATTATCAAATTATGTATATAAAGCACAGTTTTAAATACTTTTATTAAGTTATAATTAATACTATATGTAAATTATCATTATTTATAAAATTAAAATATATTATATTAAAAGCCTAAATTTCCTAAAACGTTTATATAATTGTTATTATTTAGAGTTTAATATTGAATACCTACATAATATGACATTAAGAAATAATTGGATTAGAGCGCAATGAACGAAAAATTATAAACTTAATCAAATATTAACTACAGAAAAAAACAATTATTTGTATACTATAAATATTGAGTTGATGTATTTAAAAAAATATATACTTCATCTGTAATATAAAATATAAATATTATCTTTTTTGGAATAAGAAATTTTAGTATAATATTTTCTTTAAAGTTAAATATCTCTAATTAAGTACTAGCTTAGTTTATGTATTTAAGGTAGGTACATCTATTTCTAATTTTTAAGTAAAAGAGTCAAAAACTTATGAAAGTGAAAAAATATCTTTTATAGGTGTACATCGTACATTAATACGTTTTCAGTACATTTTAAAGTAGATATTTAAATAATTATTAAATTAGTTTTAAAATTTTTTTTTTTGAAATGACTATATCCATGTATAATATAGTGTGTGTTTTCTTTATTTTCAATTTTCATATAATTAAAATTTTAGATAAAACTCTAAAAAAAACAAAACTATATACGAAAGACAATACGGTAAAATATAAAACCTACATCATTTTAAAAAGTAAATTATTAAATGAATAGATTTTAAATTTGTTTAGGTTTTCTTATTATTTATGATGAGCTCCGCTTTTTAGATACAATTTTTAATTTTATACTGACTTACATACACAGACGTAGTACTTATACGTTTTTATTACGTTTTATACGGTTTTTAAAGACTATTAGATACTTTTCAGACAGACAAAAAATAAATATACCTACCTTTTTTTTTAGAACTGTAAACTGATGGGTTAGGAAATTCATAAAATATTGAAATCGGACATTGGATTTTTTAATAAATATTATTTTTATAAACGATTAAAGACGAAATATAAAATCACACACTCAATTCCCAAATGCATTATTTTACCACAGCCGGCCAATGATTACTAACTAAAGCCTTTATAAAGGTTATATATTTTTATGTATATTGTATATAATAGGTATATCAGATTGCTTAAGTTAATATAACTTTAAAATTGCCATAATTTTTCCAATGAAAGTTAATAGTATATTTATATACTAATAAAAATATATAGGTATATTAAAAAAATAAATAGATAACTTTTTTACTCTAAATTGAGATAATGTAATATTTACTCACAACAAATTAAATATCCTAAATATCATAAGCCAGACATTATGTTTTATATAATAAATATATATATAGATATACTTATATAATATATTAATTATAATCGTTAAAAAGTATTACCTTGGAATGGGATTTTGGGTTAAATTCTGTTGTTGAGGATTGTTAATTGGCCACATTTGTGATACTGTGGAAGAGTGTTGGTGAATATGGTGGTGGTGTAAATGATGATGATGGTGATAGAGGTGAGCATCCGGCCAACATTCATCATAACTTTGACTATCCTATAAACATGCGTTATAAGTTAATGATATTAATATTTAATTGTACCGTGTAAATCGTAATATAATATATAATAGTTACATAACTTACAATTAAAAATGAATAGGTAGGTATTAGGTAACTAAAATATGATGAATATGTAATATGGATTATAATCTGCAGAGGTATTACATATTTACATTTTTACATAAAACATTTAATCAATAAATTTATCATAAAATTAAAAAAATAATTTCATTTACAACATATTGTGTATGTTATAATATTTATAATATATATTATATAGCTATTCAATAATACGTAAAAAAAAATAATTTGTTTATAGTGCAGATACTTACTGTATTTGTTAAACTAGAATCCCAAGTGGGTGCATGACCCGTAGGTGCAAATCCGTTGCTCATCATTCTGCAGTGATATAGAATATGAGAGCAAGTACAGAGAGTTTGCCGTGGGCGTCTTTTACCCTGTTGTAAAAGCTTCATATTGGTCCAGCCGATCGTCCAATGGTAACACAAACAGGTGTTGGCCTGTTTTAACCCTCTTATTGCTGTCTGAAAATATTGTAATATAATTCTATATAAAAATATAACAATTTTCAACAAAATTCATTACTAATTTTATTAGTTGTCAAATAAAATATTATTTGGGTACCTATTACTCGTATAAATATCATACATTAAAAAAATAATCATATGTGTATATGTATACAAGGTGATCAAAAAATTTTTTTTTTATTATGGGAAAATAGTGAAATGGAGAAAAATATTAAATTATAATACAAACAAATTTATTATAATGGAATATAATCTAAAACTTTTTTCAGGGAACTAATATTTTTAAATATAACTTTAAGGACATTTTCGAGAATCACATTTAATAATATTAAATAAAATATAAATTCTATTTTTTTTTTTTTTACTTTTAGATCAAATTCTGATCACTAAGTATAATATACTTTATTATGATATCTGTCTGATTATATGGATAATAATATTATTCAAGATTCATCATTACCATGTACTTTGTATCGGTATCTATGTATATAAATTATTTGTCATTGCAGAACTTTGTTATAATTGTTGATTTGTTTATAACTGATTTTATTTAAGTAGATACTATACTTATACAATTAATGCAATATATAAGTACGTATAATTATAATACAATAAAATATTTAAAAAATTAACTTTTATTGTACGCATATACTTATATTTCAAAATATTCTAATTGAGTATATAATATTAAAGCTACTTACTTGTATAGTACTAAATCTCTATTATCTGTATATTACAATATTTATGTGGATTAGCTACATAATATAGTATACTTTTTAATGTAATTTCTATTAGTTTTACAACTAAAATATTGAAAATATTGTAAATATAATAAAAATATTTGTATTTAATAAACATATATATTAGAATGTAATTTTTTTTATCAATACATTTTAGTTGTTGTTATACATACATATTGTTATATCTTATTATATTATAATTCTATCACATATAGACATGGACCATAATATACACAGTACTGCTTATACTTAAGCTATTATAATATGTAATGCCTACCAATTTTATAATATTATCAATAATATAAGTTTTTTTATATATGTATACCCTTTCGGCCTTGAATTAATATAAATAATCCGAATACCTATAATAGATGTAAATCATAGGTTTACCTATACATATTATATTAATATATATATCTATATATTCAGTGGAGTCAGTGGCGTAACGAAGGAAGTATTTGAGAAGCAATTACTTCTAAGGACCCGGTGAGGGGATCCTTCATTCTGAGTAGTAATTTGGTGTAAGTTTAGCGAATTTATAAAAAAAAAAATTACCTAGTTTTCCTTTAAGACAAACATTCTTTTTAATAATGATTTAATGATTTTTTATTAATAATTCATTTATCATTATTAAAAATTATTAAAAAAAAGATCAAATTTTAGCGTTAAAAAAAATTGTATGGGTGAGTGGGTGGTGGTAGATTAAAAGTTGGCCTCTTTATAATTTAGAGTTCGTCACGTCACTGCGTGTTGTGAATTGTTTAATATTTTTAAACATATAGAATAGTGGGTGTTTAATTTTCATAATTATAATATAATAAATACTAAAAACGTCAATACACTTTATAATAAATTTGATACATTAAGGAAAAATTGTAATTATAACAATGTACTAATATTATATTTAGGTATAAATTAATAAATTATCTATTTTTTAAACGTTTCTATAATATATGAATCAATAACAAATTATTTAATTTGGTATGGCATCAGTCGTGTGTCCAAACGACTGTCAAATTTAATAAATATTTTTGCTAAATGAGGGTATACGTGTTAAGCCCCCAACATATTTTGATTTGTTCAATAATACTGTCTCCCTCCGTTTAACCGCGTGTTATGATACGATTAGCATTACACCCCTAGATGATTTCAATAGCATCTGCCTTATTCGCTTCATATATTGTTTTTTTCAAGTGTATTACAGTATCCCTTTCATACTTTTTTACATAATACTGTAATAGTATACGTACTATTACATATATACTATGTGTCAATACAAAAGATATACGAATAAAGAATGATTAAAATCTATAAATTTCCCAAATCTCAAATTGTACATATATTATATTTTAGGTATAAGTAGTCGTATAGATCGTATTAGATATTATTTTGTCATCTAAGCATATTATGTTTCATGTTAGACGTCAAAGACTCTGGGACTAATTGGGCCATCGGCGGGACGCCGGGAATTTTTCCAGTGAACCACGGCTAGGATGTTATTTTTATTTATCAATATGATTTGACAATATCATAAAACAATTCGAGAGAAAAAATTGCTGAAATTTAATAATTTTACGAAACCACGTTTATCTAATATCGTGCCTAATACTATTGATTAATTGTACATAAATTTATAATTTCTTATACTGGCTCCTGGCTAGTGGAGTAGTGATATACCTATATCAAAAGATATATTTAACACAATAAATAAAATGTCAAATGAATGAATTTAAATATACATTAATTTATCTATATATAAAACATAAATAAATGAAAATATCAATAATTAGTGAAATACAATAATGTATTAAGTAAATAAATACATATTATACATTATTATTTGTAATAAATATATATATATTATAAATACTTAGTAACAAGGGTCATCACCATCTTTCCTAAATATGACACTGCCCGTGAATTTTAATTCCAAGATTTATGTTCTATTATTAAAAAGTTCGCTCACTTTAATTTTATATAATAATCATTATCTGATAATGATACTATTCTTATTATAGTAACCATAGAATTAATACTTTATATATTAGTAATTACGAATTATACCTAAAGGTATGTCATAATATTATAACTGTTTTATATTTCATTTAAAATTTTGTTTTTATTTTTTATCGTGTTTTATAAAGTACATAATTATTTTTTTTAATAATAATTAATAATTATGAGTGAAAATTATAAACGAAAAGGCGGTGCTGCAAAAATTAGATATAAAAAGGTTTATTAGAAACTAGTATAAAATTTATCAAATGAACAGAAATTTAAAAACAAATAATATTCCAAACATACGTACCTATATTATATTGGAATAAAAGTAGGCTTTCTGGATCCATACTTGAGGGCTTCATGTTTATATTTGTTGAACTATATAACATTGATACAGAATAAATTATAAATATGGTGATTGGTAGGTAGTTAATAGATTAAATTTATTATCAAACTAATGAGTTAATGTATTAGCTTTAGCTTTTTTCCAATTTAAAATTAAAAGCGCATTTTGTAATATAGCCTATAGGCTATAGGTATAAGAAATAAGAGTTATAACTTATAATATAATATAGGAGTTTATTTTCACTATAATATTCTTCTGAGATGAGTTTAAAACAATTTATCCTTTTTTTGGGATGGGGGCGCCTACATGCTCGTTTCCGGACTAAATTTATAAACCAATCCATCCTTGTTTCACGTTTTTATATTTTATAAAATATATACTATCAGTGTGTCATTAATCATTTTTATTATTTTTTTTTTTTTTTTAGTGCAATGTCTTTGTGTTAAAAGTTTATAACAATACTATATTACTACATTAGGTAATACATAAAAGATACTTTCCTATACCCATTTAATTAAATATATTGTAAAATTAATACTAACTCAAATAAACTTGGTAATTATTATTAATTACTACAAATAGTATACCTATTAAATATTGCTTACTAGTTACTATATATATTTATATATTTTCGAATATCACAAAAAAAAATAAAAAAACATATTTCGTATTTAACAATAATATAAATAATATCAGTATCAGCCCTTCTGACTTGTTTATTACCATAACTAAATATTTCTAATAGTATCTATAACGCTTGAAGTTATTATTATGCCTCCCTTTATTATTATATATACTACTATACTAGCTATTGTTATACAGTATCGCTTTATTCGCCTTTATTAATTTCATTAAAATAATGCAATGCACCGTGATATAAAATTGATATTTAGTTGAGCGTAACGATATTGTTATAAGCCCATATAAAATAATGCATATTTATGACTATGGCCCAGAAAATAGAAATTATCAAATTTATTTTCCTTAATAAATAATAATAATTTTTTTTTTTTATTTATCATATAATATGATAAAATATAAGTTTAGTTTAATATAATATCAAGTATTTCTATGTAAAAAATTGATGCTACTCCTGCTATCAATTTGTCACAATGTTAATAATAATTTATTCTTATAGTTAACTATAGTAGATATTTACATGTACTTATAAAGAATTATAGAATAAATATATTGTTAAATATTAGCTAATGGCTTAAAATAACTAAAAAAGTAATAAATTATGAGTTTATGACTGATTTTAAAACTATAGTACCTAAGTAAGTAACTATATTTTAAATAAGTACATTTAAATATAAGTAGGTACTAAAATTGTCATTTGTCAACTAAGCTACATGCTAATTGCTGCATATAATATTGTATTACTAAATAAATATTGAACATAAAATAAATTAGTAAATTAATATAATTATTTTATTGTACAGTTATTTCAAATACCAAATGAAATATATTCATTATATAATAAAGATTTATATTAATATGTATGTTTTTTTGACGTTTGTCCTACCTATGGATTTTGATGAGTGATGAATCCATATACTATACTTACTATAACAATAAATAAATCATACAAATATTGGAATTACTGTAAGTATGTAATACCTACATAAAAATAAATTATGTAATTGTTTTATCGAAAAATTGATAAAAATAAAACCTAATTCTTTAATATTTTTATTTGTATTATGTTATTAGTAGTTTATGTTTACCATATTTTTTTAAAAAATAAGATTTACAATTAGGCTTCAATAATTACTATAAGGTTATTGATATTATTACAGCCTAAAATTGTATACAAATGTGATAACATTATATTATAATATTATAGTACCTATAGCTAAATATAACATTATAAATTTTTATAATTGCTATTTATTATTTAGGTATTTAGTACTAACGAGAAATTAAAATTATTATTTTGGTGGTTTGATGCTATTGAAGTTTATAATTTTTGTATTACACAATACCTACCTAGCCACCTACGTTCTACGTATTTGTTTTTTGGTACATAGGTATTTTATATTTCATTGTATACTTGTATAGGTAACCTGTATTACCAAAAATAAAATAATATCTACATATATGTACATATAATATTATCTTGAAGTATTATTTATTTATTGATTTAACTATTGTAAATAATAATATATTATAATTATTTTTAAGAATCTATATGTACTTATTTTTCAAAACACTAAGTTTAACTTGATGAAACGTCATTAAATAATTATACTGTAAGTCTGTAACATAAATTTGTACATTATTACTTGTCGAAAAATTAAAAAAAACACGCGTTACTTAATATTTTGTCCGCTTCACGGAAAATCATCATCGATGTTTTTGGGAATCACATCGGTCGCTGTGCAGTGTGCGTTATCTTTCGCGTTTACGTTCGCAAAGGATTTTCTGGTGTACTACATATAATATATGCCATACTGCCATATGTAATTATAAATTTAAACAATGATGAGTTTTAATGTATATGTAATTATAAAACGGAAATAAGATTTAAAAAGTAAAAAATACGATTTATCACATAACTAACCTAACACCATGGATGTGACTAGGGGGGCTTAGCTTTATCTAAACCATGTATAATCCTTCGTAAAATAGTTTGTTACTATTAGTTTTTATGTGTGATTATTAAAAATAGTAAGTGTATTAGGCTAAAGCTTTATTTCTAAAAATCTTAGTTATGTTTATGCAGTGGCGCAAGAGCTGGGGGGGGAGAGGGGGCATTCGACCCTCCATTAAATATATCAGGGAGCAAATTATAATTTTGCCCCTCTGAAAATTTGTCATAGTTATACACTTAATACTTAAACATTTAAGAGTTATAGTTTATATTTAAATTACATTTTTGTTATTTTAATATTTATATTATACATACTTAATATGTAATAAAATGAATTTTGAAAAGTTGCATAACAAATAAAATTAAAAAATTTAAAACATTAAAATTGTTTTGACTATTAGTTTGATCTACAAAATAGTAGTTAAACCTATTTTACAAAAATCAATAAGTATTTGTATTTTATTTTAATATACTATGTATCATGATTTTCCTTAAATTTTTGCCCCCCCCCCCCCTACACAAGAAAAATAGTTCCTGCGCCTCTGTGTCTATGCATAACGCAAAGTCGGTTAACAAAATAACCAAAAATGTATAAAAAAAATTGTTTTGTATACCCTGAACTAAATTACCTATATATACCTAATATATAAATATTTTTAATTTGTTAGTTTTTTTGTAAAATTATTTTTAATGTGTTTTTATTCAAAATTCGAACCTTGTAGCTGTAGTAGCATTGATTTTATAGTATAGTAATTCTGTATATTATATCAGATCAATGGTAGTAGTTATCTACTACCTAGTGTTTACCTAGCGTATACCTATCATATATTTAATTAAATATTACTTTTGTTATATAAAAATCCATTAAAATTTAGATTAGTATCTTGTTCATAGTATTTTCTCAATTTAATTTATTATATTGTTTTTCTATATGTTATATTTATATCTATAGTTTCATTTTGTTGTATTAAACAATAGACAAAATAACATTCTTATGATATGTGTAATCCTAAACTATTATAATGTTTCTTACATGCTTTTCCATAATGCAAAGATAATATTTTAAATATTTAAACACGTGGGCATGATTGTTGATACCTTAATAAATATTATGTTTAATATTTATTACGTAATTTATTTATTATTATTTTATACACATTACGTGGAACCGTGATTTGTTAATAATGTTAATATAATTATTATAGTACTTTACTGCGTTGTATATTCAATGACAAACGTTAAGTATTGCATTATCACGTGCAAATTATGTATTTACATTGTGGTTCATTAATGATTTATCTCCTTATACTTATGTATTACGCGTGTCAGCGTACTACATACCTATGCATGTTTATTAAACCTATTTATTAGTTAATATAATAATAAAAAAAATTATTGATTGAGTATATTGTAATTTAATTAAAAATAAAAATATATATACTATTGATATATATTATTGATATATATATTTATGGAATTTAGCCATTTTTAAGAAAATAAAATATATATAAACTACAAATTATAATTATTATAATCTGTAATCTTTGACGAGATTATATTATTTTTAATTTATTATAAAAAATATATAGGTATTTAAGATATATTTTTTTTATAATTATATGATTATTTTATAAGTCACAACCGATGAAATACATAAATATATTTGTATTCAAAATATGAATTAATTATCACCTTACAGCGACGGTGCACTGCGATAAGATAACTAGTTGGAGTATTGATCTTTCCTAATGAAACGATTTACTTGTTTACCTGACCACAGAACCATTTTGTTTGCTATTGGACGTCGGAATCGTATAAATGTATAGTATAGATATATTATATTCATTATTCATATATTTTATTTGAGAAACCTTAGTAAACTATAATCTACATTTATTATAATGTACAATCGACCGGTAGCACAGCCGCGTAAAATAAAATATAAACAATTTACATAATACGGTCACCTTATTCCTACATCTAGGGTGGCCTATACTGTAGACTGGCATAGCCAGTGAGGCCTTATCTGTATTAGGCCCCCTCTTTTGGGTACCATTTTTGTACTGTATGAGAGTGAAAAGACACCACGTAGTTGGCAGATTTGATATTTGTCAGATTTTTTTTTTATTTTATCCAAGATGATTTACAAGCATAAATGAAAATACAACTATTCTTCCACAAGGAGCTTTACGCAATCTTTGGCAAAAATCAGTTGTATTGAATCTAATAGTTTGGTTGATCAGTTAAAATCATTTGCATAATACCACAATATTTCAAATAACACACTATATAAGTCAAATAATACACCTACATCAATAGATTCAGATTCTATAAATGATAATGATGATGATTGTGCAATATTGGTCAAAACTGCTTATTTTGTTTTAAGTTTTATTTTCTTTGAATTGTAATTGTTGTTTTAAACTTTTAATCCTTTAACCTATTTAAAATTTTAATAATATGGATCAAAACAATAAAAAACGTACGTTTTTATCAAAACAAAATTACGGTAAATCAAAGGCATTGACTTTACGTATGAAAAACCTTCGGGTCCAAAATTGCAGTAAATTTATATAAATATTAAAAAAAAAAATTAATTTAATATACCTACTCGTAATACATATCATACATACGTATACGTTTCACATTTGGTGTTGCGGCCTCATAACGATTTAAAAACTGTTTTCCAAAAAACAGCGGCTTTGCCAACACCCTCCCTCCCTCCTGCAGACATGAACAATTTTTATTAAATACTATATTTCAGCTACATAGGTAAATATGAATTCTAATAATATAATCTATGTAAATTCAGTAAATGGATGTATGTTCACCTAATTGGCCAAATTTGCCACTTAAAAAAGTTGTTTTTTATGTAATTTAAATTCCTATTTTTATATATTTATGCCAAATACCTACATACTGCAATAGGAATAATTTTGAATAAATTATTATTTAAAAATATTTAAAATTGTAAAATTCACTATATTATTGACAACAATTTAAATTCATATTTTAAGAAAAATTATGTTGGGCATTAGTTTATGTCATGATCTTAGCTCTGAGATCTTTTAATACTATGGTTTGTGCCTTCCCAGTATAAGAAAAATAGTTGGAGTGCGCAAAAAAAAAAAAAAAATGTAGTGGGGAGTTCCAACCCCTGCGCACCACCACCTCAAAAAAAAATCGAGCACTCTTCATAAATAAATAAATTAGAATGGAACTTATGGAGTTAAAGGTATCGGGATCACGATAATTTTATGGTTAAGTTAGGTATAACCGGAAGGTTACATATAAGAGTATAAGGTTCGTATAAGACAGGATATAAACACATTATTATGTCATGATTTAATAAATTTAATTTAACTCAAATTTAAATTTAATTTAATTTAAGTACTAACTAGACGCATTTTGTCACCAAAAGCATACCCTATTCGTGGTAATCTGACCATTATTTCAACCCGAAAAAGTATCTTCAGATATAAAAAAAAAATATCATAATATGTAATATGTAATAATTTTTTTCTCTAACATAGAACACCTATGTAAATATTCAAAAAAATGTTCAAGTCCCTATGATCAAAATCTAATTAGTTATCATGAAATAAAAAAATTAAAAATCTCTGATCACAACCATATGTGATTTGTCATATTGGTAGGTACATGGTTAACGTTCTTATTCTATGCGTTTGGCTAATACAGTAATAGAGTCAGTAGCGATCACCCCTGTTCAATCAGAAAAATTGAATTTAACTTATGGACATTTGTATACCTATATATTACGTACTACACAAAAAATTATACTTTGACCCCTCCTCCCCGTTACCTTGGGCTGGATCCACCCATAAATAGAGTATTACTCTATGGTTGGACCCAATACTCTACATTAGATGCTACTTTTTTCAAACCTCTGGATATTGGTTGTAAACAATGGCGTACGCAGAGGTAGGTTTCTAGGATTCTAACCCCCCCCCCACCCGACGAAATTTGTTCCTTCATCAAAATTGTATGATTAGCAACCAAATCTATGATTTATTTTATTATTATATTTATGGTATATTAATCATTTATTATTTTATTATTATTACTTAAATATTATTATAAATCTCAAATTAAGTACAATATGTTAAGAGTTAAAACAAATATAAAAATAATAATTTTTTATTCTAATGTTGCTGTTATTTACTAATTAAGTTAATGACTGAAAGGTGTATTGGAGTAAAGTCCTTTATGGGTCTATCATCAAGCTATACAGTGAAAACCCTAATCGAACTAAAATCCTACAGCGTACGCTACTGGTTATAAATCTATTCTGATGTCATTTGTTATATTCACTCTTAGTTTTGCGTAATTTATAAAATACATACCTACCTAGTACAATATATACAAATGGGAAATGCTTTTTTTTGATCCATTGACCAAGTTATGATCGTTTACTGAAATTTACCCATATGATCATATCATTCATAAAACATAATAAAATTAATGTCTATATTATGATTTATAGAATAATAAAACTAATGACTATGAATTATCAGAAAATTGTAAATACTTATACTTTGGCTACTATGCTGGCTAACATAATGAAAACATAGGTATTCCAAAAAAAAAAAAAACATTTTAATGGATTCAACAGTGAACCATAATTATTGTTAATAACGCACAAGTCAAGTACTCAAGTCAAATGAATTATAAATGCAAAATTATATAAAAATTGTATAATTTATAATATCAGGTCATAGAACAATATTAAGAATTGCGAGTTATTTAGGGATACCCAATGGCTACACTGCTTTTACAATAAACGTCTTGTAAGTTCACAATTTCTTTACTTTGTTTATCGAATTAGTCGTTGAAACCATAGAAGTAAAAACTAGAAAGTGATAAGTTATAATGGGGCCACCAAGCTATCTCAAATTTTAAAGTGTTGTTTTCAGTTTGTTACTCATTCTCCGTTAAAAATCACCCTCGCACAATGTTATATTTTAATTTCTATCACTAAATCTACGTACTATGTGACGTCAGTAATCTGTACATCACTTCATACCATACATAGATAATAGAAGACTTCTATCACTTCTATCATTGATTATAAAATAGACTATTCTATAATCAATGCTTCTATTAAAGATTAAATATACTTCTATTATCTATGATACCATAGTACATTATAAATGATAAAAATATAGAATATATATATTTTATCATCATATACAGTTATAGTACATGACGTATATTATTACTTATGCGTTATGCGTCATTGTCTTGCGCACAAAAATTGTATGGAGTATAATTTATAATACATGTACCTATATATAGTTTTATACTTTATTATTTTATTCTTTACAGCACAATACAGAAAAAATTACTAATTATAGTTATTAACGTCGAAATTAGTTGTTAAAATTAACGGGAGTAACGAGCAAGTCATTTCGCGTAACGTTGTGCTTGTGCATTGTGTCGTTTTGATGTGACACGACATTTAACTCGGTTCCCGTTCAAAGGTTTTTCCAATTTGTATTAGCTCCGTTGTGTTTGTAAGTGCGATACCGTTCGAATCGTTTAGTATTTGGTATTAAATGTCGACGTATGTCAAATAGTCAATTTTCAAGTGAATAACGACGACGATGATATCCTTACATAAACGCTTCGCAATCGTTATATTACAGTACAATTGTTACTGTTGGACTTCAAATATTGTATTATCATTAATCTCGCTTCAAATATGCGGTTTAATGGGTAATTAAATTGTAAAGTGTCGGTGGCAAGTGTATACAACGAATATCATAGTGCGCAATATATTTTATTACAATATCTAATAATTAATTGACGTTTTATCATTTCATTTTGTCTATTAATTTTTTCCTATCATCGTTTTTCAAGTGGGGAACGGAACCTGTTTGTTCGAACCGTTATCCCCCCAACACGCGAACGTCAGTGTAACTGTATAAATATTTCTGCTCGTGCACTACGAGCATTAGTCATTATTAATATAATAGTGTTCATTGACTGTATTAATTGTAAACAACTACGAGTGCAAAGGTATTCTTCAAGTCTTGGGTTTTCATTGTATGGGTGAGTCAACGATTTATTATTTAGATAATTAGATATTATACATTTTGTCAGATTACCATAATTATTTTTTCATTTTTGTTATATTTTCATTAATATTATATCATAAAAATCACTATATTAGTATATGGTATGGACAAATATAATATAGTGTACAAACAAAATATGTTATAAGTTTTACATAAATAATTAATTTAATACTGTTATTTTGTATTTTATATAATAATAATATAATATTACTAATGTTTTAAAAATGTATGTTCGAATTACATTATAGTACATAATATAATTAAAACTATTCGGCTATTCATCAATTCATGAACTAAAACCTCCTTTTTTTGACCCATATTCTAATTGTGTCACCATTCTCACTTAAAGAATGTAATATTAAATTGAAATTTATTGATCTATTCATTTGGATAATGGGATCAATACAATGATTGTGACAAAACTTGAGCTACTATTATTATACAATTTTGATAAATAATTATAGTAAATATTATTAATTATAATAGTGAAATCTTCACCATAATAATTGTATTATAAAGCTATAAAGATAAATTATTATAACATCAATAGTAAATAATATATACAAACTTTTGGAGTTAAAGGTCAGAATTAAATTATTAAAATAATTGAGATTGGAGATTAATTTTATTATATTGATGTATTGTAATTTAATCATATTTTTAAACCCTTATAGAATATTTTGTAATTTATCTAATTAGTCTGGTATTTTGTGTGATAAGAGGATGCCAATAAAATTCAAAGTTAGGTATTACAAGGCAGTACAATAATGTTATAGGTATCAGAGGTGTTAAGCAGTGAACAAAAAAATGGAATCTCTATGAGGAGAGATGATTCAGAGACTATGAAAGTTGTTTTGGAAATACCATTAATTTTTAATTTTCATAAAATAAATAAATATGAATATTATAATATACGAGTTAAAACTATAAGAGTTATAGAGAAAAACTTACAATTTTACAAGTTTGGACATTAACTTCAATCTTAGAAGAAAATATTGCAATAGACTTTATGTTAAAAATTATAATCATTTAATTTGATTAGGTTAATAATTTATTTACTTCTTGAGATTTAGATTATTTTTTAAAAATAACTTTTTGGTGATAAGCACTTAAATGTTACATAGATTACAATTTTTTATATTACACTGATTTCTTAAGCCTGGTTCACTTGGTCAAATACTTTTCTATTTTTATCAAATATCAGTTTAAAATGATAGTCACACATAAATATTTTAATTTCTAAAACTCAGAAATCACTAACAAATTTAACTGTTTTTAAACATTAAAAAGGAGCATTCTAAAATTAAATTGACAATTATGTATTAGCACAAATAACATATTTATTATTTATATAATTAAATGTTAATTTAATTAAGTTAAATTTAATTTTTCTTAATTAAAAATACCTATAAAGAGTTTGTATTTTATATATTCCTTAATTAGTAGATAGACCATTATAATATTATTGAACTAATAAATTTAAAAACAAGTTCTATCATCCAAAGTATAAATAATATATTTGTATTATAGAAGTTACGATAATTATAAAAAAAAATAGTTCTCTGCAAATTATATTTTCGAATTTTTAGAAAAATCTTAGTTGCAAATTTATATTGTACATATTAGATAAACCTTAATTACATTGTAGTATAATATTAATATATTATAATATTATAATAATTTAAATTTACACTATTTAATGTTACATATAAACATAATTTGTGATTTCAAATTAGAATTAGAATTATTGTTTATTCAAAATTTGTTACTTTATAATTACACTACTACAGTTATAAGTTAACCGTATCTAGTAAGTGCAATGTAAAAAAAAAAAACTTATCAATACAGTTATCAAATTAGTTGAAAAATATTTGATGTTTGATAAATGGCAAATATTTGACCTTGTGAACCGTGCTTTACAGTATTAAGAAATTGCAATTTTGTTTTACAACTGTGAAGTATTTTATAGTATTTATACCCCTAAAAAATTTCATATTATTATGTTCAAAATTTGAATAATACAAATTGAAAAATTAATGGTTAATAAAATTAAATATTATTTTTAAAAAAAACTATATTATTCACTTTATTTTTATCTTTCAAATTGTAATTTAACATGTTATATTTAAAGAGCGTGAGAAAAAATTATTAGAAGTAGAAGGGCCTGTTGGAGCTGCTGCAGACAGCTGCTACAGGGATGAATCCAGCTACATACCAACAGTTGGACGATGGGGAAATGAATGGCCGAGTTGACTCGAAACCCGGCCAAATCCAAACCATAAAAATGATGACTATGCATTTTGGTTGAGCTATGGCCAGAAGGCAGATTGGCCTATTGGTCAACCAGTGCCTTTGCCAAAATGGGGTAGCTCAAGGCCACCTCTTGTGGTCAGTTCAATTGAGGAATATGAAGAACTGTCAAAACAATTTGAAAATGAAGTACAATCTTTACTCCAAGCATACAATTATGATTCAGTGACTAATTTTATAAAGTAAATAACAAATTGTTAAAAAATGTATAAAATCATATACATACTAAAAATTAATTATTTGTTATAGATTTTATAATGAATTCAAAATAGGAAAATGTGAAACATTGGAGAACTTCTTTAGAGAATATGAACCACCATTAACTCAAAATGCAAATACTTGTGTTGGACTTGGTTTGTTATTAATTGGAAAACTTGCATTGTTGGAAAACAGATTCCCTGGTATTAAGAATAGCCTTTATCTAGTGTCCTGTGAGGAATCAATAGATGTAAGTTTTTAATTTAAACTAGATTAATGGTTCCCAACCTGTGTTAATAACACACTTGATCAAAAATAATTTAATCATGAACTCTCAGTTTTTTCCTAAGATAAATAAATAATTAAAAAGTAAAATTAATTAAACAATACACATAGAATTTTTGTTACATTATATCAATTTATTTATTAATATTACTTTTAATTGTGTATAGAGATTAGAGGTGTATTTAGAAATTTATAAAGGTAGTTAAGATTTTTTTTTAGAAACTTTCATGATGCCGAACCCTCCCCCTCACACCATTTTATAATATAAAAAAATTAATTTCAAAAATGAAAATAAACATTTTCTGTATACATTATAACACAATATGTAAAACAAAATAATATTAGCAATTTTTTTTTTTGCTTATGAGGGGGGTTTAATAAACCTGTTCGAACCTCACCCATAAATACCCCTCTGTACTAATTATATCTTTATTTAAAATTAATCATTATTTTAATGAAAATTGTTAAAAATTAATATTGTATCATGTTACCATCTAAGATGGATTTACTGTAGGATACCACCATTATAGACTAAGAGAAATTAAATTCATTTTTCTTGTACGTTTCTTTGAACATTTAAACTTTTAATACCTAAATCTTGAAAATATGTTTTGGTATTTTATATAATTTTTATTTATATCATTATATCCCATATTATAGTTATTTATTTTAATTTAAGTTTAAAATTTCATCTTTAGTTATAAATACATTTTTTTTTAATATAGTTTAATTATTCTAGAGCCATGAAGGTTACATAAGTAATGACTATCCAGATCCATGGGTAAGTGATAAAGAACATGTTATGGTTGCCATGCAAATAGAAATTAATGGTCGTGGAGGAGTGATATTGTTAGATCCAGGTTATCAGATTGGTAGAGTTGTAACTGTAATGATTGATCAAGAATATCCACATACAGGTAAATTAGTTTGTTAGTTTAAAATTACTATAAGATTGATTTTAATCATATTTTTATTAGGTCGTTTTGTGCCATCATCTTGTCCTCAAAAAGAATATTGTTATCAAACAATGGTTGGTGAAAAGTATGTTCAGTGGTCTGTATGGAATGGATCTTTAAAACCAGAAACTAACCTAGTATATGTAGGAGCTTCTTATCATTCACCAGTTTGTGTAACTGAACGTCGAAATTTAGTTTACAACTTTAGAAGCTTATTATCCACTGATAATAAAGGTTGTTTATTAGCTGGTGTCTATTTTAAAGTTGCATTTCAATCTACATTTACATTGTTTTGTGATGATGATCAAGATCCAACTATTAAACATCGAATTAAGGTCCCATCTGCTCAATTCATTACATTAAATGTAAATAAATGATTAAATGTTTCAATTTTTTATAATTGTTATGTGATTTTTTTAATTTAATTTTTAGGATACAGAATTAGATGTTGACAAAATATTAAATAACTGCAGTAAATATCTTAAAATGACAAAGATACAATTTTATAATATACTATCAGCACTTGCAAAAATATTAGAAGATAAAGAATTTCTGGACCAAATGTGTAAAATTAATGATGATATTTATAAACTTGGAGTCGATGAAAATAATAATAATGAAGGCATTAATAATTATAATTTATCTGGTTAATTTTATATTGTTTTTTTTTTTTTTTTATGTTTTACTGAAAATAATTGTGAGTATAACAATTATTGTTTTTATTTAAATATATTTTTTTTCTTTTATATATATAATCTAAATTTAAATAAACATTTTATGGGTAAGGAAATAATTTTGATGTGAAAAATAAATAAATACATTTTTTTGGGAAACAAATTAATACATTTTATTATACTTTAAAAAAAAAAAATTAAGTTATCTAGGCAAAAACTGCATATTAAATATTATAAAATCATTGCATTACTCACATAAAATATATACAATTAAAATTAATATCAAGATATAGAGATATCCTGTACTAAAGATCTTCAACTTAATGAGTTGTATGGTGTCTATAAGAAAAAAAACTGTGCGAATAGTAAACAATTTGTTTAAAATCTTAAATTAAAATATTAATTTTTAACTATAAAGTAAAAAATTATTTTTATAGTTAAAAATAAAAGATTATCTCAAACCCAGAGTTGAAGTGTTCCCTACACGATTTTTTTTTTCTTAACTAATGCTTATTATATAAAATGATATTTTGTTATTATAATAATACTTAATAGAACACACAACTTAACACTAATTTTTGAAAATAATGTAGGCATAGGAGTATAATATTTTTATATAAAATGTATAATAAGAAAATAAGATTAACTTAAACATCATTTACGGGATATTGTTGTATCTTTTTAGGTGTTCGCTGCTTGACTGAACGTTTTCTTCCTTGTTCTTGCTGCCCTTCTATGGCCAACACGTCACTAAAAACATAGATTTATTACAATAATCATATCTATTTTTAATATTACATGATAACTTCAAATTACATAAAAATTTAATAAAATAAACAATTTTAACAAAACATTTTTTATACACAAATTAATCAAAAGACTTAGCTTTAATGAAAATGAGTATTAATCAAATTAATTGATGATTCTAAGTCATAATCATTATCATAATATATAAACTGTATAGTGTAAAAAAAAACAATTTCACTATTAGTTACACAAATGGCCAATCACATAGACAAAACTAGGGTTTAACATTAAAGTGTGCTCATAAGTGTTAACTATTTAATAATTTGTAAAATAAATAACAAATTTTCGGAACCTGTAAAGTACCTGGGTTTTCACCTATGGCTAATCGTATATTTAATCTTGAACAAATAAACTATAAGAGGACAGTGAGGTTAATCATATAATAATGTATTAATGTGGTATCCTTTCTAATAAACCTTTGACTATACACAATGTGTGTTTAGATATCAATTGAAAACATAGGATTGAACATTAAATTTAATTAAACAAATATTTAAATTTTAAATTAACATAAAATAATTATATAAACCATTAAAACTTCTATACACATACTACAACTTGAAATTTTTTTTTGAGTACTCACATATGTAATATTGACGTTTAGTAAAATTTTGGAACTAATTGGTTGATTAATTGGCTAAATATAGAACTTTGAATTTCTCTAAAAATGTTTAATATTACCTTGAATTATCGATTTAACAGCTTGAAATTTTTGTAGAAACCTAATCATATACTTTTTAATCTATTTACAAAACATTTTGAAAATTGTGAAAGACAATTTTTATTAACTCCTTAAATTTTGATTATAGGAATTCGAAATTGTTTTTGAATATATACATGTATAATTTACACTCTTAGTAAAATATTGAAATTGATTATCAGTATAATATATATTAGTATAGTGAGATTCGATTAGAATTGTTTTTTCTAATGCAATATAATAGCATTCAAATCTTAATAATTAATTATAATAAACCACTAATTTCTCCGAGGACCGAAGGGACGAAGGAGGAACATCTTAAATTGACGTTTCTCCTTTTTAAAATTTATTTCCCCCTTAGAAAAATGTCTGGAGACGCCCATAGAAGCATAGAAGATCCTTTTGTTAAAATTAATTTGTCAAACAAATAATAATAATAAGTTAACACCAATATAAATAATTCTAATATCTAATCAATGCCAATATTAAATAATAGTATTATATTAAAATATAATTATTATTAAATGTAAGATGTATCAATTGTATCAGGTAAGTTTTTATATAATTATATTTTCAAATATCATATATGAGGTCTGACAATTAAGTAATAAGACAGTCTGTAAAAACCGTATATTTAAAAATTAATTAACAATAACACCCTCGATGAATCAACGATCACCCTTGAAGTAGTTCCCTTTGAGACTAACACAGCGATTTTTCCAGGTATTGTAGCAATTTTGGAAGTCTCCAAGTGGAATGTCCAATAGCACTCCTGCAACAGCCTTTTGAATATCGCATTTGGGCGTTCAGAGACAGCCATTGTTGACTTTGACACTTCGTTTCAGGGTTATAATGAAAAAACCAGCTCTCGTCACCCGTAATAATGCGTTCAATCAGCTTAGGATCGTTTTCTATCTATTGTAATCAATCTCTCGTGAATGACATTCAATGGTCTCAATGGTTCATTTCAATGTTCTTGTTCTTACGAAAGGTTTTTTTGGGACCATTTTTGCAAACAGCTTTTTCATGTTAAAATCAATAGTTAATATTTGTTTAACGGTTTCGCGGTTGATATTTAGTTCTTCAGAAACCATTCGAACTGTTAATCAATGATCTTGGTGGATTAGGGTGCGTATATGCTGCACATTCGCATCAGTGTGCAATTTTCGTAACGAGTATCACTAATACACTTGTATAAAACATGACACTAATAAAGAACTAATGATCGCACATGTATCATTAGGTTAGAAATGACACACTATGTCGTAGAAATTTCAAATTCGCAGAGTAAACACAAGCACGGAAATAAAATCAGTCTCATTGCTTAATTGTCAGACCTTGTATCATTAAAATTAATTAATGAAATGGACAAATTTCTTTTATCTAGTATTTTATTAGAAATTATTACTATTCTATTGGTAAAGAAAAAATATAGCTATCTAACATAATTATGAAAAAAAAAATTAAAAATCTTAGAAATCAACAAAAAGAATGAGAGTAGTAAGTTATATAAATCACTCTATAGAGTCACACAACGCCCACACAAGTCTGTGCTAACTTACAAAAAAAAAACTTAAACTATTTAGGTTAGTTATCATAATATAAATTGTATAATATTATTAAGTTTTTAGTTATTAAAATAAACTTTAAAAAATTATAATTGACATAAATGTGATATCCAAAGGGGAGTCTATTAGGGTCTGGAAACTCAAAATGAAATATAAATGAAAACTTCATCAATATTTTATGAATTTTTAAAATTATTTATATATACGCTTCATTAATAATTAATATTCAAATTTTGGATCCCCTCCAAAAAAATAAAGATACAGCTTTGACAGATATATTAGTGAGTTATTTTAATTTATAGAGATACAAATATATTAGGTATATACAAACCTAAGGTATATAGTGCGATTACATTTTAGGAAAAATTTAAAACAATTAAAGTTAAGTACTATTCCTACAGATTGTTATAAAATAAATTAATAAATATACCTGGTATGTGATGTTGAAGATGGTAATACTTTGAGGGGCCTTTTAATAGGCATTGAAGAATTTTGAACTCTAATAAAAAAAATGTGTACAAACATAAAAAAAAATATATACCCAACATAAAAACTGTTTTTATAATATAATAAAATATATAAAGTATCAAGAATTAAAATAAAATGCAATATTAATGTGCAAGGTGGTTTAAAATTTCATATTAAAACATAAAATAAGATCTGATAAAACAATTAAGCAAGAGACATTTTAAATACATCTTCTAAAGTAAAATTAAATATACTTGGAAAAATTAAAATACTACATTAAAGGACTACAAAAAAATATTCTAACAGGAAATTTAATCTGTCATCTAAAATTGTAATTTCCAGTACAATTTATCTACCTACCAAGACAGAATAAATACTATGAAATATGATTTTAAATTTACTTACTGTTATAAGTAACACTCAAAGTTGACTTATTAAGTATGTAAATAATACTTTTATTATCAAACAATATACAACAGTATTAAACAGTACCCCCTCCCCAACTGTTATCAATATAAAACTTATTGTAAAAATCTAGTTATTTAAAATAATATAATACTTTATAATTACCTATGAGTATAAGGCAAGTAGCGATTACGATGTGAATTCATGGTTTGTGCCTTAGTACGCCATTCATTGTTAAATTCCTCTCCTTCGTCTAAAATATTGACAAAAATTATTAATCTTTTTTTTTTAAATTGCATATTATTGATATACAGTTTTTATTTGCATCACAATAATTTATAACTATTATATAGTCGATTTTAGTAAATGGATATAGGAACAATACATTCATATATTTTTTGACAAGAACAGCTAATAAACTCATTAATTAAATTCTTAAGGGGCTGCAGTTGACTGCATTCTAAGGGATAATGTATAGACAAATTTACTTGGTTGTATTTTAATGACTTGTTAATGTGTAGTAAATAAATGAACATTAATTTGTATGATCAAAATTTGAAATAATTATCGTAGTGTTCTACCAAATTATTGTTGACAATTACACAAATAATGTATATTTATTAGAAACAAATAAGTTTGTATTATTATCATTATGTATATTGTATTTTAGATTCTGATTAAAGCAAGAAATAAATTGGTTTTACAAAGATTACGAAAAAACAAAAAAAAAAAAACAAAACAAAAACATAATATCAAAAAAAATTAGTATGTAATATTTTATTGTATATACTATATTATGTATATAGCAATAATAATCACTTTAATATAATGATCATTAATATATTACTTTATTCGTTTTTTATTCTTAGACAACAAGTTTTTTTCTCGCTATATTGCCAATATATTATAATATTATCAAAGATGTCTGGATTTGAATTGAGTAAATAATAATAATGTATTATTTTATAAGTGAAGAAAATTAAAACATAATATTATTACTGGACAGTAATTATATGACAATATTATTAAGTTTTGCAAAATTCTATCAGTGAACACCAGTCGAACAGGTTATACACTCCTACATACGCAACCATAAGTATAATAGAATATATGTTATAATTTTTAAACGTCTTAAAAGGATGTCTAAAGAGTAGTTTACACGATGCTAGTTTACTAGCGACTAGTGAAACACCATACTATCTTACTATCTCACTAGTATATAGTAAAATAGTTATTTCATATACACGATATTCAAATACTAGTAGTTACTAGTAGTTAAAGTACCACTAGTACCAGTAGTCAGTACAGCCTCATGACTGGTCATCGTGAAGTACCCACTGCTGTTTGATTTAATTTGTTTTTTCATCTATAATAAGTTTGTGATATATTTGTGTTTATGCCATGGACAACAAATTTGTTTTGGCGTGTATACATTTTCTGAGAACCGCAATAAAAATTGAACTTGAAAGAAGAAAAAAAACTAAGAAGAGATTGTGGGTAAAAAAATGGATTTCTAACAGACATTATTTAGGAGCTTCTTCTACCTTACTTAAGGAGTTGGCGGTGGATGATCAACTGTCATATAGAAACATAATGCGAATGAGTACAGACAACTTTGAAAATCTTTTGTGTCTCACTAGAAGCATAATACAAAAGCAAGATACAAATATGCGAATGGCACTACCGGCCAAGTTAAAACGTTGAGATCACAAACTCACTGCTGTTGTTTTCACTCACACTACCGGGGAAATACAAGCTACTAGTTCAAAATAAACAACTATTTCCCAATTACATGATACTATTTTTACTCGCATCGGATAAAATAGCGTGCTTGTTTGCTAGTAAAGTCGAAATATTTTAACTTTGCTCGCAAACTAGTTTAGTATCAAAATAGTTTGCTAGTTTACTAGCATGCTCAACTAGACAATGCTTTTTTACTATCAGATAATGAACTAGCTTACTAGTCGCTAGTAAACTAGCATCGTGTAAACTACGCTTAAGACAAACAAAACTAAGAAACTTGTGCTTGATACAATTTTTAATTTGAAAATAATTTATTATATAACACAATATTTACATTGGGGGAAATTGTATTATTTTGTTTTTTTTTTTTTTACTATGATATTAATAGAAAAAAAAAAAAAAAAAATTATATTTATTTATTTATGCATTTTATTATCATATGAGCGATTTTTAGAATATTTTTAATTTCTTCAATAAAAACATAGTAAACATGTTAATACATTTATAAGTAAATTCAAAAATTAAATCATTCCACATCAAGTTCCTCAGTTCTATCTGGCTGTTTGGTCTAAACTAAATAGCACTTATTTTCAGTTGACTGCAGCCCCCTCAAACAAAATTAAATTCGAAGTATTGTTTTGTAATAATTTATACAATTTATATTTTGTAATAATTTTCAAATTATACTAACCATCATCTAAATTAATATATTCTTGATTTTCTTCTTGTTCTCCTGAATAAACATTTTGTCGACGTTCAACTATGTGTGCGCGGTCTCCAATATGATGTCCAATAGCCAACTTCTTTACTCCTGTTCTTGAATCACTAACAGCTTTTTTTTGTTTCTTTTATTCCTCCCGGACCTGTACGTGTGGAAGTTGATGCTTTATATACCTATTACATAAAATAAACATAAAAAGTACAGTACAATTATATAGTTTATACATATATAAATGGTAGTATAAATTTATATTATACTTGTGGTTGTCCATTTGGTCCATTTGATGAATATGACATAAATGTTGAGCTACTGAATGACTGTCCTGGGTTATTACCACCAATCATCATGTTCATATGATTATTCATATTACTCATCATAGAATTGAAATTTCCAAACATACCACCTCCCCCAAATGGCATCATCATACCTGCCATTGGATCTGGAAATCCTCCAAAAACTGAATTCATCATTTGGTCCATTGGAAGCATTGAATTTCTAAATTTATTTTAAAATTTTAAGTTAACTTTAGGAAAATATAAAATATTTTATATTACATAATATCATTTATTTTTAAATATTTTAATATTGATAATTTACATAGTAAAATCATATAGAAACAAAATAAATATGTATATATATATATTTATTTGTATTTTTATAATATCAATCCAAAATATAGATATCTAATATTTGTGAACTCAAACTTATATTATAATACCGTGATAAATAGCCATACCTATGATCAGAATGAGTCACATTAACTACCTTACACTCACTTAGCCACTCCATGTATCATATTAAATAAAATACAAATTCTGAATCTAACCTATAGTATTACTATGAGTCTATGACAATAATACTTACTATATTATACAGGGTAGTGTCTAAATTATAATTTAATATTTCAGCATTTATTTATTTTTAAAAGAAGAGTCATTTCATATTTTAGGCGTGCTTAAATTGGGGGAACGCAGGAGGACTGAGTACCTCATCTATTTTTTGTTAGTGAACGCCATAGGTCGAATTATTATTTTGCATTTTTTTATTTAAAAATTAACAAGATAGTTGAAAATTTAAATTGTATCTTAATTCTTAATCACTATAAATTTAAGTAAAAAAAAAAAAACAAAAAATATTTTGATAATTTATGAACATTTATCATTATAGTCACGGTTTAAAAAATTCTTAAACCATATATTTTAAGCCGTGGTTATAATTATAAAACCAGAGATATAATAGAAAATCTATTACAAAACCATAGACCTTTTACTTAGTAAGTATGGATAAACTATGTATAAAACCATAGATAATATAGAATTCTATAAATGTATAAAACCAATAGATGATTATTAATATAGTTATACTGTGGTTAAACCATTTAGAAATTCGTTGGTTCAAACCGGTGCGATTTTAAGAAATTCGTTGGTCAAACCGGTGCAACTTTTTATGAAAGCGGTTTAATTTATCTCAACCATATTGATGATATGGTTAAAAATACTGATGCCGGTGCATACCACCACTTACTTGCTCATTTCTCCTTTTATTCTAACGTCTTATCACTGATTAAACTTATTTAAATGTGAATATGATTTTAATTTTAAAACACGTGAAAAAGAAAAAAGGCGCAAGAAATAATCTTATTTAATTATTAATGAATAAAATATAAGTTATTCATTAAAAATATATATTATTCTAATTTGAACGAAGTCACAAAATAATTTTTTATTTGTATCCATATTTAAATATTTAACTAATAACTATTATATGTAAATATAATATAATTATTTTTCATATCAAGGATTAAATGTGTATATTTATGAACTTATGATTTATATTACAGACTTGTATAATTTATATTAGCGTGCAGTTGAAGAAATGAATGAAGTGCTTTAAACATCAGAAATGAAAATAAATAGTGGAAAAACGAAGATCTTAGTCTGCGCCAGAGACACCAAAAGAAAAGCCGATGTATACATAGACAGCCAAGAACTAGTACAAGTAGATGAAATGGTATACCTTGGGAGCAAAATCACATCTGATGGTAAGAGTGTACGAGAGATAAAACAACGCATAGCATTAGCAAAAACAGCCTTTAGTAAAAAACAAAAATTACTAACTTCAAAAAAGATACATCTCAATATAAAAAAGAGACTTATTAAAACATATGTATGGAGTGTTGCAACATATGGATGCGAAACATGGGTAATAAATGATACCAAGAAGAAAAAGCTAGAAGCGTTTGAGATGTGGTGTTGGAGGCGTATGGAGAAGATAAGTTGGATAGAGCGGAAAAAAAACAAAGAAGTACTCAGCATTGTGAGAGAAAAACGTACACTCATAGATAAGATTAGAGCAAAGCGTTGGAATATGGTTGGACATGCCTTGAGACACCCAGAAGAGATGCATAATATAATATTAGAGGGTATGATAGAAGGAAAGAAAACTGCAGGACGTCCACGAAATTCTTATATGGGACAAATTAAATGTGATGGAAAGGTCAAAACATTTAGGGAACTTAAGGAGAAAGCGGGCAATCGGTCAGAATGGAGAATGGTTGTAAACCAACCCTCGGGTTGAAAAAAAAAAAAAAAAAAATTTATATTTATGTTCATGATTTATATAATTATACTATTGTTTATATATATATATATATATATATATATAGATTCATAGATTGTTATTTAAAAATGTGTGGTAATATTTATTATGATAAATATGTGAAGGGATATAGTGGTACATTTTTACCAGAATGACGAATTTCTTAATAATCTGTAAAAAATAATCAGTATCATAATAATGAATCAGTAATCACAAACCAGCACCAATGTCATACACCGGTTTAAACCAACGAATTTCTAGCATGTATTTATGTTGTACATTTACCTTTTTATTTTTTTTGTAGGTAATTAGTAATAAAATAGTTGGAATATTACAGCTGCTACAAATACATTGGCTAAGTAATATTTTATTTTATTTTTAAATTGATTATGATATAGTATTAAAGATATGTGATAAAAAAATGTTGTATTATAAATAAATAAATACATTTTTATAAAAAAAAAAATGGAGAAAAGGGCTGAGGCAAAAGCGTAGTTCTAACGTCATAATATGGAAAAAAGGATGGGGACACACGCTCATTCTTAAAAAATTAATAGATTCCCCCTTTTACCAATTTTAGCACTGATTTTAGGTCAGTACCCTGATCTCTGAAACATTTTATATCTGTACAGATATCATCTTTTAACTAATCTACATTGGAGATTACTAGTATTGTACATTAGTGATGGAAACAATTGAGAGAAAATAGTCGAAATACTCAATTGTTTGAATAACCCGTTTCTCTCGATCTTGGAACAATTGAATGATAAATTACTCATTATGGCAGTAATTCAGTATAATATCTAGTATCTACTTTATTTTCTCTCAAAATATTTGTAATTGAATTATATAATGGGTAATGACTTTATTATTTCTTTCGTCCTTGCTTTCCTCAATAAACGATTTAAGCAAATTTAAATTATGAACTACTAAATTAATGTTGTGATAAATTGTAATCATAATATTGACCTATTATATAAATTGGTATAAATTAAATTTCTTGTTTAATTATTGTGCATAAAAACATTTTATATTCCCACTATAGCACTTTAATAATATAAACATAAAACCAGTTAATTTAGGTACTATTATTAATTTTTAATATATTTATTACTTTAAAATAGGTATAATAATATGACATTTTCAAATATTTTATTATTAGTTTTCTACATGACATTAAAATGAACAAAACAATCTCCAATCATATTTTGTCATATAAATAGATAATTAATTATTATTTTATATTAGTATTCTTCAACACAATGGAAAAGGAAACCCATTAAATATTTATAACCTAACCTTATTATAATATGAATATGGTGTAACTAAATTGATATATTTTTTAACAATAATTAATTATTATGATTTTAATATTTTGTAACTTATGAGTCCATGAGTATAATAGAATAACATAGTATGTAAATTAACATACATTAAGTACTTTATAGTGATTTGCACCTAAATATTTGATTAAATTAGCAATTTTATAATATTAAACATTTAGTATTTATAATTTTTACACATATTATATAAAATATAGTAGGTAGTAGGTACTGAATTCTGTTTGAATACGAAACTCTCGATTGTTACAACTTCTCGATTATCAAAATCATTAGATTTTTCCTATCACTACTGTACATATTGTACATTAGCACAATGGCATAATTAGAAATTTATCTTCGGAGGGATAGATATTTTTTACACATATACTAAATGTTCATCATATTTTCAAGTACAGTGATAACCAGGAATACTGTCTATACAATATATAGGTATATAAAGTTCTAGTAATCAATCCCTTCATCAACCCTTTAATTACGTTACTGTTGATTACCGAACTACATTTTGTTTTACAATATTGACAATCATAAAAAACATAGTAAATAACATTAAGTCTTTAAAATTGTTCTATGTTTGTTTTATGTCTATATTTTTTCTGGTACTAGCAAGAAGTTAAAACTTAAAAAGGCTCTAACTTGACACACGGTTGTCGACAAACTGAAATATATGGACTAGACAGAACAAATACTATTAATGAATATCAGAATTGGATAATAATATTAAACCCAAAAAATATTATTTATGGTATACCAACAAATAGTGGTAACACAGAATAGAACATATTGTATAGAATTAGAATTGTCACATGCAATGGCCAAATAGAATGTTTTGATTCTAATATTATCAATAGGATAAAAATATCTTGATATGAAATGACCTACCTAGTTATATATTTTTAAATCACAAAATCAAAATCAGAATTATTAAACAAAATCCTGGATGATTCTGTTACACTAGATAAATTTATAATTAATAAATATTATTAGGTATTGGTTATTTTATTACATACCTGTATGGATTATCTTCTCCAAACATATCGGTTGTTAATGAATTAGGAAACATGTTTATGTGTTAAAGTAAATAACTTGGAATACAAATTAATTAACTTGAATGATGATAGATATAATTATTAAAGTTAATACTTAATTATGATTGTACTTCAAAGATTATAATTCCTGTGACTTTATTCCAGATATCCAGTTTTTTCAAAAAAAAATATTATGATTATTTATGTTCCAATCATGCAAATTAAACAAAATCACACAATATTTTAGATTGTGATAACTTTTCTCTTCTTTGTGATTTGACTAATTTATAATTGAGTATTGACACTTGTTATGTATTACTAATTATTGATTAGTGATTAACATGCAAGATCTCATAGAAATTAGAAATATATTGATTATAATTCACAGAACATTAGAAAATAATGTAGATTTATAGTTTCGTAACTTGTACTCGTATAGTCGTACTGAACTACTGACTACTCGATTAGTGATTTTTTATTTGCTATTATAATCGAGAATTCCAGAACTTTCTCTACATAATCAGTGTAGCCATATACTGAAATATATAAACACAAAATATGGGATTAAATGGTCATTAGGCATATGGAATACCCAATCCATGGAAGTCTTGAAAAAGAATCATGGTATATATATATTTAATATCTATTTAGCCGTGGTATGAGGTATGGACCATAGGCATATATAGATATAATACTATATGTTTAACATGATTAATATGAATAAGTATATTCATATTTCATAACACCTGTGGCATAGAATAAGATGGTCGTGGTACTGTAATCATAGATATTAAAGTAATGGATAGGACATCTAATTATTGATGGTGTTCCAAAAGGGGCGGTAAACTGAGGCGAATTATCAAAACATTTTTCTTTTCTTTTATGTTTATTTTTTTCTTCCATAATATTTCCCATAATAGTTTTCCCAGTCTGTGGTTTTCCTTAGATAATGATAACCTATCAATAAAATGTTAAAAATTGAAATTTAAAATGATATTTCCCTTCAGTTTACCACCCTTTTTGGAACACTACCACACATAGTAACATTGACCAATAAGGTTAGGTCACATATACATATAAATAATTTTTTCATTATTATTAATATTATTGTAAAAAATAACAAAACAAAAAAAACGATAAAAGTTGTAAAAAAAATAATAAAATAATTTGTATACATTACGTTGTTTAAAATTATTTTAGGCGGGAAAACATTCCATATAAAAAAAAACGGTCGGTAAATGCGTGACGATCGCGGCCTACTTTTTGTTGTCCATACTATAGTATATAGATGGCCTATCCATTACTTTAATAATTAATATCTACAACAATAATATGAACACGAATTAGGATAATCTATAAAATTATAGAACCAGAGCAAACGTATTAAAGACTATAGAATCTCTAGTGTCTCTAGACCTATGTATGCAAGACCATAGTATGATATTATATACTCTAGAGATCCTAGATAATTTATCTATTTAGAGTATTTAACTAGGCTCTCTAATATATTCTAAAGTAAGAACCCATGACAAAATTAATTTATACCATAAACTAATATTTTGGCATCATGACTATTAGGAATAGATTTTGTTATGATTGGCAATTCGACATTAAATTGAATCAATTTATTTTAGGCAATTACGTCATGACGAAACAAATTTATTTTAATTTTTGTTATAAGCAAGTCCTGCACGTCTTTAGTAATCGTTGCACTGAAAATCGGAAATTAACCCAGATTTATTTATCACCTAGGATAATAAATTCACAAGAAAACTCGCTTCACTCAGAATCTAAAATGAAACGATAAAAAAAATTTTTAAAAAAAATTTATACAAATCTTATTCGAAATTTCGAACTAGGATCCCTATACTTCACTTGATATATTTATGCATGACAAAACAAATCTATTTTGTTATGGCTATATGTAATATGTATATATATATTGTGTACATTTGCTTTATTCAATTTCTTTATCTACGACAACGTCTAATACTCTAATCGAATACCCATTTTTGATGAACTCAATCCTGGGTTTAAAACTTTAAACTATAGATTATCTAAATCACAGTTAAATAAAACATATGTTCGTGGTACAACCTTGACCTATTAAATCGTATAACCACAGACTATATGAAATATATGCTACCATTGCAATTTGCCGTTGAAGAATGTTGGTAATAATTAATTATTATAACAAGTAATAACTATATTCTCTATTTTTTTATGCATTTTACAATGACTTGATTGACCTCAAACAGACAAACATTTTGAAATCAAAATAACAAATTTAATTATAGGTGATTGCAAATCTATTGTCTGTAATCAGTCTTTACATCTAGATTAGATCTTTACTCTTTTTGCTCAATATTGATATTAATTTTTAAGTATTTAGAATTTTAGATGATATATTTAAAATTATATTCTAATTCCAATTGTATAAAAAAAGTTATTTTTATAAATACCTAATATAAATTATAATTGCATTCAACTTTGCTTAATATTTTATATTTACTTATCTTTATAATTATAGTGACTTATTAAACATTTAGCTACTTTAGTACTTTTGCATAAGTTAAAAATTTAAATTAACAGTTTAAAGCGATACAAAATTGATGCTTAAATATAAACTGTAAGTTATAACAATTTTTTTATATATATAAATGTAATGAAAGCAATAACATTTAAATGTTTACCAATATGTTCAAGATTTATTTCATATACATATTTATCCAGAGGCATTCACTTTGATTTCCATAGTATATTTTCTAAAGAAAATTCCTTAAAATCGGTGAGATCGTTAAATGCATTATGCCCTCAACTAAAAATTGATGGTAAACGTCAAGCTGCTGTTCTAATACCATTATGCATTGTTAGAGATGAAGTGTCTTTATTATACACATTGAGAACAAATAATTTAAAAAGAAATAGTGGTCAAGTATCTTTTCCTGGTGGAATGCGAGACATGAATGAAGAACTAGATAATACAGCAATTAGGGAGACATGCGAAGAACTTGGAATAAACAGAAATAATATTGATATTTGGGGAAGTGGTAGATTTATTGTTTCAAAAGATATTGCAATTATGCCATTTCTAGGAAATATTGGTATTATTGAACCAGATAAGTTAAATATTAACCATGAAGAAGTACAGTATGCTTTTTCTATTCCCCTTAAGAATTTTTGTGAACCGACCAACTGCAAATACACTTGTTTTAGACAGCAATCAAATATGTTAATGGTAATACCAGTGTATATGAACGATTTCAAAAGAATATGGGGTATGACGGCTTATATGACTTGGTTAACTTTAAAATCTATTATACCAGAACAATTTACTCAAAATATTACATACTTACATTACATAAAATAAATTGAAATGTATATTTTGTAACTAATAATAGTCTATAATGTTTAATGTTTATGTATTTTATATAAATAATTGATATCAATATATGTAATATAACAATGATTATTTATTTGATTTATTTTCATTTTGAGATCCTCAAATTTTATAAAACAATATTGTGGTATAAGATATAAGACTATCATAGATTTATAAAATACATATATAAACTTATTATATAATATATTATAAGTCTTTATAGACTATTAACACAGATTTCATGATTATTTTCATATAATCTGTGATAATTAATTCTATTATATATCTCATAGTCTAAAGATAATAGATTGCTCTATCCATGACAAACTGAATTTATCTATTTTGTCATAGCTCTATCATAAACCTTATAACATTGATTATATATATCTATATACGTGTAGTAGTCCGTGATATATCTACGACCATTGATTATAGAATATGTTCATATGTCTATGTACCTAACCACAATTATAATTCCAATGATAAGATATTTCATACAATCTGTGATAATATTATAAATAATCTGTTATCTAATAATCAGATTATAGTTAAATAAAATATCAGATTTAAATAAAAAAATATGGGTACACGTGTTTTCAGCTTATGCCTTATATTTTCATTTTTCATAAATATGAATATTGAATAATGTAGAATGTAGATACTAAATATTTATTATATATAGGTGATTTTTTAAATATTCTTGTTCTGTTTTCTATGACTAAATTTAAATTTAGTTACTAAATACCAAGTATAAAAAAATTATTTTAAAAATGTATGAACCAAGTCTTAAAAATTTGACAAATCTTAATTATGGCAAGCCTCCTCCTAATCAAAATCAAGTAAGTCTCTAAAATAAATTATTTAGTTTTATTTAATATAAATTACTCAATTTTATTCATTTTCTTTATTTGTTAAATCAGATTCTTCAAGATTTGGGTACTCCACATATAGACTCGTTCAATTATATGATTGAAGAAGGATTAAATCTGGCTGTTACTGACTTAATCCCAGTTGAATTCAATACAAAAGGGAATTATCGTGTCAAATTAACAATATTGGTAAATATATATAGTTCTTCTCATCACCACTCAAATTTAACCTAATACCATATTAAAATACAAAATGCATTAATGTATAAATAAAAAAAAAAGCAGGAATTTTGATTTTTAGTTCCTCCTTTATCCCTTTGGTCTTCAGAGAAATTAGTGGTTTGTTATAATTAAGATTTGAATGCAAAGATTTATTGCATTCAAAAATACTATTTTGAGAAAACTCAATATAATAAACTGATAACCCTTTCCAAAATTTTAGTATGTGTGTAAATTACTATATGTTCAAAATTGCATTACCTATTATTAAAATTATTTTTTAAATTAATTTTTTGGTAGTTTTTCTTCTCCCGAGGAAAAATTTAAAAAATGATCTAAATAAAGTACCAATTAGATTAATTTTCTACTGAAAGCATACCCTATTTGTGGTATTTGGACCATTATTTCTATCCAAATTCACACTTCAATCTTTTAAAAACACAAAATATCAAAATATTCAATTCTACTAAAAATAACTTTAAAGCTTATAAAAATATATCGCGATCTACAATTTTCAAAATATTTTGTAAAGATTAAGTAGTATATGATTAGGCTTCTAAACAATTTTCAAACCAATAAACCCAAAATTATAGGTAATATTTAACATTTTTGGATAAATTTAAAAGTTCTATAATTATTGGAAAATCAACCAATTGTTTCCAAAATTTTCTCATGTGTAGAACACCTATGTGAATGCTCAAAAAAAAATTTAAAGTCTTTACAATCAAAACTCAATTAATTATCACAAAATTTAAAAATTCAAAATAACAAAAACAGTAATTTGCCGATTTTCCCCTTTTTTTGTAGTATCAACTAGATGCAATTTGCTACCAAAAGCATATGCTATTCATGGTAATCAAACCCAGAATCGTGCTTTCAGACATAAAAATATTAAAAGAAAAACATCTTTATAAAAACGATATATTCCTCGTTTTGCTCAGAATCTAAAATAATTATATTGATTTAAACTCTAAACTTGTTTTTTTAACATACTCAACTACTCCATTACAGTTGTCAGTTCATTTATTAAACAATAATAGGTATGTACTCATTTATCAAATTAGCATCCTATTTTCTATTAGAGGTTTAAATTAATATAAATTATGTTCATTGTAATGTATAAAATAATTGTCACAGTAATTTATTAATAATTGAAAAATATTTTGTTATTTTAGTAATAAAATATAAAGTTTTAAGGATATTAGGCAACTGATGAATTATTAACAGTACATTAATAAATATACACATGAGTATGTAGATGCATCTCTTTGGTTTACCCAGACTGATATTAATCTTAAAGAAATAATTAAAAATAGTAAATAAACTTTTTTTTGTAAACAACAAGAAGAAAATGTTTCTGAACAATGTCTGTACTCGCCTATGGGTAAATTATACTTGTAGATAAGTTTATAATTATAACTATCATAAACCGTATATCACTTAGTAATATTACATATTATTATAAGAATATTGACATTAAACAATTTGTAGCGGTTTTGTCCTATGCAAATATGGCGACTTCCAATATTATATTAATATATGTACCTACTACCTATATATAAAAGCATTTGAAGTCAACTCGGGTTTAAAACAAGGAGATATGCTTTCATTAAATTTGTAACTTAGAACTCACAAAATTTAAACAAGATTTTTATATTAATTTAAGATTGGATGAAGTAAAGAACTATATGCTGATGATATAGTTATTTTTGATAATACAAAACGGGAGGTTTTTGTTTTGCATGCTAATATAATCCAGTAACGTATACGGCTTTAAATCAATGAGGAAAATACTAAGTTTGTGGTCTTATTCAGAAGATATGTAGACCAATCTTATATAAAAGTAAAAAATTTCAGTTTTAAAAAGGTGGATAGTTAAAGTTATTTGGGTGATAATAATGTGCATCAGGAAAGAAATAAAAGAAAAATAACTACTATCATAGCATTAACAAGTTATTAAAACCTCTATAACTATAAAGAAATCAATAAGATATATAGAATCTATAAATTAATAGTCACTTGTCTGTGTGAAACTTAGCCCACAACAAAAAAAGATAATAGAAAAATGCTGTATTGGAAAGAGAAATTGTATGAAACATATTTGGTCAAGTATATAATTGTAATTTAGGATTATATAAAAGAAATACATAATGAAATATTATATTACCTGTATAAAAACCTAATGCCTTCACATATATTACATATAAACAATTGGAATAGTGGGGTGGGACATGTGTTAAAAGACACAATTGAAAAAAATTTATAGACAAAAATGCAATAATAGACAACTAAATTTTGTTTATTTATTAATAAATTATCTATGAAATATATTGATATGTATTGTATATTTTATTGTTAACAATATATTTTTATTCTAACTTTTTTTTAGAAAGCAACCATTCAGGAGCCTCGAGTTCCAACAGGGTCGCTTGGTGTTAAATTACACAATATATATCCATTAGAATGTCGACAACGGCGAGGCACTTATTCAGGAAAACTTGAAATAAAACTCAGTTGGACAATTAATGATGTTGAACAGATGATTATTGACAGAGATATTGGTCAAGTACCAATAATGTTAAAGGTATCATTACTTAAAACAAATTATTTAATTTTACAATTAATTCCTCATCAACCATTTATCAAATCCAGTAAGCTTTAGCTCAGCATATTTTTGCATCACAACTTCCTTTACCATTGGTATTCAAACTTTTTTGCCATGGCTAAATTATATTTTACTTTAAAGAATAAATATTTAATAATATATTAAATTTGATTTATAGTTATATGTTGCTACATACTATTATTATTATTATTATTATTATTATTATTATTATTATTATACTTTATCAGTTTTATAGTTAATTATAATAATTTATGCATAAATTAAACAATTATTATTTTCAGTCTAAATTATGTCATTTAGAAAAAATGAGTCCTGAACAATTAGTTAAACACGGAGAACATCAAGATGAATGGGGTGGATATTTTATAATCAAAGGCAAAGAGCGTTTAGTAAGACTTTTATTAGGAACAAGACGGAATTTTCCAGCTGCTGTTAAAAGAAATACTTGGAAAAATAAAGACCAATATTTCTCTGATATTGGTGTTATGATTAGATGTGTTAAAGATGATTTAACAACTACTGTATGTGATGTTTTTTTAAAAAAAATTATACTTCAAAACCAAATTATACTTGAAATAATTGTTAATTTTCTTAATATTTAACCTTTAGTCAAATACTTTGCACTACTTAACAAATGGTACAGCTAAATTAATGATCTCAATTAGGAAGAGAATATTTTATGCTCCAATTTTTTTAATACTTAAGTGTCTTACTAACAGTTCAGATGAATTTATATTCAGACATATAATTAAAGATCATGAAAATGATTTATATTTTATAAGGTAACATTTATAATGCAAAGTCTTTAATAGTATTTTAATAAATTAAATGTGATTTATATAGATCTGTGATGGAAATGATGCGTTCTTTACATGAAAGTGATATACATAGCCAAAGAGATGCTAAGGAATATGTAGGCATTTTGTTCAGACCAAAGTTTTATGAATTGCCTGAATGGAAAACTAATAACGAAGTGTGTGATTATATGATGAGGTTTGAAATATTATTTTTATCAACTGTTATAATACAAATAATATAACTTTATAACATAACACATTTCTAGGAATTGTATTTTAATTCATTTGAACACTGATTTTGATAAATTCAAACTATTGGTATTTATGTTGCAAAAGTTATTTTCAGTAGCTCAAAATAAATGCTTAGCTGAAGGTGCTGATGCAATTATGATGCAAGAATTAATGCTTGGTGGCCATCTTTATTTAAAAGTAATATTAAATGAATATCATAACTTTATTATATATTATTGAAAGCATTGCAAAAAAGGTAATTTTTCCAGATTCTTAAAGAAAAGTTGCAAACATGGTTGGGTTTAGTTAAAATAAATTTACTTAAAGTTGATCAAGGAGGCTCCCTATCTATTGGTGATATGATGACTGCATTAAAAAGATGTGATTTCATTGAGCATTCCATGACAAATTTTTTTGCTACTGGTAACCTTACTAGTTCATCGGGTTTAGGAATGCAGCAAGACAAAGGTAATTACAATTAGTAATTTTTAAAACAAATGTAATTAATAAATACATATTTATCATTACATGTGTAAATACATGATTTATTATTTGTATCAATTTTGAAAATAAATTTACTTATCTATTTTAAATTGATGGTTAATGAATCCATATTTGTTTATTAGTAAGTAATTAAAGTTTATATAAATTAATTTTTTGTTATTTATGTAAATTAAGGATTAACAATTTTGGTAGAAAATATAAGTCGAATGCGTTATATGGCTCATTTTCGAGCAGTTCATCGTGGTGCTATTTTTGAGTCTATGAGAACTACTGAACCACGACGGTTGCTACCTGATGCTTGGGGTTTTATATGCCCTGTTCATACTCCAGATGGAACTCCTTGTGGCCTTCTTAATCATTTAACGAAATCATGTGTAGTAAGTTAAGACGTTAGTTAGTAATCATTTTAAAATTGTATTTAAATGTAATTTATAACACTATTTAAATTTAACTAAATAGTAAGTAGTAATACTAAATGTTTAACCTTGTTTATTTAGGTTACTAAATCAATCAATAGAAAAATATTGCGTGAAATTCCAAAGATATTAGTTTCCATTGGTATGTGTGAAGCTTCATATAAACCTCAAGATGTCTGTATTGGATTTATGTACAATGTAATTCTTGATGGTCGTATTGTTGGATATATACCAGAAACATTAACAGAGTTGTTTATTAAAAAACTACGTACTCTAAAAATACAAGGAAAACAAGTAATTATTAATAATAATTACACATTTATCTTGTGTACAACATAATTTGTATAATATATGTTGTGACAATTATGTTAGTTTCCATTTTTAACTAACTTTCGTTTTTTTTCTCATATGATAAATATAAACTTGTTGATATATTTTAAAAAAAATTTTGTATAAATAATTATTTAAATTGGAAATTACAGCAAGCATATAGGTTACATTATAAACATTATATTCTTTATCTACTATTATAATACTCATTTTTGCTTACTATATGTCAGTTGTTAGTACATTATTTTGTTATTTAAATATTTAGATACCAACTACTACTGAAATTGTATGGCTTCGAAAAACAGATGAAAATATTTTAGGTCAATTTCCAGGCCTTTTTATATTTATGGGAAATGCGAGAATGATGAGACCAGTTTTTAATTTAGATTTGGAACAAATAGAACTCATTGGAACTTTTGAACAAGTTTACTTAGATATAAGTATTTCTGAAGATGAAATTCGACCTAATGTAAGTATAATAAAATTCAAAATATGTATAAATTATCTTAGTATTCTTTTAATTTAGATAACTACACATAGAGAAGTTACAAAAACTGATTTTCTCAGTCATTTGGCTTGTTTAATCCCTTTGCCAGATTATAACCAAAGTCCTCGTAATATGTATCAATGCCAAGTAATTATAAATTATCATTATTTAATATTTATGTATATTATTACTAACATTACTTATTAGTTGTATAAGTTTATTTTTAATATTTATTTTATTAACACATCAGTTAGTTAAAAATGTATTTGTTTGTTAATTCATTATTAAATCGAATCAAGTTACTTGTTACGGAATCATAATTTTTTGAAATGCAATGGTGTGTTTACATCTTATATGTAAACTATGTATTAATTTATTAAAAAATTGTAAAATTATTATTCTGTTTCATAACTATGATTTAAAATAAATAAATAATTTATATTATGACTGATTTTATTTGTATTTAATTATAGTTAAAAGCATAGATTTATTTACAAATTTACATACTGTGTTTAAAATAATAAATATTAGTTAATATTCTTATCAATTTTATTTAGATTTGTTTTGTCACACATGTAACATATTATAATTGAAATAAATAAAATATGAATTATAGATGGGAAAACAAACTATGGGGACTGCTTGTCACAATTGGCATTTACAGTCTGAAACAAAGCTGTATAGAATACAAACACCTGCATCACCACTGTTTAGACCTGTCCATTACGATACATTATCAATGGATGATTTTGCAATGGGTACAAATGCTGTTATAGCTGTAATTTCATATACGGTAAAATTTTAACATTTTTATACATATGAGATAAATTAACAATGTTTAAATTGTATTTAGGGTTATGATATGGAAGATGCAATGATCATTAACAAAATGGCATTAGATCGTGGTTTTGCTCATGGTTCTATATTTAAGACTGAATTAATTGAAACAAAAGTATACTAGTATTTAACATTTTATTCATAAAATTGAAACTAATTTAATCATTTTGCATAGCCACATACTTATTTTATGCGTGACCCTTATAAGGAAGATCTCGCTGATTCTCTGGGCCCTGATGGACTACCACATATCGGTTTAAAACTTTCTAAAGGAATTCCTTATTATAGGTATTATTCAATACATTTTATATTATATAAGTGTCTTAATAAAAAAATATTAAGCTGTTGCCTTAAATAATACTCATGATTTTTGTTATAATAACTAAATATTGACAAAACATAGACAATATTTTTTTTATTTTTTTTAAAATTATTATTGGATGCCTCTTAATATAATATTTTATGTTAACAAATGTGTATAATTTAATATAAATAAAACAATTTAAAGTTTTTTTGACGAACAAATACAAGGATTCGTAGTAGCTAACTATACGGGCAATGAAGAAGTTATTGTTGATTCAATTCGTCAATGTGGAGATTTTACAACTGGAAAAAAAATACCAAATAAAGCTACAATTACTGTTAGAGTTCAAGTATGTCAATTACTATAAATTTATTCAATAGTAGGCTGTATATTGTTACATTATATATTTTATTACCAGAGAAATCCAACAGTTGGAGACAAATTTGCTAGTCGCGCAGGTCAAAAAGGAATATTTAGCAAAGACTGGCCTTCAGAAGATTTGCCATTTACAGAAAGTGGAATGGTTCCAGATATTGTTTTTAATCCCCATGGTTTCCCATCAAGAATGACTATTGGTGAATTATATTTAAAAATTTTTTATTTTTCAGTATGATAAATTAAATGTTTATATTTAGCTATGATGATAGAATGTATGGCAGGTAAATCTGCTGCACTACATGGAGTAGTGCATGATGCTACACCTTTCAAGTATAGTGAAGAAGATACTGCAATTGATTATTTTGGTGAACTTTTAGCAGCAGGTAAAATATGTTTAATTTATATTATTTTTTCTCAAACAATTCTAACTTAAAAGTATGTAAGTGTACAATTTTATTGGACTTGGCATCTACAGGCATTATAAATTGAATTTATACTTTTTATATAATATAATAGGTGGATACAATTATTTTGGAACGGAAAAAATGTATAGTGGTGTAGATGGTCGAGAAATGAATGCATCTATTTTTTTTGGTATTGTACATTATCAGCGATTAAGACATATGGTATCAGATAAGTGGCAGGTATTCATCACACACAAGCATAAATTAACTAAAAACTAATTTAATAATATTTTATTAGGTCCGAAGTACTGGCCCAATTGATGCTGTTACAAAACAACCTGTAAAAGGCCGAAAAAAAGGTGGTGGTGGCCGTGTTGGTGAAATGGAAAGAGATGCTTTAATTTCTCATGGAACTCCATTTCTAATGCAAGACCGATTTATGGATTGTTCAGATAAATCTACAGTTAGTATTTATTATGATTTTTAGTTATAACTATGAACCAAATATTTTAAGAATCAATATTATATTATTATAAAATGTTATTTAGTATTATATATTTTATATAGGTAATATTGTATTTGCACTTTTCAGCATGACAAAATAGATCTATTTTGTTATAGTTATCTTTATTATTTTCATAACATTCTGATCAACCTATATTTTGTTATTAAGAAGACACCACATTCCTATTTGATATCTCTATCTGTCCAATAGGATATATACTGAAAGTAACTTAGATCTAATATTGTGGGATTTGAGTTAAATGTGATTAAATACTTATCAAATTTAAAGAATGAAACATTTTAAAAACTACATTTTGGTGATTTTGCTATTTTTCCCGTTGTATGAACGGAAATAATTATACATCAAATTATGTGAGTGTAACATCATTATAATTTTTTTTTATTTATAGGCTTTGTTATGTCTGAAATGCCATACAATATTAACACCAATAGTTCACTTCAAAGAAGACAGTTATACAAGTAAAGTTGCTATTTGTAAAACATGTGATTCTACTGAAGTACAAGAAATTGGAATTCCTCATGTATTCAGATATTTATGTTCAGAACTCGCAGCAATCAATATTAAATTACAACTCAATATAGAAGTATAAGATTGAAAAAAAAAATTATCTGTATTTTTATATTATTTGAAATAAGTATAAATAAACAAAAAAGATTATTATATGTTAGATTTTGAAATTTTAGATTCTGAGTGAAGCTTAGTGTATTTACTAATTATTCATATACCCCAGCATACAAGGGAAGTAAATCAGTTCTTACATGCAGACTGATGACAGGGACCATTATATCTTATTTTATACCTTCCTATTTTTATTTGTAATAGTATTTAAAATGGCCAAAGGATGCACAAACACATTTTTCTTTCCATTTCTGTGGTATCATTATATGATAAATGATACAATTATTTTGTTTGTTTTAAATCATAAAATATTTAAATACCTCTTATGGTAAAATAAATTAAAATAATTCTTCTAAACTAAAGCCATGTTATAATACAAAATAATGGGCTAAATGGAAGCTCTAAAAACTTAAAAGCTAACCTAATTTTGTCAATGACAATGAGTATCAGTATATAAAATATGATATTGGTTAAAATATTTATGCACTTAAATCAACAAAGATTATTTATAAGTTATTAACATAAAGTTCAATTCTAGTAAAATCATAGAAATTTAGAGTGATTTACCTTTTTCATTTTAGATGTAATCTAACTTAAGTAGAGCCAGTGCCATGCTACTTTAATTTACGCCCTAGGGCAACCATATTTGGCGCCCCTTAATTCGTGGTGGTTCACCCCTCCTGAAATTTAATTTTTTTTTACCCATTGTAAATAGAAAAAAATGTTTAGAAGATAACGCATATAATTTTAAAACAATAAAATTAATAGGAAGAATCGTTAAAACATCTGAACACGTATCACACACAGATTGTCATCTACTATAGTCCATTGAACTATCATATTATAATTTATTTTTAGCTGTGGTGTTGCAGAGTCTGGCACACATAATCCCGCACCCCGCGACTCGTATCATTATCTGAATAACAAGTAAAACCATATCTATGAAATCATATAAAGACATTAACAATTATTTTTAAAATAGGTAGGTATTATGGTATAGAATATGAAAATAAAATATATCGTATTCATACAATAGGCAATAACAAATACGTCAACCATCATAAAGTAATTAAAATAGGTATACAAATATATTTAAATTAATAATTATACAAAAAAATATATATATATTATAATAAGCGCCCCTAAAATTTTGCAAATGTTGGCGCCCTAGAGCACTTGCCCCTTTTGCCCCCCCCTTAACACGGCCCTGAGTAGAACTCGTATACTTCTTATGACAATTTATTACTGTACTATTATATTTTATTGACGCCACAAAAATGTTTAATATTTCAATAAACTGTGATACTGGTTTATTATTATTATATTGGTAAATTATTTTATTAAATAGAAGCCTATAATTTTATTATTTTATATACCTATAAAATTATTAATGAATATACTTAATATTAATATATTTAAGTGTGATAATTCTTAATTTATCAAGTCTAATTACATATTAAGTATGTTATACTGTCCTGTATTTTAATTTTATTTTAAAATGATACCATGTAGGTTCTGTATATCACATATTGTCTTATATAATATATGAGGCGCATAGAGTTAAAACGACTTAAGCAACAAAAAAATCAAATTTTGTTTTATGTGATAAAACGTTTCAGATTAATATATTTGAATTCCATAGGGACCTATCCCACAAAAAAAAAAAAAAATTATTCACTAGATGACAGCACATAATTCGTTTTGGCATTGCAAATGTAATACTTTACTAGCTAAAATAGCCAGGATTTAATTATCATTCTAATCATCAAACTAATCATTGGGACAATTAGTTTATTATTTTGTTAGTATATAACTGTTAAATTGTTTTTATTTTAATAACTAAGTTATGATAATATTATTATTACCCAAATATTTTAAAATTATAATTATTATGTTAGGTCTTAATTTTTTTTATATAATATTAAGATTTTAGTACATAATAATGTTATAATACTGTTAAGAATTTTATGACCAAAGAAAATAAATTTATTTTATATTATATTATACTCTTTGGTAGGTACAAAATGTTATTATAAATTGTCTGTTATTTCATTAATATTATGAACAAGATTTGTGGATATTTCAAAAATTGTATTCATTTAAAGTTTGTTGTTATTTTTTATTTGTTCTCAACATGAAACATTTAAAATTCCTATGCAAGTTAAATTAAATTTTATTAATTAACACTTTGTCAAATATAACCGTGTTATATACATTAAAATGTAAAACAAAGGGAATTATTACATTTCACAGAGTTGGACTAACCATCAAACATTTTTGTAAGTTACTCATTTTGGAAAATTATGATTGACTTTGAAAACAAAGTTCATAAGTGCTTATATTTTATAGTTAAAAAGACACAAATTTATTCTTCAAGTTATATTTTATGATAATTCAATGACTAAAATAATACTAATAAAAAATAGAAGAAATGGGTAGAGCTAGTCTCTGATAAAACCTATTTTGTGGGTTAAGCCGTTTTAATTTTATGCACCTCATATGTTAATGGTTTTTACCAGTTTAAATAAATAAATACTATACATGGGATATTATATTATCAATATTAATAATCAATAATATCAGTTGTTAATTTTTTAATATTTAATTTCTATTGGATAATTTAATATGTAGTAAGATATAGATTAAATAAAAAAATTATCAGCTTAAACAATACAGTGGTTAACTAGTATATAAATTATAGTCAGTAATCAGTGTTATTGTATATAATAGTATTATCTACAACAATGGTCAAGATTGGTAAAAATACATTGTCATAACTAGAAGATATATTTATTATCCAGAAAATTTTTATAAGTATATCTGTAGTTTTTAAATGTATAGTTTTACCACAGAACAAGTATATTCGCCCAAGTTTTATGCAATATCCCATAGATGATATTTAATACCCATCATACAAGATGTCTAGTCTAAGATAATGAGGGGGGAAAGAGAAATTATACATTTTTCATATTATGGGAACTACAAGGATGATAAAATATGTTATATATATCAAAATTCAATTGTTCTTACGGAACAGGAGGCGATTTCTCCCCTGGATCTCTACATACAACCTACCATACTAATAAAAATATAATTTTATCTTCCTAACTCCAATGTTATGATATAATTTATAGTTTTAATATTATTTAATTATTTTAGTTATTAAGTTAAATAATTTATGGTAATTATTATATGAATTAAATTAAACACGAAGGTGAAACATTGACCGTATTCTAAATATTATCGTTCTAAACTCCTATATAATGTTTAATTATATAGATCTAAAAAGTTATTGTGCCAATAATTTGAGCTAATTCTTATGTATAATACATAATTAGTGCCAAATTCTATTTAAAGAAAATATGTTATCAAACAAAACTAAATTAATGATTTTATCAATGAATACAAATAATTTAGGTCAATGTCATATTTTATCTACTATTTTAATCACATATAGTAAAGTAGTAACAGTATTCTTCATACCTTGACCTTCAATATAAATTTACAATTATTCATTCATTAACATATAATTTTTGACTATGACACTGTACAACAAATAAATTTAGACATAAAAACTTCATTTAAAAATTGTACGTGTACAATACAAATATTTCACTCAGAATAACAAAAACAGAAAATAACAATGTGGTTTTACTCATAATTTAATCTATTATTATAACAGTAAATACTGACATTAAGCAGTAGCTTTTTTCAAATAAGAAATTAAGTTGTTCCTTTCTTCTACTTTTTTAATACCAGCAAACACCATCTTGGTACCAGGTATAAATTTCTTTGGGTTTTCTAAGTACTCAAATAATGTTTGCTCATTCCATGTAATTCCTGTAAGCAAAACCAGTTAATGAATTAAAATATTTATATAAACAGGAAAAAATGTATACATACCTTTTTGAACGTTGGCATCTGTATAAGAATAACCAACAGCTTGCCCAGTCTTACGACCAAATAAACCGTTCAAGTTTGGTCCAACTTTGTGTTTGCCGCCCTTCTCAACCGTATGACATTGAGAACATTTTGTTTTGAATACCTAAAAATCATAGTAAATTAATCACATATTTATATAAAAATTTAATTTAAATAACTTACAGCAGCTCCTTTATCGGCGTCACCCATTTCGTTTTTAATTGATTTAAAATATCTGCAAACAAAAACGTGATTTTTTGAAGATAAAATCTAAACGTAAAAAAACTCCATGTGTACTTAAGGCAAATTGAAAATTGTAGTGTTATTATTATTACAAAAACACAATGAAAATCAATTTTAAAGATTTATTAAAATTTAAAAAGTTAAAACTCAGAAATTAATTAGCAAATGGTTAAAATAAGTACTTACAAAAAAATTGACGGAATCTGCGTGTTCTCAACCGGTCGAATGGTAGCGAAAGAACTTGGTTTTTAGAAATATGGAACTGTTTAATATATAATACAATACAGTAATACCAAATTGCGGAATATAAATATATATATATATATATATTATACAAGTGTAAAATGTATTGGGTGGGGAACTTATAAAGGTCATACATCTTTGTCTTCCATGAATGCGAAATATTGATTAGTATACTGATCCGCGGTGATTACCATGGCCACGATTATACTATAATTACTACTATGATACTATAATTTAGTATCTTAAATCGTGCGCAGAATAGATGACATTTCTTCATGAACTATAAAGAACTAACCTATATAACTTAATCCGTGTTTTATGCCATGCCGTTCATAGAAGACTATGGTGATTATTAATCATTGTTTTACCCATGAAATTTAAAATTATTCCCAATTAGGCTTGCCGATGTTTGATTAGCCGAGCAATTATTTAAACACTGATAATACGCATGCAGGACTCTGCTTGACTGCTTGTAGCTGGCACCATGACAAAATAGAAGACAAAAAAATCTATTTGTCATGGCTAGCACCATAGAGCATAGATCATAGAATAAGACTAAATATTGGCATAGATATTAGATAATAAAGAAATTGATAGGTCACCACATGAAAACTAGATATCACTATATATAATATCTATATATCTATATAATTACATTCTTTGCCTATCTAGTATCTACAAATAGTGTACCGAAAGGGGAGGAAAACTGAGGCAATTTATCTATCTTTTTTTTATGTTTATTATCTATGCAGTGGTGTTTTGGAAAGTATATGCGTGTCACGGTTGTAGATAGAATGGTTGCAGATCGAGTTATACAAATGTGTCTTACCACAGTTCTTATCAAATACTTGAAAAAGTCACGTTATAACGCCATCTAAGTTATAAATAATTACATTTTTAATTATATTAATCATTGTAATTGTTGTATCTATTGGCTATTTCTATTAATAAACATACATGTATGTTTGTTTGTACATGCAAGTATACATACATGTATGTTTAATCAATGCTATTTCTATATTGTTTGGGATTAGTTCTATCTAACATCTACAAGGATCGCTGCAAGCACTTCAATTTTTGATAAGAACTTAAATAACCCGTAAACGCTCTTTAGAAGGTATACGTCGTAAACTCGTACCATATAAATTTTATATTCTTGTCTATGACTCGTAACGCAACCATTCTATCTACGACCGTGATGCGTATGTAATAGAGGTGGGAATTTCAACTCTTTTAGGAGATTCAACTCCTACAACTCAATTCACTTAAATGAGTTGAATCATCAAATCAACTCTTTAAACTATTTTAAATACATACATAGCTCAATTGTTGAAATTTGAATAGTTCTCCTAAATCATGATTCACAACTCGCAAACAAATGTGAATAACCAAAAAGTTTTACACATGTATTAGGTAATTCACATTTTATACAATGTATAAAATTAAATGAAAACAAAATTATATAACATACATAAACTTGATAGTTTATACTTTTATAGTATTTATACTTAAATTGAAATTTTATTGATTGTTAGATTCATTTATAACACCATAATAGCGGTACTAAACTGGGTAGTAATAAATAAAGTTTAGGTAAGTGTAGAATACATATTATAAATTGAATGAGTTGCTACATTTTTGTGAGTACACGACTTGCCGAAATTCAGTCAATCTGGATTCATTTTAATCAGTAATCATTATGGTGACACTGAGTCAAGTGAGTTGCTGATCTGGTTCACACTGATTCAACTCATTCAACTCACATTAGGGAATCAACTCTAAATCAAATAATTCATGAACTACCCACTTCTAGTGTAAAAGATCCCTATCACCCTTTAGTGCCTAAATTATTGTGTATACCCCAAAAATGATTTAACATCACTGTATCCATGACAAAGATTAGGTTAGGTAAGCATATCTACTTTGTCATGACTGTATCTATGTCTATATAGTTTTCCTTAGATTATGATAACCAATCAATAAAATGTTTAGTTAAATCCATAAACTTTTAATATTATATTATAATTTATAAGTATCAGTACGCACGGTCTCTGAGAGCTCATGCGATTATCAATGCACCGAATGCAATTAACTGGTATAGTGCAGTAATGAGAAATACTGGAATATAAAATTAGTAATTACTAATTCGGTGCGCACCAAAATTACTGGCGGAACATAAAAATGCACTGGTGCATCCATTGCAGTTGGGTGGAAATCACTATAACATACGTTTTCATGTACTTTATCTCATAACTTCATGGGTATATATTATATATATTAACCTACATTTGTGAGTATGGAGCATAGAGTAATATTATTATTATTGTTACTCTGTGGTGTGGTGTGACGCGAATATTGCAATAATTTAATCGATTCGGACGTAAATACACAGGCTATATGAAATTTTTTGTAGTAAAATTTAAATACATCAAATAGATATTGCAGTATTGGTAACTGACACAGTTATAGATATTGAACATGGTACAGAACCTACAACCGTGGTAACTGGCATTGTTATATTCACTTATCTATGCTATCAGCATACCGTATTGGTATTTTTCGTTCTCCCGACCACAGTAATAAACTATTCTACAGTACTACCCATGGCTAAATATATAGTTCTATTCTGTGGTACTACCTCACGGTTAATAGAAATATCCGTGGTACTACCATTGATTATAGATCTATAATCAATGGTACTACCTATGATACGATGTCTATGTTATCACAAACCACAGTATCATAGAATATATTCATTAGACTTTAGCATATACATATACATTATATTCTATGACTATAATTACTGAAGTTTATCTTTATAGTATTCAGCTGATTATAAATTAGAAATAAGTTGAATTTTAATTATACTTTAGTTCTGGCAATTCTTTATCATTTGACTTTTCAATTTTTCGTTTTAGCTATCTGCTTAATTAAATATTACCATTATACATTTTATAATATTGTATAGTATTTGAGTACTATTAATATATTATTTTATAAAATGACTGGTTTATTGAAAATTGTGAATCCAATAACACGAAGTACTTATTTAAAAAATGTAAGTATATTTTATTCCCAAACTCATTAAATATTTATATTCAAAAATTGCAAATTTATATGATTAACAATTTTGAAACAGAAAAATAATCAATTAAGCAACTTTATTAATAAATTAAAACAAATTAATGAATACAACATTTTTTACATTGTAGGTAATAGATCATCTTCTGGTTGTTAGGCTATTATTAATCTTTAACCTCTTTTTTTTATTACAATCAATTACCTACATTATCTTGACACACCTTCATATATTTCAATTGTTTCAAGTCGAATTAGATTATTATTTAAATTATTACATTTTTTAATGTCTATTGCTTAATACAATTATTGATATATTTATTATTTATATAAATCTCTAATTTAAGTTATCTTTATATTGATTGTGTTTGCTTTATTTAAAGCAGTACTGTTATTTTTTAATTATACATTATTAAAAACTATTCTGATTTACTGTAAACAAAATAATATTGTCTTTACTATACTGGGAATGATTAAAAATTATAATATCTAAAATCTATAATTAAATATGAATATTTAAAACATTTAATAATTGTGATTAAATTTGTATTATTTAAGGTTAAGTAATTACAAGTAATGCATAAATACTATTTTAATATATTTCAATAAATTATGTATATAGCATTATTATTTTAATATTGGTTAAACAATTAAAAAATTAAGTAAAATATTAAGTAATATACAAATTATTAAATCAAAATTTCTAAAAAAGTAATAACATATAAATACTTAAAGTAATATAAGTACAGAGAAATTAATATACTATAGTTATTACAATATTTCAATTTTCACTTTTTCTATTACTTGTTAAATACTTTTATGTCAAACAACTAGTTATAGAAAACAAATTATAAATGGTTTTCAGTGATTTATCAAATAAACACCTAATATTTATATTTTATTTTTGTTGAAAAATAATTTATCTTCTCTTTTATGATAAATCAAATATCTAAAACTTAATCATAAGTAATTAAATTTTAATAAAATCAATTATATATATTTTTTTTATAATTAATCAATAGTAATTATTCATTATATGACAGTTATGAGAAATCATTTTATTTTATTTTATTTTATATAGTTTATATTAGTAATTACATACATTTGAAAAATTGAATATTTATAAATAATTTATTTGTATTTTAAATTTCAGAAAAATTGGGGCCGTCCATTTATTTATACAAGAAACTTACATCAAACTCAACATTATTTATCTAAAACATCATGTGCAGCAGTAAATATATTTTTTCTTTAAAAAAAAAAAATTATAATAATAACAACATGTTTATTAGAATTTAATCCCTGAATTTATAGGAATTAAATAATTCTTATTTTAAGTATAGCTTATTTAAGTATTTGTATTTTTAAAATTAAAAAGTTGAATATAATTTGTTATATTCTAAATATATTACATAAAACCAAATTACTGTAATTTTATCTATTAGTTATTTATTACCTATTATTATCTATTATTTATATTTTAATTCTACATAGTTAGGTTAGGTTGGGTTGTATAAAATTGATTAACATATTATTAGGGGACCAATGCTTATTCTGTAATCGATCACGAGTATGACGCTGTTGTGGTTGGTGCTGGAGGAGCTGGTCTTCGTGCTGCTTTTGGTTTAGTACAAGAAGGATTTAAAACAGCAGTTATTACTAAATTATTTCCTACGAGATCTCATACAGTTGCTGCTCAAGGAGGAATTAATGCTGCTTTAGGAAATATGGAAGATGATGATTGGCGATGGCATATGTATGTATTACTTATTTTTACTTATAAAACAAATAATAATTTTTGTAAGAATTCTATAATTTAAAAATGTATTCTATTTCAGGTTTGATACTGTGAAAGGTTCAGATTGGTTAGGTGACCAAGATGCTATACATTATTTAACTAGAGAGGCTCCTGCAGCAGTTATTGAATTAGAAAATTATGGTAATTAAATGTTGTACATATCTGTTCTAAAGTAATATAATTAAACATAAAATAAATAACTATATAATTTATATTTTAGACATAACTAATATACTATTTAATATTTTTATTTTATTAATAATTAATAAAATATTATATTTTGAGTTTTATAATATTTTCTATTTAACATTTTAGTATTCATTAAATACTTAGTTATGGCATTAATCTTAATGCACATTTACTTAATACAAAATGAGTTAATGTGCATAGTGCATTAGGGTGTGTTGTTAGTATTCTTGTCTTTGGGTGTGGGATTATATGGATCTAAAATATCAAGATTAGATATTGAATAAAATTAAAATTAATGCAAATGTTTAACCTAGTCTAAGTTTTATACTTTATATTCTATGATCAAAATAATTACTATAATGTTATTAATTTTAATCACAGTTTTTTTTTAAGGTCTGAATCTTAGATAATATATTATGGATAGAGCCATTATATCCATCTGTACCCTTGTACTCAATTTGATGCCAATATGTATGAAAATATTAATTTTAAGCTAAAGATAACATCGCACAAATAACTTATTTAAACTGCATAGTGCATCACCACCATTATTCATACAAAACACACATATTTTAAATGAATCAAAATTACACGCATGGGCATAAATAGATGAGGATCTATAAATAATACCATCAAAAATCAGTTAAATAAGTTCATCCATAGTATATGATCTAAGATCTGAATACATAATATATCTATAAAATAATAATATAATAATAAAATATGTTACTAAGATAAATCAAAAACAAAACCTTAATATAGTTCAATTAATACTTTAAAATAAAATAAGAATATTAGGTTAGGTACGAGCCAGGTATAATGTACTACAGGGGTCCAACCTATGGATTGCGAGCTAGTTCTGGCCCACCAAAGTTTTTGAATCAGCTCGCCAAAATGACTGATGTTTCGTATATATATATATATATACTTTTAAATTTCATTTTATAATCGATATACTATTCTTAAACAATTTTGGTTCATGATGCTGATACATATTATAAATTCGCACCGTTATAAAAAAGGTTGGAGACTCCTGTTGTATTCTTTAAACCTTGAGGTACGAGTACCTTATAATTTTTATTAATAACAGATACTAATTTGCTTTTTTAAAAATCTATTTAAAAAGATACTTTTTTTTTAATCCTGGAGTAAGAGTTAATTCAATTTGACAAATAATATTAAATAATGGACACAATTGTATGCACCCTAGTCCTAAATTAACTTAATTTGCATTAACACCATTATGTAAACACATATTCAATTGATAGAAAGATAATAAAACTCTAAATTATATTTTAACTATAAAAAATATAAATTGATCTTTAAAATTATATAAATTAAATAATATACATTATACATATTATATAGATATAATATTATATATATTTTTACTAAATATAAAACTTCAAACTATTATTTATTTTACTATAAATTAAAATATATTTCAATAGTTGAAGATTTTTAAATAGTTATATTAAATACTTTACCTTAAATTTCAATTTAAACTATTTTATATTATAGGTATGCCTTTTAGTCGTACTGATGAAGGCAAAATATATCAACGTGCATTTGGTGGTCAAAGTTTAAAATTTGGAAAAGGTGGTCAGGCTCATCGAACTTGTTGTGTAGCAGACAGAACAGGACATTCGCTCTTACATACTTTATATGGATATTCTTTAAAATTTAATTGCAATTATTTTGTGGAATATTTTGCTTTAGATCTAATTATGGATAAAGGGGAATGTATTGGAGTTATTGCCTTATGTTTGGAAGATGGCTCTATTCATCGTTTTAGAGCTAAGAATACTGTATGTATTTTTTCGCAACATTTTTTTAATTTTATATACAACTTTATTTTTATTCTAATAGGTGTTAGCTACTGGCGGTTATGCTAGAGCGTACTTTTCATGTACAGCTGCTCATACATGTACAGGTGATGGTCAAGCTTTAGCATCTAGGGCTGGTATTCCAATGCAAGATATGGAATTTGTACAATTTCATCCTACTGGTATTTATGGTGCTGGTTGTTTAATGACAGAGGGTTGTCGTGGTGAGGGCGGATATTTAATCAATGGCTTAGGTGAAAGATTTATGGAAAAGTATGCACCTAATGCTAAAGAATTAGCATCAAGAGATGTTGTGTCTAGATCAATGACTATTGAAATCATGGAAGGAAGGTTGGTAGATTTATTTTATTAATATTTAAAACTTAAAATATAAATGAATTAACATAATTATATTAAAAAATAAAAATTTTATTGAATCTGGATATATTATTTAAATGTAGTTTATTTAAAATAAAATTTTAATAAATGCTTTTATACAATATGTTATTTTATTGTAGACCTGGTAAGAGAGTCGGCACAAGGGGAAAATGTTTATTGAGATTTAATTAAAAATAAAATAGCACACTTTTGTGGGGAAAAATTAACCAATAATGTGGTTGTATTATTAATACAAATAACATACTTATATATATATATATAAAGTCGGTATTAGTGATACAAAATAAAATATTTATTATTCTTATGTATAGTAAAATTACATACATCCGAATCATATTGCAATCGTGGAAGGCTTATCACTGACAGTTTCACTTTTTTATTTAGAAATAATGGTTTGATTACCATGAGTAGGGTATGCTATAAGTAAATAATTGTATCTACTTTATTGTAAAGTACTTGTAAGTACTTTGGTGTACTTTCCTTTGGCTGTGGTTTCACTAGATTTCATCATTTGCCAATGAATAATTTAGTAATTTAGTTATAATTTTATAATCTTATTTATTTAATTTACTGAATTATAGGGACTTTAGTTATCACATATTTATTTTATTTGTATTACATGAATTATAGAGGATGTGGTCCTGAAAAAGATCACGTATATCTCCAATTGCATCACTTACCAGCAGAACAACTACATGCTAGATTACCTGGTATTTCAGAAACTGCTATGATATTTGCTGGAGTCGATGTTACAAAAGAGCCTATACCAGTTTTACCAACTGTACATTACAATATGGGTGGAATACCTACAAACTACAGGGGACAGGTACAATAATTATTCTAAGTGATTATTTTCATTAATTAAAATTATCCTTTAATAATTTAAAAAATTATATTCATTAAAAAAAAAAAAATCTAATTGTATATAAATATATTATTTAAGCCTTTGAAAAGAGACTATGTAGTAATTAATAAGGATAACTTAAAAATAATATTTTCAATTATTATTAATATTGTTTATAAGATACAATTGTTCTTTTTATTGGCTTATATACTATACTTATTATTTATCTTATACAGGTAATTAATCCTAAGAATGGAGAAGATAAAGTAGTACCTGGGTTATATGCTTGTGGTGAAGCAGCATGTACATCTGTTCATGGAGCTAATCGTCTTGGAGCTAATTCATTACTTGAATTAGTAGTATTTGGACGTTCTTGCGCTTTAGATATAGCTAAATATAATAAACCAGGAGATAAAATACCAGAAATTAGTGAAGTAAGATTTTAAATATTGTTCAATTGTAAATATTAGTTCATTTTTTAATTAAAGTATATTTTTTCTAACAGAATGCTGGTGAAGAATCAATTGTCAATATTGACAAATTACGTTTCAATAATGGAACGGTTCCTACAGCTGATTTACGCTTGGATATGCAAAAGAACATGCAACTTTATGCAGCAGTTTTTAGAACTGGTTCTACTTTAGATGAAGGTTGTAAAAAAATACAAAGTGTCTATTCAAAACTTAAAGATATTAAGGTAACTAAAATAATTATTTGATTTATATGAAATTTATATTTATTTGAATGTTGTATACACAGTATAATATATAGTAGTATTATACACAGAATAAGTATATGCTACTAGATATTTTTCCTCTGCAATGAAATTGGAGAATCATAGATATTTTTTTGGGCATTGTTATAATCATGAAATAACTGTAAAATATAATATTATATATTTTAGATCCTGTGCGGAGTGAGGAATGTATTGTTTTTACAAAGATGTTTAACATTTTTTTTTTTATATTTAAAAACATTTTTTTGGTAGAAATAATGGTCCGATTACCACAAATAGGATACCCTTTCCGTGTCAAATTTCATTTAGTTGGTACTTTATTTAGCTCATTTTTTTAATTTCCCAAAGGTTTTTCTTGAAAGGCGAGAAATCGGCAAAATTACGGTTTTCCGTATTTAAAATGTCTTTATTTTTTGATAACTAATTGAGTTTTGATCTTGAAAATTTGATTTTTTTAAGTACTAAGATAAGTAATATTTACTTTTAATAAAATTTTGCAAAAGATTGGTTTATTTTTTGGTTAAATATAGAGCTTTAAATTTTTTACAAAAATGTTTAATATTACCTGCAATTTTTGGTTTAACGGTATGAAATTTTTATAGAAGCCTACTCATATACTATTTGATCTATTTACAGAGTATTTTGAAAATCGTGACTGACAATTTTTATCATTAAATAAGAACTCTTTGAATACTGATCGTAGGGATTTGAAATTCATTTTGCATATTTACATATGTAATTTACACTCTTAGAATAATATATTGTCATATATTGAGATTCGCTTAGAATTAATTATAAAAAAGCATTAATTTCTCGGATGACCAAAAGGTCGAAGGAGGAACATCCAAAATTTACCTTCCCGCTTTTTATTTATTGAAGTTATTATTAATTTTTTATAATTTAATAATAAAGGTGTATTATTGTTTAACAAATATTTACATTATTCTTGTAATCCTGTCCTGTTTTCATATAATAAATTATGTCAATCATTCTTGAATCGCATTATAGTTGAACAATTGACTCAATCTTATATCCTCGCCAACCATAGTGACCTATGACCCCCCAAATTGTAACCTGTCCGCAGAATTAAATTGCATAGGTTGACAACAATTTGAATTGGTGGAGCTACGGTTTGCAGTTGATCAATAGATTAACAATATTAGATTAATAGATAGACCATAGAAAATAATATCAAATAAAATAATATACCTACTAATTTCTACATAGAATCATTAGATATATGGTATGTCCACAATTTATTAAATCTTAAACAATATTTCAATAGAAATTTATTTTGAATTGTTATATCATTTATATTATAACATTATAAGTAATACATATTTTTTTAAGGACATATTAATGTATTTGTTTTTATTTTATTTTATTATCAAATGGCAGATAATTTTACAATTTTAATACGTTTTTCAAATAATTTTTCTTAGTTTTTGTTTATACGAAACTACTATATTAGGTATATTTATAGTAATAAATTACAATATTTTATTTAATTACTGTTTTATACTTATCTTTAATATATTAACATTACATAATTTTATATTATATAGGTTAACGATCGATCAATTATTTGGAATTCAGATTTAGTAGAATCATTAGAATTACAAAACTTAATGATTACTGCACAACAAACAATTGTATCTGCTGCTGCACGAAAAGAATCCAGAGGGGCCCATGCACGAGATGATTTCCAGGTGAATTGGATTTCTATTATTTGTTTACTAATATGACTAATTAAACAAGATTTAATGTTACTTAGGATCGCATGGATGAATTTGATTACAAAAAACCATTGGAAGGACAAACCCAAAAACCACTTGAAGAACACTTTAGGAAGCATACACTTGCACTCATCAATCCTGATTCTGGAGAAGTTAGTAGGATATAAAATTTGATATATTTCAATATTTATTAAATTTTATTGATATATTTTTAGATCAATTTAACATATAGACCTGTTATTGACCACACATTGAATGATGAAGAAGTACAAACAGTACCACCTATGATTCGATCATATTAAGATTCAACTATAGTTAATTAGCTATGTACGAGCATGTTCTAGTTGCCCACATTAAATAAAATCACAAATCAGCTCAAACTTGATTGGCATTTAAAAAAATAATCTGAATAATGATATAAATAACTCAACATATTGATATATACATATATGAATTTTTTTACAGATAGAAAATTCAAAAAAAGTATTAGTAGTTATAATAGTAAAGTAAATTATTTGAGTAAAGTTAATGTTATTGTTTTATTATTTTTGCTTGTAAATATGTATTTTGACCTATGTTTAAATCAATATTGGTAATCTATATTTTTTTTTTCAATAAAAAATAATGAAATGTTAAAATTTGTAACTAATGGTTGTTCTTTAATTTATTTTGAATATTTTATTTTTTGGGTAATTTAATAATAATATTATATTAATTTAATTAATTAGCAAGCCAAATATATATTTAAATCAATAAGTGCTATTTCCTTGTAATATAGTAGTAATTTAACTGTTCTTAGTTGTATTTTAGCTAATACAACCACAGTAAGATAAAATAATAGTTAGAGATAATATACATTGTTTACTCATATAAAATAGTGCCCTATGCCTAAATATAACTTTTTTTCGTGTTCCACCATGTTCATATACTTATATTAATATAATTAATACAAAATAATTCACACATTCAATACTTAAATAAACAAACATATATTTTCAGTTTATATCATAATATATTTTTTAAATGAATTACTTTTTATATTAAGCGATTTAAACCTTTAAAGGTTATGTAACCAGAAAGGGTTTTAAGATTTAACCCCTTTCCTTCCAACTGATATTTCATATTAATGGATACTATGGTATATAATATATTAATATACTCTTTATATTAACATTTTTAAAAATCAACTTGATTAATTCCTGTCTATATTCAACATAACTTATTCTTCTTTTTGGGTTTATTGGGCCTTTAAGATCATTCCACCTTACAAACAAGTTACCATCAGAGCTTCCTCAGTCCAATGTTAGATTTCTCTCACTGGAACTACTTCCCATCTGTCCCACATTTTTTTTTTTTTACATCTTCCCAGCACCTTGGTTTTCCCTAAAGGATTTTGTTTTATCATTGCACGTAGCAGCAGATATTGATTCCTCCAAGCATATACTACTCATCGTAGTCTTTCCCCTTCTGATAACCTCCAATATGTCCGATCCATTATATAATGCTTTTAGCTCTATATTCGTTCTTTGTCTATACTCCCCAGTTAGGTTGGGCCATACATTTTCCACAACATATTTCTTTCAAAGATAATAAAATTATTTTTATCCGTTTATCTAAATAGTCATGTTTCAGATCCATAACTGGGTGTATTCTTTCATTATTTACAAACATAACTATGAATTATAAAAAATATTAAAATTAAAAATAGATACAAGTTTTGGAAGATTCTAAAATTCCTCCATGAATTCATATCTTTTGTATTTTCATTATATTCACATATTTACATAACTTATAGCAACAGTTCTTAGGCCTTAGTAAATAGTAACTTATAAGTAGTTTTTTTTTGTTGTTATTTAATACTATACGTCTATCAGTGTCATCCATAGGGCTTGGATTTCAATGCATTTGCATCTTTTTTTTTGGAATGTCTTACACGATGCTTTTTAAGCTATAAATAAAATTTCAAGTACTTCATGTTGTAACTACAAATTTTTTTTGGGACCTTTTTTGCATTTTTAGTAGATTTTATACTTTTTGGTGTATTTTTGACGTTTTTAAATGCATTTTTTAATTTTTTAAGACATTTTTGACTTATTTCTTGTATTATGACTGAAAAAATTGACTACATTGAAATATAAACATAGTACTACATAATATTAATCATTTTCATTTTGAACTATATAACATCTGTAATCTGGTAATCTGGTTTTAAATTAGACAAGACTGAAATTTATCTTTATGTCACATCAATTTGTGTTAATTTTTTACACATTTTTTTTTTTTTATATATATCACATGTTAAACAAAGATTTTTTTTCTAAATTTTAATATTTATTTATTTAATTAACACAAAAATAAAATGATTTAATGTAAATTTATGTTAATTAATTTTTGAAAGGCCATTTTAATCCGAGCTCTAATCATCACTTTTCTAGGTAATACTAAATATTTCAACCAAATGGCCTTATATTAAAATAATAATTTGAAAGATACTAAAATTTACACATTTAGGAAGATTTTTAAATTTGTTATTCTATTGATGCGTATATGCACAATACAACATTATTTTTTTTTTGAATGAAAACACTTCAACAACAGAAGTATTAATTGATTTTTTAAAAGTTTTTGTTTCAAATCAAAAATTGACCGAGTATGAGTGTCTTTCATTTCAAATTTTAACAAATAATTGTTTTCACAAAATTGTTTTATTACTTATTTAATTAATAAGTAAATGCATAACAATTTTTATATGTAGAATTCTTCATTAAATTATTTTTTATTTAAGCCTAATTAATTTATTATTGATATATTTAATTTTCTTTTTTATTATATATAATTTAACTGCATAATAACATAATAATATTTTTAATAGTATTTATAAATGATTCAACATTTTCTTTCTTATGTTCTAATTATTTATGATTCAAGACTTGAAGTTGTTTCAACAATTCAGTTAAAGTAGCTGTTTTAAGTAAGTACACCAAGGTGATACACCTTGTGTAGACATTTGGTCATTTAGACCATTTTGAAGGAATTAGGCGTACGAAAAGTTAACTAATTATATTATTTTAACTAAAAAGTATATTAATTAATTAAAAAAAAACACAATGTTAAAATTGTTTGTAGCCTACTTAAAACTAGCGTATTAAAAAAAATTGAAATGATGCCCCTGAATACACCAAAACATTTTTATGTCATATAATATAATGGTTACATATTGGACCAGTTCCCAAATTAAAAAGACCTACTATTAGTTTATTATTCAACTTTAAAAACGTTAATTACCCTAGTATTAAAAATTTATAGCACTATGATGAAAGTTATTAACATTAGCTTATAATTTTATATATAATTATATACGCTGTAAAAGTGTGAACAATTGTAAAACGCGATCCAAACGGGATCGAATAATTAATTTAATTCTTCAGATTTATCACATATGACATTATATACGATATAACGTATGTATAGTTTATGACCTATGCGTAAGCATTTAACCTAATTTAACTACCAGAGGTGTAAGGGGTGCAACATACTCCCAGTTGGAGCTTATTATACCTGTATGCTGTATATAATAATTATAGACTATAGTTACAGTTATATATATATTTATGTACTATATGGATATAATGCCTATTTATAATTTATAACTATATACCTACTATATTTGTTATCTACCTGGATATTTTTTATGGATTAAAGTTATTATTATTTTGTTTATACCAAATTACTAAATTAGTAAATACTAAATAGTAATATTAAATGTTTAAAAATGTATGTAAAACGATAATATTTGTTTTAGTAAAATACCTATTGACTATATATTTATATTATTGTAAGCTGTTTGTTATAGCAGTACTTATAGTTGCAAGTTAGGACTTATCAATATTGGATGCCCCTATGGTCCTATGAATTTTGATAATTATGAACTAATTATAATTGAATTAATCCTATGGTAATATAATTTTTATTATGACGGATAACGGTAAAATACTAGAATAATACGTGTAGTGCTTGAATTGTGGAGAGACCTCTTCCCTTTTAAATTTTTTTAGTTACTCTTTTTAAGTCTCATAGTCTCCTTTCTTTTATTTTTTCAATTCAAGCAATGAATATAGGTATAACTGGTACATGGTACATTTGAAGTGTTTTATTTACAATGTTTATTGTTACTCTAAGAGTCTAAGGCATATGCCATGTAGACACATTACACACATATGACATATATAATGATGATACGTCTCACTACAGCACTCTACACAGTGCACAGTGCACACTAAATATAATAAAGGTACTTGATAATTTATATATTATAATAATAGTGGTTGGGGATAGAGGCAAGAGGTAACTATTAGCTATATTGGTATTACGGTATTTGGCTTGTGTGTCACATGCGTATATATATATATAATAACCATTAATTGTATAGGAGTATGCCCGATGTATAGCGTACTGCGACGGTACATAGAACATATATGAACATTGAACAGGGAAAATAATATTATATACTATATGTACCTATATAAAGAGAGAGAGAGAGAGAGAGAGAGAGAGAGAGAACGAGAAAGAGGAAGAGGAAGAAACACATTTTAATAATATAGTCTATTTTCGTTATTCGTGTAGGTCGTCGCATCCGTATAATAAGACGTCTAGACAAAGTCGTCTGTAGGGCGTATTCCGCGGGTCGATTCGCGCAGTGTCGGCGGCGGTCGTTCGCCGGATGCTGTGGAATGCGACGGCGATCGTGTCCGCAGAGGCCGGTCCGTGTGCGTACATGTTATGTACGTAGCGTGTGTGCGCGCGCGCCACTGTCGGCACTCGGCGGCATCTGCCCGCCTGCCAGGCCTGCCGCTGCTGTTTATTTTGCCGGCCCTGCGAATGAATGGCATTCCGAACAACACACACACACCAAGCGGTGAGTGGACGGTTTATAATATATATATATATATATATAATAGGCCTCGTCGGTGCCCGGTGGTATGGCGACGGCGGGTTTTCGATACGCATACGACGTCGTGGCCGACTGGCCGGTCCCGAGGGAATCGCGTGGCGACGTCGGAAAATGTGTGTATGTGTATAGTGACGAGTTTTAATCGATCCAAAACTGGAGCCGCGCCTATTTTATTTACCCGAACACGCTGCACAACAGCAAATGGCCTACCTATTTTTTATGGTTTAATTATATTATTTAGCGTATATTTTATTATATAGATACGTGAAAATAATGAGTTTATTAAATTTTTTTTTTTCTAGGAATTTATATGATGTCGATTATGAAATAATAAATAATAATATAAAGATATATATTATGTTCAAAAATCGAAATACGCATAGTACCTATTTAATAGTTGGTATAAAATATTATATTTGTATTGCGTATTTACGTGTCCGTGTGTGTAATATGTAATACACTAATACCTATGTAATTATGTATAAATGTTTTTGAAATATTCTAGCAAATCAAATTAACACTAGAAACAGTTTGTACCCAGTTGTCTTTATATTATTAATTATTATTGATAATTTAGTGCTTACGTATTACATGTAAATCGTGTCATCTCGTTCTGCGTTGTCGCTATATTGTCGCAGTGACCATCATCTATTGTACTTAGACGCAGCGATGATGTTATAGTGATATATATATATTTTAAACATATTTATTAGGTGTACACCACCTGGGGTTTCCTACCCAAGAATGACCATTTTGATTTTTACGTTTCTCCGAAATACACTCACGATGTACGAGGAATAATGTCGTGTACTCGCATTAGTATTTTATTCTTTTAGAGATCTTTTAATCATCACTGTAAATTCCACTAAATTTAATAAGGTGTAAATTGGTTTAATAGGTTTAATTCGGTAATTAGGTGTTATTTATAAAACGGTTAGTGAATAATATCAATAGACTTAAATACTTGATGGGACATTTTGAATTTCCTCGCATAGGGAATCATGTCAATGGATGGACATATAATTATTTTATGTTGCCATGTACAATGTAGTCATGACTTATGTAGATTGTAGATATATATAGAAGTATTCAAGGCCGGATTAAGGATCTATTGAGCCCCGGCACTGAAATTTAATATGGGCCCTTTTGACAAAATATGCTTTATAAAGTTGCTCACTATGTTCGCAAAAAATTACATTTTTTTTAAACTATTTCACAAATATAAATTACAGTAAAATTTTACAATAAGGGTAAAAAATAGTTAAAAACAAAAACTATTTTATCAGATATTTTTTTTTCTTGCTTTACTTAAAGCCAACTCTTTAGTACTTTATTTAAGGCTATTGATTTTTATAAATCATTCTTAGAATATAAAATCATTTATATGTCTATGTTTTTTCGTGTTTGCATAGTTTTATACTTAATTTTTATTCTAGCTAGATAATTTTGAAAAAATGCTATCTCAGTAGAACAATTAGCCACAGGATTTGTTAAATATATTTTTAAAGATGTAAATATATACTTATATATATACTTATAAAATACTTCTTCGAGTGACTGATTTCCAAACAAGTCAAATAATTTGATAATGTCAGTTGGATCAAAAGACGGTTGACAAAGCCTCCAGTATTCTCTAAATTGTATAAGTTCGTTTAACTAAGTAGAATCTACATCATTTTTATACTTTGAAGTATAGTTTGTGACACTCAAATCAATTTTTTCATTAGATTTTTCAGTTAAGTGAGTAATAAATAAAAAAAATGACAGTAACACAATGTATAAATAACATTAATAATCATTGATAATATAAATGAAAATAACAGTAAAATGTGTATCGGCTAAAAATTATATGAGAACTTACCGCATTTGTATTTCAGAGGGCCTCGGGACTTCCGTCCCGGCTAGACCCCCCTTAATTCGGCCATGGAGGTATTATAAGTTTTATTGAAAATATCTTTGATACTTTTCATTTTCTTTTAACATATTATTACACTGTTAATGATGAAGTGATGAGAGATATATTATATAATCGTGAGTTTCGCGGTTTTGTTGGATCATTGAGTCATAGTAAATGTAATCATTCAGTATAATATCTGTATTCGATAAATCAAGGTTCAAAATCAGGGTTATTAATTTATGATTTCGAGCACAAGTGGGCTACACCCATTTATTTCATCTAAAATATTATAATATGGGTACTAATACTACTAATATTATATTATATTATTAATCTAGGATACAGAACAATATAGGATTAATGGATGATAAACGTTCTGTTATAGTCAAATTGTATATATGTTTCTACATTAAATTTTCATGTATTGAACTTAAGAAAATTCCTTAAAAAAAAATTAAATAGGTATTGAACCACCAACATTTTTAAATGATTAAATTGGATAATAGTTTCATTTTTTTCTATTGCGCATAATAATTAATTAAAAACTAGAAAATGATTAAAATACAATTTTGATCACTTTGTTAATTGTTATATATTTAAGTTTCTACTTTATTTTATATACCTAATAAGAATATAATAGGTGGTACATTTGACATTAGCTATTTATATGAGATAAATGTTCAGATAAAACCGTAAAACTGTAAAAGTTAAATACTAAATATTGTATAATCTTTCAAAATTAATGTATACACTGGTTAATTATTATTTGAGTTATATAATCCATTGACTTTATTATGTAGTGATAAAATATCACTAATAATTGTATAAGAATTTATGTAATTTTAATACAAATAAATTTCCGATTTATCAAATTTATATTTTCTTAGATATTTGTACTTATTAAGCCGCTAATATATTATATGCTGTATACATATAAACGGATATTGACCAATGACCATTATAACTTATAAGAAGAACTAAGTAAATGTAGTAATGTCTACAATATTTAAGCTCACAAATAATACACATCGGAACTATTCTTAATTAATTATAAAAATCGTAACAAATTATTATTGCCTTTAAATTAAACATTTATACCGTTGTGTGGCCTAAATACGGACTTCAGTGTATTTTATTGTTTTTCTTATTTTGTCGATAAAAGATTAAAAAACTTCAGTCTATTTGTTGATTTTTCCTAAAATTTCGTTCTATATGTGTTCAAACAATGATAATCTGTATTATAATATTTGAAATATGGTTTCTGAAAATAATTGTCTATATAGTGTCTGAACCTAGTAACTTATACCTGTAATTTAAAAAATAATAGGTAACTATACCAAGAAATCTAGAATAAAGAAAAATCGGCTATGAAGTCTTATATAACTATAAATAGCTTTACATATTAAATTTTATTTTAACCTTTAAAATATATTTTACAAATATATATCTATTTCATTGAGTCTATACTTCTACTAGTATATTTCTACTTGTTTTTATATACTTTTACGTTCAATGAACAAACGGTTCAAGATTTTTAAGCGATTTTAAGGTATATCCAATTCAATGTCTTGAAATAGTATTTACAAAAGCATTCAAGAATTTATTTTGCGATTGATTGTGCTAAACTACTAACAAATAATGGTAAATTTGTATATTTAGAGTAAATTCATAGAGTTAACATATCAAAAATCATAATCATTACTGAAATAATTCAACTTACCGGAAGAGTGAGGTCGTGAGATTAGCCATAAAATATATTTGAATTAAATGACTTGAAATTAAACAAATTTAGAAAAGAGAAAACTAAAAGTTAGATCAGTCGTACCAGCTGTAAATTTAAGAGGTGTCACAGGGTCCTACCCCCCAAGAACTATTTCTTTTTAGATTAATTAACTATTTTTATATATTATATGTTTAATTTTAATCCAAACATTTAAAATAACAATATTTTTAAATGCATTGTAGGAGTTTCGATCATAATATTGTTCTTTCGAAAATTAAAATAATATTTAATTAGTTATAAGTTATAATTAATTATAAGCTTCTCAAGCAATTATTTCATACATCAAAAAATTTAAATATAAACATTTATTTTGCAATTTTTATTCTTAGAGCATTTATTGATATTTGGGGTGTACTTTTTTCATATTATTCAGGCATTATTCAAATATTTTATAAGAATTGATAAAAATTAATTTACCTCCTAGAAAAAAAATGTATTACCTATAATTTTTTGTTTTCATTTTATTCTTATTATATTTACGTATATTAACAAGAGCATAATAATATGCATTTTACACAATTGTCTGATAAACTAAATTTATGTGATTGCGGGTAACCACGCTTTATTTTTGTACTTTTATTTGAATACGTCCATGTGCGTGATATTATTTTAAAATGTTAAATATTTAATATTAACATTTAACACATTAAAATGTTTGTAATGGTGTAATCCACCTTGGTGAAAATATTACATTGTATTATCATTTGTCAATTTTCATAGTACAAATACAAAAGCATGTAAAAAATGTTTTTAACACCCAGAACACCTCCTTGGCTATACTGAATACGGCACTTTATTATGTAAACGATATTCATGATAAAATAAATAGTGTTATAGAAAACTATAGTAATATCTATATTTATACACAGCTAGTATTATAAAATATACTATATATTATACATAATATCATATTGTCAAATAACAAAGATTAGTAGTTAGTATTGCATAATATATAGTCTATATTTCTATAATAGTTTAAAAAAAAAATAATTGTAAAAGCATTTTTGTAATATTTTAAGAGCACGTGGAAAAAAATTACTAATGCATTTATTTTTTTTTATGCATTTTGTTTTGTTTTTTAGTGCATTAAAATCCACATCCTAGTTATAAGTTATAAGCAGTGTTCGAATCGGCGAAAGAGCAGCGTGGCTTATTTGAATCTTAACTTCATGGGGAGGCAAAATGTCCTCAGTTCAAACTAATTGACCAGATAGAGTGTGATGTATAAGAAAAAAATCAAGATATTATTTATACATTTTGATTTATTTATAAAATTAGTAATAAAATGTCTATATTTTTTTTCTTTATTTTGATAAATCTATCAATTACTTTATCCACAGATACATTTATGATTTATCAACCTATGAATGCTAAGAAGACCTTAACCTGTTAAATGGTTTTGTCTCATATTTTATTGTAATCAATTTTTGAATGTAATTAAAAGTAAACACAAAATTAAATTAAATAAGTTAAATTAATTTAATAAAAATTATCGACTTATTCTATAACTATTTTAACTCATTCGTTCCCAGCACCCAGCTTTAATTAATAATTCTTATAACGCATGCGTCTTCTATAAGCGTTGAAAAGATGCGTCCAACAGATGCTACGCTAATGGACAAGGAAACCATAATATTCAACATTTTATAAACATTTGTATAACATAGCATTATAGTTATCTATTGTCGTAACAATCTTTAAAAATAACTTCACCTGTAAAAAACAAAATCTTTCAATTTAGTATAGTAATAAAATTAACAAACATTTAATATAATATTTAAGACAACTCAAATATATGTACTCTACCCTTAGGGGGGAGGCAATTATCAACATTGCCTCCTCTTCAAATATGTCACTAGGGCGTATGGGGACTGAGTGCCTCAACTAATTTTTCAGAAATTATACCTACTATTGAATAGTGGTCCTCATGTCATAATAGGGTAAAAAAGGATTAGAACTTATTATATAAATTTATATTATATTATTTGTGTACTGTACAGATACAAAACTGATATAATATGTCTTTAGTCCAAATTTAATAAAATAGATAAACATTTTAAGAAGTAGATACACTTATACTTGATATATAGTGATATGAGTATATATTGTATATGGAACAAAAGTGTTGTAAATACTACATTATTATTTATCATTATTTACTACTATTTATTACCTATAATCATTGGCTTAATTTGGGGGTCACAAGGGATTGCACTTGCAACTCCTGATCATATGTCAGAGTCGCAAAGGTATAATTTTGCGATTCTTAAAATATAAATATTTTTAAATTAAAGATTTACTTATATTTAAAAATAATTTTTTCATGTTTTAATAACAAAATAAACGAGTATAATTTTTGTAATAATAATAATTTGCTATTTGCCTATGAAGACGTCTAATCTTTTATTTCACAATAAAATTAAAAATATGTATGATGTACCAATTACCTAGTAGTTTATACTACCCGTATATTAAATAATAATAATATGCAGTATAAGCAGAATCTAATGTTACAAAAATAGTGGATTTTGGGGCCCTTTCACACGTAGCCACTCGCAGTGCCACTTTTTGCAGCGCCACACTTCTCTAGCAACGCGATTAACGAGCGTTAGAAGTGCGTCAGTGGCGCTGTTTATATTTTTAGAAGCGCGTCAGTGGCGCTACTTATATTATTAGAAGCGTGTCAGTGGCGCTGCTTATATTTTAAAAGCGCAGCAGTGGCGCTGTTTATATTTTTAGAAGCACGTTAATAGAAGCGCTGCTTATATTTACTACACGAGTCAAAAGTAAATAAGTCTAATCGTCATGTCGAATTTCCCATAAAACAGACCAATTTTCTATTTCACTAATAAAATCTTCAATATTAATATTATTATTATTATTATTATTATTCAATATTATTAATATTTGTGAAATCGGACGCCATTATTAACAACACGGCACAAAACAAAACATTAGGTAGTAAATAAACTGAAACAAATGATCAAAATCAAACACGTACATTGCTATCACGATTGTTGCGCGCTGTTAATGCGCTTCGTGCACGCCACTAAAATAGTCGCGCTGCTGTAGTCACGTCTGAAAGGTACAATTTAAAAATATGTATTGTCGCTAGAAGCACCTCTTTTTGACGCCGAGTTCTGCGACAAATGCAATTGCTGTTACCGTCTGCAGCGCTGCTAAACCTGTGGTTGTGGTCGTGTGTGAAACCATCCTATATTTACCCGGCTTTTTCTGTCATACACCGAGGGGTACTGCAAAAAGTGGCGCTGCGAGTGGCTACGTGTGAAAGGGCCCATAATATTATGATGTCGGCAACGTTAAAACGTGAAATTATCATACAATTTTATTTACATTTATTATCATCACTATTCAGTATTCACAATCATATGTTTGCCCACTGAAATCTATTTTTAAAAAAAAGTACCTGTCAAACTGGGGTGTGGATTAAAACAATCAGAAAATTTAAATATAAAAGATCATTTTAAAATAAATATATATTTTAAAGTTCTAGACATAATTATTAATGACATGACTGCAAGATTAAAGAAAATGACATCCACATTTTAAACAGTATGCAAGATATAATGCTTAATAATTCAATAAAATCTACTTCATTTCATGATATATGTAATATGTATGGTTTTAATAATGATAAACTTAAATCTGAAACAACAATATTTAATAGGATGTACAAAAATACAAATATTGAAAATAATATTATATTTAAAATTAATTTTATAAAATCAGGTGATCATATAGTTGGATTTCCAACGTTGGCAAAATTATATAAACTGTTCCTTACCATACCAACAAATTCAGCATCTTGTGAAAGAAATTTTTCTTGTCTCCGACGTTTAAAAAATTATTTAAGAACTACTATGGGGCAATCTAGATTAAATCATCTAGGAATAATACAAATAGAACATTAATGCTTATTTAACATTAATCTTAATGAAGTAATAAATAAGTACTTAATAATTAATTAATTTTGGTATATTAAATTCATTAGTTTATATTAATAGGTAGGTATATGATTTATATTTACATTAACTTTTAAATTTTACATGTGGATAAATTTATTTGTAATATTAATTAATCATTCAAAATTACAAACACTGGATAATAATTATTTATTGAACTATTATAATTAAAATTCAATACTCGGTAAAATAAAATATTAAGTTTAATAGTCTATACATTACATAATATTCTTATAAGTTATAAGTTATTATAATATTGTTTGTGTATATATGATTAAGGAAGAAGGTGTAGGAGAAATTGATTATAAGATTAAAGTTGCAACTCCAAACATATTGTTCAAGTTACACCACTGCTTATAATTATTACAATTCGTACTCATTCTATATAAATGTATAGCAGATACTAGATAGTAGATACCTATTTAAAATGTAAAAATTTCAAATATTAATATAGAGCCTGTACTGATATTCGTGATGTTATTATTCTAGATACTTTCAGGTATTTCTATTACATTTAGTTAAATATTAAAATCAATTATACTTTTTTATATCTATAGATAAAATAAATAATAATATTGGTACTGCACTAGGTAGTATTAATACATTTTAGATTTTGAGCGAAGTAAAGAATGTATTGGTTTTACAAAGTTTTTTTTTTTTTTTTATGTATTAAGACAATTTTTCAAGTAGAAACAATGGTTCGAATACAACAAGTAGGGTATGGTTTCTGTAGAAAATCGTGTCTAGTTGGTACTTTATTTAGCTCATTTTTCGAATTTCTCAAAAGTTTTTCCGTGGAGGGGAAAAACTACCAAAAAATGGTGGAAAATCGGCAAAATTACGGACTTGAAAATTTGTTTGAGTATTTACTTAGGTAAACTTCATTAAAAGAAAAAATTTAGAAACGAATGGTTGATTTTCTGATTAAGTATAAAGTTTTGGCTTTTATTCCAAAAATGTTTAATATTTCCTGCGATTTTTAGTTTATTGGTTTGAAAATTTTATTGAAATCTAGATATATATAACAGAATCGTATTTTCTAATGCAATATCATTTCATTCAAATCTTAAGTATAAAAAACCACTAATTTCTCCGAGGACCAAAGAGACAATGGAGGAACGTCCACAATCGACATTCCCACTTTTTTATAATTAAGTATTATAATTTTTTAAATGTTTTTAATTATATTTATCTTCTCAATTATTTAACTTTTCTCAAAAAATGGTAATAAAATTCCCAAATTTTCTAAATTAATTATTTGTATTAAATTAGTATATGTATAACTATATTGTTTATACATAATATATTATAATATACAATTTACAAGTTTAATTTTAAGTAATTTTAACTGTATATAACGAAGACGTCATACCCACATGTTCTGTCTCCATCAAACAGAGAATATAGCAAAACCACAGCAATGTAGAATTTAAATTTTGATATTTAGATTGAATTTAGAGTATAAACATCTATTAGAAAATTTAAAGAGAACCCTATTTTGGAGGAAATGTAATATTGGTTTTGTTTATATTGTCTGACAAAAAAGTTAAAGCGTGTTAAAAATTTATGGGCTTAATATATAGGCTATTGCCTCCCGGGCCGTCTGTTGTTTCATAATATAAGTTTTAGATGTATGTTTAATGTTGTATATTTAAATTCAGGATCAATTCCGGGCCCTAATACCTTATTACCACCCGGGCCATATAATACCTACATGTCTGCCTCTGCGCATAGGATACGGACCACTTGGGAGTATATCGTCGTTTTCGTTCCAGTACTAATCATTGGAAGTGTTTGAAGGTCCAAGTTCAATCTGAATATCACAATTTAAGTTCTGTGTTATTTTTATATATTTTTCTTTAGATAGATGGAGACAGAGCATGCGAGTATGACATCTTTTAAAGAGGCTATTGATGTTTCATAACACAGTTATAATTCAAATTACAATTGTATACTAAACATATGCTGTGAGAACTAATAGAATTAATTAAATATTTTGTTATACTACTTTTATTATTAAATGTATTTAATATTAAATTTATATAGTAATAACTATTTAATAAATAATAAAATATAAAATGTAAAAGGAATTGTTTTGTTTAAAACTACATAATCGCATACCTATTTCAGTTGTTACGAAATATTTGTATTTAAGTTTTCTTTATAACTTTTTTTTTATAAGAGTAAGGGTTTTAGAATTTACTGTTTTTTACTCACTAAATTAAAATAATTGACTTTTATCCACTTCTTAAGAAACTCTGGATACTTCACTGTATTCAGTAATATCTATAATTAAATAAGTGATATATATCTACTATAACATCATGTTAAAATATCATTATTATAATAATAATTTAACTTCCAGGTTAGTCTATATAATTTAAATTTACGGTGTGATTTTGTAGTATCAATAAGCAAAGTAAATATTATATAAAATTATAAAAACAACATATTATTTTGTTACAAGAATGTTGTTTACTCTTTGTTTATTTTCATTAATAAATACATACAGTATTATAAAAATAACTATTAATTAAGTACATGATCATCGAATTTTCAGAACAAACGAATATAAATATATAATTAATGCTTAACGTTTTATTTTGTTGTTATTAAAAATCCATTGCTGTTGGAGATGACGCAAACTACTAGGATTTTAACTCATCAAAAGGAGTTTAACGATGTATGTAATATATTATTGTACAGTAACATTTCATACTATCTTTACTAGTCACTACTCACTAGAATAATAGAATGGAATTTAGGAACACCGATTGGATAAATTATTAATTACGTTTACTTCATTATATTATAGTCAATACGAATATACGATATATTTTTATTGGCAATATCCTACTTGTATTATCACTTATCAGTATGTAACATGAAAACATCATTGCCCTATCAACTGCCATAGTAATAGTGTCATGGACTCCATATGACTTATACTATTGATTATTTATTTATTTATGCATATGACATATCGGCTTAGTTGATTATTGATTGATTATTTATGATCAATGCTTATACATATAACTTCATAACTTAATAAATAATTAATAATATTATATTATAATATATTGAACAATTATAATAAGTAAATATTATTTGATAATGAAAACATGTTTAAAAAAAACACTGATAATTGATTAATTGAAATTGTTTTATACTGTTATCACTTAGGTATAAATAATAAATGGTAATACCTCAAAAGTATTTAGAATTTTAGAGTGCTTAAAAATAAAACAGTTACCTACTTAGTTGCAAAATTTAAACATGGGTCTAGAAATATTTTTAGAGGGGCTAAGCCCCTAGTACACCCCCTAGATACACTAATGGTCGTGTGGGGATGCAACTCCCACGGTTCTGTGTGCTCATATTATTATCTGCAACCCCAGATATTATGCCCAAATTATGCCACTGTGTAAAGTGGTATATACCTATATTATATTTATATATAACAATAATATACATGTAACAGTACCATATTAAAATAATAATAAACTCGTACACATACCTACCGACATACCTATATAAATTACATTATGTACAGTATGATTAGAAAGTTAGGAAATGTTAAGTAGAAGTCAAAGGTGATAAAATATAACGACTAAAAAGTAAAGATAATAAAGATAAACCATAAAAAATACATAATTTAATAGTTACTAGTAGGTATGTATTAAATTATACATTAATTTGAGCTTTAATCAATTATCATAATGCATGCATTTTCATTTATTTAATTTCATTTTGTACTTAGGTATTTGAAACCCAAACATTGTAACTTGTAAGTATTAAGTAACAACAGTATAGCCGAGTGGGTAGTAGCCGAAAATTGTTTATATAATATAGTTAATTTATCGTTTTATAGTAAATCAAATATAACGTCAATATATTATAAATATTAATATTATAATAAAAAATCTAAACCCAAATGTTAAATCTTTGAATTAAATTAATAAATCATTGGAAAAATGAATTTATTTATGTTCAAACAAAGCAATAATATTAAAAAAAACACTTATATCTAACAACTTTTAAATTAAAATTATTTACTAAATTAAATTTTGTATTTAAAATTTGTAATGTAAAGTCGTAAAAGAGAAAACAAGTATTTAAAAATTATAGGTTAAGTACTAGTGCTAATATTACATAAGTAAAATACATATCGTCAATTTTTCATTATATCTATACGTTATAATTTAATATTTTAAACTATTATAATATAAAAAATTATATTTTAATTATAAAAATCCATAGAGATATTTTTAATTATATTTGTAAAATGCAATATTACCTATATGACTACATCTATATCTATATATTATATTAATTTATATATATATATATACGAGTATACCTGTTATCTATATTTACAAATTATATAAGATACCTATAGTAAAATTATAACTTGTAAAGAATAAACATATTACTTTAGATAAAGTAATGAAGAAAAATGTTCGAATTAAAAATGTATTAATATTGTGTAGGTAAATGCAAAATATTAATTTCATATTTTCATGTCCTTATATCTCTACATAGACGTAGCACAGCCAAAAGAATTGGGGGACTTGAGTCTTATTGATTCTTCGTATATATATATTAATTTAGATATTTTTAATAAATAAAATAAAATAATGAGGGAAAGGAACTTAAGAATTTTATTCGGGTTTATACTCTTGCCACGTCTTTAAACCTCTATTATAATTCTACCATATTATGATAAATTATATTTTTAAAGGAATTCCATGATTAGTAATTACTTTATTAGTATATCATTTTCACACCTATTTCAGTATGATAGTATGACACTATACCATCGGCACATCTATGGACGACCTATAGACCTACATACCTGCAAAGAAATATAGGAATATACGATTGAGTTATAACTCTTTAAGACAGATATAATGGATTATAATAAAATAAAGGTTGTTTGTTATTACGTATTATTATAGAGTATAAGAATATTATTTTTATTCCTTTATTGTGGTAGGCTTGCCCAGATAGGCCGGGCGAGTTACCGAGTGAAACTCGGTGGGCCGCGCAAATTTCGGCCTGAATAAACTATATTTGTACGATTATTATTAGGTAACATTATTATCATTCTTACAATTTATGAAATCATATTAGCTTAAAAGTAATAGTTATAATGGTAGCTAAGTATATGGGACGATGAAAATTCTAAAACTCGATAGGCCGATACCATCTTTATACTATATACTTATATTTTATATACTTATATTTAATTTTATGTACTTATATTTGTAAAATAATAGCAAAATACATGTTTTGAATACTTATCTAAGGTAATTTAAAAGTACGTTGATAGTTTGAATTAATTTTGTTTACTTCCGATAGTGCTTTCGTTATCACAGTGGAAAAAACAGTGAGTATTATTAAACGTGACTTTTATTTAAAATACTTAAAACACGTATACTGTTATTAATGTAGTTAAATTCAATCATATATAATAAAATTGTGCAGATTTTGGTAGAAATATAGAAGTATAATAGATTACAGAGATATTAACATTTTACAATACGAAAATGGTGGGGACTAAATTAAATTCGTATGCAATATTGCAATCTCTACTAATTTCGTAACGTAAATATTGAATGATCCTATATATAATATATAAAATAGAAATCTAGTGATAAAATTCTTTATTATTTCTACGTGAATTGCATATAATACAGCGAACATAATATAACGACATGGTCATTCGTTACCGGGCATTAAATAAGTATATGCGCATATAGAAATTACTTTATTAACATTTAATAAAAACAATCATAATATTAAAATTTATTACATTTAACAATAACAACAACAACAATGGTACAGTCCAGTTTGAAGACGATACTGCGTAGATGGTGGCCACGTGAACTACAAAATGCGGACAAACGACGAGACAGTGTGGGTATATTATTATATTATAAATATACACATTTACGAATATACGTAGTGTAAACTGCGTAGTACGTCTTATAAGAGAAGTGGGTGTAGGGTTGCAGGGTTTACGTGCGCGTATATAGGCCGGTATTGAAGATCAGCGGTGGTTGTGGTAATGGGGTGCGGGGCAACGACGGCGAGACCCTTTTGAAACCACAAACATGGGCGTAAGCGTGTGTATAGACATAGTATACGGTCATAGGGTGGTATAGTGTGT
>CM023360.1:12565086-12623648 GCA_013282895.1 Eriosoma lanigerum
GATTTCAACGTGGAATTCTACCTTGCCACCGCGACGTATAATATTTACATTTATAGAACCTGAATAATATTATAAATTATTAATAATTAATTATATACGTTTACAACTTTATGATTACCGTTTAGTCCTTGTCATTGACAGTTTGACACAATATTATAATACGTATTAACTATTATTGTAATTCAATAATGAACCAATGTACTATGTTCATTATATTAAAATCGTTCATTTAATAATTATTAATTATACACAATATGTCAATATATAGGTGCATTCGGTAGGTATTAGGTACATATCGGAACATAAGTGCGCGAATATGCGCCGTAAATTGCGTACTATCACACATTACATTACACACAATATACGCTAACTAAATAACTATGAAAATTACGACGGTAATCAATGTGCGAGGAGAGAAACGAGAAAACGAAAAAATAATTTGATAGAAGCAAATTTGTTATTGACTTATTATTTTTGTTATATTATACAACACACGGGGGCAAGTGCGGTCGCTCATCGTGGACATGGAAAAGGTTACTCGATTTGTTTTTTATTTAGGAAAGAAGTTATAAATATAATTATATAATTTGTATATAATATAAATATATACAATTAAAATAAAACATTGATGCTACCAGTGTGTGTATAAAATATAATATAAATGTTTTATGTTATATTCTATTATAATATTAAAGTAATATTGTAAAAATTTAGATAGAGGTGATAATATGATTATTTTAGAAATATTGTTGGTGTGGGGTAACATAATATATATAATGATTATTTATCAAATATATTTATTTTTTGTGAAAGAGAGAAAAGACGAGAGTTGTAGCCCGTAGACAGATAGAATGAAAAATATATATGACGCTACAGAAAAAATGTTGTTTTTGTTGTTGTTGTTTGCACGGTTCAACGGTCAACATGACCCGTACGGTGAGAAGGCGGGGATGCGGGCGCATGCGCACCACTTGTTTACATCTATAGGAATACGCGCTGATTAATCGTCACACAGTACACAGACACACATAATACACATATACGCACACACAAAATAATAACACCACACAGTGGTGGCGCTTACGTATCCACATGACTTTTCTGCGAAAAATGTTTTCCATTAACAATAATGACGCGGTGAATTTAGTGGCAATAACTACGTTGTCGTCGGTGGATATTTTTTCGCGCGGCGTTCCGTTTGGTGTTGTTGTTATTGTTCCACAGTGGTCAGTGGCCGCTGAAAGGGTTTTCGCTGATTTTCAATGCAGCCCGTCCGTTGTCGCAGCATGTTCCAAATAATCGTCACAACCGCTGCCGCCGCGTCGTGTTTCGTTCGCAGTGTTTATTATTATTATTAAATTTGTAATATTATTAATATCATCCGTGTGTATAACCAGTGTTTGTGATAATTTATTTATTTTTTTGATTTTTAACGCCCTTGTCCGCGCTTACACCACACGGTTCCTCGTGCGTACACACGCTCGCCGTGTATTGTAAAATTAATTGTACATTATTATTGTTACGACGTGTGTACTCGACGAAACGTAAAAATGTAATATAGTAATAATAATAAGAATACATAAACGGTTTGCGGTGCCGCGGACAAACATTTTTACTTAATATTAACAATTCGGTATACCTATAATGCACGTTGGACGGTGCCGTTTATCGCGTATGGATATATTATTTACGATGTCATTGATTCTAGACAGTTCGTAGTTCAAAAAACTAAAACAGTTAACGTGCGCGTGTGTACACGCGAAAGGAAATACCAGACAAGTAGGTAGGTATGTTACTTATTGCGTGTTATTTTATTGCGAGCAATGTAGTGTGTAAAGAAAAAAAACGTACGGATAGTTAGTAACGTAAACAGTGCATGCCCTTGACATAACTGCCCGTTCTTGAATGGATAGTGGATACCTAACATACAACTTAATGTAGATATATTATATTTAATGTATTGTTATTGTTATTATTATTGTTATGATATCATGCCCATATCACCTTTATGACTTGGAACATGGTGAAAATCTATCCTTTTTTCATAGTACATGTTTTTCTCCTATTTGGCCATTATTAATATATATATATATATATATATATATACTTGAAATTTGAAATTTATCGGTAGCTGTAAAATTTAGACTCCAATATTAGTATCTATTTACTTAGTATTTAATAATATTATAAACGTTTTAAAATTTAGTTTTACGTATTGTAGTGAAATAGATAGTAAAATATCCTTAATCAGTATCAGTGCCAATATCTGACTTAATTAATGATTACCTATCTACATGTCGACTAAATGCAATTTTTTGTTTAATTGTTTAGGGTATTATATTGGGAATAAAAATTCAATTTGTATTTGTTTTTAATGTGGAACATAGATATTTATAACCAAATTATCGTATTATCATTAATTATATGATTTCAATAATGTTGACCTCTACATAATTTATAAAAATTAAATTAAAATATTTAAAATATTTTTCGCCTTATCATTTTGCAAAATAAAAACATTAACCATTGTATTGTATTCTACGTATAAATTTCAAACTTAGATGTGTAATGTTAGATTTGTCATACTGATTTATTTTTTATAAGTATAACCTTGTCTTTAAATTTTGATCCACTATTAAGTGCTCTTCATTTAGACATTTTTATAAATAATTATTGTATTTTAATTTATATTATCGAATGACAAAAAAAAAACTGTTTCTTAATTGGTTATTGTAGGTTTACTGTATAATTTTGCAATTTGATTGCATCAAGTATATAGGTACTATATTTATATGTCTATCCATGTTTATGTTTTATAAAATTAAATCAATACTTGATAAAAACTGATAGTAAATGTTTGATTTAGAATTCTGATAACCACATTGTATATTTCTTAACAATTTTATCATAACTTAATATCAGTTAATGAGTTAAGTAAATAATTTAGAGTTTTGTTTATCAAGAAGTTCTTTTTTAAGTATCTTTAATTTATTTGTCTATTCACTAGGTAATATTAGTGTTATTTGCGAAGTTATTTGTATTTATTGTTTTGATTTGACAGTTGTTAATTTAATAAATACATACCAATATACGTGATTTAAATTATTTATATGCAAATAAAAATAAATAATTGTATTAATTACTATAACTTGTTTGTGAGTAGGTTGTACAGTCAGTTTACTTTTTAGCAATTCAATGTTATTATATTCCATTATATATCTAAAATGTATCAACTTAATTAACTTTTAATTTAAAAATGCTCTTCCAAATATTTATTTTTACATATTATTAAGAAATATAATTATTAATTTCGTAGTAACTTATTATTTAATCAGTATTTTGACCACTGACGATAGATCTTAAGGCATGATAAGTTCAAAATTATGTTGATTATGAATATTAATTTTCTAATCAAAATAAGTCTAAAAAGTATAATATGTTTATGCTTAAACTATTTATAAAATAATATAATAATATACAGGATAACTATGAATACTCAATAAAAATAACAATTTATAAATAATATAAAATAATTCATAACAAAAATTGTAACTATGTAACTATTGAGTTAAAAATAATATGATATAAAACTAATATGCATAATTTTTTATTGGATGGTTAATTCCATGGCTAACATTTTTTGTCCTTAGTTTATTTATATTAATATTTACATTTATTTATTGTTTTGAGGATAGTATATAATTTTCAATCAACTTTGGTTTATTTAATTTAAATTAAATGTATGTGTATCATATCTAATGTTTTTTTTTAACCTAGGTAAATGTATTTTGTTTACTGTAAATAATTTTAACATGTGTTGCTGCATGCTACATTTTTAAACATTTATCTTATCTTTGTTAAATATATCATCGGTATTTAATTAAAAATGTATTAAGTTAACTTTTTGAAATACTTTTAATTGCATACCTATATGTATTATAAATAATACAATGTGAACTAAATGAAAGGTATTTCAAAAATTCATCTTAAGCATTTTTCAATTGCTTGTGTTATTTTATTTTATTAATTTATAATAAGTACAAGTATAATATTCTATTATGTGGGATATAATTTATATAATTTTCCTATTTCAGATATTATTTAAAATGAGTATGATGCATATTGAACCACTTAAGTCTAGAAATGCTATGATCGGTGTTGTAAAAATTGGATATTTAAAAAAAAATAAAAGTATGAGAAAAAAGTTTTTTGTACTTCGAGAAGAGACAATTTATGGTGGACCAGCGCGACTTGAATATTATGATAGTGAAAAAAAATGGAGAAACAATGCATTACCTAAAAAGTATAATACAATTTAATATAGTATGAGTTATAAAATGTTTATAATTTATAAGTACTAACATAAGTTATGTTTATATTATAGAGTAATTGTGTTAAAAACTTGTTTCAATATCAACAAACGTTTAGACACACGTACTAAGAGAACTGTAATATGTTTATATGGTAAAGATAATAACTTTTATATATTATTTGATTCTGATCAAGAACTTGATGAATGGTTGGATCTAATGTTGCTTTTGCAAAATGTCAATAAAGATGCTGAAATCAATGATTCAATTAAAGAATCTTTTGGTAACTAACAATATACTTAATTGTTACTAAAACTTATTTAGACATATTTTATTATTTTTTACAGAGCATATTTGGCATGTCTCTATATTAAAAAAAGAATTAGGGAATAATGCAAATTTAATAGGTATGACTGGACTTTGTTTATGTGAAAAAAAGGTGACAATAATGAAGTATCCAACTAAATTAAAAAAACAACAAACAATTGATATAATGGTAAATTATTATTTAAATTTTTTCTATTATCAATACAACAATATTAAAATTTGCATTTTGGTTATATTTAGTTGACTAGTATTCGCCGCTGTGGAGCTTTGGGTACTTTCTTTTATATGGAAGTAGGTCAAAGTTCTCCATTTGGTTCTGGTCATATATGGATGGATACATGGAACGCTGAAGTAGCAAAAAGTGTTCATGAAACTATAATGGGTGAATCAAGTCGAAATCATGATCCTAGATTTAGAATGAGATCATCTTCATTTAATGAAGGATCACGACTTATAAATTGTCCATCAAGACAACGTACTAGTTATTATGGTATACTTTTTTTACATAGTTCTTTAATATTTTAAACATGTTAATTACATTTTTAAATAACATTTTAGATGAGAATAACCCTGGTCTTCGGTATAAAAATAATAGTCAAAGTTCCTCAACATTAAATAATGGAAATGTTGATTTAGCTCGTTCAGGTAATTTAACATTTTATTTTGATTTTTAATTCACATATTTATTTATGAATATGTATATGTATTAATATCAATAATAATGCTGATTAGCTATAATATTATAAATATAATTTTTGAACTATTTAAGAAAATATTTGCAATTTATTTTATAATAATGTAAAAAAGCAGGTAGGTTGATTCTGTATGTTCCTCCTTTGTCCCTTTGGTCTTCAGAGAAATTGGTGAAATTTGAATGCACTGATATTATATTAGAAAATATGATTCTTTATATTACAATATTTTATGCTGATAATTCATTCTGAAATTTTACCACATGTGTAAATTACCTATGTTAGTACTCAAAAAAATATTTAAAGTCCCTACAATCAAATCTCAAGATGTTATCATGAAATGAAAAAATCTAAAATAACGAAAATTGAAATTTTGCTGATTTACAGCTATTCTTAAGTAGTTTTTCTTCTAAAGAACTTCTGAAAAATTTAAAAAATGATCTAAATAAAGTACTAATTAGATGCAATTTGGTATAGGATACTTACTTTATTTGTGATAATCGGGCGATTATTTCTACCCAAAAAAATGTTTTCATACATGAAAAAAAAAAAAGCGAGAAGGTAAATTTAGGACATTCCTCCTTCGTCTCTATGGTCCTCGGAGAAATTAGTGGTTTATATAATTAAGATTTGAATGCATTGATATTGCATTAGAAAATGATTCTGAGCGAATTTTAATATATTTCAATTTATTAGAGTGTAAATTAGGTATGTAAATATTCAAAATAATTTTCAAGTCTTTACAATCAAAATTCAAGGAGTTATCATTTCAAAATAAAAATTGTCAGTTACAATTTTCAAAATATTTTGTAAATAAAATAAATAGTATACGAGTATTTTTTTGGGAAAAATTCAAAGTTCTTATTTAACCAAAAAATCTACCAATTCGTTCCAAAACTCAATTAGTTATCAAGAAATAAAAAAATTTAAATAAAGGAAACCGTAAGTTTGCCGATTTTCCATCGTTTTTAGGTGGTTTTTCTTCTCTCAAATATGAAATTTGAAAAATGAGCTAAATAAAGTACCAACTAATTGCAATTTGCAAATGAAAGCATAATTTACTTTGTAGTAATCGAACCATTTTTCTATCCAAAAAGTGTCTTCAGACATAAAAAAAATCATTCTAAAATTGATACATTCTTCGCTTCGCTCAGAATCTAAAATTACAGTTACATAAGTTTTATTTTCAGAATTAAAGAATTGTATGTAAATATGTTCCATTTGATTGTATAATCAGTATCGTAAAAAAACTTTAATTTCAATAAATAAATAGTAAAAATTTTATTTGTTTTAAATTAGGTTTCTAGATAAATAATCGAATCTTCTTTACAATTCGTTTTTATTTAATGACTACCATTATAATTGTTAATTTTAAGATATTTTTAAATTAACATGTATATAGATAATATTAAAAATTACAATTTTATATACGCTGATAATTTATTATGCTTACATTATACATTAAAACATTTATTTGTATACTGTAATAATCATTAATTAATATATATAATATAGGTACAATGTAGCTATACATTATAATATATCGAGAGTGACTAAACTTTTCTTGGTTTAGATCTACTATGGATATATTTTTTCTTCTAAAATTGACTAACATAAAAAAAAAAATGTTTTAATTATGAATAGGTATTGATAATATTGTCATTTATTTACTAAATATATAATAAATTTGAAAATGTAAGATTGATTTTGACATTACCCTGGTGGACTGATTGGCTATCCCTGCTATATACTAGATTATAATATAATATAATTAATAAACTAGCTGCTATCTTTTTTTCTGTATACATTTAATAATATTTTAATTTATCCTTTAAAAAAAATATAGTTTTGAAAATTATTTAAATATTTTTTGTCTGGTTTTTTTTTTTATATAAATATTTATATTTGGTATTATATAAAATAGTTTTCATTTATTTTAATTTTACATAAAAAAATTATGACATATTTTTTACTTCCTCAAATTTAATTTTATGAGCTTACCGGGCATGTAGCTTTATACTGTGTTAATGAATCAATTAGATAAGTGTTTACTATTGAAATTTCTGTAATGTATCAAGTTTTATTACTGTAAATTTTGTAAATTTTGTAAATTCACTTAAATTTATTATTGACACGGCAGTTTTAGTTTTCAGTAAATAATAATTATTAATGCTCAATAAATAAGGCTTATTGACTGTTTCAAATAATACAATTCAATATATAATTTTTTCAATAGTATTTTAAAACTTAACGATTTTATTCAATATTAATTATTTGGAAATCACTTATTTCTACTTTTATCAATAACACTTAATATTGAATCAAAATTATTCGATAAGGTTATCTAAGCAGTGCTTGTATTTGATAAGATATTAATAATTTTTAATTGATATAACTAACTATACAAGTCATTAAAACTACTTGTACAACATTTTATACTTTATAGATTTCCAATTTTATTACAATTATTAATATAGTTGTAATATATAATATTTGAGAATGAAATTTATCTAAATTATTTGTTTAAAAAAATCTAAATTAAACAAAAAATTGCTTTACAGGATCTGTTAGAGAACGTTGTGATAGTATGCCATTGCGACCACGTACTATAAGTGAAAATACAACATCATCGACTTGTTCGTTTAATGGAATATTATCTCCAAAACAAACCTTTCATAAAGGTTGTAATTGTGTTTCTGCCTCCTCTTCAATATTAATGTATGTTCTTTATATATATAAATTCTTATTATACAATAATTGGTAAATAAATTATTTATTAATTTTAGGTTTAATGACTCTGGTTTAAGTAACTGGGATTCATCACTCTCAAGGTCTACAGATATTACTGATGGAATGTCTTCTGTGTATACAAGTCTTAGTGACCAGCGGTCTGCAATACTTGAAGAAAAACAAGAAGATTTTGTATCTTATACTCCTTTAGATCAAGGTAATTTTAATTGTTGAATATTCTGGCATGGCCTAATAAAACTATTTTAAACATTAATTTTTGCTAAGATTAGTATGTATAGAATTAATTTAAATAATGGGTTCATTATATAATTATCTACCAATATATAAATATATAAATATTTTTAAACACAATATCCTGTCTAATATTAGTGAAATTTTATGTTATCATTTTAGAGGAAGATTCTATGAGACAAACAAGTGACACTAATGTTAATAATAATATTAATTTAATTAACAATAATATTGTTGGTAATAGATCCAGTTCCTCTTCTCAGGTTAGTGTTAATTATTTTTTATGGTTCAATTTTTGCAATTAAAAATATATTTCATTACAATTAATTTAAAGAGGATTAATATATATAAATGTTTTAATAAACAGACAGGTTCTTGTTGCGACTCGAATAGTCCTTATGGTTCACCTACCAATGCAGATGATCATTCTTATACTCCATTAAATCCTTCTGGTTAGTAATTAATTCATAAAAAAAAAAAAAAAAAAAAATGTATCTTATATTTAATAATTTATACGCCATAGGTGTATCTGAAGCATTACCAGGACCAGATGGATATCTTCCAATGAAACCAGGATACACTTTCTATAATGACTATATATCAATGGAAGGACATAATAATTCTAAACAAGGTATTTTTTATAATGGTTTATTTTAGTAGAATTCATTATAATTTAAATAAATAGTTATTTTTAAACCATAAATATTAATATGGAATTTCTCTTAGTACTGAATTATTAGTTATAGGATATTAAGAATTCTGACATTTCAAACCTCCAATATTTTTGCTAAGTTTTGAATAAATATATTAATTCTATATAATGTAGAAAAAGAAATTAATTATTTGATTAATTAATTAATAGCATGTTAAAAGTTAATTATACTTAGGTTAAAGAAATATAAGAGTTTTATGTTCCATTTTATCAGCAAGGCATTTAACCCATCAGTAAGTTAAGTCTTTATTTGTAATACTACGTGTAATACGTGTATTCACTCTTTCAGTTTTTATTATTAAAAGTGGTATATTGACTAACCGGGAATTATGTTATAAATAATTATTGATGATCATCATTTTAATTTATAGCTTATAATTGGCTCATTGCTTTATTAAGTCAATAAAATTAATAATAATTTATTATAAATCATAAAATAAAATAATTGCATGACTGTATGAAAATATGTATGCGTTGTTAATGGATCGTCTTATTAGTGAATATATTATAGCAGTGTTATTTTATCGGAACTGACAAGTTTAATCTATTGTTATTTTAACAAAATACTATGGATTTGGTTATTTTATATATAGATCCCCAGATATGTTAACATAAGGTATAAATGATAATGTTGGTGTAAGACATTTTTAAAGTAAATTAAACCTAATGTTAGATAGTAATCGAAAACTAACAACTAATGTTAATTTCTCAATTTTTTTTTTACATAGTTGTTGCGAATACTCCCCTGAGTATATTATAAAATCACTATTTTGCAAAAGGAGGAAGAGAGAAAGGCTCTAGAATAATGCTTATTTTTTAATAAGACAATTTTACAATTTTTGTGTATTAAATTTGTCTTATAAAAATATGTATTTATTATCTATGTATATTTCTATTATTATATATAATATATTTACTTCTACACAAGTTTATAAAATTTAATAAATAACAAATACTATTAAGTTTTAGTGTTTTACCAATGTATAATATTATTAAAATAGATGAGACTGATAGTCCTCGAACTGGATATAACTTGCCGGAAGGCTATGTTCCTATGGCTCCTGTTGGAAAAACTACTGACTACTTACCCATGGATTGTAAACAAGGATCCATTGAATCTGGAACTCCTTCTACAGACATTCGTTTTTCTGACATTCATTTGGATAGAGTTTGTTCTTACCTAACACCATCGGAAGAAGAAGGACCAATAGAAAGGCCCACTAGAGCTTATTCTGTTGGTTCTAGGCCAGATGGTTTAAGGGAAAAAATTGATAAGTATGTTTTTATAATATTAAATAAAATATATGAATTAGAAGAAAAAAAATTAGTTGTTTACTTTTAGAATTAATGCTGATCGAACAAGAACTCGTGCATTTTCAGTTGGTAGTCGTGGAAGATTGCCTCCTACTGGATTAACACGTAATAGTTTTCAATCTGGTTCAACTAGTATGTCAGAACAAAGTGATAGTGGCGATCGTATGGAAATTGATTTTAGTTGCAATTCAAAATCTCGTCGTCATTATTCTGCAACTTGTCGTAACTTATCTGTACAGACAACAACACCAGCAGATTTGTCACCTAGGTCATCACCTAAACCTTGTCCTTCTCCTGATGCATCTTGTGCTCATAGATCAACAGGTCGTTCTCCTCCTAAATCAGTGTCTTCTGTAGATATAAAAAGGACATTATCTGGAGCTGTACATGGTATTTCTAGATCACCTCCAGCATCATCACATTCATATTTGTCACCTACATTAGAAAGGGTTTCTGAGATACCTGGTGTTGAGCCTGTTGATAATTACACACCAATGAAACCTGGTCAAGGATTATTTCCTTGTGATAAGTATGTTTAGAAGTTTACTGTAATCTATTAATTAATGAAGATAATGTAGAATAACAAATAATAATTGTTTTATTTAATTATATTTAAATTTATCATTATTAAAATAAGTAACAACTAATATTGATGACCAATTAAATCAAATTTTGATAGTAAAAATATTAATATTTATTTTAGTTTTATTATTTATATATTTATGTATTGGATGATTCATTATTTTTGTTATTTTCTATTTCTATTTATGTTTTGTAGCATTAATATGGCATTAGAAGAATCAAATAAGAGAAATTATGTAAATGTTTGGGAAGCAGCAAGTACATTTCCTCTCATAAAAATGATTGGAGGACTGAATTGGAAAAAAAATAAAAAACGCAATGCAAATTTAGTTCAAGATCAGCCTACATCCATGGCCGATGAAGGAGTTGATGAAACAGATTGTTATACGACTATTAGACCAGGTGTTCATACAATACCTGTGCATCCAGAACAACAAATTGGCCAACCATCTGATGCAATGTTAAACGCTCTGCGAGATGGTCTTGCTGACTTGGTGTTTTCAGATCAACCTATAGTCACATATAATAATTCTCAAAATCACCCTCAATCAGAGAACTCTGTTTCTTCAATAGATGGGTAATTATTTAATATATTTATAGTTTGAGTTGTAAAATAAATAATATTTTAATTTAATTAATTTTATATTCACTGGTAAATAGATTTATCTTGGTGATAAACAAAAATTATGTAATTTTTTTTTATATGTAATTTTACTGTGTTGTTCTTTTTATTCAAACGTAAATAAATATAAATATTTAGGTAAATTTTTAGTGTGTAAGTATTAATATAAATTAATATATTTGGTATAAAAAATAAAACGATTTAGGAAAATTGAATCCCGGGGTACTTTTTCTATTAAATAATTTGAAACACATTTAAAATTTAACAATGTAACTAAATCTTTAGTGAATAAGTTACCAATATAAACTAAAACATAAGTTTAATTTTGGCCTATTCTTTAAATTTTTAATAAAACAATTGAAAATATGTCCAATTAGCCATTATTATTATAAATATAATAATACATTTGATATTTTCAATTCCTAACTTAATTATACTTGGTTATATGTTATGTGTTCATAAAGCATACAAGTCCATCACACGGGTAGAAAAGTTGGAAAGGTTGAATAAAAATGAAATAGTAATAATACTTTTATAAGTATTAACTTGTATGAAAGATCGAGAAGAAGCAATAAAGGTTAAAAGAGATTAAAACATAGTTAAGTTGTATATAAATATAAATTATACACAACTAAAATCGTTTTTAGTGAAATTTAGAAACCATACGGAATGGTTCATGTTATAAAAAATATAGACAATTATTTACAGGTAGTAAAAAAAAATTAACTAATAATAAAAAAAATCATAACTTATAATTTATACATCATTATACAAATATATTGATTTTGTAAACCACAGTAAACTAATGACCCTTGAAACATTTTTTACTTAACATTTCATATTATATTAATCCCTCAAAAATGATTTATTTTTTTGTTTATTTCAATAATTCTAAAAAACATGGTTGCATTTAAGTTACAATCCAGTCTGCTACATTTTTTTTATATTCAGCCATTAATTCAAAATATAAAAAAATACAATTAAGTGGTGTTTTCTATCTAATTTTTAAATTTAAATTATATTTATTTTAGTAAAGTTCATTTAAATTATTTCTTCTGTAAAAGTAATTTAAATTTTCAAATAATACATGTCTTAAAACAAAATAATTATTATCAATTTATTTTAAACTATAGTAATATTATTTTGAGTTTAATTTTACAATAGCTTAATTTAATTTCAATTGTTATAAATGTAAAAATGTGTGTGTGTGTGTGTATGTGTATGTGTGTTATAAACAATTTAGTGGAAACAAAAAATTCTTCATATGACCAGACATAAATTAATGCAGATAAGACTGAAGGACTGTTCTAGGAATATTCCTAGTAAAGTGTTGTTTTTAATTTTAGATTCTAATTAAACTAGCCTTTTTTTTTTAATCTACCAATTTCCTCATTTGAGTTTATTATAGTTCATTAGTATAAAAAAACATAATAGTCAAAAATTCAAACTGTATATGTCTGTTTGTTTGTATTTATGAGTGTATGTGTATGTGTGAGTGTGTACGTGTAGAGTGTTAAGTCAAAATAATATGTTAAATTAATTGAACAAGAACACTTTACTTGATTGGTCTATAAAATAAATTTTTTATGTTTAAGTACATCACTATTAATTAGAAAATTTCTATATAAAATTGTATTATTCAATCTAATCTGTTTACCTTCTTAATGTTACTTAAATAATAGCTAATTGTAATTATTATTGCCATTGATATATAATAATGATATAAATACATTTCTATATCTTGTTGCATAATATAATGTACTTTAAATAGTATAAATAGTTAAAGATGAGAAATATTTTGGATTTTGATTCATGTTGTTTTTGCAAAATGGGAAAGTTTGTTTTCTTTATTTATTGAGTGGTATTCTTCTTAAATGTATAAATATTTTATGTACAAGCTATAAAGAAATGTAATAATAATTTTCTCAGATAAACAATTTAATACAATTAATTTTTCTTACCATCTATATATATTGTTATACACTCAATACTGCCACTATTATAATGAGACAAAGTTGTCTGCCCAACTATTAAAATTAAGTTAATATTTATAATTTTATTCTTACCTTATAATTTATATGTATAGGGATATAATAGGCATATAATTGTGCACATATATAAATGTACACATACATCATTATACACAGATGTAGATCAGAATTAAATGTTTCATGGGAATTATATATGTTTTCAATTATGAATGTTATATCCATTATTTTAGTAACATTATTTCACAATTATCTAACCATTCTATGTATACATATATGTATATGTTTTTGTGTGTATATATTATATATTGATTAGTTTTATTAAAGTGTGTTTAGTCTTGAATTTTAGATGAAAATATTATATAATAATATTTATTGTTTACTTTTTGTCTTTTCTTTTATAGATAAATTTTGTTGTAGCAAGTATTTGTTTAAGGGAATATTTCAGTAGGATATAGTTATTTTTTTCTGAAATGTAGGGGGTTTGCCAGTTATTAGATACACGAACAATTATTGTCTTTTTTTCATTTTTTTTTCTCACATTCCTCAATTGTTTTCCTAATATATATATATTTTTTTTTTTTACTGCTAAATTTTGAAAATAGAAAATGTTATACGAACACACCTTTATACATAAATACATTTGTTAAGTTTTACTTTTTTTTAAAAAAAAACTCGTCTTATGATCACTGTATTTACTATTTAAATATATTTATTCCTTAGATAAAACAATTGAGAACTATCAATTTTGTAATATTTATTTTTATTTTGAATCAATGTCCTTAATAGTATTGTTCAAAATAGTGTAACAAACTTGTTTTAAAATTATTGCAATAAAATACAGTGTACATTGAATTTGAAGACTTTTTATTTATCACACAATACATATTTTATATTTAGAAAATAGTTGTACAATAAATCAAAAATGTAATATTATTGTTTTGAAGCATGTAAGTAATGAGAAAAAAGATTTTACCTACTACTTACATATTATTTTTTTAAGAATGATGTAAGACTTATATAAGCTGATTATTTTATTTTCATAATAAGTACATCTATACATCATGATTTAAATAATTTTAATAGCTGAAAATATTGAAATTTTCTAAATGAAATTTTTATTTAAATTATTGACATTTTAGATAATAAAAAAAAGAAACAATGTTTGTATTTTAATTTCTAATTCTTCGTTTTTTTAAAATAAATAATAATAAAAGCATGTTATCAATATAAAGATTGAAAACATAACACCATATTATAAATTAAAATATAACTTGCGTTATTATTTCTAATAACACAAAAATAAGATAAATGTTTTTAATTTTATTATTATTTAAATATTACCAATGAAAATGTTTCAATCCTTGAGCGTTTGGTGCTACAACTTCTAAGACTTATTACAGTTAAATACTATAGATTATTTATATTGTATGCTACAGTCTTTGGACTAATGCATTGGTGCCATTTGTGAAGGAGAAGGGTGTACACTTGCTCACCATATGAATTTAATTTATAATCGTTTATGCCAGTCCCTGAAACCACGAAATTTTAAGGAAATGTATAAATTATTTTTATAGTCAAAGAAAGTCGCGAGTATCAAAAGTATACAAATATACTATTAAATCAATGGTAAGACCAATATGATTTAGTACTTCATAATAACAAATTTGTATAGATGTATATTGTATAGGAAATTTAAAAAAAAACCTCTGCATCAGCATGTTAAACTTATGAAAGACCCTAGTTAAACCACCTCTGCAAAAAAATTGATCGGCCCCCTCCGAAAAAAAAAATCCTGGTTATGCATCACTCACTCACTCTATAGTTAAAATTTGTGATGTTTCATGTCATGACTTCTTAAATCTCAATTGTTCCTTTCTTAATTCATTTATAAATCACTACAATTATTTCGAAATTAAAATTCTATCTAAAATTCCAACTGCAAAATCAAAAATTAAAAATGTAATCTGACCTCTCCATTGTTCTTTTGGTTCTCGGAGAGATTAGTGGTGGAAGGATATTGTGTTGTGTTATATTATTATTAAGATTGGAAAACTATGATGTTGCATTTGAAAAAATCATATACAACAGGTATAATGAAATTCAAGTTTGTAAAAATGAAGATTATGCTAATTTTTCTGTCTCTCGCCATTATTAGAGGTATGTTTTGATAGGCGTTTAAAAATAATTACCCCCATAACCCATCGCTCACCACAATATTTTATATGGTAAAGAAAAGTATGCCATAAAACACCTTCAATTTTCAGTTTAGCGTGTTAAAAATCAAATATCTATGCGTTATGACTTATAATTTACAGGAAAGTCATAAGAAATATATTATTCAATTTTACTAAAAATTCCAAATTTAAAGGCTTTTATAAAAAAAAATTGGACATTCGATTTATAAAATGTTTTGCGATTAGATTAAATATTATATTTTTATAATTTTGTTAATTTTTCAAACGTAAATGTTCTTTAATGAGACATACATTTAAACTATCCGTTCCAAAATTGTACCACATATTTAAAATACCAATGTGAATACTCCATAAATCAATTTCGTTCAAAATATAGATTCTGTGATTTTTTCATAATGTTTTAATCATTTTAGACCTATTGAGCTAAATAGGCCATTATTTATAGAGACCTATTGAGAATTCCAAAAAAATGAGCTAAATAAAGACGTACTGATTAGAAAACATTGTCTATCGAAGGCATATCCCATTTGACTATTATTTTTGCCTGAAAAAGTGTTTACAAAAAAAGCATTTTTCTTAAACCAATTATACATTAATTCTCACTTCGCTTAGAATCTAAAAAAATATAAATATTCAACTAAATTTTAAATTCATAGTATCCAGTGGCATCATTCCAGTTTTAACTAGACTAGGGCAGACCCATAAATTTGTTGACTGTTTTTAAGAAGGGTAATTTTTTTTGGTAGGTATTTTATTTTATTGTAAGCGGTAATCAATTAAGGAGTTTTAATTTTTGAAATCTGCCGACTTAGGATTTGGATAATTATAAACTACGGCAAATGTATGAGTTGCCCCCCCCCTCCCAAATGACAACACTGATAGTATCCTTTCCATTACAATTTTCAGAAGCATTTTTTGAAACTTTAAATGTGATTGTTTTAATATAAACTCATCATATTATTGCAACAAATATCAAATAAGCGGTTCTTTTCATCCCTAATTGTTAAAAAAGTGGAAACGTCAATTTAGGATGTTCCTCCTTCGTCCCTTCGGTCCTCGGAGAAATTTATTATAATTATTAAGATTTGAATGCAATTGTATTACATTAGAAAATACGATTCTGAGCGAATCTCAATATATTATACTGATAATCCATTTCAAGATTTCACCAAGAGTGTAAATTACACATGTGTATATTCAAAATAAATTTCAAATTCCTACAATCAAAATTCAAGGAGTTATCATTTCATGATAAAAATTGTCAATCACAATTTTCAAAATATTTTGTAAATAGATTTAATAGTATATGATTAGGTTTCTACAAAAATTTCAAACCGTTAAATCAAACATTTCAGGTAATATTAAACATTTTTATAAAAAATTCAAAGCTCTATATTTAGCCAAAAAATCAACCAATCCGTCCAAAATTTTACTAAACGTTAATATTATCTATGTGATTACTCAAAAACATGTTCAAGTCCCTATGATCAAAACTCAATTAATAATCAAGAAATAAAAATCAAAAATTGTAATTTTGCCCATTTTTTGGTATTTTTTCTTCTCCTAGGGAAAAACATAGTAGAATTTCGAAAAATGAGCTGAATAAAGTACCAAAATGATACGATTTGCTACCGAAAGCATACCCCACTTGTGGTAATCGGACAATTATTTCTACCTGAAAAAATGTTTTCATACATAAAAAAAAAAACATCTTTGTAGAAACAATACATTCCTCGCTCCGCTCAGAATCTAAAATTACATAAGAACTACAATAGCGATCTTATAATCTTTAGGTTATATTTGTAAAAAAATATGAAGTTAATGGTGTTGATTTATACACAGCTTTTGGCGTACTTCTAAATATAAAGAATATTATATTATAAAAGCCATCATCTTTAATGAATTTTGTTTAGCTGTAAAATCATCACGAATTAAGGAATAAATGATTTAAATTCTGCATTTTGCTTAATATTCTACATTAAAATATTGCATTTAGCTTTTATATATTTTGAATTGTATTGGAAATTTAATCGCTTTTGTAGATGTCACCTCAAGTAATGTATATAAAAAAAAATGCTAAATACCTACATCTAATTATTTGTAATTACTATAGATCAAATTTGAATCGGAATGATTTATATTATAAATAATAAGAATATTCATTATGATAAAAATTATTGTGATGTGTACAATATGCACAATTTTAAGCAACAAACTAATATATAATACATTGAAGGAATTCGTTTATCAAAGAAAAAGAGGATTTTCTTGAGAAACTTAGACTTAGAGTTTTTGATTGGTATGTAATTTTAGCCCTATAACGTTTTTGCACATCTATATAAAAAGTATAATTGTGCCTAATGAAAATAATTAATATCTCTCATATGAGATACCTCAGCTATAGTATATAATAAAAAATACTAAATTAAAAGATTTTTTTTAGAAAATAAAAGTAATTTCGAATAAAATGAACAAATAAATTGATGAAAAACAATAATTGCATATAACGATTCGTATAGAAAACAATTAGATTAATTTTTATTTTGGTCGAAAATAATTTTTATCAATAATTTTTACATATAGTACAATATTCAATTGGCTATTCAAATTTACGGTAAAAATTATATGCGCTTTCAACGTTATATTATGCTTATGAAATGAACAATGAATTCATTGATTAGTGGTTACTGATTACACTGTATAATTTATATTTAATTAGGTATATATATATATATATATATATATATATATTATTATTATATACATTAGATATATATGTATAATGTATATATATAAATTATAAATTTAAAAAATATAAACTCACTTAATATGATAGTATTTCCTATTTTTTTTATTAATTTAAAATGTTGAAATGTCAAGTTGTAAAACAATAATTTATTTATGCGCAGAAATCAGTAATATTATCTAATACTCAATTTATAAACATATTATACCTAGCGCCACAAAACAATAATAATTCTGGATAATATTGTCTTGGTACAAGGAAAACAATATAGTAGTATCATAATTTGCGTGTACGAGAAAGCAATTGCAGTGGATTATAAGAAAAACAAACAAATACATATTTGATATTTATTATTTATACATAATATTATAATAATAATATATAAGCCATGTACTACAGCTCTATTGTCTGTACTCAATCTATATTGTCTATGGTCTGTAGGTACGTAACCGTGCTTTGACAACCGAGTGGATGGTTCGTTGTTTATTTTACTACCGCGTTTGGTACACGCTGTGCGCGTTGCGTAGGCATTAGGCAATTAAAGTTCTGACGCTAGGGCAGTACAGTAGTACACGTTTGGTTGTCGGCTACTGCGATAGTTCGACTGCAACTTTGTTGGCGCCGCACATTATATGTATGCAGGTAAAAATAAATACGTTTGTATTTTTTATTGTGATTATAAATATATTATTTTATTTTACCATTAATTATTATTATTATTATTATTATTATTATTATATTTATTATATTACTTTAATTTTGAAATATATTTTTATACTTACAAAAAAAAAAAAAAAATGTATATTAAGCGTAAACTCATTATGAATATATAATTTAAATGGATACCATACGTCCATATCTCCTATACGACTTTAGGTACGATATAATTAAAATATAACTACAATATTAGTATATAATAATATGTTATGACCTTTTTAATTTATGGATCTATGTTAGTAAAATATAATTTGCAAATTAACGTTATTATTAAACACATATTTCAATAACTATATGACACTATAATAATTATTATTATATAGTATAGTACACGTATGCTTCGATTATATACCTATCTATTATATTTGTGCTTGATTTAATCGCAAAAGGTCAACCTCTTTTAGAATGCTATAATTAGATAATTTCGTATAGGAATTTTATCGTTATACTCATTTAATCTTTACCTTTTATTTTTTAATATAACATTAGGTAGGTACATAGGTGTTTAGGTTTAATGTAAATATTATATCTTGTTTCATTTTATATTTGATTTTAATTGTTACCTGCGTGTATAAGAGAAATTGAAAAAAAAAAAGATTTCAATTTTAATTACTTATTTCTACTTAAATTATATTTTTTAAAACATATTATCTAGGTTAGCTTAACGAATAATTGTCATTATTTTTATGTAAATACTAGATAAATAGCAAAACAACATATACACATTACATAAAGACTGTATGTATGTCTGGATACTTGAATTTGGTATAGGTATACTGATATACGTATTGTATGTTTATACCCGAAACATATGCGTGATCGGTGTAATATAAACAACTTTTTAAAATCTCTGTAGCAGTACATTTGTTAATTTTTTAAAAATAGATTTTTTTTATATAAGAGTTTATTATTTCTTCAATTTAGATCAAACGAAAAATATTAGAAAATATATTAAGAAAATCTGTGTAATTAACTCGGTTATAAGTTATAATAGATTGCCTTTGTGGGTCATATACAGGCAGTCTGGCCCAGTAATATTGATCTCGTTTCATCATTGCGCCTTTTTCGTATAATGCCTTTATACGTTTAGATTTTATGATCTATTTTAATTTTAAAATAATTTTTATTATTCAATGACTTCAATTTCATTAAGTTATCTCGTAAACTGGAAATTTTATTATTATTATTATTAGGTATTAAAATGCCAAAAAATTTCTCAGTAAATTTTATATAGGTACAACGTACAACCATATTTTTACATAGGTAGTTCACTAAACTTGAAAAACTGATTTTATAATTTCCCAAAATTATTGTTAAAATTTTTAATGATACAAATAATAACATGTCGTAAATATAAAATATAATACAAATTCTTTTAAAACGTTCATAATTAAATATATTTAATATTATATTCATATCTATTATATAAATTATAAATTGAAACTTAAGTGAAATAATATCAATTAACACATTCTATTCACTAGTTTTTGTTGGTTTTGCTCGAATTTTCCGTATATTATCATAGTTTACAATGTTTGCATATATTATAATCAATGGTTAGTCGTAAAAAAAGTTTTGAGTATACACAAAACAATCCCAAAATATATAATTATATTCTAAGTTCCTAACTAGAAATATACCAAAATCGTTGATAATTGGTAAATTGGTAATAGGTAATTGTAAGTTGTAATTATTGTAAATTGTTTTTGACATAAATGTTTTAATTTTTTTTAATTTCATAAAATACTAAATAGAATCCGATTAGTAATAATTATGGAAAAAACTAAATTGATTATTTAAGAAAATATTTGTATACCCAAATTATTTTAAAAGTATACGCACCATAGTAAAAACCGAAAAGTTGTTATACCCGCGTATACGCTCCACTACACCACTGATTATAACTTATAAACAGATAATGTTCAGTTTAAAATCGATAAAAATGTAAAAATTGTGAGCATATTACGATTTGTAATACAATATGTATTTGATTATCGAATTACTCGATTACACGCTATTGTCAAAAGCGCATGTGTACGGAAACATGTCTCAATTGAAACAGTCCAATTGAATTTTTTTTGCGAAAATATTTTTCAACAATTTATTAATAAGATTGTGTCCCTATAGAGTATAGACCATAATAATAATAAAAACTTTGGCATTTTATAGGATAAATGAATAATGAACATAATATATAAATATACAATTGTAATACCACAATGTTAATATGTAATTATTACTTATCTTGCATTTTGTATAAATACGTGCAATAAATAAGAATAATATATTATATTATAATGTTTCTATATACTTACATACATTTGTAGACATTTAATATTTTAATGGATCATGAAATGACGTATATACTAGTTTACATGTTATAGATGTTACTTTAATACTAATATTATAAAACGTGCCATATAAAATTACAATTATATTTTAAATAAAATAAGAAATAGATACCGAAGTAAAAAGAATTAGGTACCTATTATCGTAAAGGATAAAAAAATGCGTTAATGTTTAAGCTGTCCAAGGACCCAGGGACATAAAAATGAAAAAAAAAATATATAAATATATAAATATAGTTACATATTGTTTAGCAGAACGATCGTGGCTGACCTGGTTGCCTTGAACGCTGCGAAAACCCACCCTTTGTCTCTTTTTGCAGCGTATAGATTATAATATAGGTCACACAGTTTCACCCGTTGTCATCGTTCATGTGGAATATATTTTCAATCGTTATACATCATTATACAAATTCAATTATTTTAGACGAAAGATAAACTTATCGAAAACACTGATACTATTATTATTAATAGTAATAATGATTTAAATTATCTAATATAATAATTATAATATATTAGGTATATAATTATAATAATAAATATAAATATTGAATAATTGCAAACAATTAGTTAATAATTGTTTTTATCTTATTTATATTAAGTTCACATGTGCGTTGACTTATCGGTCAATTACCTTAATTAAATAAAATCAATTTAAAAATTCACTCTGAATGTACTGAGTATTTAAATTTTTTAAGCTATGGTGTTATCTGTATGCGAGTAATTTTATTATTTTGATAGAAAAACTTTGTGTTTTTGTTTAATAAACCAATGAACAGCCTCTATCAAATCTATCTCAAATCTCTAAGATTTTTTTTCCATTATTCATTTGCATATTGTTTTTCAGTTATTTTTAGTATCAGTAAATTTAGTAGTTACTAAGTGACTGAATATTTTATTATAATTTGAAATATAACAACAATCATTGTGATATTGAATTTTTATAATATTTTACCTTTTACCAATTTACCATTTATTTATTTAATCCTCCAAGTGTATTTTCACTCATTGTAAATCTTGTCCATACCTTGACACGGTATTCAACATTTTTAGATAATAAAATTTTCCATAAAGAATTAAAGATTCTCAATTGTCATAATAATATTTAAATTTTGATCTTAGTAAACAGTTAAGTATTCATGATTTTCGATACTTTCGATATAATATACTTTTGAAATATGAAGTTATTTTATAAAACATATCACATTTTCAACTTGGCGCATTTAAAATTAGAGCCTGATTTATAGAAATAGGGGCCTTGTGCCCTAAAGAGTGCATGCGAGTTTTTATACGTTTAAATGTAGAAAATGACGTACACTACTACAATTTGTACATGGCATTGACCAGTATATTTGTAATAAAGTATCTACATTGGGAAATGTATGGCGGATATTCATATTTCGAATATATTTCAAATAATAATTAGGATCTTGATAAGACTTTGTGTCGAGTAATAATTTTCTTAAAATGTTTTCTAAACATGTTTGTACTTGAAAACATGTTTTTAGGTAGAAATAATGGTCTTATTACCAGGGGTTAAAGTGGGAGGGACTCAAGGGGACTCAGTCTCCCTACCTCTAATGGTGGTTAAAAAACGTTCTCTTTAACAAATTACACGTTACAAAACGCTCTAGAGACATAAAATGATATATGGAACGCTTAAAACTATATGGAGACATTAGTCCCCCATGGAATTTTTTCACACTTTAAGCCCTGCCTTTTACCACGAATAGGATGTGTTTTCGGTAGCAAATTGTATCTATTTGATATTTTATTAAGCTAATTTTTCGAATTTCTCAAAAGTTTTTCCTTAAGAAAAGAAAAACTACCAAAAAAAGGCGGAAATTACACAACGATATTACGATATAATTATATTATAACGATTTCCGTTATTTTGTTTTTTATATTTCGTGATAACTAATTAAGTTTGATCGTATGGATTTGAAAATTTTATTGAGTTAGTTCATAGATAATTTACACACGTCGTAAAGTTTTGGAACGAATTATCAGTATAATATATTGTATTATAATGAGTTTCGCTTAGAATCGTATTTTGGAATGCAATATTATTATATTCTAATCTTAATAATAATAAACCACTAATTTTTTCGAGGACCGAAAGGACAAAAGAGGAATATCCAGAATTGACCTTCCTGCTTTTTTAAAATTTTGTTGTTAAAAATTAAGATTATATTTCAATAGTGTTAAATTTGAAATATTTGTAATGATTAATAAAATGTTAAAATTTTGTTGAATTAAAATAATCTTTACTGGATGGATTTAATATTTTTGTCACTGAGAATACCTATTACTACTAAAGATTATGCTCACAGTAAAAAAAATAATACAATATTAATGTACCTAATATTATGTTATTTAATATTTTATCTCAAAATAAATTTAATATTTTATTAATGTAATATTCATAGTTAGTTACATGGATTATAAGCGAGAAATAGCGGACTTTTGTAAATTAGGCGAGTCGAATTCCTAAGTTCCCCCTCCAAATGATACCCCTGAATTGGCTGAATTTTTAGAATGATAAAATATTTTATATCTTAAAATATCTAATACGTATATTGACATATATACAGTGATGTTTTGTTAAGTTATTTCTGGGGTATACGCCACAATTTTGGCAACTATGGAGGGTAGGGGTAAACACCTCTAAAATGATCCATAACCTCCCACACTGGCATAATTAGGGAGGGCTTAGTCCATACATTTTTTTAGAATACCTTATGTCACGCAATAAAAAATGTATAGATACGAGTGGAAAAAAGTATTTAATCACTTCGTAAACAGATTAATACATACCTATTATAGTATTACCTTTGGAAATTAGAAATTTAAAGTAATAGTTTATAATACTGTTTATAGAATTAACATTACACTCTCGCAGTTGTAGATCCGGATTCAATACCAGTGTGGCAGTGTCAGTTAAATGTATTATCTATAATATTATTTAATGCATTTATAAAATTTTAACCTTTCGCATAGATATATTATAATAAATAATACCCGAGTATTATTTGCATTAATATATATTATATTTTTAATTGACATACGAGGGTATACGTGTGTATATCCGCGTATTTTTCTTTTTTTCAGGGCTATACGCTCAATAAAAAATTCTTGAAGGGTATACGCATATACCCTCCAAAACACCATTGCTTATAATATGTACAAACATATTTTATAAACAATATTATTACATCAATAATACATTTCGGGGTTTAAACTTTTATACTACCTAGGTATTTCGTTTTTGTAATCTTTTCTAACCTAACCTAACTTGATATTTTTAAATATATATATATATACGATATGTCATAATAGGAGTTAAAATGTATGTATTGTATATTCTAGAAATTCCGAGAACGAGAACATTTTAATTTATTTACTTTATTACATGGCACCAGAGTAGCTTTGTTATAATGTTATTGTTAGTAGGTATATAAATATATAATTATTAATTAAACTAACCATCTTAACCAGCCATTTTTTTGTAATGAACACAACTTTGAAAGTTTCTGTTGATTTAGTTGATAGTTGATACATTAATTAATTAAAATATATATATTATACCTTCAATAATATAAATTAGTTGTTATTCACAATTTGATTTTTTATAAGGTTTATGGGGACAAATAAAAGAAGACTTTGAGTCTACAAGGACTTGCTCAAAACAAATATTTAAGGGAAAAAACAATTTTTAAGTAATTAGTAATTACCTACTATTGTCGACGTGTAGAAAATGCATATAAATTATAAATCATTATTATAAATCACCCAATCCGTTTAAATTTTAAATGCACATACGAGTGAATTTTGATGCACATCGTATTTCTTTTAGTAATATTTTATTACTGATTATGTACTAATATTAAAAAAAAATATTACTTTATATTATGAGTATCAGATAATATGAGTGTAGATTATAGCCCCTCTCTATCTCTATCCCAAATCTCAAACGCTATAACTTATAACAATTTACTCACGATTTAAACACTTAAGGTTAATATTGCCTACAATCATACGTCAATGTTAAAATTAATATAATAATCATTTCTTCAACATCGTCGTACGACAATGTTAGCCTTTATTAACAATGCTTGGGCAACGTTATTAATCATCATTGAGAAGTCATCTATGACGAATTGACGATATCATTGCGATACAGATTACAGAATACCACAATTCGTGTCTCATCACTCATGTTACAAAATTAATTATTGCAGTTAAATAATATGTTATAAATTAATTGTTAATAATTTCTCTAACTTAAAATAACCTTTAAATGTTACGTTTGTGTATAGAAAATAAATATTAAAGTAATCAATTATAAAAGTAAAACGGTAAGTATATTATATCTTATTGATGCACTTACCTACTCATACAAAACGTTTTACTACTAATCAGTGAATTATTTTATTAAACATGTAAATATGCATATGTATATATATAAATATATACGCATATATTTATTCGTATAATATAAATAATGACATAAGAAAGTACACAAATCTCTTTAAAAATTTTAATTTATTATTAACAAATCTATGATTGCATACTAATGTAATTATATAATATATAAACATGTATGAACAATGCACAGATATGGTAATCTCTCAGAAATTAAATTCAGAATAATATAGTTGATCAGTTATAGTTATATAATATAGTTAATCTATGACTATATCTACTGATTTCATATATTTTGTTCATATGTTTTATTCTTAAAAATTATGAATTTATAATTTTATTTTCGTTAGTAATATAATTTATTTATTTATTACTGTATATTATATAAATATGAATATTGCTTTTCATTACTATTAATGGCTACTGTTATATAATTTAATTTTTAATTTAGGAAAGGTTGATTTTCACCCATGTACTATCAATTACGACGGAGTAACAGACTTAAACACAATCCAATAAGAATATCATTTAAACGATGTTCAAAAATATGGAGACTTATATGTGCAACTATTATGAAAACTATCAATTTTACTATCAGCTTTCCGGTAGTTGTGTTATTATTCCTAGTTGTATCAACTACTATTGTGTTCAAATGGATGGTGTCTATGGCTCATCGGATTGTTTGTTTTGGAGGTATACATCACGTTATAATACTCATATTATTAATTAATTAATTAATTAATTAGTTATAAATAATACATTTAAATGATTAAATATTTTATATGGATTAAATTGTATCACATATTCACATTAAACTTTTAAATACATTTGTAAATTTTGCTTTCATAATATGTAATATGAATTGAAAAATAAAACAGATGTCGTTTTATTTTCTGTATTGTTGAAATTTGGAAGTATAGTTTTTTTTAAGAGAACGTCATAATTGTATATTTTGTCTCCGTCTATCTAAGGGGGGAAATAGCAAAATTATAGCAACACAAAATTTAAATTGTGATGTTTAGGTTGAACTTGGAGTGTAAACATTTATTAGCAAATTTAAATATATGCATATTTTAAAGAATATGTCATGTCTGTTTTGTAAAATATCGTCTGGTAATAAGTTCCCTCCAAACTTCCAATATATGCTTCGCTTTAAATTTGCTTATAAATGTTTATACTTTAAGTTCAACTTAAACATCACAATTTAAATCCTGGGTTATTGTGATTTTGCTATACTCCCCGTTATATAAATGAAGGCATAACATGCGGGTATGAAGTATGCCTTAAGTAGGTAATAGTTAGCTTTTTACGATTATACAAGTATTGGAGACTGGAGTATATCTACTATGTAAATAATATTACTTGAATAGTGAAAGAAGTATATTATAAAAATATTATAATAAATATATATAATAACTATTTAGTATTTACTATATATAAATATTAAGTTGGAAAGTAGAACCCAAACATATCTATGGAGTTGTATTCGTATGTATATTTAGAGTTAAAAACTTGTAGGTACTAGGTATAATGTTTCATTTAACATTAAAACAAGTTAAAATAGGTAGAAATAAATTATAGTATAAACTATATAATAAAACTAATTATTATATAATTAGTTATACTATACTAAGACATTATAAGTAGGTACTTTTTAATCTTTATAATATAATTTTAATATGTTTGAACTAATAAAATATACTTATAGTTTAAAATATGATGAAATATATTTATTTTTATAAGTTCTAGGAAATGTAATGACAAACAACGAGATTCGTTGGTTGGGTGATTCTTGGCGTCATTCTACTGTATTCGCAATTTTTATCTTAGACTCTGAGATCGAATTACGATTTTTACAACAGCTTATTATTAATAAAGTACTGCCACAATGTCCTCGATTAATTGAAAAACCAGTAGTACTAACCAATTTATTTGGGGATTCACATTGTTGGATGTCTGATCGTAATTCGTTTGATATTAACCAACATGTCTTCAAATCGTGTGATTACCCTCTGGACAAACACGAGCTTCAAGTAAAGTATTAATTATTATACAATGCGTATTTCACGTGCATAACTATAATTTATAAGCATAGGTATAAAGCGTATTCTGCAGTTGTTTACTGTGAAGCGTGACTCGAGAGAAATCTCAATTATATTACCTATTCAATAAATAATACTTTGTTCTATATTAGAGACTATGTAAAACACCTTCATAATATCAATGCATAACAATTTTTACTAATTATTCTGTATGTCTTAACGTTAACAGTTTTTAGAATTTATTTTTCAAACATTCATTTATTTTTGTGTTAAACTGCATAACAAATAAATATGGCAAAGGTTATTTAAGTTTTTTGGCTGTATAGTTAGATAGATATAACTACATGTACTTATATACTTTAACTTAAAAAATTGTAAAAAGAGCACCTGTGAATGATATTATAATAATATTAAGTCTTCAAATCTACAAAATAATTTAATTTTTAATAATAAATACGTATTCTGGTAACAATATTATCCATTCGTTCTTCAGTAGAAAAGGTACTGATCTTTTTTTTCTAGTTACATAATATCGTATATTATATCTATTATTTTTACTAATTTAGGGAACTATCTACTAATAATCTTGGATTTTTAAAGAAATCATTTTATACATAGTACTTATACAGTTATACTTATTGTTCGAAACTGGCTGGCTTCCGACAGGTATATTTTACAAAAATGGGCGGCGATAACGACGTTTCTTTTCTATTCAAGAATATTCGTCCACCCCGCTATCATACGGAAGGTAAAAAACGTCGAAGGTCGACAACCAGTGCCGACGGCCGCTTTTGCAACGAGTTTTAGCGACGACGTATTGCCGATTAGACGTTAATCTGTCAACGTGGTTTGGGAATCGATTTTTTATTTGTAAACGTGTGGTTAGCACATGATTTCCAATTCGCGTTGTATTGTCGTCGGGTCGATTAATGTATTCATTTTAATACAGTTAAAAATCTCAGAGCACGATTAGACCATACGTCTTCCACGATTAAATATGCCCGAACCACCCTCTTCCGACCTTGGATATAATGTCGCGGCTGCTTTATTTGGTTCGTTTTGTTCCTCTCAGTGCTACTCGGAACTTCGCTAGGTTACAAGTACATATGAGCGATTACACTGGTATATTTCATATGGTATGGGCTCTCGTGAACTCCGCCTCCCAAATCAGCGCTATTACTGCGACTTGTACAGCTCGTCTCGGATTGAGAAAAACCCAGTTGACCGCACCAGTAACAGGTTTATCTGGTATTCCAGTTACTAATGTTGAAGGATTTGTGTCGTGTCATGTACAACCGCGGTTCACGGAAGACCCAGTATCATTCCAAATCTGGTTATTCCCATCCATCATTGCACCGTTAAGCGCTGTTATCTTAAATAAATAATTAGTTTGAACACCTAGCACTGGCCGATCCCATTTTTGCATTATCGGTCATTAATAGAAGTGCTGCTTGCTGCGATTGATAAGAAACGGGTCTCTGTAGGACACAAAATACCGGTAACTTCTGTGTCGGTGTTTAGCTGGATTCTAATAGGACCTATTCCTGCATCAGCTACCCAAGATTTTTATTCTGGTCCGTTGTCCTTGACTACATCGGTGGAGCTCTCAATAGACCGGTTTTGGGAGGTTGAAGAACCCAATGCAACACCAGAAAAATTCACGGAAAATGGCAGATGTGAATCCATTTTTGCCAAGGATGCAATCCTGGCTAACAAGTTCAGTGGGCCTTTACCTTTCTGCGATCTTATATCTCATGAAGTTATTCGTGGATCTTGTGAAATCACCATCAAACAGCTTGCAAACCTCGAACAGCAATTCTGATCCTTATCTACAAACCCTTCAGACTCACTATTTATAATTATCATGTATTTTGTTTGTTTTATATATTAATTTAATTATTTAATATTTTTTTAATATAATATAACGATTATTTTGTCACTGGTTACGCTGCCGTTGCCATCCTACCTCAATCATCGATTACTGCACCAATTAATCTACAAAGGTTTTAAACTAGTTTCAAGCGGTGTTGGAATATATCACCATCTCCTAAGGAAAATCATGTTCGAAACTGACGGGCTTTCCGACAGGTATACTTTTCAACAACGGGCGGCGATAACGACGTTTCTATTCTATTCGAGAATATTCGTCCGTCCCGCTATTACACGGAAGATAAAAATCGCTGACGACCGCCTTTGCAACGAATTTTAGCGTAAATGTGTTGTCGATTAAACGTTAATCTATCGACGTGGTCTGGAAATCGGTTTTTAATTTTTAATCATGTAATTAGCACATTATTTACAAATTTTTTTACGGTATTGTATTACGGAGCCAGCCTTGTGGTATCCCTCATCTAAAATATTTTTGTCCGTAGACATGTTTTTATAATTGTACGTAGGTCACCTCCTCTCCTTTTCGGCGAACACTTATATTTTAAATGTGTTTCTAAATCCTAATTGTTAAAACAATTTTTGAATATAAAGACAAGTAATTTTGACTTTGAAGTAATGTCATTTAATGTATTTAATACATTTTAAAGTATTTGTAATATATTTCAAAAAAACAAAACCCGTGTTAGATATTTTATAATTTACTAAACTAAATTTTATTTCTAGAAATATATTGGACAATTAGTTTCCAGTGGTTTATCAATAGAAAAACCCCCATGGGAAATACATTTGTTATCACAACATGATGAATCAATGCCTGGAAAACGAGATGCAGTTATTATATTTCTGGCTCACAGGTGTTTAGCAGATTGGATATATTTGACTAAACTATTGTGCACTTGTTTGTCAGATACAAAACCATACTACAATATTACAGAAGTAAATATATATTGCATAATAGTATGATAGATAATAGAATAATTGAAATTAAATCGTGGGTAATTTAGAATCAGACTAAAATGCGATATCGGACAAGTGTAGCGAGAACTGTGATGACTGGTCCGGCAGAATTACTATGGAGGATGATTGCTCCTATCAAAGAAAATAACATAGTATACCCAGACACATTATCATTAAATTATAATATAAGTTGGTCATGTTTCCAAGGAACTCTATCTAAAATAAACCGAATTAATCAAGTAACTAAAACTCCAAACAGTTACGTGTTATTGTCTGCTATTGCTGGATCATTGCATGTTATGATGAAAGTAAACAGACTGCAACAGTTGGATAACATGAATGTAATATAACAAATTTAATTAAGTTTAAATTATATTCATTATTAATTTTTATACTTATTTTGATAATTAATGAAGATCGTGTATCCTGTGCAAACGGAGGACACAGACCATTCATCTCCAGTTCTCATTCGTTTACCAATAGGTATTGAGGGCGCTATTCCAAGATTATGGTTTACCAAAAAAGCTATGCAAAATATGTATAAATCAGACCAAGCATTATTACCAGCAATAGTATCTTTTTTAATGCCACTTCATTCTTCAGCAACTAGAACACTATTGTCTGAACTAACAGACAAATTGGTAAAACAAGCTCTAAATTGTGTGAATACTTAAATAATTATACAAACTTATAATTTTTTAGGCTCACTTACAGTTTAGCTGGATATCTGGTCCAAATTCAAGAATTATAATTAAAGGTTCTCCTTTAAAAACCGTTTACTCTATACTGCCATCTCAAAGAACTATAGGTGTATCAGTTTCAGTATTTACGTATACTGATGATATATTCATAAGTGTTACAGCAGATTGTGCGATTGGTGAGGGGTTTGGTGAAACATTATTGCTCAATATAAAACATCAAATTGACCAAATGTATGAATTATTAAAGTACAGGAGAATACCAAAAGATTTAAAAAGCAATATTTTAGTATCTAATAGCTTAAAAGATTTATCCTCAATAAATATTAAAGAGGTATTTACAAATTAACTTTATTATTTTTACAAATTACTCAAACTATTATTTATTAGATTATAGGTAAAATGAAAGATATCCAGTTACAACTTCAAATGGTTATGGAGTTAGATGTTTATAATGACGATGGGTTAAGACAAATGAATAAACTAAAAGGAGAATATTCAGTTTTACTTAGGGAACTACGAAAAAGGAAACATACAAATAAGAGTAAATGTATTTTACACAAATTTAATATTTTGGGGTGTACAAGTTCATTAGGATCAAAGGTATTATATTACAAATAAATTAATTATTATACTCTTTGCTGTTACATCGATTATGTTGAAATATAAATAAATATTTATTTATTAATATATTAATTACAAATAAATACAATTGTAATTTTCAATAGAAAATAATTAATTGACGTTAATATTGTTTTTAATTTAGTTAAATTATCAAAAAGAAGAAACTAATAAGTCACTTCAGCAATCTACAAGAAAATTACAAGAAGCAACTAATATATTTCTTGCACAATCGGTTCAAGACTATCGTCCTACCATACATATTTGTAAGAATACATTTTATGCCAAAGATAACTGTTTACCTAGATTACCTAGATTACCAAGGGAACAATTGATTACACAGATCTAAAAGTTGTTTATTTTATTGAATTATCTTATAGTTATGATTAAATAGTTTTAGTTTTAATTTTCAAAACACCATAGGTCATAGGGTAATAGTTTATAAAGATATATATTTTTAACATTTATTTAAACGACTAGAAATATTAGTAACATTTTATCTAAAGGTTCGAAACACCAATTATCAGATTTAGTGTACCTACCAGTAATTCATACCAGTATCCATCATAAATTTGTAATCAAGGCGTCTTGGATCGTAATTAAAAAGAAACATAAAAAATGTTAACTATATAATTTGAAATAGGTTTTATTTTTATTGCTTTATTTACTTAGTGATTTTTTACATAATTATTACCTATTAAAAAAAGCTAAAACATATTGTTTTAAATACATTTAAAGAGATGTAGTTATTTAATTCATGTTGATAACATTATTTTCTTGTCGAAAGACAATTTTATTTGAAGTCATATAATATCAATTCTTTTTTTCTGTAGTTTTTTTTAAAATATTTAATTTATTTTTTGTTTATTAGGATATAGTTAATGTAGAATTTCTATAAAAATATAGCTTGAAATATATTATGATAATTGGTCTTTTATCAATTCGCACTTTCTTGACGTGGTGAATGGGTTTAATACCAAATATAATATCGATAAAACAGTTTCTTTATTGTAGATATAAAATGAAATAGTCGGTAAATAAAACATAATATTTTTTTCTTAAAATGGGTTACCTTGCTCATGCATGGAAATAATCGAGAAACGTCACTGCATGTTTTAACTTAAAACTTTAGTATGTTCATGAAACTAATAGACATATTATTCATAAATAACAAATACAATTTAATATACTTATTACTAGGGCAAAGAATTATTGCATTTGCATATTTTTATTTAATTGTTCAAACAATTGCCATGTAAAATAGAAATACGCTTTAAGTGGTAAAGAATTTAAATGTATCAATTTGTTCGCATATTTATGCATGTATAGATTTTCATATGAACACGCATATTTTTACGGATGACTTTTTTTATGCATATTTACATTTGTAATGACATATTTATTTTATAAACTAAAAATTGTATAATATTATATAATATTTAATACTAAGAGTAATTACAATAATTTTACTATCAAAATTATGTTATATTACGAGTGGGTATTATATACGACTTCAACTATAATTGATAAACGCCAATCATTCAATCATTATACAAAAAAAAGAGAAGACATTTTCAAGTATTTTTTTAAAAATATCTTTCAACGTGCGTCATAGGTTGACGGTTCATCATAGATTGGCGGCTAGTTACGTATCCACAGTTAGTAAAATAATACAATGATTTATTTTTTTCAAATGTATAATTACATTTTTATTAACCAATTAAAATTAATTTAATTACATATTTGCATGCATATAACTTTTTGTGCATATTTGATGAAATGTTAATGCATTTTTGCATGCATATATTCATTACTTTCAATGCAATAAGTCCCAAGCCCTACTTATTACCTATCTAGGTAAATAGTAAAAGTAAAAACTGTGAATAATTTTACATAATACATAATACGTTTTCAGTCGTGATATGTCGGTAATCGGTTTCGATCGAGTACGTGAATCGAATTGTCGACTCGACTGTGGTTTTTCTGGCAGTCTACATGCGCGCAGTGGCGTATTTTCATTCTTTTTCTGGGGGGGGGGGGTTCCAGTGGTTTATATTATCTATACCTGCTTTATAACTAAATAATTCTATCTATAATAACTTATGAAAAATATTTTTTTTTTGGTTCTGGGGGTGGTCCAGTACCTATGGACCACCCCCCGTAAATACACCACTACATGCGCGAAACGTTACCTTTCTTACATAGCACCGAGTATAGAGTATTTGTGTAAAGTAAAATATATACATCTAAATATGAAGTTTGAAATTAGATAATAAGGCAAGATACTTATTTTAATTTAGGTATCATATATGTATGATAAATATATCTATGTAATAGTTTTATTGATGATTACAATATAAGACTTCTACTAGTAAGTACTAAGTAGGGTATTAGGACCAATAAGAAACGCAAATGCTCAGATTTTGAATTATTATTATTTAACACCAATAGTTGTATAAATTGAATTAACATTTTTGCCATTTATAAATTAAAATGTTTGAATAATAATTTTAAGTAAAACAATTCATTGTAATAGGAGTAAGGTTTTTTTTTATATATTTACTTAGGTATTTTAAAATATTGATGTTTTTTTTATCATTTTGTTATTTAAATTATTATTTATATGTATATATTGTTAAAAACAATAATTACGATTTAATATTTTGCAATTTGTCTATACCTATATTATTATATTTAATGCTTCCTATTATATTGTAATACAACTATCATAATAAGGTACTTGAGCTCGAGATAACAATTGAGTAGGAATATATATTATAAATAATAATTATAAATATATATTCCTACTTAATACTTTTAGTACTTTTAATAGTGTAATTTTTAATAAATGAAATTTATTATTTATTGATTTAATTACCTAAAATTAGATACAATAATATAATATAAAACTTAAATTTATTATAATACTAATTAAAATCTATTCAAATCACCATTTGAAAAAATAATACAGTAGTTACTAATTATAGCAAAGTATAGGTAAGCAATAATATATTTTACAATATAATAGCCAATAGCTATAATGCATAAATTTTTACTTTGTTCATAAAACTATAGATAAAATTTGTGATATTATATTAAATTTAAAGTATATAATTATATAAGTTTCAGAAGAAACAATGCAAATTGCACTATAACGATGTTTTTATTTTTTAATTGTTAAATGGTTTATAATTATACGGTTGTGTTAAAAATATATAGATTTGAAAATATAAGTTTCTGTTACGCGATGGTTTTGTTATATTTATTCTTCAATTATTATACCGTAAAATCAATGCTCTTATTTCATTTTAATCCCTTCAATTTGTTTAATTCCTGTCTTTTTCCTTATCCATTGAATCGCATATCACTTGAACATTATTGTTTATTTTTTAATAATAAATCTAACCTAACATAATATACAGCTAATACAATATAATTTGTATTTATTTTAATACGAATTCTAAACTTATTAATAAATTTATTGGAATATATACTCCAAACGAAAATACAACAGTTAAGTACAACGATATAGTAATTTATTTTACAGATGTAATAATAGAGAAACAATTATAGAATTAGACGCAAGCTAATCAAACAGTAAGTACTTACAACGGTGAAACATTTTATACAGTGATGAATAATTAAAATAAAATAAAATAAACACTAAACGAATGTAAGGATTGTATATAGAATCTCTGGACCTAAATAAAGAAATTACACTGCACTTACTAGAGACGTATTTAGGAATTTATAAATGTGGGTTCAGATAGTTTTTAGAAGATTACATCATTGTCTTATAATATAAAAAAAATGAACCATAAAATATATTTTTTTGGTCATTATATAGGTCTAAACCCGGTAACCATCCCCCAAATACTCGTAAATCAATTGACAGCGAGGACTTCAATAATACTAGTGCTGGCCGATACCACTTTTTTCCGATATATATTGCCGATAAAAAACCGATAACCGATCCGATATTTTTCCTAGTTTCCATGAACCGACATAAAAAAAACCCGATATCCAATATCCGATAACATATAAACTGATAAATATTTGTATAGGATTATCTTATATTATTATTAAAAATTATCGATAAATCCAGCGCCGAAAAGATTAAATATTTCGGCCCGGGAATTTATGGTAAAGTCGGCCCATGTGTATTTTTTTTTATTTGATATAATATTGTGTATATTAATAATTTATTATAAATAATACAATAATTATTATGATACTAAATTTAACTTTTAAGTTAATATTTATACTTACTTATTATTTAATAATTTTTTTATAAAATATTTATAATGTTTGTTAATAGGATATAATGATTTAAATAAATGGTAATAAAGGCTTGTAAAAAACAACGCGTATTAAAAGTTAATAATAATAATAATATGAACAGTTTTAAAATATAATCATTATATTAATATTATAATAGATTATACACCAGTGGTGGTGACATGGGAGTTCCTATGAAGCATCTTCATGAATGAAAGAAGACTTCATGATAAAAAGGGGCGGGTGGATGGTTAGGTTTGGTTATTTTATTTTGGTTATTATTAATTGACAAAACTACGACTCAAAATTATTTACATTTTTTATTTGTAATTAGTATTTAATATCATATAAGTAGTTAATCTCTTGAATGGTTTAATTAAGTTAATACATATTTCGAAAAATTTTGATGGAAATTTGTTTTTAGTATAGTAAGGGTTACAATATTACTGCTATAGCTATATTCAGTAGCGACACCAGAACTTTTTGTCCGGAAGGGCCAGGCTGGGGCCACTGATTTGAAGGGATTGCCAGTGGTGTAACAAAAATCGCTAACAACGATACTTTGAAATCATACAGGGTGGGCTGAGAAGATTTTAGGATGGACCGCGGTCCATCCTGGATCACTCCTGGCTCCGGCTATATTATATATAATATAAAATATATTTCATTTTGTGACAGGCTGTGGCTGTAGCCGACCAAGTAGAAAATAATTGTTATTCGATTGAATGTTCTAACCACACTTAATATTTATTATATTTACGTAATACTTATTAATTACGTTTAAATGAATATTGGCCCAAAATTATAATACATTATTCGGCCCACCGGGAATTCTCTCGGTGTCCTGACGGCCCAATCCGCCGCTGGATATATCGATATGCGATAGTACGGCGTATTATATCGGTTTTATTTTCGGTTCTAAAAAAAACCCGATATCTGATATTCCAATATCGGTTATCGGTATTGGCCCAGCACGTTTCAATACCCAGTCTAACCTGGAACATTGCGATATTTTTCTAAAAACATCAATATGTGTGGCTATTTGTTATTAATTTTGTACAACCAATTTTAATAACCATCTATATTAAAACAAGTAGAGTATTTACTCCACCACTTTGATCGACGTCACTGTAAATATTATATAAACTAATGTATCTATAATACATATTATATATATACAATAAATAATAATATATAATAAGTAATAAATCTTAGAATTTTGAAAAACATACATTTTAATTGACACTAAAATTAAAAATATTATACTAGTATATGATCGTTATTACGTTATATAAGATTATATTAGTACCTCACTTGCAATCTATTATACCAAGTAAAATATTTTCTGGTTCATCTATTTCATTCGTTAACTCTATAGAATTTTGTAATAATGTTAAAAACGATTTATTTAAATCCATTTCGTTGTGATGTAAGATCATACAAGTAGTATCTTTTTTAACGTAGTCTCCAATTTTCACAAGTAAACGAATACCAACTGCCGGATCAATATCTTGATTAGAAAATTGTCTTCCAGCGCCTAACTTGTTACAAACTTCAGCAATAATCATACCGTTTATGGTTGCCACGTAACCTATAAGAATATAATGTGAAAAGTACTTTAATTTATTTTTCAGATATTGTTACTGCAGCTATTTATGCGATATAGGTATAATACTAAAAACTTATGGCTTATAAACATTTGTACCTAACCTGACGTCGAAGATTTAATTTCGATTTCATATTTGGACATTGGTAAAACGGCAGTTGCATCACCATAGCATAGTTCGTTTGCTATTCTTTCATCGATGTTTTGTTTGATCAACATTCCCTTAAATTTCTCTAAAGCTGTTCCATTATTTAACGACTCTGCAATACGATTACGACCTTCTTCTACGGATGTCACTTTATGCGTCATTTCTAGTAAATGCCCACCTATGTGAATATGCGTTTCAACAGCATAGCATAATAATATTTTAATATTTTGTAAATTTGAATACATAGAAGTTTAGGCGCAAATAGAGCGGGACTAAAGGAAACTAACGCTAAGTACCCTATCGTTGAAAATTAACACTCTGATATTATTTATAATTTATATTGTAAATATTGAATAATAATGATCATATTTTAAATATGTTTTTAAAAATTAGCACTAAAGTCCCCTCAAATGTATACCCAAGGTGGATATCCACCTTGTTTATACCCCTATTTGCGACTGTACATATAAGGAATATAAATATACCAATTAACTCTACGAGAGTCTGCAAGTCACCCGGCGCTTCACCCTTTAAACAATTTATGGATTCTATTATTTCCAACGAATTGCCAACGTAATTACCAATTGGAGCCGACATTTTAGTCATTAATGCTCTACATTCAATGCCCATTAATTTAGCTACTATCACCTATAACATAATATAAAAATAGCCAGTATAGATAATAAATAGAAGAGTTCCAATATTTTTAGTGTCTAATAGTGCCCACTGCATCGGGGGCAACAATATTGTTTTCATCGTTGTTATACCAAAAAAGAAAACGAAATTATATTTCCAATTAAAAACAGAGGGATATTCACTATCCCTATTGTTTCTTAACCATTATTTTGTTATTATAAAACACTCAAGTAAATTAAATATTATTCTTCAAGATGACAAAACCCCCTTATTTAATTATAAAAAATAATTAAGATCTAAGATATTACTGCATTCAAAAATACGATTCTGAGCGAAACACAATGTAATAAAATAGAGAAAAACAAGAAAGTATTTAAAAAGTTTTTAAAAATAAAAGCAAACAGTTTACTATACAAAACATAACGAATATTGACATACAAAATACAGTTTGTTAGATAAGAAAAGTGTGGTACGTATTGGCATTAGCCATCATACATTCATACGTATTATAAGCTCGTTTGACAAGTAGTTGGTAGTACACAGAGGGATATTGAAAGATGTGATGGAACAATTGGTGCGATGTGGAACTTTAAATTTTATCAAAGGAGAGTAAGATCAGGGAATCTACATTACCACCTAACAATACTTTAAAAAAGTAACACCCATTATTATTAGTTAAATAAAATATTGGTGTATATAAAATGCACGTAAAAATGTTGTTAATATTTGAAATTTAAATATAGAGCCTGTAGTCCTCCAGAAATTTTTTTCAGTTCTGCCTATGGGTTTAACATAATATTAACTTACAAATTGCTCTCCGAATGTTTTCGCTTCATCGACGGAATGAAAAAAACTCGCCGATCCGACTTTTAAATCGAGTACTAAATACTTGATACCAGCAGCTGCCTTTTTCGATATTATAGACGCTATATGATTATAATAATATACATAAATAATCATTTAAACGTGTTATTATTAAATAATACCTATTAGTTGTTGGAAAATGTGAAATAATTAAGTAGGTACTAACCTATAATCAATCCCGAATTGTCTACCGTGGCAGTGACGTCTCGAGCTTTATATAGAATGGAATCTGCTGGAGATAAGTCGTCCGAACCGACGATAAAACACCTGAAATCGTTTCCGATGTTTAACAACAGATCACTGTCGAAACTAAATGCAGAAAATCCTAAATCAATTCAATACAAATATGATATTTTTAGATTAGGTATAATAAAATAAATATTAATCCTATCATAATATATTCTGCTAACCGGGAATGCTTTCAAGTTTGTCTAACGTGCCGCCAGTAAATCCAAGTCCTCTTCCCGAAACCATCGGTATTATAAAATCATCTTCTACGGCACTCAACGCAGGCACTAGCGGAATGGAAACTTTATCGCCAACACCTCCGGTGCTATGTTTGTCCACGACAATTGCCGATGATCTAAAGTCTAAAATTTCACCAGAATTTGCCATAGCTATGGTCATACTACAGACTTCATTATTGGTCAAGTCATTCAAGTAGAACGCCATTAACATAGCTCCTAAAATTAAAATCGCACAAATTCGGTGTTATGCATAAAATTCAAAATATAAATATACAAATTGTCTCATTGAGTTTAACTGAGCAATAATTCTGATTTTATGCAATTTTTAATAATAATAACAATATTTTTTAAAATTATTTGTATACTCCGGCGCTATAGTTATGGTATACTTGTTTTTATTTTTAAAATATAAAATACGTATATTCAATAATAATAATGAACCCTTATACCTTGTTACATGAGACTAATGTCGAGTTCTCGGCCGAGAACCCGTTTTGCTGCTCGGCCGAACAACAATACTGACCGAGTCAGCGTGTAGACGCATTTGATTTACTGGGCCGAGTACAGTGCCGCAAAAACCGCAGAGGCAGCCGGGGCAATACCCAGTAAAGGGGCCCCTTTGAATTAGGTTAGGTTAGGGGCCTCACCTCTACGTATCTGAGTCATTGCATTATGTTCTCATGTTTTAATTAAATAAATATTGTATACAATTTATTATTAATATTATTATTATTATAATTACAATAAAACTTATAAGTATTTAGATATATGTTAATAACAATACACTGGATGATAGGCCTTCTTTACATTAGATTTACAGAATTCTAATCAGTATCAATATCTTTGTATAACTTACGAGTTATTGGTCTATGAAAAAATATTACGTACCTACACATGTCGTAGGACTCCATCGATTGTGCCCGGGACCCTCAGAATCCAAGTTGCAGCACTGACCGAGTGGCTACTCCAGGTGAACATTACCTAATTCACAACTTACTCGGTACACAACGCTCGACGGGCGGTTTAGACACGCCGAGTACAATGCATCGTGGTAGTTGGGGTAGCCTAAACTGTTTCTATTCACTCACTCGCTCATTTCACTTGGTTGATCACTAGGCCGAGTAACTGTAACTTGTGTTTGACTGGTCAAGTACTCGGCCGAAAACTCGTCTTATGTAAACAAGGTATAAAGATACCACCAATGATACATTGATCGGTATAAATAATGAAAATACAATTTTTTTCATAAATATCAAAAAATCATTAAAAATGAATGAAAACACATTATGAAGAAATTTCAATATTTTTCTAAAAATAATATTATCAAAATGACTATTTAAGTTGAAACAATATTTAGTAAAAAAAAATTTTTATTTTTTATTTTTTATTAAAAAACGAAAATACCAAAGAGTGTAGGTTAGCACCTTAAAACATATTGTAGCACCTTGGAGTATAGAAATTAGAAATAAATAATAATAAAAAAAATATATTAAAAATATTCTATAGAACTAGAGTTATTGGGTTTGTCAGAACTCCGTGAGATATCCATATAGTATTTAGGTATGAATACAGCAAATAGCGAATGTCCCAGATCTATTTACTTATTGTAATATCTCAACAAAATATTTAAACATTTTCTTAAAAGGTATCTTTAAAAACTATTAATTAGGACATGGGCTATTATACTTACCTCTACTATTATTTAGTAATAAACGTCTATTAAAAAAATTAAAGTTAAATAACTTTTAATTTTTATATTATGTGAAATTGAAGACAGTTTAAAGAGTATATTTTATGAAAATTATAATATACTACGGTTACTAATAATCAAGATGTTAAGAATTTTTTTATTTATTGGAGAAATTATATTGTTGACATCTTTTATGTAATTTTTTTAATCTATTATATCGTGGAATGTAGAAATCGTATTATCAATATTCAATATTATGATAAGTAATTGATACATAATTAGTTGTAGTTCTATAAATTTTTCCGGAAATATTGATATAACTGATAATATATAAATAATAATTTTACATTCCACAATATCAAGATTAAATAATTAGAAAAAATTAAGTCAGAAATATGATTTTTTCAGTAACTGAAAAAGATTCCTAAAAATAAATATCTTGAAATTAACACATTAAAATTTTCATAAAAAAATATACATACTTTTTGAACTAGCTATCTTCAAATTTCATTTGAGGTAACTCAAAAAATGAAAAATTGTATATTTTAATTGTTTTACTAGACGTTTAAAACAAACAAAAAATAATAAAGTTACTATAAACTAAATAATAATTTGAAAAAAAACTTTTTCGAAAATTTTAACTTTCCCCGGAGATTTATACTCAGAACTGCTCTATTCTGATTGGTTCATTTCAATTTACCACGGTTTTGTTCAACAATTTTATTTTAGTTTATCATATTATTTATTTGTTGCTTTAAATTATGTATTTTGATGATTTTATATTATTGTAAATATTAGTATTATCATTGATTATATATTATACTATAATCATAAACTCATAATTTACACTTACAACAACTTAAAACATACATCTTATTAAACAATTTGATTAGCTAATAATTCATTTTAATGAGATAAACAAGATAAATAATTAGTTAGGTACCTACTTATTTTATAATGCATAAACTTAACCGCAGACGAGGTAAGATCTGTGCGTTGCTGGAACTCGTCGCTACGCTCCTCGGCGCCATTGCTTCGCTCCGCAAATCGGAAATATCCCTCAAATTGTTATGCAAATACACGTCGGGATTAGTAATAGCATTGTTTAATTAAAATTAATCGAAAACTATACAAAAAGGTATAAATAATTACAAAACAAATATGGTGTTAAATTAAAATAAAATTGATAAACTAAAATGATGAACAAAACCGCGGTAAATTCAAACGAACCAATCAAAGCAGAACGGCTCTGAGTGTACCTACATTTGCAAAATACGCCCCCGGGGCTGAAATTTCATATGGGCAAAACATGACAAAGCATGATTTATAAAGCCGCTCGCAAGAAAATAGATTTTTCTAACTATTCCATCAAAACTAGCAGTATTGCAGGGTATAAATAATATTAATAAAATTAATAATATAAAATTAAAATAACAGGTAAATGCATCTTTTCAACTAAAGTACTTTTGTATGTATTTAGTTGTTTTTATCGATGAAAAAATTATTACTTTAAAAATTTTGGTAAACTATAATTGTATATATAATTGTATAATTGTATTAGCCTATAATTGTATGGGCCCCTATCACATTTGTACTTGAGAGAGCCCCGGCTAGACCTCCCCCCCCTTAATTCGGCCATAAGTTTATAAGATAAACTGTTAAAAACTACCTGATCATTTAGTTAAATAAATGAGGTAGGTAATAGGTAGGTGTATCAGTGTTGTATTGGAGCGTTTACTCATAACAATATTTGTATAAAAGTGCGTATACGCAATAAAAATAATAATTTTATAAGTATACGATAGGTAAACGGCCATAATATTTTATAATTTATAAATTTGTTGTACATTTAATAACAATAAATATAAATAATTGTAATATTAAGTGTATTTTATTAATGAAAATAAATGTATAAGGTATTATGTTTCTATTAGTTAATTCATGAATTATATACCTCTACGACTTAAAATTAATAAAATTAAAAAAAAAAAAAAATTATTTAATAAAGTATAGAGTTCTAGTTATAATTTATTTATAGTTATTAAATAAAATTATAGTTATAATTATAATAAAGGATAAAAACTAATTATTTGACTAAAAATAAAAAAAATTATAATGTCATAATAATCATTTCAAGAAAAATATGGCGTATACTCAAGACATTATTTATCAATACATATCTGTGTATGTCTTAATAACCTATTCTCTTAAAATAATTTATAATATATTGAAATAATATATTTTTTATATTATTATGTAAGTAATTAATATATTCAAAACAAACGTTTTAAACAAAGTTACCCTTCAATTAATGTTCCTACCCATTGGTTTTTTACCATTTTAATTTAAATTCAACAATATTTTTCCAAGCAGACATCGTATTGAAGATTTTGAAATTTGGTTCCCTGAATCGCTGAATTCAATAACCTTTTAGTAGGGACAGTCAACAAATTACATGACAAGAAACTTGTGCCTACCTATTGTATTTTACATTTTAGATTCTGAGCGAAGCGAAGAATGTATTGGTTTTACAAAGATGTTTTTTTTTTTATATGTATGAAGACACTTTTTCGGGTAGAAATAATGGTCCAATTACCACAAGTAGGGGTATGCTTTCGGTTGCTTTCGTGTCTAGTTGGTACTTTATTTTTTTTTCAATCCAGATAGGTAGGTAAATCAAAAACTATAAATATTATATTTTTGTTATTTAAACTTACATTCCAAAATGTATCTAAATAATGTCTAACACTGTGCACATGATGATATTATATGTACCTAAACTATATATCAACACTTTAGAGTTAAATAATATAAAACAATATATAGTTAAATTTTTTAAAAAAAAATTATAAAGTAAGTAGGTACATCGAAAACTGAACTACCTAAATAGAAATGTGATTAGATACTAAAAAAAAATAATTGCATAGGTAGCTGAGGTTACAATATTAATCTCACTTACCAATTTGACATTGATCTATAGATCCATCCGCAGTGCATTTCACAAAGAATTTCATCTCGTCATCAGTCAATTCTTCTTTTCGGCATTTTTTTTTTATTATTGATATTATATTCATCTTGAACTTGTATTCAGTAAAATATATTAATATACTTGTTTACGTGTCAGTCAACTTCAACTGTATAATATATTGTTGGTTCTTTATTATTTTAGTAAATGATTAATTCGAATATACCTATATGGTTAATAATTTAATTGATAATGGGAATGGAAAATAATCTTTGAGATAAGTTTATAACTTAATAAAATTATGTTTATATACTAATTAATAGGTGTGTTGCACTTTATATATTATACCTTGGTAGTATATACGCATTTATTAAAATTACTCTTCATGTTATCTACACAAAATAATAAAAATAATAATTGATTTTAATTTTAAAATCCAAAGTTCAAATTTAATGGATTTTTTAACGTCTCGTTATTATAGTAAACCTATAATATAGGTATAAATATATATATATGTAACTTATAGTTAACCTACTATAACATTATAAAATTAATAAACATATTTTGTATCAACTTATTAATATTTCTAATGTGAGAAAATGAAGATATTATATTGTATTTTGTTATCTTTTATAAAACAGAGATTTTAGTTTGTAATTTAAATTATTTTAAATTTATTTCTAATAAAATTATTAGATAGGTATTATAAAATAATTTATTTTTAAATCATTACAAATATGTAAGAATGAATAATTGCAATAAGTATAAATAATAGAAATTAGTTAATTTATAATTTTTTTGTTTGTGTTCTAACAATTATTGTTCTTTAGGAACATATAAATTCATCTTTGTTTATCATGTCCAATGTGCACATTGTTGTAATTTAAATGTATTATATTATTATATACCGTATTTAATAGGAATCGATATTGATGTATAATGGTCCTAAACGCGAAATAAAATTGTGAGACTTTAAGGATTTAGTCATCGATTAAGAGACAACTATTCAGGAAGGTTTGAAATTCTTCTCCTATAAAGGATGCTGCATTATAACTTGTAAACTTTTTATGCGTCCAAAACTTAGTTGCTGTAGAAATATCCTTTACTATAAGGCGTGGTAAGCAATATAATACTGATTGATAATGTGACTATGTGACGATGTGATTTCATCCACGGTGAACAATACTTTAGAATCTATTTTCTTAGAGTTGCCAGATTCAGTAGCGCCGAGTCCATTGTCCATGTTAAGATCGGGTCGGGTCTCAGCTTTTTTTGCCCAGAAGCCCCACATTATTGTCACGTATATATTATGTTTGAAATACTATAGATTATCGCATTTTATAACAAATTTCGAAAATAAAATAGCAAGAGTATTATAAACATATAGTTATAATAATAAAGCAATAGAAATGAACGGACTGTAATAACCCGTATTATTTCAATCATGGTCAATGTCGGATTGACCATTAGGTACGGTAGGTACGTGCTTATACAGGCGCCGAAAAATGACATATTGGAATTAAAATTAGTGTCGGTGCCAGAATGTTATTATATTCAAGAGCGGATACAGTAGTTCTGAACGGGGGGAAGTGGGTCAATCAGTGGCACAACTACAGTACTAAAATTTAAGGGGGGCTATAATCCCACATTAAAATATCTTTAAAAGAAAGTTGAGAATTATGTTCTTATTTTAAGGAGCTATGAGTAATTAGGGTGGGCTAAGCCCCTCCATCCCTCTAGTTGCTCTTTTGGCGCACTATATTTAAGTAAATAAAATATTTTAAATTATAAAATTAATAGGAATAGACGTGAGTTTTACTTTAAAAAAGCATTTTGATCAAAAATCAAAGTTGTGTTACTGAATATCAGTATAATTATTTATTTGTATAATATTATAAGGAATAATGAAAATAAGGAACAATTATTTTCAGTTTTTCTTCGATATCAAAAAAACTTCTGAATTTAACCAGTTGAAAATACAATCTGTGTCATCATCTATAATTAGTTGTATATATAAGTCAATATCATATGATTAGTATTTTTTTTTTTTTAATTCGTATTTCAGTATTATCATTAGAAACTGAATGAGTCAATAATGTAGAAGTTGAGGGTCCTAAACTATTAATTAAAGGAATCAAAATTTTGAATGAGGACGGTATTAATGTTTCGTCGATATCATTTTGATCGTTTACAAAATTATATAACTTTTTTTTGAAATAAGATAATATTGAAGAACTATAATAATATAGTTAGGGTTATGTAATAATATTATAGCTTTTCTTTTCTCACTCATTAATTTCTAGAAAAAAAAAAATTTTATATCAGTGGTCATTTTGATCAATTGAACACTATGCAGGTATCCTAATTGGTAATTAGTATTTTAATGGATATGTATTTATGAATGAGATTATGAACAATTTTTAATAGGAAAAATAATTAAATGTTCATGTATATACAACAAGGACCTCTTATGAATTATAAATAGTATACTTGATACCTTTTTTTTGTGAAGGGGGGAAATCACCCCTTATTGCCCCTCCATTGATTATATTTAATAATAACAATGAATAAAATATTGTTGTACCTATACTTATAATAATGTATTATTTTTATAGTTATAACCTAATATAACTATACAGGGTCCGGCAAAAAAACCTCCCGTATTTTTAGACGTTTATATTTAAAGCTACTTATAGATAAAATGGTTTTCCGGGTATAGATAGATAGAGGTCTACGTACCATTTTCAGTAATCATAATGACATGACATGACGAGCATCGCGCGTTTGTCGTAGAGGAATATATCTGTAATGGTGGTTCTGTGATTACTACTCAGCGAGCATTTCGCATTCAATTTCAACTTGGCCGACATGATCCTGTTCCGGATGGAAAAACAATTCAAGTTTGGTTATCAAACTTTAGAGCAACAGGTTCTGCGCTAAAGAGGAAATCGTCTGGCCGACCTTTAACCGCAACAACTCTGGATAATGTGGCACGTGTTAGTGAGTCTATCCAGCAATCTCCAAGGCGTTTAGCACTTAAACATGCAGCTGCCTTTGGATTGTCTGATAGGAGTGTAAGACGAATTTTGCACACTTTTCTCCGACCAAACTTAAATCAGTTTACTAAGAACAACGAAGAAGTCTGGTTCCAACAAGATGAAGCCACAGCACACACTTCACGGCATTCACTAACCATTTTGAGAGAGATGTTTCCAGGACATCTTCTCTCTTTACGAGGAGAAATTACCTGGCCACCAAGGTCCCCCGATTTATCACCTTGTGATTTTTTTCTTTGGGGACATTTAAAGACCCAAGTCTACACTCATCGCCCAACATCTTTGGAAGCACTTAAGGAGGCAATCACTCAGGAAGTGGCAGTCATTACACCACAAATAACTCGACGAGCAATGGAAAACTTCCGGGAAAGGCTTCGTAAATGTGTTAATAAAAAGGACAATATTTAACGGATATAATGTTTAAAATTAAGTAATTATTTTATTTAATGTAAAATGGTATAGTATTTAATTTAAAAAATTTAATACAATTGTTTATTTATTTGTAATTGCCTTTTGAAATATGGGAGGTCTTTTTGCCGGACCCTGTATTATATAGCTGTTAATTTCAAGAAGCCAAAATAGCCAAAATGTTTGCCTACATAGTAAATAGACGAGTAGATTGCACGCATTTTATACTATTATCAGCCTTGACAATTGGCATAGCCCAATATGAAAATTTTTCTCTTTTGAATAATGCTTGCTTCCTCTAAGCATGTTAGTTCATTACTAAGATGATCCAGTAAAGTATATGGAACCAATTTAGCTTCCCAGTATTCTAACCTCTTAAAGCTGTAATTCAAATATAGTCTTCACCAAACCTACATCTAAATAATTTGCAGACTTCTGTAGTTTTATTATCATGGTTAAAACTGAGTTAACTGAAACAGCTTTTATATTTTAAATTTTCCTTCAATTAAGTTGGATTTGTAATAAATTAATCTTAGTTGATCTGCTATTTTTTGTAAAACAGGTTGGTTGTGATATACATCTGCTTTGCCCTTTTTTTTGCACAGTTAAAAGAATTTAGTTTATTTTTTTTATTGAACCTTTGATTATCTAACTATTGTTTTTACTTGTGAATTTGTTGAGTCTGTTAACTGCATTGTTTTTTTGTTACATACTATGTGTAGGCACAATTTGAGCTTTATATTTGTGAGGGCTAAAAATTTATTTTCAACAGACCTATGGGGAGTATACCCTTCTACATCATGTTTGAATTTTTAAATTTTTTTTAGTGTTCAGAGCATTAAGAGAAGATAAGCCTTCCAAATCACACCTATGATACTAAGTAGAAAGGGATAAATGGGATAAAGGGTATTACATATTTAACAATTATCTAGTCAAGTAAGTTATTATTTTAATTATGTTAGTTATTTTACTGTGTCTAATTATGATGAGCTAAATTATTTTACTTTAACTATTCTTATCCAATTCATAGTAATTCATCCAAAAGAAAATATTGCTCTTTCGATTCATATTTAAAACACAACATGCAGTTAATTAGTCGCTATATATTTACAAAATAATTAATCTAATAATAAAAATTTACAAAATATTGCTCGTATGATTTGGAGGTGAACTGTTCTTTCAGTCAAAATATTCTAAGAATGTCTCTTTTTAAATGCAAATAATATTATGACATAGTTAATAACAGTAGGTCAGTAGAATATGTTATTTGTTTAATAAAAGGTTTAACCATATTTTTGAATATGTACAAACTTAATGCCAAATTTAATACTATAAATTTAAATGATGTATTATAAATTACTTATATAATAGCATTTTTATTAGTTAAACAATTATTATAATCTTGGTTGTAAACATACAAACATTATTATTTTAACTTATTAAAAATGATTAAAAATCTAAAATAATAAAATTCACTGTATAGAATACAGTTGTATAATTATTTTATACAATTGTGAACACATATTATAAATAATATAAAAACATACATGTTTCATTTATCGAATAGATTAACTTATTTTGTAGAATTTTAGATTTTATATAAAATATATAAATATTAAATGACATACTCAATAAATAATAATTATTTATAAATGTATATTACATAGTAGTTTAATATAAGATATTCATGGTTCATGTTCTTGGTTATCAGACAGATATTTATTCCACATATAATTATAAGCATTTTCTAGTTCTTTAGCATAGGATTTACAGTTAAATAATTTACTTTCAGTTTTCAATTGTAAAATAGTTATCTTAGTAGTTTCTAATAACATCTTATCTAACCCAAAATGAACTGCTATCCTAATATAGTCATCTCCACTATGAGCAATAGTTTTGGTATATCCCAATGTAGTTAATTGTGAGGCAGTAATGCGAGATGCAAGTGTTTCGCCAGGTAATGTTACTACTGGTATTCCTGCCCATAATGCATCCAGGCAAGTTGTGTTGCCATTCCACATAAATGTGTCTAAAAATACATCAGCCAATTGGATTATTTTTATACGTTCAACTTTAGATTCCAAAGTGCTAAAAATTATGCGTGATACATCAATGTTTAGAGTTGCAGCGTATGCATGAATATTTTCTTCGCCAGCATCGGGTAAACGTAAGAGCCATAGTACAGAATTTTTAACACGTTTTAAAATAGTTGCCCACATACTGAAAGTAAATGGCTCTATTTTATACAGTTGACTAAAATTACAATAAATAATACATTCTTCTGGTAGGTTATACATTTGTCTAGTATATTTTACAGAATTATCAGGAAGTTTTGTAACACTGTTCATGGATGTTGTAGTGAATGGTACTAATTCATTGAAGTAATTGTTTTTAGTACTAATGTTTCCATTGTTTGTTAAATAAATAGAGTTAATTTGTTGATGCATAGATTCTGTTTTGCTTTCAATACTTGGAATTAAATCACCAAACATATGTTCACCAACGAAAACCGATTGATTAATGTAAACTAATTTCTCACTATAAAAATGTTTATTCTCTAATGGAGTACATATTTCATCTGTAATTAAATAATCTATAAATGAAGCACCACTTGTACCAGGATATCCAAGCCATAGAACTTGAATTGGAGCTGGCCGTAAAGCGAATATTTCGTTTTGAGTCCCATTCATATAACCATTCATGTTTATCAAAATATGGATTCCATCATTATTTATTTGATTGGCAGCATTGGCCACTGTATATTTAGAAATATCTTTAAGATGATCCGTTTCTGTAAATATTTTAGACCTATAATCAAAAAAAATATAAATTATTATTTTTAATAAGAAATTAGATTAGTTATTTACTTTATATTAATATTAACATTATGTGATGAAAAGTATATAAGTTTTACCTTATTAAACCTAATTAGTTATCATGAAATAAAAAAATTTAAAATAACAAAATCGTTCGGGAATATCAACTTTAAAAGCTTCTAAAAAAAATTGTCAGTCACGATTTTCAAAATATTTGGTAAAAATATTAAGTTGTATATGATTAGGTTATTTAGATTTATTTACTCTAATTGCCTAACTAGACGCAATTTGCTACCGAAAGCATACTCTAACTTGTGGTAATCAGATCATTATTTCTACCCGAAAAAGTGTTTTCATACATCTAAGAAAAAAAACATCTTTGAAAAAACAATAGATTTTGAGCAAAGCGAAAAGTGTAAAGAATGTATGTTTTTAGAATAAATATTATATTATTTGTATACTATTATATTATTATATGTTTAAGTAATTAATTATAATTAAGTAAAAATATATTATATATTATACAAAATACATAATGTTTTAAGGTGAATTTACATTTCAGCTATTAAGCATTAACCAATCAGAGACGATCAATGAAAAATATTGTTAAAAATTAATATGAATATAGAAATTTCAAATAACTTTTTTCCTATTTATTATATTAATTTTAATCGTTATAATTTTTTTATCAAAATCACAATATTTATCATAACATAGCATACCATGTTCGTTCACATTTACGATCTATGTCACTTATAATTATCATAGACGTTCCTAATTGTCATAATTAGGGCCCAAATTTTAACGCAAAGTATATATATTTTTTTAATCCTCTAGGATATACCAAGTATATAATTTGCTACATGTAATTAACTGTTTGAAAGTGAAACATTTATTTTGCATTTTTGATATTTTTCCACATTATTAGGCATTTTTATTAATTTTTAGTGTATATTTATGTATTATACATTATACAAGATTTTAGCATCAAATTAAGTATTAGAAAATATTACTTTAAGAAATTTTAATGATTGGATTTGGGTATTTTTTGTTTGTTCCTATTGTTAATCGTTCTATTTATAATTTCGATAAAATTTATATTTTTATACAACTAGATTAACGATTGCGATGGAACTTAATAAAATAACAATAAATATTTGGTTAGTAACTGTTATATCGAAATAACAATTATTTCGTATAGATATACATATTTTATATTTTTTTTTTCGTATTATTGAATATTGTTAACTTAGTAGTTTAATTTAACAATAAAAATTGGTATATTTATAGAATGTATCATCATGATATATGTCTAAAACTAAATTTTTATATTAAACATAATAGTTTTTTAAAGAAATTTTTGTGTAAAGGGTATTATTGAGGTTAAATGCATTTTTTTTTTGTTGACATTTTTTTTCCTTATATATTTTAATTAAAAATTATACGTATTGTTTTTACCTATACTATTTTAAAAAATAATTAAATAAAATATTTACCATGACGAAAAACTATCATCTGGTGATAGAGAATAGAAGAATACTTCAATGAAGTTCTTGTTATGAAAACATGAAATGGTTTGCATCAATTTTGATATATGATTATTACAAAAATCTGATGATACATATCCCACGCGAATACACCCATTGGAGGACAAAAATGTTTGATGAACATATTTTTGACACAATTTTCTTACTAATTGTGAGTTACAAGAACTCTGGTCTGCATATTTTGTAGCAATTTGTTTGAGAACTTTAGGTGAGAATGGGTATAACAAAGAATAATCTGGTAATAAAGAAGGAACAAGATCATTTTCGAGTTGTTCGTTAACTATGCATATTAATCTTGTTATGCGAGAATCATAGTCTAACCAATTGCAAATTTGTTGTAAGCATTGTACCAAATTACAATATGCATTTGGGTAATATGGTATAATTTTTAAAGCTCTTTCAAATGAATCTATCGCCTCAATAAATTTCCCTTTATTTTTATGTATAGATCCTACATTAGTATGGGCTATAATACACTGTGGATCTAGTGTGATGGCTTCATTAAAATAGTTTAATGCACACTCACTGTTTTTCATCTTGATTAATAAATTCCCAATATTTAGATACAAATCCAAAAACGTACTGTTCATTTCAAGAGCTTTTTTAAAATGATTATAAGCTTCTTGAAGATTTCCCATTTCTCGATAAAAAATATTACCGAGTTCGATATGTACATCAAAGTCATCCGAATTTTCATGTTCAAGCATCTTTTTATAAAGTGTAACAACATCACTGAATAAGCCTAATTTTTGTTTAAGAATTAATAAATTATGTAAAGCATTAAAATGGTTTGGATCAAGTCTAAGAGTCATTTCGTAGTATATTATTGCTCTTTCATGTAGATTCTGTGCTTCATAGATTATTGCACAATCACAATAAACATTGGGAAAGTCAGGATACAATTCTTTGGCTTTACCATAGCTGTAAATAACATAAAATAAGTTATTAATATTATATAGTTATAAAATTAATTAAAACTTAAGTAATTATTGAAATTAACTAATTAAATCATAAAGTACTGCTAGGTCAGTTACTAAACCTTGTCTAAAGTTATAACCCTTGACTAAAATATAGCAAATATAATTATATTTTTTGGTAAGGATTTCAGTCACATACCTTATAAGTTTTTACAAAAACTATATTTATTTTTAGAATTTCATCAAAACATTTGAAAACTAGCAACAATAAACATAGTGTTAACTTAACACTATTGAATATAATCAATGTTTACCAAAAGGCTATTAAACTACAGCATTTAAGTTAAACTTATATTTTAAACAATTAAAAGAGAAATAATTTGACTGCTTATCATGTTTATCTTTTAATAAAATAAAGTAGTTAACTTATTAGTTTAAAATATCATATTTACCTGATTAAAGCTAAGTCAAGAAGTTCCATTTTATATAATGCAAGTCCAAGCTTCCAATGTACATAGTAATTGTCTGGATTTAAAAATGCAGCATAAAGATATAGACTTCTTGCATTTTCATGATTATTTTTATCAAAATACAAATCACCTAATAATATAGAAATATTAGAAGCATCTTTATATTTTCCCAGCAATTGATAGACTATAGAAATATGATTATAAATAACTTCTATTTTTATTTGCGGATTCAATTTGAAACATATTTTAAAATATTTTTCAGATTCTTGATTATTTTCGGATTGAAAATACAAAATACCCAACTTTAAGTTGTAATCTATATTATTAGGTTGAAATTCCAAACATTGTTTATAAGTTTCAATAGCCAATGGTATATCATTTTGATAATAATAAACTATTGCTAAATGTTCTAAAGCAGAAACATTATCTGGATATTGTTTAAGAATATTTTGAAAAGTTTCCATTGCGTTTTGGTATTTTTCCAACTTAAAATAACTTCTACCAATATTAATCCATGTAGTAATCAAATGAGGATTTATTATTAATGCTTGCTTGTAACAATTAATTCCTTTTTCTATTTTAGAATTATCATGATATAAATCTCCAAGGTTATTCCATGAATCTGGCAAATCAGGAGAAATTTTCTTAGCAATCTTAAATTGCTCTTTAGCGTCCTTTATTTTATTTAAAGACAAAAGAAATTTTCCATAATGATTACGTGCCATATATAATTTAGGATTATGCAGAATAATAGTTTGAAATATATTATCTGTTGCTTCTGTATTATTTATTTTTACTAATATGTTAGTAAAATTAGTCCAAACATCATAATTATCCGGTTGGAGAGATAAAGTTTTATAATAATAATCCAGTGCTTCATAATATTGAGATTTCATCATATAATTTGATCCCATGTTATTATAAACAATTGCCGAATTGGGAATCAAGCTGGATAATTTGTTTAAGTATAAGATTGATTTATCATATTCTTCACATTTAAAACATGAATCAGCCAATAACTTCAAAACTTTTATATCAGAGGGTTGATGCATATACATGATTTCACACATTTCTCGAGTTTTGATAAAATTTCCTAGTTGATACTCTGACATTGCCATTTTTAATTGATCAGCTAAAAATAAATTAATAAATTAATAATTATATAAATAATTTTTATATTATATATAAAATAGATATATATAATATCCTAATAATCTACGTAATGTATGCAGATATACTTAAAAAAATTCCCTATAATTCATTAAAATATGCTCTTAAATAAACATAAAACATTACATTTTAAAACAAGACATTAACATTAAATTAGATTTAGAAAAAAAATTAAAGTTTTCAATTCATTTTTTATGGATATAAAACTTAATTAAATGTATACCAATATTATTGAATGTTATTAATTAGTTTATTACATAAAGGGTCCACAAATATTATTTCTGCTGTAAATAAATGTGTAAATCGTGATAAATTATTTTAATAATAATATAAAATATAATTTTTTGTAATATTAAGTTTAAAAAAATATATAAATATGTCTTTAATTTAATGAAATTCTAAGATATGCACATAAAATTAAAATAGGCGATACTATATAAAACATAAAAAGTGGGTAGGTGGATTGTGAATGTTCCTCCTTCGTCCCTTCAGTTCTCGGAGAAATTAGTGGTTTATTATACTTAAGATTTGAATGCATGATATTACATTAGAAAATACGATTCTGAGCGAATCTCAAAATATTACACTATACTATACTAATAATCCATTCCAAAATTTTACCACATGTGTAAATTACAAATGTTAATTTTAAAATAAATTTCAAGTTCCTACGATCTAAACTTAGATTAAATTAGTTATAAAGAAATAAAATTATTTAAAATAATGAAACCGTAATTTTGTTGATTTTCAAGAACTTTCACTTTAAAAGCTTATAAAAAAATTGTCAGTCATGATTATCAAATTATTTTGTAAAAAGATTAAGTTGTATATGATTAGACTTTGATAACATTTTCAAACTGATAAACCAAATAATGCAAATAATCTTAATCATATTTGGAAAATTATTCATTTATGAATTATACGATTATGATTTTGTATAGGCGTAAGGATTTAGCATTTATAAATACCTTTTATAAGAAGTAAGAAGAGCATTATATAACTTTTAAATATAGAAGAAATTGATTGTTTAATGTCGAGGAAGGAAAACAAAGGATTGTAAAGTAATTTCAGGTGAAAGTGTAGCAACACGGCATAATTTTATGGTCTTAGACTTCTGGAATAAAAGAAAAAGAGCAAATAGAGAGTTAAGTATTAGGTGTTAGAAGCTCAGTGTGCACCAAGGTTCAGGTTTGAGCCCTTACCTGTTCTCTTTGGTAAAAGATGAGATAATAATAGATATATAGGGTGAGATGCTATTGTGCATGATGTTTGCAAACTGCAGATGATGTAGTATTAGTAGGAGAGTCCGGAAGAAGTGAATGAGAAGATTAAACAATGGAGAACAGAGCTTGAAGGGAGAGAACTAAGGATAAATAGGAGTAAAACTGAGGTAATATAATGTATTATTTTTAAGGATGTGAAGAAGAAATTAATAGAGCAAGGCATATAATATATAATTTATCTGGTAAAAATACAGTTGAATTGTTTTACTTTAAATTTGTTAGAAGTATTGTTTAAACTTCTTCAGAAAATCATAATCATAAAAATTCACAATCATGTTTCATACAAATTGGATATACACATTTATACTACACTTTAAATAAGACAAGAAATTACCTATACATGACTCCCATGAAACGGCCAATAATATCGAATACCGTCAAAATGTTTCCATATTCAAGCAGGTGTTAAAGGACAAGATAACGAATAACTGAATATAGAACGCATATAGGACCAAAAATAGTTGATTACTACCGGGCGTCGCCATATTAATTAATTTGCATGGAAGAAACAATATTTATATGTTATTATTCTTCAAGGACAATAATGGCGTGGAAATAAATTAATACCATTTGAATATATTATATAAAGATTATGTGATAATAAACCACTTACGGAATCAAAATGGCAGCCTACTCATGGGAGACATTTTTCAGATTGGGAATTATATGCAATACGCGTTCCACAGTGATCGCAACACATATAAAAAAAATCTGTGTATATTGTATACTAAAAAAAGTGGAAAAGGCCAATTGTGAACGTTCTTCCTTCGTCCTTTCGGTCATTAGGAGAAATTAGTTGTTTATTATAATTATTAAGATTTGAATGCAATGATATTGCATTAGAAAATACGATTCTGATCGTATCTCAATATATTATACTGATAATCCATTCCAAAATTTATCACGAATGTATACGTATGTATATATGCAAAATAAATTTCAGATCCCTATGATCAATATTTAAGGAATAACTTTTGGGAATTTCAAAAAATGAGCTAAATAAAGTACCAATTAGATGAAATTCGGTATAGAATGGGTACCCCACTGTGATAATTATTTCTACGTGAAAAGTTTTCATACATCAGAAAAAAAAAATATAAAATAAAACCTATAAAAATTGCTAATTTTCCGTTTTTCTAGGAAAAACTTTTGGGAAATTCAAAAAATGAGCTTAATGAAGTACCAACTAGATAAAATTTGGTATGTAAAAAGTTTCCCTTTTTGTGGTAATCGAACCATCATTTCTACCCGAAAAAAGGTTTTCACAGATCAGAAAATAAATAAATAAAAAGCCTATAAAAAAAATTTGTCGGTTACGATTTTCAAAATATTTTCTAAAAAGTAATATAGTATTGGACTTTTAAATAATTTTCAAACAGATAATCCCAAAATTGTAGGTAATATTAATTTTTTTGGGGGAAAACGTTCAAAGCTCTATATTTTTCCAAATAATTAACTATCCCGTTTTAAAATTTTACCACGCTTGTAAATAATCTATGTTAGTACTCAAAAAAATGTTCAAGTCCCTACTATTAAAACTCAATAAGAAATCACGAAAAAAAAATTATAATAAAAAACGTATAAAAAATTGCCTATTTTCCGCTTCTTAAGGAAAAAAATTTGGGAAATTCGAATAATGAGCTTAATCAAGTACCAAGTAGACAATATTTGCAAGCGAAGCATATATACGCTATATATACGCTCATATGCTATACGTGATAATCGGACCATTATTTCTACCCGAAAAAATGTTTTCATACATAAAAAAAAAAAAAAAATCTTTGTAAAAATAATACATTTCTTGATCCGCTCAGAATCTAAAAATATAGTATTTATATTCAATGATATGTATGTTTAATCAATGGTGTCAATTGATACAACGCCATCTTTCGGCAACCGATATAAATATTATATTAGTAACCAAATTTCCTTGACATGTAAGAAATTCCCTAAACTAAATCGGTTTATAATACTAGTGACATTTATAATGGATCTGATATTCTGATGTAGTTATGTAGGTTCAAAATATTTTAAACCGATTTAGTAATTCGATGTGTACATTAATTTATCCCC
>CM023360.1:12623658-12751830 GCA_013282895.1 Eriosoma lanigerum
ATAAGGTAATTAATTAATTAGGGGAACATGATTAAGAGGGGATAAATCTGGATCAATATTTTTGAACCATATCAACATGATGGTCGAAAAAAAAATGAACCAATTTAATTTTTTTTTTTGTAATCGGTTTACCAACGAATTTCTCAAGATTAAACCGGTTTACGTTTAAGGGGAAATTTACACCGGTTTAGTTGAGCGAATTTCTTAATGGTCCATTTCTACAATCAATGGTATTACCACAGATTATATGAAACAGTATTGCAATGGTATTACAGTACAAAGATAAAACGTTCAGAGTGGTTCAGTTTCATTTTAATAGAATATAATAGAAACGACTGTCGTCGTTTTCATAAGGCGTGTTTTCGCGAAGCAACCAAAAGCGATCAGGTCGCTACATTCAAAAACTACACCGAAATTGTTTGCTCGTTTCAGCGACCTGGTACCTTAGTTTAACTGATCGAAATTGCTGTTTGTGATATTTGGTCGCTAAGCCCTAATAAGACCATGGCATAGAATATAATAGAAACAACTCCCCCGGTTTTCATTGTTAAGTCAAAATATTTTTTGCTGCCTTTGGAATTACTTATAACTTCACGTCGGACCTTTATTTCCATATTCGTAGTTAACATCATATTGGGCTCCATAAAATATAAACAAATTAATCAGCTGCTTAAGTGTCGTTTCTAAGTTCCTATTATATTCTGTCAGTTTTCATCATTACTGCGAAAATGTTTCAAAGAATGATTTTGTGTATGTTGAGTTAACTTTTTTGATGAAGAATCGACAAGAAGATCGAAGAATCAATTTGGTTTCCGGAAAAGTCGATCAACTGAAAATACCACAAATACCATACTTTGGTATGCTGGATAGGTGACTAAAGAAGTAGTTCAAAACAGAGATATTCTGATAACACTAAACGTAAGAAATGAGTTTAACATAGTTTCATGGAAATGCAGAAATAGACTCAAGGAACATCTCATATATGAACGACGGATCCTTTGGCACCAAGAAATGACTTGTCTAGTAACGAGATAAGTTCCCTAAGGTTCAGTTTTTGGACTAGCCTTATAAAACATTTTTTTATGATGGTTTACTTGAAGTACACATGTCAGAAAAAGTTTATCTGGTAATATTATTTGTAAGAGACCACACTAGCAGACTAGTAGAGTTATCAGCTAACTTAGTCTAGGCAGTTATCAGAATCTGGATGAATGACAAGTCTACTGGTACCTAGCAAGTCCCATGAACCTCCAGTTTTCATATGGGTCGAGTAACGTATTGGATAGAAAAGTATGATAAGGTATTTAAGCCTTGATATCAATAATAGACCTACTGCTTTTTTTCCCTTATAAAGTAGAGTACCATGAATGTGTCTCAATCTCCGACCATAAGTAGTTAAATGGAACATAGGAGGGCCTTCTTAAATGAAAAAGGAATTGTTGATGTCGGTGGTAACAGCAAACTTCTCTACACTGCGATCTGAGCAATAAATGGCACAAAGACAGCAAAAAACCGGGCTGCATTATTTAAGCTACAATAATGTGTCGCCAGAGGGACCAAAGGCATACAAGGCAGAATACAGATACTGATCCAATGAAGTTGTCCTTGTGCAATTTGGTAAAGCTGCCAATATCCCAACTCTAGAGAGGGTCTAAATTCGGAAAAGAGCTGCAATTGCCAATTAAACAATTAGGTTATCAAATATTAATAGACAAACGAGTGATAACAGCAACTGAATAGCTAAATAGATGGGAAATCTTCCAAATAATTGTATTTATAAGAGACTGACATCAAACAAAAAAAATTGATGAGAAACCAAATATTAGAGCTCACATATCACTTCATCTAAGCTAGGTACAAATACTTTCAGAAATATATAAATGAAAAGATCTACAAATCTGCTGAATATACTATATTTCACTGTCAGCGATAGTACGATTACAGAGCCAAGATGTAGCAGATATGCAGGTATACTAATTGATGAGGGAAGTCCACCAAAGTCTTATCCAAGTAAGTTAAACATACAATCAGAGAGGTTGAAAGACCAGGTCACAAAGAACAGGAAGGCATTCATAAGAAGTATTTGAAATGATAATGTCAACAAAGTAAAATGAGGTAAAATACGGCAAACCCAAGAGGCACCCCATATGAGGTAAGACGATGAATACATCATGAATTGTAGGTGCAGTTAAATTCTTGACTTTTTAATTATAGAACTTGCAGGCATGCGATTCTTTCTAAGAATTTATGTATAATTTATATTTACGATTTAAGTATATATATAATGTACTCATATGTATTAACTGTCATGTTACATCATGGTTAATTATATGTTAAGCTATAGGTTAGATAACTCTGTTCAAATGTTGAAACACAATTTGCAACAACTACTTTTCAAGGCTGGCAGTCAAGCTATGATTATTGTCCCCCTACCAAGTCAACCAGTAGATAATTGCTGAGACCCTAGCGACAATTTCACAGCAGCAGATACAATGAAAACCATGCTTCCCTGGTGGTGGTAGGTAATAGGAACAAAGCATTTTATGCTTGGCATAAAATAGCCATTTTATAGCATGGTGCTCTCGTCAATGGCAGACCGGCAGTCATAATCTTGGTTATACGCAGTGTTACCAGAAACAATTAAACTAATAATCCATACAAATATTATAAATTATCCAAAGTCTGACAAAAATAATTTCCTAGCTTTGCTTGGAAAATTACATTTGATCACCTTAAGATTATTTTACACACTGGAGCATTTAGGTGTAATGTAATTGTAATGCTCAAGAGTGTATGGTACTACAGTATCATTCGTGTGCATTCAGTTTATGATGCTGTCGATTGAACCAAGTGTCAGTATTTTGACGAATGTCAAATGGATGTTACATTACGACACGACGCTAGTATGTACGGTATACCAAAAGCTCGCAGAGAATCACACTGATCGCTCTACCTCTACTTGAATAACTGATGGATAACAACCAATATAGAGTAGTGCGCAACCCTAAATGTACACACTGATCATTGTAACCTTGTAACATTCAAGTGAGCACAAACTCTGTATATTACACTCAAATGCTCCAAAGTGTACCTGCCTTTATAAAATGAAACTGTTTACTAATCAATGACTTTCAAGGGACAAGGATTAATCTTACTTCTGAACAACACTAAACACATTGTACTGTTGATGAACTATTACTGGACGTTTAGAAATTGTTCTCAGGGCAAACATTTTTTTTACTAGTGAGTAATAGTACAAATCAGCAATTCTGGCAAATCAGTCGCAGAGTTATTTCTAAACTTGAACAAAATATAGAATCAAATTCATAATTTGGGTCAAAAATAGTTTAAAAATTGTACCATATGTATTATACCTATATGAATTCTCAATAACTTATCCTTAACAAAATATAATTTTGATATAATTGATAATGTATACAAAATAATTGTTAATTTGGTTTATGAACTGTTTGGCATAAATAATTTGTTAGCAATGGTAATCATATACAATAATAATTATTAAATTTACAACTATTAGAAATATTTATAACTTAATGTATTATTGTTAAAAAATAGCAACTTACCACAACGTTGATCATAAATCTGTAAATGTATAAATAAATATATATTATAATATATATATATATATATATATATATATGCTACAGGTTATGTGAACCTTATTAAAAAAAAGTGGGAATGTGAATTGTAGACGTACCTCCATCATCCTTTGGAGAAATTAGTGGTTTATTATAATTAAGATTTGAATGCAATATTACATTAGAAAATGTGATTCTGAGCAAAACTAAATATATTACAATACACTATACAAATAATTCATTCAAAATTTTACCTCACTTGTATACTACTTATGTAAATACTCAAAATAATTTTCAAATCCCTACGATCAAAACTCAATTCAGACACGATTATCAAAATATTTTGTAAAAAGTTGTATATGATTAGATTTCGATAAAATTTTCAATCCGAAAATTTAAGGAAATATTTTTGGATTATTTTAAACATTTTTGGAAAAAAATTCAAAACTTTATAACTAGTCAGAAAATCAATCAATCGTTTAGAAATTTATTACACCAATAAAGAACACTTACGTGAAAACTCAAAAAGTATTGCAAATTCCTACAATCAAAACCTAATTTGATATCAAGGAATAAAAAATTTAAAATAACAGAATTCGTAATTTTGCCGATTTTCAGTTGTTTAATTTTTAAAGTTAATAAAAAAAATTGTCAGTCACGATTTTAAAAATATTTTGTAAAAAGATTAAATTGTATATGATTAGATTTTTGGAAAAAAGTTAAAAGCTCAATACTTAGTCAGAAAATCAACCCATCGTTTCAAAAAATTTTTCTATAATATAGAATACTTATGTGACACTCAAAAAAAGTTTCAAGTCCCTATGAACAAAACCGTTTTTTGCCGATTTTGGGGAAATTTAACTTTAAAAGCCTATAAAAAAAAATTGTCAGTTACGATATTCAAAATATTTTGTAAGAAGATTAAGTAGTATATGATTAGGTTTCGATAAAATTTTCAGTTTAATAAACCGAAAATTGAAGGAAATATTAAACATTTACGGAAAAAAGTTCAAAGTTCTTTACTTGGCCAAATAATCAACCAATCTTTTCCAAAATTCTCCTACGTGTGTAAACTATCAATATTAATATTCAAAAAAACTTTCAAGTCCCTACGATCAAAACTCAATTAGTTATAACGAAATAAAAATTTTTTAAATAACAGAAACCATAATTTTGCCGATTTTCCAGCATTTTATGGTAGTTTTTCCCTTCCTAAAGCAAAACTTTTGAGAAATTCGAAAAATGAGCTAAATTAAGTACCAACTAGACACGATTTGCTACTGAAAGCATACTACTTGTGGTAATCGGACCATTATTTCTACCCGAAGAAGTCTTTTCATAAAAAAAAAAAACATCTTTGTAAAACCAATACATTTTTCGCTTCACTCAGAATCTAATAAGGATTCAATGATAATTTTATTATGTAATACCATAGAATATAATAGAATCGATTTGTTTACATTCTCTGGAGGCCCAATAAGATGTTAGCTACAAATACCGAAATTAAGGCCCAACATGAAGTTATGGTCATTAATAAAAACGGGTGCGCTTGTTCAAAATTTCAATGTTGAATTATGTTTCTCATTGTGTATACAATTAACTATAGTCAGTGCGTCGAGGACCTCGATTCAAGATTAGTACTTGTTGTTGGTAATATTTTAGTACTGATGATTCCAGGTTTAATATAAACAACCTTTAGCATATATTCTGTGAGTACATTTTGTACAAGTAGTACATTAAAAAGTATAATTTTTAATTTAATTTAATTTATTTTAATGATAAAGTTATAATATCTGATTTGGGATCAAATTTTAAAATGATTATTGACAGTATATGTATTACTTATGAAAAACCTTATATTAAGATAGGAAAATCTTAAATTTTATACATTTTTCATCCTCATTTACTAAAAGCCACTCGTAATAACTTTTTCCAATATACATTAAATCTATATACTGAAATTTTCAGTCTAATGATAAAATTTCTGACTTTAGTATTAGGTACTAAGTACTAAGTATTTAAAACATTTTTATAACATTGATAAATTACAAATTCATCGTCTGTCTCTTAAACTTTCAAACAATTTAAACTTTTTTTTAAATTCCGTATACATAACCTTTAAATAGTTTATAATTTATAATATAAATATTTTATTTTGTTAAAAAAATTGTATTTTGTAAATTGTAATGAATAAAAAACCTGAAATAAATTGGCTATGTTAACACAATTTTAATATTTTTCTCCGCAGTCCTCAATTTCTTATTATCTGGATGCCCAACATGATGTTAGCCACAATTGCACGAATATGGAAATGTAGGCCTAACATGACGTTATTAGTAATTTCAAGGTAAAAAAATATTTTAACTGAACAATGAAATCCAGAAGTGTCATTTCTATTATATTCTATGGTAATATTATTATATATTATTATGAACACATACACAGCGATAAAATAAAATAACATAATATAGTATTTATTAATAATAAATTGAAATATGTTTGATGAGATAGGGGAAATTACCTATTTCTAAAATAATTTTAGGAGTTGATTTTTCAAAATAGTATACCAAGGTATCAATAAATGTGTTCATAATAAAAACGTTTAATGTCAATATACCTAAATGTAAAACATCATAAATAATAATTATATAATTAATAATATTATAATATTAATATTATTATTTTCCATAATTACATTTTTTAAATATTTTTTTTTTTTTTTGTTAATAAGGTTCATATTGCTCATAACATATAAATTAATATATTATTTAGTATTTTAGTAATTACTTGTATAGCTTCATAAAGTTTGGCTAATGGATCGCCATCTAAAGTCATTAAACTAGCTTTTCCTAAAGTTGCTTTGGCCAAATCCTTTACTTTATTAAAATTTAACAGTTTAAACTTATTTAAAATCTGTTTATACCTGTAACAGTTATAAATTATTAAATATAATGTTAGTATAAGAATTACATACATAATCATTAAACATAGGCTATTTAAATATTTTGGCACAATGCATACATTACAAATATATATTAATTATTAGCTAATATATATTATTATATTTTTATAATTTTACATAATAATTGCTTGAGTTGGACTTAGAAATAATTAAAAATATTATATTATATATTAAGTAAAAATAAAAATTAATGACACAATAAAATATATTAACACCAATTTTTTTCAGTGATAAAATATATTTTTATTATGGTTTATGAATTATAAACAAACTCAATTAAAATACATAAATATTATACTTTTAATTTATATAGGAAAAATAAATTATAAATCTTGTTCTATGAAAGAAAGGTACAGTTTTGTGCATGTAGATTGACTGAAAAATTGCGGCTCATTTGTCAATTTGAACGCAAACTACACACCATGCTCAAATAATAATTAATACTTAATTACTAATCAGGGCCGGATTACGGTTATAATTTAAGGGGGGCTATATACCCGTAGTGAGGCCCATATACCTAAAATAATTTTTTTTTCCAATTTATATTTAGTCACTTGTATTACAAGTTATGTAAGTTATAAGTATAAAAGTTTTTTTTTCAAACAACCGATTTATTAATCTTCGTCAAAATATATATAAATTAATAAATTTTAAAAAATTATATCATTTTATTTTTAATATAAATTAAGATTTAAAAAACTTTTTTCGTGATTTTTCTTCCGCAAAATTTTTTTATAACTTCATCAAACGAGACATTTTTTGTCAAGTCACACTCGATGGAAAGTATTGATAGAGATGTCAGCCTTGATTCTCCCATCATACAACGATATTTATTTTTTATTATTGATAGCGCAGAAAAGGATCGTTCACTTTCACAGTTAGTAGCAGGTATACTTAAAAAAATTCGGAATGCTATCTAAATATTTTTGGGCTCTTCGTTTGGAAGCACCAGATTCATGTTTTCGAAAAAACATTATTTTAAATAATACGATTTTAAATACGTTTTAAATATATAAAGCAATAAACAGGTCAATTTTGAAATTAAAAAAATGAAGTCTCGTGTGAGCGATAATTGTAATACGAAAGTGCGTGTTGCTTAAAAATAATATAGTATTAAAGATCGGTGCACTGTACATAGAACGATTATTTTAGGCACTGTCGATCACGACAGTTTATCTGGACGGAGAACTGGGATTCCCAGTTCGATAAGTTAAGATAAAATCACGTTATGCGACAAGCGACGAATAATGCGATGCAACAATAAAGTATACTTTTATATTATATACAAATGTATAATAATGTGTTATTTATTTAATTCCATACGACAGTCTCCTCACAATTATTAGTGGTTGCGATAGTAAGTACTGTAATGGAAAAACTAAAAACGTCTATACGATTATAGAAATATATGTCAGTAAAAATAGGTATGTTTTTATATTAAATAAAAAACAGAGTCATTGTGGCCCCTTTCAACCTGCGGCCCGGGGCTACAGCCCCCCCCCTCCCTTGATCTAGCCCTGTTACTAATTATTAATTAGGTACAATAATATGGATAAATAATACATATATGCTATGCAATTACAATTCCACATGAAAGGGGCATTAAACAGAGTTCAGCATAGAGACACACTTAAATAACTTTTTTTTTTTTGTATTAAAATGGTACCTTTCTTTCATGAAACAAAGTATAAAACCTCATAAAAATTTAATTTTTGAAAAATATTTACTTCTCATTATTATTATTAGCTAATATTTCTGCAATAACTGATATTGATTCTTCACAATTTGAATGTTTTGAGCAAAAAATATCCTGAAAATAAAATTAATTAATAAGAAATATACTTTACTTATAAAGTTAACCATTGAAAAAAAATTTTAAATTTGCATTCTTTCATGAAATATTAATAATTAATTTTTGAATAAACTATCTATATATTTGTAATTATCCAATTGAAATTATTTATGATACAGTAAATTAATATTAACTTTTATTAAAATATGTAAATAAACAGTGGTGTAGTTGTAAAAATACAAAAGATATGCTATACTAAAAATTTAATAATTGAAATATTTTAAATTAATTTTTATAGGTAAACCAAATACAATTATATAGGAGTGTATATAAACAATTTTACAGAAGGTATAACCCTGTATATAAATGCATAAATAAATAAATTGATACAATATGGTAAATTAAAAATACAAAGTATTTCGGAGTTAAAACTTAAGGATTATAATTAGATTTTCTAAGCATGCGGAAAACTGTGAATAAGCGTAGAGTTGTTTTAATACTCTTGTAACACATGTTAAACTAATTATAGATACCTATAATAATATACATAACTTCAAAAATTTATAAATTTTAGCTAGAATATTGCTTAAAAACCATAAAGATCAAAATAATATTAGATCCAATAATCGTAAAAGAAATATATAGGTATATATGGTAAAGATATAGCTTAAAATAAGAGAACTGTAGATAATGATGATCACGATAATGTTAAAAGGTTCAAAATTAAAACTAGTTAATTATAAAAGGTATTATAATAGATTTGATTATTTAAATCAAAGTCATTATCTATAAAATCAAAATCCACTCTTTAATCAAGCTATCTACGACCAGCTCTATCCTATGGATGCGAAACGTGGTCAGTTACAAAGGGAGATGAAGAGAAACTTCTGACTTGAAAGGAAGTACTGAGACGCATACATGGCCCTATCATAGAAAATGGGAAATACAGAAGCAGACCAATAGAGAAGTTTACCAAAAATACTCAAAGCTTAATATCAAATACTTAAGAAGCAAACGGCTGGAATAGCCGGACATGCCCGTAAATCCACTGGTATAATAAAATAATGATTGGGACTATCAATGGGAAAAGACCTAGGGGGTGACCAAGGCAGAGGTGGATAGACATAGTTAAATCAGACCTTGAATGTGTAGACAGAGATAGCATTAAGTAGTAGAAGCAGTAAAGGCCTTAAATAGGCTATAGAAGCTTAACAAAAAAAAAAAAAAAAAATTATAATAGACTAATAACCATAATTATTATCATTGAAACATAACCTAGGTTATATTATCAACACATTAACATAGTAAAGGATGGAAATGTATTATATATGCTGTTACATCTAAGAGTAAACCGAGGCAACCAATTTTCATCGGGCTGCATGCATCCAGCTTCAAGCGGTCGGCTAGTCTAGTATTTGTTGGCCACCGTCAACAACAACACTAACGTCGACCCGATATCTAGTGTTTACCTACTGAAACAATACAGTGTAAATTCAAATTAAACTTTATGGACCATCATGTTTACATTAAAACAATACTAGATGGTGAGTCAGAACAGCTTGATTTTGTGCTTAAATGAAAAAATGACCGAACAATTCATCAATAGTCATGATGCACGAACGCGGTTTACTCTTAGATGTAATAGAGTGTAGTTAAAGTATAAATTCTACACTTTACTCATACATTTTATAAAATAACAGTATTCAATACTTTAACTGTAACATATATTTAAATATATTTTTTTTTTTATTTAAACAATAAACAATAATCATAAATTAATTAAAAATAAATTCATACCATTATATCCCACGGTGATGATAATCTTGTAAAATAATACTATTTGTAAAAATATTTCTGAACTGCTACTGAAAATAAAATATACAACAAATTACAAATAAAAGAAATAACGAATAAATTAATATTGCATGGTTAGAATTGGCGGGTCCATAGAACTTTAAAAACTGTAGCGCTATTAACAGATAACGAATAAAATTAATAGGAAAACATTTGTATTAATTAAAACCCAAAAATTTAAATATTAATATTAATTATTAGTAGATGTTTTTTCATATCAACATATTCATAACCAATTTTATTCGTACTTAATAGAAATCAATTTACAAGGATAAATAATAATTAATATGAATTAATTTTCTAATATCTATCATTTGCAAATAAAGACAAAAATCCTAAATGATAACTTTGTTAAATTACATAGCGTGCTTTTAATATTTATGAAAAAACAATTAAAACAATTAAAATTAAAATGTCTGTACTTATAAATGAAATTTAAATAATAGGATTTTCAATATAATTTGACTTGGCCAATTCGTATTTATTTAAAACTAAGAAAAATAAAATGAAAATGATATACAATATGTATGTTATTCTACATACCTACGTCGTAGAAATAAAAATAAAATGTGTTACAAGTTTAAATTAAATAGAATTAAATTATAGTAGATATAAAATTAATGTAAAACTTACGGAAACCATTACGTCACACACAAATTAATAAATGTATATCATGTTTTACATTTATAAACATGGACAAACAAAAACAGACAGGGACAATAACAATATTAATTTACTATGAAAACAGCACTATGTTACAAAGTTATAATTAAAAATTGACACAAATAATAGTACAAATTTGTAAATTATGATGCCGCTAATATGTAACCGCCATAATACCTATAACAATGGTGGGGTATAGACGCCGACGATGGATTTTCTAACTCTTATTTTATGATAAGTGATAACAAATATTTTGCCATCCACAAACAAGACATTTTTTTTAATGTATTTTGTTTTTTGTTTATTGGTGTTGCCGGCTAAATCATGAACTTCTGTCCATCGAGATGGAAACAATGTATATTATTTTTCTCGAAGCTACTAACACAGAATATAAAAATTGATACTATACATCACGATTTTCTTCTTCCATTTCGTCGTCATGTAAGCATGATATTTTATATAAATTATAATAAGTATTAACCTAACCTCAACTATAAAGGCATGGAAAAATTAATACAATTTTTTAGTAACCAAAAGATGATTACCCAAATTTGTTATCTATCCAACTGGAAATATATCAAAATCAAAATTTCAAGAATTATTTAGAAATTAAGAATGAAACATTTTTAAGGTTTTCTCGTGGGATTTTTGCAAATGTTATCTGTATGTTTATTTAAATTCTACAAAGTACATCATTAGTGGAAAACCCGAATCGGTTTCTAAAACCCAATTGTTTACTATATAAATAATAATAATAATGTTTATATAATATGTGCTATTCGATCGTGATTGATAAGGAATATTTATAATCATAATTATATTGTGTGGCGTGATGGTAAGTTGATGGGAATTTCCCGGAATGCAGGGAAATTTTGTTGGAATTTTACAAAACGGAATTGAAAGGAAACTAAAGCAAAAATGACGATTATAACGGGAAATTTCGTGATAGTAATTTTGTCGTTTCATTAATAATTTTATACAATTATATTGGTCACTTCATTTCTTCATATTATTATGATTTTCTATAGCCTTATAATAGAATATCCTTATTACAACGACAGTAGATGATATGTATCATGACTTGAGTCCGTATTTGTATGCAATTGTATATTTTTTTTTTTTTGAGAGTGCAGCTTGACGGGTGTAAGAAATGTCGACGATTATTTAGTTTAACAATAAATGCATTGGAGAAAGTTTATAGTGCATATAAATGCATACTTTAGGAATAACGGCATATTTGAAAAAAATTTATATTTTATTTAAGCATATTTTATAGACTTTTTCCTGAAAAATTAATTTTTCCTCTATATTAGATTCTGAGCGTATTGTTATTTCTACAAAGATGTTTATTTCCTATGTATGAAAATATTTTTCGGGTAGAAATAATTGTCCGATTATCACAATTAGGGCATGCTTTTGATAGAAAATTGTATCATCTTGGTACTTTATACAGTTCATTTTTCGAATTTCTCCAAAGTTTTTTCCTTGAAGAAAAAAAACTACCAAAAAATCGGAAAAATTACGATTTTCGTAATTTTAGATTCTGAGTGAAGCGAAGAAAATATATTGGTTTTACAAAGATTTTTTTTGTTATGTATGAAGACACTTTTTTGGGTAGAAATAATGCTTCGATTACCACAAGTAGGGTATGCTTCCGGTAACAAATCATACCTAGTTGGTACTTTAGCTCATTTTTTGAATTTCTCAAAAGTTTTTCCGTGAGAGGGGAAAAACTACTAAAAAATGGCGGAAAATCCGCTAAATAACATTTCTGAAATTTAAAATTTTTTAATTTTATGATAAATAATTGAGTTTTAATCATAATGTCTTAAAAAAATTTTTGAGTATTTACTTAGGTGAACTTCATTACAAGAGAAAATTTAGAAACGAATGGTTGATTTTCTGATTAAGTATTATGATAGAGTTTTGACTTTTTTTTCAATAATGTTTAATGTTTCCTGCAATATTTGGTTTATCAGTTTGAAAATGTTATCGAAGTCTATACATATATTACTTAATCTTTTTACAAAATATTTTGATAATCGTGACTGATAATTTTTTTCATAAGCTTTTAAAGTTCTTGAAAATCGACAAAATTACGGTTTCATTATTTTATTTCTTGATAACTAAATAAGTTTAAATCGTAGGAAATTGGAATTTATTTTAAATATTTACATTCGTAAATTTACACACGTGGTAAAATTTTGGAATGGATTATCAGTATAGTATATTGTAATATATTGAGTTTCGCTCAGAATCGTATTTTCTAATGCTATTCATTGCATTCAAATCTTAAGTATAATAAACTAATAAACTAATAATACTAATAAAAAATACTAAATATTAAATAAAATAAATTTAATACTAAATAAAAATAATACTAATAACTAATAAACTAATAAACTAATAATAAAATAGTATAATTAAGTATAATAAGTATTATAAGTATAATAATTAATTTCTCCGAGGACCGAAGGGACGAAGGAGGAACGTTCACAATTGACATCCCCACTTATCTTTACTTTTTTTTTGTTATATAAACAATTAGTGATATAAAAATTAAGGTAAAGTTACAATAATTTTTTTTAACAATTTTATATACTATGATTTTTGTATTATAGTCTTAATCCTTTAGATTTCAGCACTGCAGGGAAATTTCGAGTAAAACCGGGATTTTTGTGTCTGAGAGAATATTGCTGATGCTTCCATACTATCACAATTGGTTCTGCCCACAAATTAAGATAGTATGGAAAGCGGATAACTAAGAAGCTATAGAAAACCAATTACAATTATAGTGAACGTAATGAATCTAAATAACAGCTGAGATGCGTGGAAAACGAATATAGCATGTTAAATAGATTTCCGGTATATTTACAAAACCACAAATTGATTTCCCGACTTTTTACATTTGAAAATAACACAACTTATAATTTATGGAAATCGTTTATGTAAAGTAATAACATTTTTAAACGTAAAAAGTCATAAACAAATAATATATATTATAATGTACTATAATATTGTATAAGTAAGAGACAAGAAGTTAGTTTGTATATTGTATAAATATATTAATAATAATTAATTACAATTCTGTATTAAATATTTAAATCTGTATTAAAAAATATTTTTTTATTATCAATGATTCTATATTAATTTTTAAATAGATTTTATAAAAATATAAATAATGATCCCCCTGTCAAAATTTGCTGGATCCGCATCAGTAACTATAGACCTATAAACTTAGTTTAATACTAAATCTTTATATAATATTTATATTTAAATTATTAAACTCTGAGGCCACTGAGTAATATTTTTGTATTTTAGTGCTTTCTTTAAAATGATCCATAAATCAAAATTTCAACAATTATATCACAATGGCTCTTATTAAATTTCTATGTTTTTTTTGAAATACCAATATACCTGTAGCTTATCTGCAGAACTAAAAACATTAGTCAGCAGAGAAAATTAAAAAAATTATATAGTTGAATCTTAAATCACTACAATTATGTCTATAAATGTGTTACATTATTGCAATCAAAAATTAATTAATAAAACTGCAATTTAGTAAGACTTTTGAAAAGAACTTTGTCATTATTTAAACTTTATAATTTATTATAACTTCTTTTTTCTAATTTCTAACTAGGTATAAGGACAAATAGATAATTGAAAATTATTAAAAGTAATAGATACATATTAAATGTTGTTATATTATCATCTAATGATTCTAATGCTGCTTTGTAGAATACTACTGGGCATTATATCTTTTTTTTATTTAATTTAAAAGAGAATGTCAGCAAGTGCAAGTTATATTTTCTATATAACATTTTACTGCAATATAAAAATATAATAAATGTTTTAAATGTTATAACAACTTTATAGATTAAAAGATATTTATATAAACATATTGTATTATTATTAAATAATTAATTTTTTTTTTTTGTTGCACAAAAATCAAAGTTTTCAAATTACACAAGTTGATATAATATTGATCAGCAGAACCATTGTGAAGGGAGGGGGTGGCAGACGGACTATTATGTCTTAGGCCTCTACAAGTTTGGGAGTTCCAAGCGATAAAACCAATCTAATGTATTTTTATATTTAAACCTATATAACGTTTTATATGATTTACAAGTAATAAGTAAAATATAACTAATACACAATTGTAATTTTATTAGTAAAATATTTATATGGTTTTCAATTATAATTCTAAGAGACCTGGGTGTGGAATCTTGGATATTGAAACCTAAAATTATACTTTCGTTGCCAATAATATTAGGTATATTATTATATAGCGTGGATGTGACTTCAGACAAACGGAAGACGAATAATATAATGGTAGCTGGACATGGTTGGTGAGTGAAGAATGATAACTGATTACTAATTTTGAATCGAATCATTTACTATACATGAATACATGACATTACTTATACCATTGAATATAGAATAGACTATTCTATAATCAATGCTTATATATATTCTTAAATATTCTTAAATCCAAAAATATGCAATTTCAGTATTATGTTAATTTATTAATTATTTTTGTAATAATATAAAAAATAATAATAATAATGAAAAATAAATTTAAATTTTTAAATAATATTTAAAAATATTAAATAGGTAAGTTCAAACTTTTAATAATATTTCTTATTTCAATTACCATTATTCTCATAGCAATTTACGACTATATAATTATATATATATTAAATAATAATAAGAGTCTATTATTACATTAACATCATTTTCAGGAAAGCAATTTCAATATAAATAATGGAGGTGCTGATATCTAAATAAAATTATATATAATATAGTAATAACAAATACGTGAATTTAATTCAACATACACAAATAAAAAATTGAAACTTCAAGAATGAGAGGGGGAATTAAAGGGAATCTTTCTTATGAACCCCATATTTTTTTATGTTCTATCATTGATTAATTACACAATGTATAATTAATCAATAGTTCTAGGCCCCGAAAATTCTAACAATGGCCCTGGTGATCATTATTTATTAATTTTACTATTTTAAAATAAATAATATATATTAAGAAAAGGCATACAAATATACAATAGAGTTCCAAGAGAGGTTTTAAAGTGAAAATTGAGGAAGTAAATTAAAGTAATAGAAGACATGTATGGGGGCGTAATAGCAAAGAGTGATGGTTTTGAAAGAAGTGATCAAAGAAATGATAGAGCAAGGCATATAATGAAGATCAGTGATTATGTAGTATGTGAGACTGATAGGTTCAAGCACTTAGAATTGGTAGTGCTAAAGAACGGTAGTTCCAAGGAGGTCACAAAAAAAAGGATAAAGTGTGGATGGATGAAGTGGAAGGAAACGTCTAGTGTTTTGTGTGACAAAATAATGGCAATAAGATTGAAAGATAGGTATTATAAGGCAGTAGTGACTCCAACAATGTTGTATTTATCTGAATGTTGGGCAATGAACAAAAAAAATGGATCAGAAGATGAGTGTATCGGAGATGAGAATGCTTATATAATGTATAGAGCGACTAGGGTAGCCAACCCCATATAGTTGGGAGGTAAGATAAACAAAAAGTATTTTAAAAATTATAAATTTTGATCAATGAGAAGTTTAAACCAGTATTAAATATAAAAATTAATTTTGGTTACCTTAATCCATAGTTGTTTATATAATTTTTTGTCCTCAAAAATAGATTTTAGTTTTTAAAATACTAGTATTAATTATTGTATGTAAATGTAACTTATAATAAATTACCTAAATGCTGAAACTTTAATTATAATGTATACAAATTGTTGATAATTAACTTTTAAAATTCATATAAAGAAATAAAAATATTTTTATCAATATTTATTTTTATATTAATTTGATAAATTGTAAATGTATACAAATAAAACTACAATTTTCATATGTCATTATAACTAAGTGAATATAAATTTAAATAACTAAAATACAAAAACATTCATATAAAAGTTATGGGTTTGGAAACTTTTTCAATAGATAATTAATTTCTCTAGGAGTAAGATTAGTACTTCCCACAGAAATATTTCCTTCTCGTATGTCCTGTTTTCTTTTAAATTTGTCAGCAAAATGTTTATTTGCACATAGTTCAAACTTTTGTATTTCGTTAGAACAATGAGACTGGTCAAATTCATTTTTTTTGAAGCAAGCAAACATGATAGACATTTCATGGACACATGCACGATCTTTGGATCGATCTCCTTTTCCAGATACTTTATCTTTTAATTTTAATGGTAGCAATTCTTCAAATTTGACTTCAAGAGGATTCTTTGTGTATCGACGCATATCTCGAAAATTCAAGACGTTATTTAAACGCATCTTGATATACAATTTTAAAAATTAGTTTATTATAATTCAATTATATAAATTTAACTAATCACGAATCATTTAATAATAAGTTATAGAATAATAAACATCATTATATCAAATAACGTAAATAACGATAGGAAAATATTTGAGTAGCAAATTTTATAAATTCGTTTGGTATCAGTCAAAATAAATGTTTATCAGGTTATTTCATTATTGGTTGAAGGATTATAGAAAATACATATAGATATTAAACATATGGATGCGGCATTGTATTAAAATCGGTAGGCCAAGACAAACAATAAAATAATTTGACCACTAGATTACGTTTTTAAATAAAGTTGAGTATATAATAACTGAATATATAGGGAATTATTATCTTACATATTATATGTCTTTTTCTCTTCGTTATGTTGGTTTACACACATATAATACTATGGGTATATGAATCATAGACTTATAATATATTATAAGTTTTTGATATGAATGACGTTTCCATATGTTTATTGTTTAATATCTATAAAAATACCATGTTATGGGTTATCCTTGTGACTTATGAGACCACTTTTTATAATGGCTATCTTAATTCGTTGATATATATCATAGAATTATGAAAATATATTACATTAATATTCCATATAGTCTATGACATATAGCACATATGACAATTAACGAATTAAGATAGTATGGAACTATGGACACAGAATAAACCTTTTCTGTGGTAAGGAAGCTCAACAAGGCGAGAAAAGTAACCACTAAATTGACTCATTGGAAAACCTGCACTAGCGTTTCAAACGGTGAATAGTTGAGTAAAAAAAATACAGCACACAATAAGATAATATATGAATGCACAATCAAGATTTATTTAAAAATCGAAAAATAAGAAAAAAAAATCAATAATTTTATTGATTTATTTTATTTTTTCACATGTAATCTCGAACCACGGCTAATAGATATATCCGTGATCTGGAACAATATCTTATCAATGATTTTTAAATTATTTGTGTTTTGTACTACGAACTAAAGTAACTACAAAAAATTGTAATTAAATTAAATAAGTAAATAATTAGTAACGTTCGAACTATCTTAGTTCGTAATTTGTAGTTTTGTATTTGTACTAGTTAAACATTTTTAGGTTCGACTTACTATCAAATGTAAACGTAGTAAGAAATAAAGATTGCCGTAGTTCGTATCTATTTTTTTGTGACTTTGACATTTAGTTTGAGTTTTGTTATTATGATGCGATTATTTTTCAATTACATGAACAATTTCCCATAAATTTAAATTCATGAAATTTTCAAATAAAAAAAGGCAGGAAATCAATGCGTAGTTTTATGATGATTGTATTAGATAATTCACATTTTATACTATGTATTTAATTAAATGAAAACAAAATTACATAACATACATAAACTTATTAGTTTATACTTTTATAGTATTTAAACTTAAAGTAACTGAAACTTTATTTATTGATTGTTATATTTATTTATAACACTATAATAGCGGTACTGAATTAGCTAGTGATAAATAAGGTTTAGGTAAGTATAAAATACATATGAATTGAATGAGTTGCTACATTTTTGCGTGTACATGACTTGCCGAAATTCAGTCAATTCGGAAGTTTCATTTTAATCAGTAATCATTATGGTGACACTGAGTTGCTGATCTGGTTCACACTGATTCAACTCACATTAGTGAATCAACTCTTTGAATCAAATAACTCATGAACTACCCATCTCTAGTGAAAACACTATGAGCGCTAACGTGGTTTTGATTTAGTAATTTGATTCATTTTTACGGTCGCTATTATAATAGGTTTTCTATAGCCTGTTGGGCATCCCTACTATCCATTATCCGTACTATAATATATTATTTAAGATATTTTATTTCGTGACCTATAGCCGTGCTTTTTATCAAAAAATGTCTCCATCTAAGAGTATTTTATTCTTTATCAATAAAATAAATTACTATCACGTCCGATATATAAACACAGTGTCATGGTCTTAGAATACATACTTTAATGTTTATGAATAACTAGAAACAGAACTATTTTGTATTTTGTAATGTAAACACATGTTAGGTAGAGCTTGTAAAAATAATTATTTTATATAATTTGTATAATTATTATTCTCTAATTATGTATTTATGTCTAATACCCCACAAGGACAGTTTATATCACGATCTTAGAAAGATATTTATTTATGTGTTTTTTATTTAAAAAAAATTTAATCTCTGTTTAATTTAATTTTTTTAAAAAGAAATTATTTGAGCAGTTTTTTAGTAGGCACTAGACACCTACCTACTCTTGGAGTTAATAATCATAAATGATAAATGCATTTTCGATATTTTAGGTCATTAAAATACAACTACTGAATTTAGTCTACTATTAATAGGTTATAACAATTATGCCAAATTTTATGCATACAATAAATTATGCATAGTAGATTGTAGGTACATTATATGTAGTACTTCAGGTCACACACACAATACGTGAATACCTGAAAAATAATACAGGTATTTATAATTAATATATTATATACAATTATGGAACATTAATAAACTTTATGGGAACATTATAGATGATCTGTAAAGTAGATATTTGGTATATCATTGATTAAATGATTAAATATACATAATATATTTAATTAATGAGCTTATAATATAGACACGGTGTAACTTGTAAAATCGATATAATTTGTATATTAATAATATTTATGTTATTTAATTAAGGTAGGTATTTTATAAAAAACTACGAATTCAAAGTTAACTGTAATTGATTAATCATTAATTTAATTTAATAATTTTAATTTATGAAGAAAGAAGAATATAGTGAATGTATTGGTAAATTATTTTGGTTGTTTTTATGACACTACCACACTGGTATAAACAGACACAGTGCTATAGACCTACAGTATATCCGTATTGTATATACTATAATATTATATAATATATATTAAAATTATTATTTACTTCTAGTTTATCAACATTAATAATATGAATAATATTTGTTTCCACGACTCCACGTATATTTTTGTTTGCTAGCGTGAAGTTTTTACGTGTTGGATCAAATGTCGTCGTGAGTGTCACAATCAGAAGTGTTCTTTATTTAATATTTTATTTTTAATGTTTTAATGCAAATTGAAATTCTTATTATTATACTTAAATTAAAATATAATAATATAATATGCGTACTATGCGAATCATCAATATACAAAAAATTGAGTGTAGCTTAAAAGTTGTCTGGGGAAAAACGTTTATATTTTGTTTAATGTGGCTGCATTGTGAAAAAGTGAATAAATAAAATATTCTTTTTTCTACATGTGAAATTGGTTTGATACTTGATAGCGGCGCGGCGGCTGGTTTCCATATAATATTTAGTTAAAATCGTTTTCGGTTTTGTATCGAATAGTTTGCTGTTTTGTTTATTTACACACGTTTCATATTCCCGACAGCCCGTCTCGTTCTCACAATAGACCAACAACGTGATTTCAGTAAGTGTTTCATTTATATACAATACGTCTCGATCGCATTTAAAGAAAATATCCACAGTTGTTAAACCTCATGGCAATCGTCTGGGGTTATGTCTGTGAGGTTCTGCACACATTAATGTGGTTGACACGTCGACTTGTATATAGGCCTTTTTTCATCGAGTATTGACATCAATGGCATCGGCCTTTGGGTTCGTGCGTCTTTCCGCTTAAATTTTTGTCATTTTTATAGTGATATAATTAACTTTGGATGATTAGACAAATATTAAAAATAAAATATACGGTTAATGTTACGGATTAATTTTGGTCTTAAAATTCATTAAACTTTTTTATTAAATTTAATTAGTTTTCTAATTTACCAAATTATAATTTATGTTAAACAATCAAATAATTTAGATAACTATTACTAAAACTGTCCTCCAGGGCAGTCTAGACCATCAAAAAATATATTTTCAAATAATATAATTTAAATGCAAATGCAATGCTTTATAATATATAAGATATAAGTAGTTTATAGCTCATACTACCTAAATTATCATGCTTATTTTTAATATACTATCATAATACTAAATTCTTTGATTCTCGACATTTCTTATTACATCAAATTCTTATGGCCGCTAAATCGTTTTTATATTGATATCTTACTTTCTTTTCTTATCTTTATTTGTTGTCTTTTATACAATTAATTATGCCACTGAATGAGTTCTGAATTTATTTGATATTTGTTTAGTGTTAAGTACATATTTTTATAATGTGATTTGCTTAGTAGAATTATACCTAGATAGGTATTTATTAAAAAAAAATTTAAAAAATAGTTAATATGATTGCAATTATATTTTGTTACCATAGATATAAGATATATATATATATATATATATAACTGTTATTAATCGATTAATAATCTTAATATTTCTTTTACAAATTAAGTTAATAGTTATGAGATTTTTTGGAATTAAAAATTCATTAGAGAGTAGTACCCCAATAAATTCTGGATGACTAGGTATTTTAATGTCGATACAAACGTTTTTAAAAAATTATAAATTTAATCTTAGAAAATATAGAATTTTATTTTATAGTTATTATATAAAATATTTTAAAAATTGTTCCATGATTTAAACCTAAATTTGTATTCTATATTGTATAGGTAATTAAGATTAATATAAGAAAAACATGAAATAAACAAATGTACTATTTATTTTTAATTATTAATTTATTTTTCTATTGATTGTCTATACACTATATTTTCTTAAATGTAAATCTATTTATTTGTGATTTTGAGAATATTGTTAGATATTGCCATTTATTAGTTTTATATTTTTATCTGATTGGTCAATATTTTTGTAGATAGGTAATTAGTATAGCTTTTGATTTCATGTGGCATAAGCCAATCAAGTTTAAATCCCCATTTAAATGGAATTTTTTATAAATTACAATGTATATTATACATTTAAATATTTTTGTTTTACCATAGTAGTACTGTATTTTGTACTGTTAATTAATCTTAATAAATGGTATATGAGCATTTATTTTATAGCTTTAATACCTTATTTCTAAGTATTGTAATACCTATTATGTTATTATCATATGGTATTAGGTACCAATATAAGTTTTCTCAAAATTGTTTCCATACCTAGAATTAATCCAATTGATTAAAGTTTAAAATTTGTAATTTAAATTAAAGTAATACTAATATTTATAGTTCATTGATTTTATTTTTATGTTTATAATAGAACAAATGTTTTTTAGCTCTTACCTAATCTAAATTAATTTATTATAAAATTTTTATGAGATACCTATTATTGATTTTATAAATTATAATAATAAAATAAGATATTGGAACAATAGTTAACAATTTATTTATGTAATTAAGTAGGTATTCAATAGAATTAAATAATTATTAGTCACCTTTTTTCTTCTTAAATTTTTTGACTTTCTTTTTAGTTTAAATAGGTTATGTTGTATAAATGATGCTTATTAATACATATTTTGTATTACTCTTTATACAGATGTTATAACTTATTATTTTTATTGATAACAAATAAATAAACATATTTTAATTTATAATAAGTGGTATATTGATACTGTTTTTAATTTGACATGCAATAAACTTAAATTTTTTAATTAAGCTTTCCAAATAATAGCAAATAAAAACTAAATTAGATCAAATTTTTTTTTTTAGTATATATTATATTAATTTTAAATAATCTGCATATATATTTTTTGGTTATCTGAAAATTCTAAATATAAAATAGCGTTAATATTGCAACCTTTTAAGAGTTTAAAAATTGCTAGAAAAATTAACTAAATTAAGTAAATTTAAATGTTAAGTCCATTTCCTATAAATTTTGATTTTATTTTTAGTGTTTCAATAAAGAGAGACCTTTGGTACTCGTTTTATTTGGACTAAACGTTTGGTAAGGAAGCTATAGCCATTATGTTGGAGTTGCAACAACAAGATATTCCTAAGTTGAAGAGTGAACGTACAGTGTCTAACAACACTGGACAAGAAGATGGAAACAATACTGGTAACAGCTATGACCTTGTGTTTCCAGCTTTACCAGATTCAAAGACACTAGGGTCCAAGAATATTGGGGTCAATGGTCAGTGTGCACCTTCCAATGCACCACCTAAAGGATGGAGCAAAGTCCGGGTTTCAACTGTCAATCAAGTAATTTATTGTTTTGTTTTTTTATTGACTAAATTTCTTAAATAATTGTTATAAACATGTTTAATACAGTAATTAGATTTAATTAAATAACTAAATAGAAAAAAATATTGATTTAAGTTTTTGAGATACAATTTTGTGTTATTTAGAAGTGATAATTTTGATGAAAATAATATTTTTCCAGAGTAGTTTTTTATTTACTTATAGTATTTATTTCAAGTTATAGATTTTATGTAGATTTATGTATTTTATTGGTTTTACAAATATATTTTTTTTCATGTATGAAAACATTTTTTTGGGATAGAAATAATGGTCCGATTACCACGGATATGGTATGCTTTCGGTAGCAAATTTCATTTAGTTGGTACTTTATTTAGCTCATTTTTCAAATTTCTCAAAAGTTTTTCTTTGGGAGATGAAAAAATATGGCAGGATTTTGGCAAAATTACGGTTTCCGTTAAGCTCTAGAATTTTTCTAAAAATGTTTAATATTACCTAAAACGATTTAACTCTTTGAAATTTGATCGTAGAAACTTGAAATTTATTTTAAATATTTACATTGGTAATTAACACGTAATTTTTGAAATGGATTATCAGTATAATATATTGAGTTTCGCTCAGAATCATATTTGCTAATAATTAATTGCAATATCATTACATTTAAATCATAAGTATAATAAACCACTAATTTCTCTGAGGATCAAAGGTACAAAGGATGAACATTCACAATCTTCCTACTTTTTTTTTAAATTAATAAATTATGAGTAAGATTAATAATTTACATTTTATTTAAGCTTAGTGTTGTACACAGCCATTCAAAAGTCTATGTATATAGCAACCAAAAAACCTTAAAAACAATGGGTGGGACTTGTTCCTTTGTAAGAACCTATTTTAAATTAACCAAACAAAAATATTAAATACTAAATAATTGTACTTTTTAGATGTTATATTAATTATTTACATTTGTTTGATTATAACATTAACATTAACTTTTATAATGTATAACACAAAAAAATACATAATTATATATATATATATTTTTTTAGGTTTTTACTATTTCTGTTCAAGACCGTAAATCAGATAATAGTGAAAAATTTGGTGAAGGAGAATCTAAACGCATTTGTAGTCAGATTACTAGGGAAACTGGGGCTGAGATTGAAATTTCTACTTCCAAAAATATGAACTTGACTTTTCTAGTGAGAGGAAAAGAAGCTGATGTTATCGAAGCTAAACGTAGGATTATTGCAAGCTTTCAAACTCAAGTACATTTATAAAATTAATTTTATTACATAAATATTTATTTTTTTTTAATAATAATTCTGTGGCAAAAAAATAATTTAAATATTTCTAATTGTTCCTTATATTTATATTGTTTTGAAAATAATTTATTTTAAATAATAATTTATGTACGCAGTATTTTATTAGAATTATTTAAATTATTTTAGGCTACTAGTGCAGTCCCTGTCCCGAAGGAACATCATTGTCAAGTGATGGGTAAACAAGGAACTCGTCGTAAGGAAATCGAACAGCGTACTGGTGCACGTATTCAAATGCCAAGCATTCAAGATACATCAGATATTATAAATGTTACTGGAACTAGAGATGCAGTAGAAAAAGCAGTTCAAGAGATTCGTATGATTTCAGATGAGTTGGTAAGTAAAGTTATTAATAATACCTTTATACTCATTGTTTATTTAGTTGTTACTTACAAAAGATAAATTTTTAATAGTCTAAAAAGGCATTTGAAAGGATTGAAATTCCAAAAATTTTTCATCCTTTTATTACTGGTGGCCATAATGAAAAACTTAATAGCTTAATGAAAGAAACTGGTGTTAAGATTCATGTTCCGCCACCTTCTGTGAACAGAGATGAAATCACAATTGCTGGAGATAAGGAAGGTGTTCAGTCGGCTATTGAAAATATTAAACAGATTTATTCAAAAATGGTATGTACTATAAAAGCTTAAATTATTATTATTAATTCTTGTTAATAATACATCATGTAATATATATTTTGAGCAGCTAGTTTAAATTATAAATTATATCGAAATTTATGAATTGTTTGTTATTAAAAATGTATAATCATATTTTGTATATAATTAAATCAAAACATATTTTAAATATAGTTTTTTGAAATCATTCTATATTATGCATAATATATAATTGCTACTTTATGAATTTGTTATGAAATCTTAATGTGTTTGTATTCACAAGTAATTATAAATTTATTAAGGATAATTATTCTTGATTATATTGTTTTGATTCTAGGAAAAAGAATCAGCAACAGTATTTGTAGAGATACCAAAACAGAAACATAAATACCTTATGGCTCAAAAAGGAAATGGTATTCAAGATATATTGTTGGAAACGAATGTAAGTGTTGAAATGCCACAACAAGATTCTGACAAGGAAACAGTTACTTTAAGAGGATTGTATAAAGATTTAGGAACTGGTAAATTTTGTATAATTATTAAATAATAATTCATGATATACCTACTTTAAATATAATTAAAATAATTTAATTATAGGATTAACTAAGTTGTATGAAAAAGCTAATAGTATGACTGCTGAGACAGTTGAATGTCCTGGATGGATGCATAGATTTTTGATCGGTAAAAATGGTTCCAATTTACGAGAGTTAGTTGAGGACAATGAAAAGGTACTTATTCAATTTGTATATCTATACAGTAAAAATAATCGATTAATTTTGTTTTCAATTGTATTTTAAAAGGTTCATGTTGAATTTTCTGATGATAACAAGATAATTGTTGAAGGTCCAACTAATATGATCTCTAAGGTAGTTGATTCATTGAAAAAAGCTATTGAATGCTATGTATCTTCAGAACTTGTAGTTGATCCAAAGTTTTTCAAGCATATAATTGGAAAAAATGGAAGCAATAGTAAATTCAAATTTATTGTATTTTTCATTGACGATTATTATATATATATATATATATATATATATTTATTATATATTTTCAGTTAATCGCGTTAAGAATGATACTGGTGTTATTATCAATATTTCCGAGTTGGATAATAATTCTAATATAATTCGCATTGAAGGACGAAAAGATGGTGTAGAATTAGCAAAAAGTGTATGATTTTATCTTATTAATTTAAATAGATTTTATAAGTTAATTTTTTTCTGAGACTAAATTAAATTATGTATGTATTCTTGTTAATAATTTACATAATCGATTAATTTAATGGTAGGAATTGGAAGAAATGATATACAAATTAGAAAATGAAGTGGAGAAAGAAATATCAATTGATCAACGTCACCATCGTGCTATAATTGGTGTTAAGGGAGAAAAAGTCAGAGAACTGCAGGAAGCATTCAATGTTCAAATTACATTCCCTAGTTCAGGTGAATAATGTTTAGTTTTATATATAAAAAAAATTTATGATGCTAAATATTTATATTTTTAGTTGAGGCAAAAAGTAATTTGGTCAAAATTCGAGGTTTAAATGATGATGTAAACAAAGCATTTAAATCGCTAGCTAAATTAGCAAAAGAATTAGATGAAGCTAACTATGTATTAGAAATTCCAGTTTTTAAACAATTTCATAAGCTTGTTGTGGGAAAAGGAGGAGCTAATATTAAAAAGGTATTATTTTTTTTAAATTGTATATCATAAAATTGTATTTAATATTTATTATTATTTCTTACATTAGATAAGAGAAGAAACGGAGACTAGAATCGATTTACCTCGTGAAGGTGAAGATAGTGATACAATCAAAGTTATGGGAAACAAAGAAAAAGTTCTGATCGCTTGTGATATGATAAAAAAAATACAAAATGAAATGGTTAGTCATTTGTTACTATTTTTTTTAAAAATAATTATTTTCTATTAGTATTATTTTTTCTTAGGGAGATATTGTAACTAAAGAAATAGTGTTAGGAAATATTAAAGTTCGTAACGTTATTGTTAATCTTGGAAATAAGTTTATTCAATCTATCAAAGAAGATTGTGGTGGTAATGTTACATTGAAATTACCAACTGTTAAAGGTGATAATGTAAGTATAATAATATTTTATATTTTATTTAACACATGAATTAAATTATGATAAGATTGATTAAATATTATTTTAATGAATTTACATCATTTGGATATGAAAAAAAGTTGAAAATATATTTTTAAATAATAATAATCTTTACTAATGAAATCTAACTAATACAATTTTGACGTATTCTAGCATGACCTTTATTTTTAACTTAATACACTTTACTTAATATTTAAATAAATTAGTTTTTTTTATATTTATAGACAATAGTTATCAAAGGTCCTGAAGATGATGTAGACAGTGCTATATTACAAATTCAGACTATGGTAGATGAAGTTCATAATTCAGTTCTTGATTTAAAAGTAAAGCCAGAGTTTCATAAATACTTGATTGGAAGAAAACGTGCCAATGTTAAAAGGGTTTGTTAAAACAAATGGTTTATTGACGAATAATAAATATGTTTAATAATTGTATTTATTTTACAGATCCGAGATTTAACAAATACAAGAATAATATTCCCACCTGAAATAGATACCACTAATGAAAATATAACTATTGTTGGTAAAAAAGAAAATGTAGATAAGGCAAAAGCAGAATTTGAGATAATGATAACTGACATTAGTAATGTTATTGAAGAGCGTGTGGAAATAGATGAAAAATATCATAAAAGTTTTGTTGCAAAACGAGGAGAATTTTTACACAGATTAGAAGAAGAATGTGGTGGTATCAAAATTTCATTTCCCAAGCCTGGGGCTGGAGATAAAGTTGTACTTAAAGGTAGCAAAGCTAATGTTGCTCTTGCTAAGCAAAAACTTTTAGATCATGCAAAAGTTTTGGTATGTATAATGTAATATTTATGTAGTTAGCATTTGTTGTATTTAAGCAATATACTAATTATTTTGTATTTAATCTAGGAAAATACAATTCAAGTTGAAGTTAATGTGGATCCTAAGTATCATCGTCATTTTGTTTCAAAGCGTGGGGAAATCATTAATCGAATCATTGATGATTGTAATGGAGTATCTATAACATTCCCGAAAGTAGCGACAAATGATAGCATTGTCATTATAAAGGGAGCTAAAACTAATGCTGAAGAAGCAAAACGTAAAATTGAAGAAATCGTTAAAGATTTAGTGAGTATTAAAATACCTTTATTTTTGCTTAGAACTAGAAAGTAGGGAAATCAATTTAGCGTGTTCCCCCTTTTTCTTTTCGGTCTTAGGAAAAATTAGTGATTTTTTATAATTATGATTTGAATGCAATAATACAAATATGATTCTGAGCGAAACTCAGAAATGGTATTTCAATCTAATTGATTTGTCGAAAAACAAGTTATTTCAATTAATGTGGCAGATATCAAAAATATGTCAATTTTTAGTTTTTTTAATGTAAAAATAAGTCTTGATAACAATATTATTTGATATGTTATCTATTGTTATGTGGTAATTTTAAACATGTTATTAATTTTCTATTGTTGAACATAGATATTAGAAATATTTTATTATCGATAACCTATTTATGATAGTGATTTTGACTAATTAATGCTAACTAAATTAATATATACAAATTGTCCTACAATTTATTATTACTACTATTCAGTAGGTAATCATTAGCTTATATTATCTATCGAATAGTCTTATTTGTTGAATAATTATTTGAGAGATAAATTTGTATTGAAAACTGCGAATCATAAAATGTTGTTTTATACGGAAGTTGATCCGTTAAATATGTTTATCTGATTAATAGTTATCTGGAGCATAACTGGATGTTTGAAAAACCGAGCCTTAGTCAAATATATAATTTATTATACTGATTATCTGTTTTAAAATATAATAGAATACCAAAAAAATGTTATGTAATGTATAAAATATTCAAAACCAAATTCAACAAAATAGTTATTGTGAATTTCAAAGTTTTTCAACCATTATTTGGTAGATTTTCTTATCTCCGGGAAAAATTATTAAGAAATTTGAGTTAAGTGAAGTACCAAATATATTCAATTCACTACTAAAAGCATACCCTACTTGTGGTAATCGAACTATTATTTCTACCCGAAATAGTGCCTTTTGACTTTAAAAAAGACAAAAATCAAACATCAATGTGAAAGGCTTAAGTTTGAAGACGTTTTCAAAAAAAAAAAAATTGACTTATGATTCACAAAATATTTTGTAATAGGTAAAGTTGTATATTATTATGATTCCATAAAATTTTCAAACTGTTTTTCAACCCAAAATTGCAAGTAATATTAAATATTTTTAAGATAAAGAATATATTTAGTAAGAAAATCAACTTATTCATTCCTAAATTTGACCATGTCTGTAAACTATCTATGAAAATGTTCAAAAAAATTTCATTAGTTATCATGAAAAAACTAAAAAAAAATTGGTCGAAATTAAGATTTTGCCTTTTTTTTTTTAAAGTTTTCTTATTCCAAGAAAAACATGAGAAATGTTTAAAATGAGATAAATAAACTACCAAGTAGATTCATGTTATTCTCAAAGTTTGAAGGCATAAAAAAAAACTATGACTTACGATTTTCAAATTTTTTTACAAGATATTCAAGAGTATTTTGTAAAATATTTTCAGCTCAAAATTCTTATGCAATAAAACTTAATAATATCATATTATTTAATTCAAGAAAACCTAACTTTAGTAGCTTAAATATTTTGTATAAAGGTTATGTAGTATATGATAATGCTTCTATAAAATTTTAAATCAAAATTACATTTAATATTAAACATTTTTGGAAATAATTCATGGCTCTATATTAAGACAAAAAATAAATCAATCCATTCCAAAATTTTACCACATATTAGACTATGAGAATACTTTAAAAAATTTCAAATTCCTACATTCAAAATTGCATTACTTGTCATAAAGTATTTTAAATTAAATTTGTCAAAATAACAGTTTCTGTGAATTTTACAATTTATCAATTATATTTTGATAGTTATTCTAATCACAAGGAAAAGCTATTGAAAAATTTGAAAAATTTTCTAAGTAAAGTACTAAGTATATGCAACTATATCTACCTAAAGCATACCATATTCATGGTAATCAGGCAATTATTTCTATCCAAAAAAAATATTTTCTGTAGTAGAAAAAAGAAGAAATGTCTCGCTTCGCTCAGAATCTCAAATGAACTAATTGAGGAAAAATAATTATATGCTAAATATGTTTGATAAATTTTCTTAGGAAAATATTGTTGAAATCACTATGAATGTTCCTCCTAAACATCATCGGCATTTTGTTGCTCGCCGTGCTGAAGTAATAAATCAATTAAGCGCAGAATACAATGGAGTCACTGTAACATTCCCTCAAGTTAATTCAAATTCAAGTGAAGTTTTGATTAAAGGCCACAAAGATTTTGTTGAAAAAGTCAAAAATAAAATCAATAATATTGTTACAGATTTGGTAAATAAAATTAATTAAACTAATTTTTATAATAAATATATAAATACAATTTCTATTTTAAGGAACAACGTATTACAATTGAAGTTATTATACCTCAAAGGATGCATAGAGTTCTAATGAGAAATCGTGATTTACTGGAAGGCATGAGAAGAGATTTAGATGTTTGGATTAAATTCCCTGAACGTCCACCAGGTATTTTTACAGTTTCATATACTTTTAAAGGGTAAAAAAACTATATTTCGCTACTTCTAACCTAAAAATTTGTAACTCCTTTTTATCAAATGTTCAGAAGTAAAACAATATTTAAAATTGATTTCTAATTCTACTTTTGTTTTCTTTTTGAAAATCATACATCTAGGGTATACATTTTTTTAGGGTACCATAAATACATTTTAACATTTTCATAAAATATTGTTATTGCTACATATTTTTAAAAATTTCCAATTTTAATTTAGACTTACTACTTTTTTGTTAGAAAATGTAAATTCTTATCTCAACTTTACACTCTCAATGGTAAAATGTGTTGTTGTATCACAAGTTGTTTCCTCAAAGAAACATTACAAATTAAAACAAACATTTATATTGGGGTTTTACTATTATTATTTATGAACAAAAATGCTATTTTTAAATTCTTATCCAAAGTACGACCTTCTTCGGCAGCAAATATAATTTTAAATAAGTGGGAAGGTCGATTCCAGGCGGTTCTCAGAAAAATTAGTGGTTTAATATAATTATTAAGTTTTGACTGCAATGATATTGCATTAGAAACTATGATTCTGAGCAAACCTCAATATAATACGAAATAATAAATATTATACTGATTAGCTGTTCCAAAAGTTTACTACAAATGTAAACTACCTATGAGAATACTCAGAAAAATTTCAAGTTCCTACTTCAAAATTTCATTAGCTATTATTAAAAATCTAAATTTTTTCTTCTACGAAAAAACTTTTGAGAAATTCGAGTAATGATCTAAATAAAATACCCTATGAAAACATACCCTATTTGTGGTAATTGGACCATTATTTCTACCCTAAAAAGTGTCTTCATACACAAAAAAAATAAAAATATTGTCAAACCAATACATTCCTTCCTTCACTCAGAATCTAAAAGATTGTAACTTGAGATACCATTTTATTTATCTGAATACTTGAAACTGCCATTTTAGAAAAATCTAAAATATTAATTTATGATGTCATTGAGATATTTAGAGATATTATTGTTTTCATGTTTGATAAAGAAAAGTTTGTTTCTTAACACAGTCGTAACTTAAAAATAACAAAAATGGAATTACTACTTTTTTCTTTGGAAGTAGTATATCTTATTATTGTAGTTATTTTCACTTTGTATTATATTCCAGTTTATTATTATCAAGTTTAGTAGAAAAATAAAATAAAATATAAGATTACACTTATAAATAATTATTTTCTATCATCATTTTTATAAATTATGTTTATTTATTTAAATATCCAAACAATTTTTATTATAACAATCAAAGATATGAATAATATATTTTAAAGGTTGTATGTACATGCTTTTTGGAATTAATTATAATTGGAATAAGCATTATTTGATATGAAAATTGTATTAGAGTTATTGAATATTTATATTTTACATGATTTACAGAAGACCAGTATAATCGTGAATCAGAAGATGTTAATGGCGGAGAAGATATTGATGAACATCGTACACCTAGTGTTAATGATATTGTTACAATTTTTGGAAAACCAGAAAATTGTGATAGTGCTAAACAAATATTAATTGATAATATACCAAAGACAATTGATGTGAGTTGATTTCATAGGTTCATTTTTCTTACCGAGTTTAAAAATAGCTATTCATTGAAGGGTATTATTTGAATTACATAATGTATTTGTTCATACATGTAAAATATTATTGAGAGTCGATTCTCATGACATTAAAATTTCCTTTATTACTTTATTTCTACTTGAGGTTAAACTTATCTATACTGTTTTTCACTTTAAGAAGACACATTGGCAGCTAACTTTTGCTTATTGGGTATGGCTGTGTTATTTACACAGACTTCTGCAACGACACCGACAGGAACAACACATTAATTATATTGACTATTAACTTGTACACAGATTTTAATGTTTTTATTTACCAACTGTGTATGTGACACACATGCATGCTACATTCAGTACGAAGTTATAGTAGGTAGTTTAATTTAATGGGTGAATACTTAAATGCCGCTGATGAAAACTGGGCATTGCCAATGTTCCCTCTTAATGTGAACAGAGTAAAGAACTAAGTGGTGCAATAAGAATTACAATTACAGACTAACATTTTTTCCTAAGATTTTTTAGAATTTTGTTTATTTAATTTTAAATTTGAATATATATGTTTTAATAAATTTAGGGGAAATAGTTGTATATGTATAAAAACTAACTTCAAGTAGACTTTCCCGGATTCAATTAGTATTAATTTAATAGTATTAAACATCTTAATATATATATTATATTGCTATTAAATACAGACAAAAAAAATCACTGCTACTAATCATACTTCCTTAATCCCTAGTACTATTATAATAAATTATAATTAATTACAATGTTTTAAAATATTGTTCTTAGTTGATTGTGCCATCGGAATATCATAGATCATTGATTGGTACCAAAGGTGCTACAATTCGAAAACTCAGTGAAGATTATAATGTTCAGATTAAAGTTCCTAATCAAGAACAAAGTGCTGATATTATAAAAGTAATTTAATTTTATATTGAGTATTATTTATTAATTTGTAATTATTAGAGAGTCATAATGATATCAAAATCCTCACCTTTAGGGGTTTTTTGATATCGATTAATCCTTTAATATTTTAATTGTCTATTATATTATCTTATGTACCTATTTATTTCCCATTATTCCTAAAATAAATTAATCCTGATAATTTTGAAAGTACAATTAAATGAGCTTGCATATTGAATGGTCTTAATTAAGTGATTTGATCATTTCTTTTTCCAAATTTATTTTGTTATTGCTCTAAAAAATATTTGCATAAAAAAAGGAAATATCTCAAACCTAAAAGTATTTGTTAATAATATGATATCTTGTATATAGATATTGCAATATAACAATATTGCAATAATTGATATTTATCAATGTGGAATTTTTACCACTATTTCAATAGATTATTTCTTATTACTTATAATTATTATTATACAGTACCATATTAATGGTTGTGATTTTTACTGTCAAGTAAAGTATAGTAATGTTAAGTATAAAGTATTTAATTCAGTAGATATTGGTAATGTTTTGAGAGATAATATAATATATATTATATTTTTAATATATATCTAAATGTAATTTAGTTAAATATTTGCATATAATATCTACACATTAATTTAAATTGGCCATATTACTATTTTATTTAGATTACAGGAGTACAAAAAGATATTGATGAAGTAGTTGCAGCTATTAAAGAAGAAATGAAATTATATGATGCTGATAAAGAAGATAGGCAATTACGTTCATACGAAATTCAGGTATCTTTATTATACCTAGATTTGAATTAAATAGATTTTTTTATTATTACATTATGACAATACATACATTATAATAACAAATTTTATTTCTACATTTGATAAAAATTATTTCATTTTTTAGATGGTTATTGAACCAGAATTTCACCCCATGATAATTGGTAAAAAAGGAGAAACTGTCCGCAATTTACGTAATAAATATGGTGTACAAGTAAATTTGCCTAGAAGAGGTGAAGGTAACAATGAAAATATTGTTACAGTTGTTGGTTACCAACAAAGTGCTGAATCGGCAAGAGATGAAATTCAAGAAATGGTTGATAAACTGGTTAGTAGATTTTTTTATGACTTACATGATTGTTATATTAATTTACAATAATTTTTTATTTTTTCTTATTTAGAAAAGTGTTTATAAAGAAGAAATTTACATTGACAGCAGAATTCATTCAAGATTAATTGGATTTAAAGGCCGTAACATATCACAAATTATGGAAAAATATCATGTGGATATTAGATTTTCTAAGTCTGACAGTAATAATCCAGATTTAGTTACTGTATATGCACGTGAAGATGCTACTCAAGATGACGTTTTAGATTGTATGGATTATTTAGAAATGGTTCAACAAGATTATGTAATTAAATTTTAATATTATTTAATTAATTTATATTATATCGTATTGAAGGTGTACTAGTTGCTTTACTTTTGTATATTTTTTAACTGTTGATATATTTGCAAATATCTTCATGTCTAGGAAATATTTAATACTTATAATAATATTTTTATTACTTTATTTTATGTAGATGGCTGACTTATTGGAGAATGAAGCAAGAGCAAACTTAAAGCCTAAACCTGAGAACCAATCTGTTTCTAATGGTGCCAATCCTAACTCTCAAGGTAGTGCAGGATTTGTAATGGGCAATGGAGCACCATGGGAAAAAGCTCATCCAGACACAAATAGTACCAGAGATTTTCCATCATTTGCTGGTATTGCCACATCTACTAACAATACCGGTTCTGATAAGACAAATCTTCCAAGTTGGGGAAGTGGGCGTCGTTAGTTTATTTCAAGCCATTTATAAAATGATTGTTTCCATAAAAAAATTATTTGCGATTTCAATAATAAAACAATTACATTTATATATCTATATCCATATATATATATATATAGTGTCCGGTTGCCACTACACTGAATTTCCCATACATTAAATTACAATATAATTATAGTTATATAATATTATAAATTATAATTATATATTTTAAGAATAGTTTATGTTTAGAAAAAATGTGTTATTTAATAGAAAACAAGAAAAAATACATATATATTTTTTCTTTTTGTAACATTAGGTGGAAAAAAATCTATATTTTCCAGGCTGTGAAGAAAAAATGCTGTATAAAATAATAGATTGTAACCATTTGGGTCTCATTTTTTTCTTGTGTCCGCTATGTTTTTTTAACAGATTATACTAAATAAAATGTTTTTATATCATTATAATGTTATATCTAAAAAATATTAAAATATTTTGTTATGCTTCTAGCGTTATTTTTTATTTGTATTTAAAATATTTTTCTGGATTTTTTCAAATGAATTGAAAAATATTTCATAATTTTTATTTTACAATTATATTTTATCTGTTTCAACAGATATAGTGACACGGTATTTGTTTAATTGAGGAGGCCCAAACATTAAGGGTTTTTTTTATAGTAAATGTAATTAACAGGTGTTAATATTAAATACCCTATAAGGTAATTATAATCAGACTTTTCTATTAATTTATAGTTTGTTTTTCTTTTAACATTTCAGCCTTATTATGTTTTAACACAATTTTTCATGTTTTTTTTTTTGTTTTAATACTTATTTCTATTTAGATCTGGTTTACCCAAATTAGTGGCACAAATAATTAAATTTTTTCAAACTGAACAATATTTTTTTTTCATCTGTACATTAAATACCTATGAATATGGGATATTTAACATGCAGTAACTTTATATTATGTGATTATTATTTGAATTTCATTTCTTTTTAAAACATTTACAGTTACCAGTTATGCATTAAATCATTTATTTATAGACAATAATATGAAAATCAGTATTTTTTCTTTTTTCTATGGGTTGATTTAAATTTGTTTGATTTTATTTTATATGATTCTTTTAATGACAAATTTTCTAACAATTATATAGTATATAATATTCTGTTATACAAAATTGAATTACCCAAATGTATTTTAACTTATTTTTTGTTTACGTTATAATTTATTTTATCTCAAACCATAGACGTATTACAATTATTTATTAATGTACAATTTAATTAATTTCAGTCACACATCATAAGCAATCAAATTATAGTTCAATTTTATATTTATCATATATATATATATCACAAATTATATGAATCCCTATATAATATGACTATGACAATTATATATTTATTAACTATTGATTTTATTATTATCTATAATATTCTGTATACATTATTTTTCCACCTCTGTCCATTAATTATTTTGTGTGCAAACTATGTAATGTATTTTAAAAAATTGTATAATAATATAATGTTCAGGGTTGAATATTAATAAATTTATTATTTATAACTATTTTAGTTTATTAATTGATTTGTTGCAATGATATTGCATTAGAAACTACAATTCTGAGCGAAACTCATTATATAATACGGATTGCTGTGTTGATACTGATTAGGTGATCCAAAAGTTTACCACATATATAATCTACCTATGAGAATATTTAGAAACAACAAGTCCCTACATCAAAATTACATCATTAAAAATCTAAATTTTTTCTTCTACGAAAAAACTTTTGAGAAATTCAAGTAATGACCTAAATAATGTACCAATTAAATGTAATTTGGTACGGAAAGCATACCCTATTTGTGGTAATTGGACCATTATTTCTACCCTAAAAAGTGTCTTCATACATGAAAATAAATAAAAATATTGTCAAACCAATACATTCCTCGTTTCACTTAGAATCTAAAAGATCGTAACTTGGAATACCACTTTACCATTTTTTTGTCGGAAACTGCCATTTAAAAAAATCTATATTAGTTTATAATGTCTTTGAGATATTTAGAGATATCGTTTTTATGTCAGATAAAGAAAAAAAAGTTCTATTTCTTAACACAGTCATGACTCAAAAACAACAAAAATGGAGTTACTTATCTTTTCGTTGGAAGTAGTATATCTTAATATTGTAGTTATTTTCACTTTTTCTTATATTCCAGCTTATAATTATATTATAATCAAGTCTAGTAAAAAAATAAAATATAAGAATACTGGAGTGCGTACTTTATAACAGAAAATGGCCGGGCGATATCAATGTTACCCCCATTACTTTACGGCATAAAAAACCAAATATAATATTAATATTTTATTTATCATTTATATGTACCCTCTACTAAAATATATATTTTTACCCAAGTCCTAAACTGTCTTTCACATATTATTTTTTCCATTAAACTATTATTTAATTCTGGATTAATTCCAATTAATTCTGGAAACAATACTATTAAAGCAGTTTTTGATCAGACAATTAATTATTTAAAAAGTATAAAAATAAATGAAATACCAATATTATTGTGTGGTAGAAAAATGTTTGCTCTTGGTTTTATTATAATTATGAAAAGTACCTTGAATGTATCTCACCAATTGCTTAATAAGTCATAAAGTTCTCTAAAATTTGTCCTTACCTATAAAATGTCACAAGACCACTTGGAGCTTTTTTTTGGTTGTGTACGATCAGGGATAGTTCTAACAACAATCCTAATTCGGTTCAATTTAAAAGTACACTGAGATAGTTATTATTCACAAAAAATATTTTTATTGAAAGGGGCAATTGTTCTAATTTTGATATTCTAGAAGGATATATTATAGAATTTCGCTTAGAAAAACGTACTTTAATTGAACCAGATAAATCTATAGATGAGAGTAAACTAGAAACGTAATTGTAATTTGTATCAATTAGATAATATTAACTTGGGATATTATGTTAATGATATTTTAGATTATATAGGAGGATATATTGTAACTGTAAGAGGTATACTAAATAAAAAAGTTTGTCCAGATTATGTTAATTTATTAATAAAGAATTATTTTGATCATGAATACAGTAATTCAAATTTACAACATATTCAAGTAGAGGAAAATTAATAAAAATCTCGAATGCTGTTTCATTAATTTTACAACTAGAAAAGTCATTTCAACTCGTAGTTAAAAATATAGGCGCACATTGGGTGTGAATTTAGGGGGTGCTAGAATTATAATGTTTCGTTATTCGTTATTAGTTGGTGAGCTGAGCGAGGAACTTATTGTTTTTGCAAAGTTTTCTTTATGTATGAAAAAATTTTTTCGAGTAGAAATATTGGTCAAATTGCCATAACTAGGGTATACTTTCTGTAGCAAATTGCATCATATTGGTACTTATTAAGTTCATTTTTTGAATTTCTCAAAAATTTCCCTTTGTCGTGAACATACAATTTCACGATAAATATGTAAATTAGAAATTAAGAATAATTAAGTTACTTTATATTATTGTCATTAAACCTAATGAATTGTTACACTTAATTTATAAGAGACCTAATCCGTCTCATCGGCGGTCAGTGTTTCAGTGAGTGTTAAAATTCACTTGTTATTAATTATTCTCTCCTGATTATATTTATCCGTGTGCCCTGAACCTGAACGTAGAACACCTTAGGAGAAGAAAACCTACCAAAAAATCGGCAAAATTACGATTTTCGTAATTTTTTATTTTTTATTTCGTGATAACTAATTGAATTTTGATTGTAGAGACATAAAATTTGTTTTGAGTACTATCATTACTCATTAGTAATGTACAAGTGTGGTATACTTTTGGAACGGATTGGTTGATTTTTTGGCTAAATATAGAGCTTTAAATTTTTTTCAAAAATGTTCAATATTACATGTCGCAAATTTTATAGAAGCATTTACTATTTAATTTATTTACAAAATATTTTGAAAATCGTGACTAACACGTAATATGTAAAAGTCACTATTTCTTGGTACCTATAATGTATAGCTTATATTGTATACGTCTTTGGTTAAGTACTGGTTACAGTGATCCCTTCATACAGCCTACAATCATATAATTAATCTGCACTGATAACGCGTTTTGATTTAAGTGATTCTCAAAACGACCATATATTTTTGATATGTGTAAACATTCAAATCTCAAGTTATGTGCTGCTTTTATGTGTTAGTGAAATTTACTAGAGTACAGTAATTTACTGAAATACAACTACATTGATATAAATATAATAAAATCTTAATATAAAAAAAATGTCGATTATGGACGTTCCTCCTTCGGTCCTCGGAGAAATTAGTGGTTTATTATATTTAAGATTTGAATGCAATAATATTGCATTAGAAAATACGATTCTGAGTGAAACTCGATTAGTTACTATACATATATATACATATTATAATGATAATCCGTTATAATGTTTTACTATGAATGTAAATTAAATTTTTATTTACTTGGATTTTTTTTTTTTAATTAAACACAATATAATGAATGTTTTATGTACATCAAATTATTATTATTATTATCGGTTTTTAGTTATATGGTATAAAAAAATACTCGAATACTTCAGGAGACTGATGATTGTCATCGGTATATTGGTTAGGTAAGGTTAAGCATATAAGGTATATTGTAGATGTATAATTTACAACTAATTACTAATAAACTATTTTGTATAACAAATTTGTTAAATATCCTTCAAAGTTTACAAGAAATTATAATAATACAAAACATATTAAATATACTAAGTAGGTAGGTTACATATATAAACTAATAATTATATTATGTTTTATAAATAAAAAATCGAACAATCGCTTCCAAATTTTTTTTCTATATAAAAGAACGCCTATATTGATACTCAACTTAAATTTCAAGACCCCATGACCAAAACCTAATTAGTTATGAAATAAAAAAAAATTAAATAATAAAACCGTTATTTTGCCGATTTTCGGGAAATTAAACTTAAATAACTTATAAAAAAAATTGTCAGTCACAATTTTTAAAATACTTTGTAAAAAGATTAAGTAGTATATGATTAAATTTCGATAAAACTTTCAAAGCGATAAATCAAAAATCGCAGGAAATATTAAACATTTTTAGAAAAAAGTTCAAAGTTCTATATTGGGCCAAATAATCAACCAATCCGTTCCAAAATTGTACCACACTCATATATACATACTTATATATACCTATGTTAATACTCAAAAAAATTGTCAAGTCTCTACGATCAAAACTCAATATAGTTATCACGAAATTAAAAAATTTTAAATTACAAAAACCATAATTTTGCCGATTTTCCACAATTTTTTTTGGAGTTTTTCCTTTCCGAAGGAAAAACTTTTGAGAAATTCGAAAAATGAGTTAAATAAAGTATCAACTTGACACGATTTGCTACCGAAAGCATACCCTACTTATGGTAATCGAACCATTATTTCTACCCGAAAAAGTGTCTTCATACATATATAAAAAAAACATTTTTGTAAAACTAATACATTCCTCGCTTCGTTCAGAATCTAAAATATATGTATTATATAAGTAAGTGTCAAGTGTGCCACGTCTAAATATTGGTTAGAATTAGTGTGCCGTGAGGGAAAAAGGTTGGAAACGTTGCGACTAGACTTTATTTAGCGTTGTCGGGCCTTTTATATTTATAAATTATTTTATATTATCAAAATCATAGAGAATAATGTAATATAAAAAGACAATAGTTTTATAGAGATAAATAGGCAATTGGTAACGTTTGGTAATTACATACCCACATTTTAATCATACGAATCGCAAAATATTATTATGAATGCACATTTCATTTATATTTTCATATTTTGAATCTAGTAGGTGTCTGATGTCGTAGCCGTGGCCACATAGAAAACAAAACAAAACAAAATACAAACCAGGTGTTTTTTCGTCAATGACAATAATTTTGTATGGTTTTTTGTGTAGACACGGCATAATCAGCAAACAGTATATCAATAGCTTGTGGATTTTATGAACTATATATTTATATACATATTTAGGCAAACAGTACCTCTCATTTACAATTAATTTGTGTGTACGCGCGCGCAATCATACTAGACAGTTTTGGGAAGACACAAATATATATTACACCATCGCAGTCGACGGTCATATAATTGTATAATGTGCACATTACGATCGTTCATGAAACAATAAAATGCGCTCTCGATTTGTGGTCTAACATTAATCGTATCAACAAAGCGATGTGCGATCGTCGCGTGCTTGCGCCGCTACAAAAGTAGTAAAAGCGCGTTCTATGATCTATTGCATGCGTTTTAGTTTCGATAAAAGTCACGCTTTTAAATTTTGCTATAACAACATTACCGGAAGATAATAGTTTAACAGAATTCGACCAGTTGAAAACTGATCATAAAATACCTAGTTTACGTTAACTTAACGGAGAAAAAAGTTTTAGTGAGGTTTTGATTATTTATTTTGACTAAGAGAAATAAAACAAAAAACCAAACAAAAAGTATTTGATATAAATTATAATTTTAATATATTTTAATTTTAAAAATAATTACAAGAGGGGTTGAACCTATGTTATGACCTTGTATGTAAGAACCAACTGTCCGTAAAGCATAAGTTTAACCACCGATTAACGCTAACAGACACATTACCAGACATTGTAAGAACAGCCTTAAATTACCCATTTTGGATGTTTTATTTTACTCAATATCCATATTCAAAGGCCTCTATGATAAAATAATTATAAATATTTTTAAATTTGATTATTATTTTTTATTCAAATGCTGATATATATTAAATTGGTTTTTGTGAGTTTGGAAGATGGAATTTTAAAATAGATAAGCGAAAGAAATGAGGAAACTTGATTTTTGAAGAATGCTATGTTATTGATGTGACAACGGTCATCCAACATAAATAAGACGTTTAGCAATGATTATGTGTAAGATGTATTCATTATGTGTAAGAAAATTTATTTGAAAGTGCTTATTTTGGTAACTATCATCAATATATCGAGTGTGCCAATATTTATTATTAGGTAATATACAAATTTGCAATATTATGATCATTTATATTATATTAATATATTATAATAGGTAAGTAGATAATTTTTGTAGATATTTTATATTTGTAATTAATTAATTATAATATGCATTATACGAACGATCAAATGAAATAAAATAAAACTAATGAATAAGTATATAATATTTTATTATAAATTAATATCAAATCTGCTCTTATTATCTATATCACATATAGTCTGTAACCTGTAATCTGTATAATACAGGGAATTAATTTAAGTTGTAAATATATAAATAGAATTTGGTTAAAATCTGTGCTTGAATTGGGGGGGGGATAGAGTACCTCTTCTTTTTTTAAAAAAATTTAGCGTACCCCTTCTAATGTTTCAAAGTACCCATGAATTAGATTGAATTTAATCGTTGCAAGGGATGCTACTTTTTCTCATAGTTTCATAGTCCCCCTTATTTTATTTTTCCAATTCAAGCACTGGTTAAAATACCGAATTCGACTAGAAGTATAGAACTATAGTTGAGTTATCGATTTAGTTAGAAAAAAATAAACTATTATTATAACAAGCTTCAGTTATTTTAACTCGTTAAATAAATTTGTTTATAATTGTACATATAGTTTGACAGAAGAATTAATAATATAATATGGAAGTTATACATTTTAATAGTTTACAAAGATAAAGTGTAAAAACTATAGTGGTAGCAATTGTATATTTGTAAGTATGATACTACGCATTGTACGAACTACGATGTACCATGTACCTACCAAGGTCATAGCCATTACAAATTTTTTTGTTGTGGGGAGTTTGATTATATATATTTATTTTCAATAAAAAAATAAAAGTTAAACAAAAATCTTTGTTCGGGAAAAAGTCAGTGGGATAGGGACTTAAACCATAAATTTTCTTGGTTAGTGCCACCTACAAAATATACAAATATCTACTTATTTTATGTTTACAAATTGTAATCAAATATCAATAAAACTGCAGGTCAAAAATTTATATTAGTACCTATATATAGGTATTAATTGGTGCCTACCTACATATAAGTTTCAGTGGTAATTTTATTATGAAATCAAATTAACAACCAAGTAGGTTTTTTTTCAAGTTTTAAGATCAATGTAATAAAAGCTGTAAGTACTTTTAAAGTTCAGGATTATCGTCGAATTTTGTATACGTGCGAAAGAAAGATAATAAGTTTTCTTTATGCCACAGGATTGATTATTTACTGCAAAATAGTAATTAAGTTGAATTCAGTTAGTTAAAAGCTTATTCAGGTAAAATTTATTTTCGCTATATTTGGTACTACTTTGTTAGAAAAATTATATCGGATTTATTGATAAACATATAATCAAACATCACATTTGTTTAAATTATATATAAAATATTTATTTATTTATTACATTTATTTACGATTTGACTCCTACGTATAGGCCACCTGTCATGTTTTATGGCATGTTTAATAATAAAACAATTTATATTTTATTATTGACAAATAGTTTATAATATATAAGTGTGTTCAGTGGCGTAGCGTGTGCGTATGCTTTGTGTGCAAAGCATACACTTCGCAAATTACAAAAATATTTTTATTTTTTTTTTAAAATAATAATGCTATATTTTTATAAAAAAATTTTCAATTGTACAAATTTAATATTATAATCTACTAAATATATATTATTTTTTGTATATAAATAATATTCTATGGATTTTATTGGTATTAATGGAGTTCATTAATCATTGAAATCGATTAATCCGCAACACCACAGCTGCTCTGTGCTATAGTCCTTATAATAGTGGCTAGTACCTACCATGTTTATAATGTACGAAGTATGCACGTTGGCGATTGCATACAGACATTTAGCGACAGCAATTTGTATTTCTTATCGACAATATTAATAACAAAACATGTTACGCTCGCGGACGTGTATTCGTCACTCGTGTATGCGGAATCAGTATTGCATACGCTGTCATCGATCGTCGTCTATCTCAATATTGTGCCGGTTTTATTAAACAATTATTATAAGTTGTAACGTACGTATTAACTGTATATTGTGAGTGTGACATATCAAATGAATACAAATAATACAATATGTGAATGTAAAATTTTAAAAACAGTATATAGGAGGGTGTGGGGGGCAAAGCCCCCACGATTTCATTAACTTACAATTTCAACGCATTCACTAAGCTGAAACCCACGCTACGCCACTGAGTGTGTTGTTTGTATTATTTTAACCCTACACTGAATGTTTTTTTTTAACCAAATAAATTGTATGTTATAATTCCATTTGTAGGGTATATGTACAATAAAAAAAATTTAAAAAATAAAAATAATTAAACAATTTAAAATATTGAACTTAGTAGTTTATTGACTATTAGTGTTTACTACAATCAACATTCAACATTAAGAGTTATAATATCATAGACGCTAGGTGATTTTTTAAGAATTGGCATTGGTATTCCATATATGAGAAAATGTTTTGGATTATTACCAGCGACGCACTTAGTGAATAGTAGGGGTGTTGGCTCTCAAAAGAGCTACATGAAATTATAAAGGCCCCCCCCCATTTAGTTCAAAAATGTGCATTTGGATTAATCTTTGTATAATATTCGGAGCCTCAAAATTTTACTCGCACCTGGGCCATCAAATTTCTAATTACAGCACTGATTATTACATCGAATAAGTCTATAAATAGAGAACTTTGACATTTTTTCAAAAATTTAATTTTTTTCCTCAATAATGTTCAATATAATTTTCAATTTTTTATTTTACGGTTTGTAAATTTAATAGAAGCATAATCATACACTATTTATATGTCTGAAACCACTCTTTCTGATAGAAATAATTGTCAAATTACCACAAATAGTGTAATTCTTCTGGTAGAAACTTGTATCTAGTTGGAACTTTATTTAGCTCATTTTTTCGAACTTCTCAAATAGTATATTAGTATTACTTTAAAATGAGAAAAACTACCGAAAAATGATTAAAAAATTAAAAAATTCACGGAAAATGTAATTTTGACGAAATTTATTTACAATATTTTATGCCATAACTAATTTTTCTGTTACACATTCTTAATATTTATAATTATTTTTTTTACCTTCGGATCATTGTTATAATGTTAGTAGGTAGGTACTCATAGTCGAAATATAATATTATAATGCAGTAAAAAAATCATTGATAAACTCCTAAATAATTCATTATTAATTAATTATCATAAAACCTAAGTGGTAACTTGATAAAACTTTATAACATAGTATATACAAAATAAATAACGATTTGTAAAAAAATCTTATAGATAGATATGAACATAATATGTCATATAGTATCATCTTGTTCTTTTTCTTCTTCTTCTTCGTTTTAGGATTTTTTAAGAGTCTTCGCTGCCACCGTCAAAACCTAACTTTCCCTAACCTGGATAATATCCTTCCACTCTTCTACGTCCAGTCATATAGTATCACACTAGTTATATTAGGACACATTGTAATATATTTCTTAAGAACATATCATTGTGTGATAAATTAAAATTGAAAATATACTCTTATTATTAATTTAAAAATTGAGACTTGTTATTAAAAATAAAATAATATTAGCAAATATACTCCAAAACAAAACTCAATAATTTCACAAATTATAATGTCAAAACGTAGGTATTATTGAATGGCGCAACCAATAAATTTAAATGGTAAAGTTTTACTTTTAATTGTTAATTCTACTTAAAAATAACTAACAGAATATTGTATAAAAAAAATTATTGGTATATAATGAACATTTGATTAAATTTTCATATTTCTACATTCATACGTTCAATCATTTGTACCTAACAAAAAACTTAAATACTGATAAAAGTTAAAAATATGGAAATGTTGCGTTTTGGAAAGTTGTCCCTCAATTAATAAAAATTAAATGCATATTTATGATATATAATTTATTTATTTGAAAAATATAGGTATTAAATTAGATTTAGATTTTTATTATTAGTTTATATGATATATTTAAAAATTATTTCAACATCTATTGGATAAAAATCTTGGACGTCCCCAGACGTTTTCTTGGGAGGTGGGAGCAAAATTAATTTAAAAAATAAATAAAAATATATTTATACATTTTATTTATAATACATTATTATGTTTCGTCATTATTACAATTAGGTATTATTGTTAGAAGCTAATTTCTCTTTGGGAATTTTACCAATTGCTGTGGAAATAACATTATTCCAAGACGGGGCAAGTGCCCCGTCTTGCCACCCTCCCTGATAACGCCCATGATAAAAATTATATGTATTAATAGGTACTAAAAAGCTAAACAAAATACCAATAATACTGTGGTGTATGTATTTATTTAAATATACGTATTATTACTGTAATATAATATCATATTTATTATATTCGTATAATTTGTAAGCAATTAATATTTTATTTCTCAAATAATTATAATTATAACTTATTGTTTAATAATAAGAACTCATACCTATATCAATTTGCATGTGAATATTATTAGATATTATTATTCTATTTATAATATTTTAATTTTTGATAAATAGGTAATAAAAATAGCATCGTAAAAAAAACACGGATGTGAAGATGAGGCTGGTATAATATTTTCAACTGACATCCTTTATGAAAAAAAATTAAGTATACAGATTTCGTTTCATCTACTTAAAACAGGACACAGCATTGAAATAACACCTCCAGTATAATCGTCCCTTTTGTTGATTTCGTCTCTGCAATTCCATCTGAAAGTAAAATATTCTATGATATAAAATATGTGTACATAATTTATATTATAATACAATAAAATGAGTAAGGTTAGGTATGATATTTTGTTTAACATATTCCAAATTTTAGTTTAGTATATACTAATACCTATAAATATTTTATATGCAACATAAATAACAATTTGTTGTAATTGAATGTTTATAAAAATTTTATTTTAGTTTTCAAACTTTTTTATTGTATTCAATTTGAAATAGTCAGGTTAAAAATTTATATAAATAATTTAAAAATATAATTATTATTTGTCTAATATAGTTTATAATGTAGGTAATATGTTATATTTTCAGTGTTATATTATATATTAATACATAATATTACATATCGGTACAGTAATTTTAAAGTATTTATGGATTTCGAAGCCAAATAAAAATAATGGAAAAAAGTAATTTTCCTTAAATGTATAAAAAAAGTATTATAATTTTTAGTAGACACTAAATTATTTTACATTGAAGTAAGTTATATATATATATATATATGTTTTTTTTATTGGGAAAACACCATAACAAATTTCAATTTTATTTCATAATAATATTATGTGAATATATAATAATAATAATACACTAAAAAGTTTCTTTACCCATATAATTATACTAATTAATATTACGTATTGTATACTACATCTGAAATTATATTTTAATTTTTTTTTTTAAAAAAAAACCTAATTTTCTTAATTGGTCTGTTTATGCAATAAAATATTTCGGTTAAAAATTATATTCAGCTAATGGAATTACTAAAAATTCATACTGTGTGAATAAGCATTATAAATTGTATCGTCGGCGTATAAATATGTAATCTCAATAATTATAAAACAAATATTATGTTTTCATTATTATTGAAGAAATAGTTATAAAAAAAAGTAAAGATAAGTGGGGATGTCAATTGTGAACGTTCCTCCTTCGTCCCTTCGGTCCTCGGAGAAATTAGTGGTTTATTATACTAATAATTAATATTTTTTGAAAAATCATGATAAATATTCCAATATGCAATTAGATATAATTATAAACAAATAAGTTAAGATAATAAGATCACAGATGTATATAAAAAGCGACTGCGGTCAATCTGCCAAGGGCTCATGTAGAATTCTGTTGCGGTTTCAGACTGACATATACTTCTTTTATACAATTGCAGACGAATTTGTTGACTGCGTTTAGAACTCTATGTTTTCTTCATTGTCAACATATTTCTTTCACTTTCATATTGGTTTTAGTCGTATTCGTTTTCAGTTCTGTATTGATACTAAATCTCTTTGTTAATCATTTATTTGTTGACGTAAGACAATACAAAATCTTATGTAGTTTACAGATTCGGATAAAAACGTAGTGTATAGTGATTTTTGCATCACAGTCTACTCATTGAGTGAGGTAAGATAGTGGCGAAAATCTCATATTATTTGTATTTAAGCTCTAAGTTCAATATTATCAATTGGCGTGTCCTGTTCACCAACACTGATCGCCGTAGTATCCAACAAATGAGGTACCTATATTACTACAGAATGATGATAATAATGAAAGACAATAACGAGTATTGTACTTCGAACACCAGCTGATTGGCGATATAATAATTTATATTTATAAACGATTCAGAATTTCAGAGAATTCACATCCAAGGTCAAAGGAATTCGTAAGTGCAGATATGCAATAATATTCAGTATAGTAGTATAATTATATTGGAACAGGATAATCATACATTCTAAGTCTAACTCTCCTTTTCATCACACGTATCTCATATATTTTGAACATAATAAAAATCACTACAAACTTACTCCTGATCACATTTTTAACCTTACAACTGTATATTTTTATTAGAAATAAGAAGTTATAGGAGCAAAGTTCAACAATATGTTCATAATAATATATACTAAATATTATAAAAATATTGTATTTTATTTTTATAAATAACAATACAATACATTTGTTTAAATACACACTTTTATGTAATTAATTGACGTTTTTACAATAAATACATTTATCATATGAAATTTTCATTAGATACAATTACTAATAGTATCTTGATAAATATATAATTGTATCTATTAAACGTTCAAAAGTAAAAAAAAAATAAAACTCACTGAATGAATAGAATTTATTAAATTTATTCATATCTATTTTTGTAATTTTGTGATCGACTTACTTTTTAAAAAATAAGTAAAAATACAATATTTTACTAGAAATTTATTTATATGAAAAAATATATAAACTCATTAGATTATAAAATAGATTTTTATTTCACCTAGCTATAAATAAAAGACGTAGACAAAAACATAATATTTCTAAAAAAGTTGTATCCATAATTATTATATAACTAAGCAATAAGCAATAATAATAATAATTAAATTTAAGTATAGGTAATATATATAATATATTTACATATACATATACATATAATGTATATTTAATTATGTCATAATTATTGATATCAAATACGTTTTGTTCACATTAAAGAACATAACGTGAATACAGTTAATACGATTTACACAAAATTGTTTGTGGCTTTATGTATTATATCCTTTATTATATATTTATGTTTATGTTAATGAAAACGTTAATTTTACAATTTTAACGTGTAAAACTATACATATTTATCTTTATTGAAATTAATGATTGTTTTTATCCTGTTGTTTAAAACAGCAGAATTATAAATTATATCATATTACCAATGAAGGTATAGAGTTTCGTTTTACCATCATTACATTTTATGCCATACAACCATAATAATTTATATTTAAAAAATGTACAATAAATTCTCCCCATCATCAAGTAATGAGCAATATTAAACTTAATTGTCATCAACTCACTGAAATCATTCTAATTCTAAAATATAGCATTTTGAAAAAATAGTCTAATTATTTTTTGAAATTAAAAAAAAATGTATACATGTATCTATATTGCCTATTTGAGACGCCCAATTACAAAATAATATAATTTGTGTCATTGCATTCAAATCTTAAGTATAATAAACCACAAATTTCTCCAAATACCGAAGGGACGAAGGACGAACGTTCACAATCGACATTCCCACTTTTTTTTGTTTTTTAAGTTTATCAAAAATATTTGTATAATAACTTCCGTGTTTCATAATAATTATAGTTATAAATGTTATAATTATATATTCTAATGTAGAATAAGATCAACCAGAAGAATAGTTTATTACAATTTGTTATAAATCACACACAAATCATCAAAAGTATATAAAAAAATTCATTATATTTAATTATATAGATTTATATTACCTGTATGATTTTCTTTTAACAACTGATTTATAAAATAATATTGTAATCTGTATTAGGTACAACCATTTGTATACGTCATGTTCAATATTGTAGATGCCGAAGTTTACGTTTATATAAATATATTTTTTTTTTTTATAATTAAATTTAATAAATAACTACTATATAAATTTATATATATATAACAATATTGTAAGTTATATACTTAAATTTATACTTATTTTAAAATTTAAATTGCACATTAAATTGTTTACTAAAATTATATTTTAATAAAATAAATAATTTAAATTCTTAAGTTATTTTTTTCATAAATTAAATTAGCCATGTTCTATACACGAGATATATTTATTAATTATAACCTATTTTAAAATTTTATGTAGGAGTTTAAAATTGTTGAATTTTTTCGCAATTTACGAGGATATTTTGAGGGAGATATAAGTTTAAAAAGTATTATTTTCAAACAAATTTTCGTTTGTATTCAAGTAACATCTTGCTTTTAGCATTTGATTATGTTTTTAGTTGAGTGTTTTCAATTGGTTCTAAAATTTAGTTAAAAAAAATTAGTTGAAAATTCGGTAACCAATTAAAAATATATACATTATCAATTTAAAATTTGTAATTAGGTTTTATAATATTATATATACGACTGTGATACTAATTATTGATTAGTTATATTTTATGGCTAATTATCAGTATGGTCAAACACAGTGTAACTGGAATATAAATCGATGTCTTTAAAATTTAATATTATCACAATATAACAATGATATTTTACTCACCCCTGGATTTGGTCTAGAAGCTCCACTAATTGGAATAGATCTTTCCGGATAGTATCCTTTCATATTTCCGGAATTACTTCCATCAACAGCTTTTTGTAACGCCACCATTAATCTATCTAGCAACAGTGCCGTTCTTTTCGGTACAACAACCTATACAAGTTAGTAACATTATATACGATATAATAAATACAACAATTTTCGATAATCAATATATTGTATTATATCATTGTTCATTAAATAATAACTATCTATACTCTATTACTAGACCCGTAGCCACGGGGGAAAAAGGGGGCATTGCCCCCCCTAGCATTTTTATCCAAAGACGGCGATTTTCGAATTGATTGATATAAGTAGGTATTGGAAATATTGCCCTCCCCTACAATTCGATTTGCCCCCCCCCCCCCTGAATAAGTGATCTGGCTATGGGCTCACCTACTACCATACGTTTATCATGATTTCTTAAAATATTGTTTTAATATTATTATAAATTATAAATTATTATGCGTATATATGGAATACGTAAAATACAAAATCGACATAATTTATTAATTAAAGCATAAAGTTGAAGTTTTTAATTGATACATCAATTTTTCGTATAGTTATACTAACAGGTATATTTTATATCATTATTATTTTAATCATAATTTGAGTATATATTAAATCATTTATCGTGTTATATATACTGATACATATTTCACACAGAATGAGGTTTCAGCTTTAAGCTGCTACTTACATAGAATTTAGCAACAGGTAATAGTATAAATACAAATACTGAAAATTCAAACAATTATATATTGTACATATTTATATTTTGATTGGTATTGAATCCAACTCTTCACAACCAATTTATTCAAAACTCAGATGTGTGTAAAAAATGCTAAACATTTTTTTTCTAAAAGGTTATAGCCGACTTGTTCAGTTTAGTTTGAATAATTCATACGAAGACTACTATTACTTTAAGTGGTAGTATCACATAATTTACATAAATATAGTGCAAACACTTCATGGTGGTATATTATTCCTAAAATTTAATTACCAAAAAATCGATTGTGCATTGCCCTTATACGATTCTAGTTATAATTATAAAAATATATCCGTAAAAAGATCAAATTTATGAAAATAAATTCGTATAAAATGCGTAACGCATACTCGTAATAATATTAAGTTATATTTATACTTTTTACATGTGACATCTTCGGGGAACTACTCAGTTCTGAGATGAATGAGCATAGAACAATAAAAACATGAAACATTTCATTAAATGCGTGAGCTGCACTCGTCGCTTAACGAGTGAAACATTTTATAGACTGGATGAATTATTTTGTTTTAAACCATGGTCGTAAATATACAAAAGGTATGTTTTATACCTAAGTATCAAATATACTAACCGGATATTCATCGAATTCAACTGATATGTTTTTTTCGTTGCTCGGCGGCTGGTCCTCGGGTGTCCGTTTATCATATCTAAGTAACGTTAAAGGGTCCAGAGGTTTTTGAAATGATGATTCACACGTCGCAACTATGCACAATGATATTACAAATAAAACTAGTTTATTCCAAAGTACCATATTGATGATTTACTTTTGTTGTTGTTGTCAATATCTACCTGAGAAAAGTGAATAATTCTATTATTTTTATATTTTCATACTAGTATAAATTAAATATAAGCAGACCAAATATTATTCATGATAAAAAACAATACGCGTTATAGTTTTAAATAAACAATAAGTGAGTGTCAAATAAATATTCTAATGAAATACAAACAAAAATATTTTTACAAACAATTTTTTATCGGTTAAATTTTAAAATATAAATGTACATATACTTCAAATAACGCCTTATACACTTTAAGTAATAAAATATAATTGATAAAAATATGTTTTATCAAAAATCGAATTACTAAATTCCCTTAAATATTACCACACTACATTTATTTTCAAATTATAAGAAAATAATTTAAGGTCTATGTACAAATAAAATTAAAAGCCAAATATTATTTACTGATGTACAATGCAAATCACACGAAGGTACTTATATTATAATGAAAACAACATAAGTGCATGCTTACTTACACAAATTGTATTACTATAAAAAATATAATAATATAATCAAAATTTATAAAAAAAAACTAAAACGCAGATTAATTCGTATGTGTATATTCAATTATTAAACAAATATTGATCTCATTTCGCTTGTAATATGTTATAATTTAAATTTATATTTACTTTTAAATATTACGCATCATCTTATAGGTGTAAACCACACGTGTTTTAATTTATATAAAAAAATAAATAAATATTATTTTATTAAATATTATTATTGGAATAGATACTGAAATAAACTTTCACTTTCATGAAATAGATACACCATACATATTAATATATATTTAATTATCTATTTCATAAATAATTTGTATTAATCATTATTTCTTATTTTTTTTTTTTTTTAATTATATCGTAAAATTTGTTTTGCTTTTTCTCGTAATATAATAACAGTTATTATTTCATTCGCATTTAGCAATGACGTTTAATACTGCTTTAGCTACAATGAATGATGTATATAATTATGTGTTATTTTAAGTAATGAAAAACGTTGTCAATATTGATTTAATGGTTTTTAATATTTTTATATGAAATAATATTTTACATTAATAATACGTGGTCTTTATTATTATCTAAATAATTAAATTATAAAACTTTAAGTAGTATGTTATATATATATATATATATATATATACCTATTACAAAATTGTTAGATGAATATAAATATTACTAAAAGTGAAAATACTTTCGTATCGCAACTATAACTATGAATATTCTGAACGTTTTTACTAGCAGTATTATGTTTTTGTTTGCTAAAATGGTATCACTTTACCATTCAAAAAGAAACATACTCAAAATTGTGTTATTTTTATTTATACGTTATTTGAAATTTAATAAATTTAAAATATTTTAGAAAGCCACATTTTCTATAACTACAATAAATACAATATATCCAAGTAATAACTTTTTACTTGTGTGTTTGATTTAGTTGTTTATTTTTAAATTGTAATTAAACTTTATACATGATTATATTATTTTAAATAGATTATTATCATTTATGAATACCAATTGAATAATAATAATAATAATAATAAATTAATATTCATTAACACTGACATGTTTTATTATGATTGAAAAGTATTAAAACATTAATTTATGAAGTTTTCAAATTAACTTGACACCATATAATAACATAATATTTTGTATTCTAAAACTTAATTTACTACATTGTTTAAGAATATATTAATTTATCCCGGAATATTTCAAATAATATACATCTATGAATACAATACGAGACATTTTTGGATATAAGATTATATTGTATCATAAATAACTGGAATTAGTTGATTGATAACTTCACAAATTCAAATATCATTGGCATTCTGTTGTATAAAACTCGTTTAATCATTAAAAACATAATAAATGAGAAAATATACTAACTGTAAGAGAAAAATCGACAAATAAATGTAATTGCTTCTCGCGAATAAAGTATATAATATTATTCTAGAACTACTAACCTTGTCGAATAATAGGTTTATACAACTGCATTGGTGTGCAACTAGAAAATGTGTGATCAGTTGTCGGATAGATATTCGTTTACAGTGCAATGTTTCAATAGTCGCAAAACTCTCCGACACACGAGACTATAAACAAGTGATTCTTCAGGATCCAAGTTGCGCGCCACCTACTTACGTCGACTTTAAACGACGCCCTCCTTATATTTTATTATTATTGTTTTCTATCATGACCCTCTAATATATTTATATTTATTTGTGAAATTAAATATTACCGCGGACGTACCGTATATATAACCGTTGTTTTATTTATAGATTAATTATATTATATTGATTGATTGTCTCGGCCTAATTTTTAATTAGTTTTTAAATTTTGTGTCATCACCGTTCACAATAAACCTACACGTTTTCTAACGAATATAAATACATATAATAGCTATAATATGATATATTGATTTTATGTATAATCGAACGATTGAATATTCGATAGGTTTTTTAATTAACGAATTATTTTTTTTTAAACGTGTGAAAAAAATTTTCTTTTGGAGGATTATTATTTTTTATGATCTAGCAGACGCACAAATTCGATTTTCGTTTGTACACTTTTGCCAGATTGATTGGCTTATAGCTGATTAACCGATGGACAAATATATTTATATTTTTTAAAACATACTATATAGATTTAATTGTACATAACTTAACCATATTATAAACAAATACCAACAACAACACGGTTGGTATATCGTTTATTTTTGTATATACCTAATATATTTATGTTTCTGTTTATTGTCCCTGTGACAAGCTTATTTTTTTGACGTCATCGTTTTCTATATATTTTATAAAGATAAATTTCGTGTAATTAATTTATAATACCCAGAGTAAACAGTAATATATTATTCTAAAAATAAGTTAAGTATTTTTCATCTTTTAGAATTAAGACAAATGTATTTATTTTTATACAGTAATAAAATAAAATGTGATATAAAAAAATGTTATTGCTCTTATTTGAATTAATTTATACAATCACTATTCATATTACAAAAAGTCTACTCATTGTATAATGAGGGAGTTAAAGTAATTTGTCATAAAAGTTTTATACATTTCAAATATTGTTCTATTAATTAGTTTTAAATAAATACTATTTGCTAAAAATATGCACATGAAATTTTTTATGGCATAAATATTCAATATTATAATTATTACTATTATATATTTATCATATGCAATATATATTACATTATATTAATTCCCTTTTACTTGAAAACTATGTTTTCTACTGAAAATATAAATTTAAAAAATTAAAGTTATATATTTTAACAAAAACTAATCTATACCTATTCTCAATCTAAATTCAATAAATTGTTTTGTCATAAATCGTAGAGATTTTTCATTTGTGTTTCGTGAGTGGTAAACATTTCAAGCTCACAATTTGTATTCGAACACAGTTTAAAATCCTGAATTCCTGATTAATTATTGGTATTTTATTATTATTGTTTTAAAATACTAAATAGATGAAGTATCAAATCAATCAAAAATTCAAACTTTTATCAGTATATTATTTAGCAAATCGTGTCTGTGCATTTCATTAAAATTCAATAACATTAAAAAATATTGTTTATATAGAAATATGAATAATTTATGATTACTATTATCACTATGGCAAACATATTCGAACTTGAAAATTTCATATGTTTGGATTTAATATTTTTGGCTTTTAACAAAACCACCAATTGTGATTTACATCATTAACTTTATTAACCATATGCCTACCATTATTTTTTACTCTCATGTTGAATTTACTATTTTACTATTATATCCATAGGCGTATCCAGGAAGTGTAAGGTATGCCGTTGCTTACCCTAAACATTCATGAAAAATGCATAAAATACCTACAATATATTTTAAAAGTTAATTTAAATTTTAACATATTTACCACCCAGTCTAAAAAAAAAAAATTTTATGTATTTTCTGACCTAAAAATCTAGCTACGTCTTTGATTATATCTGTTGGTACCTAATAATAAACATATTTCACATATTAAATTTTACAGAATTTACTAAATCTTCTCAAGGCTGGGTATTAAATGAGTTAAAAAGTTAAAGATAAGTTAATTTTATTTATGATAAATAATATAGTATTATAAAAAATAAAATGGTTTTGTAACGTACACGTATTTAAAAATATAATAAAAATGTACGGTTAAAATAAAAATAAAAATATGTTTAAATTAGATTATACCTATATGATTTAACTTTTTTTAAAAATTAATATAATATTAACCTTTATAAAATTGTTCAACTAAGTTAAGTTAGTTTTATTTTCATTTAACTTTATACTTTTTAAAGAAAAAAAAATAGAATAAATATTACAAAAAAATTACTATATGAAAGACACTCAGTGAGTGATGGAAAATAAAATAAAGTAATTTAAGATGACCCTGTCTACTCCTTAGTCCTTATGAGATTAAAAGTTGTCGAATTTCCTGACTAAGAATATGATCCATTATACATTGATAAGCATTTAATGAAAAACGATGGACTTGGATTTCTATTCACTAGATAGTTGTATACAATTTTAGAAACTATTCTTTGTTATTAACATAAATTGTATAATATAAAAAAATACGCCATTTTGTAGTTTAACCTAACCTTTAAGTTTCATTTAGGACTAACATAATCTTTAATTAATTATTATAATATATATATATATCAGAAATACGATGTGACAAAAATCGAAAACATATTTTGCTATATAGGTAGTAGTTACCCTTTTATAATTGTATCTACGTATATACGAAAGTAAATAGACAAGAACATTGATCTTTATTTGTATATATTAATATATTACGGAATCTGAATGTAATGTTTACAAAAACAAAAATATTACATAAAATACTCGAGGCTTAAAAGTTATATGGAAATGTTAATAATTAAATATGAATATAATAGAAGATTAAAGAACATAAAAGAAATATAAACTTCGTTAAAATCAAATTTAATAAAAAAAAAAAACCCTCTTATTAATATTATTGTTTATCAAGTTGAGAACTTCAGTTTGAAATGCATATAAAAATGGATAAATAAACCGGAGTAATAATATTGTGGTATATAAATAAGATTTCTGAAATTATATTATTAGCTAAGACATTACAAATGAAAAGGTTTTCTAAATTATACATTTAATATATAATTAAAAATATGAAAATATTATTAAACTTGAGTAAGTAGTAACAGAACTTATTTGATCTAATGTAACTTCAAATACTCTAATAATAACCGTTATTTTTAGTAATATTGACAATGAGTAAAATGTCAATAAATTATCATCATTTTAAATTCTAAACTGTGGAATAGCATAATATAATATTATATAGTATATACTGGATAGTATAATATAAGTATGTTTAGATTAAAACTGCTCAATTCAAACAGGTTTTTATTTTTAAATTAAAATTTTATGTAATTACTTACATAATATAATATCGTTATTATTTGTATACTATAAATTATTGTGATAGTCAAGTTGCTTGTAACAATTGTTTAAATTCAATCGATGATATGCCTTGTAAATATAATAGATATTTAAACATTAAGTATTAAAGTTTATTATTTTATGTATATTATATGAGAACTTAAAAACTTGGTCGGCAGTCGCTACAGAAAATATTCACTATACCTATTTGTATTATATAGGTATATTTTATTACTATATAGGTTTTAGCGAATATTTCGATGGTTTTGACCTAGTCTAATTTTATTTCTTTATACACAAATAGTATTTAGATATCGTGAAATATTATATGGATATATGTATTATCGTTTTCATGAGATTGTTAAATTCTCGAACAAAAATATTATAGGTATATTTTTATTTTATGTAGTAAAATAAATATTTTTTTTCGCAAATTGCACTGCGTGTATTCTTCTAGAATAATAATACCGTATACAATTTAATATATTATATAATATTTAATATTATTTATTTTAAAGAATTAAATTCCAATTCCAATTATCATAATATAATATAATAACATAATATAATAATAAAAAGTGAATAACATTAACAGCAACAACAATAATAATTATAATTATAAATATACTTAGATATACAAAAATAAAAGTAAAAATATATTAATAGATCATGAATTTTACTAAAAAATAATTTTTGAAACGCGTAACTTCAAAGCTAATAAGAATTTATCAAAAAAAAAAATGTTATCTATTGAAATAAAGCGTTTGTTGGTGAATTATAATTATAATTTGTTCTAGGATTTTATGTATAAAAACGATTCCTATTACGACTATTTATATTATTTACTTTAAAGTTTATAAATTTCAATATTTCGCGAAAATCAACCAAATTATTAAGTATTTTATATACAATTTTTAATTTTAGTAGCACAAATCGTTTTTTTAACGATTGCATATTACAAAAAAATGTATTTTGATGTCGTGGGAAGGATGAGAAATAATATTTAATATTATAAAGTTATATATTTTGAAATTCAACCAAAATTGTTGTAAAATAATTGAAAATTATAATCCATAATTTTACGATACTTTTGTACGATAGTTATTTTTAATTTGTATAGTACCGTAATATTTTTTATTTGGAATATGGTAACCATAATAAAGTATTAGGTATATTTTATTACTTTATTATAACTTATAAGAAGGACTCGGAAGTTGTAGCATTATAAATAGCACTAAACAATAAAAAAAAATCCAAAATAAAAATATTAAGCAAATTTGTAGGTACCTACATTCAATTATTTTTATATATTTAATATTTTAAAATTAATTTGATTTCACACATAATTCTTCAAATATCTGAGCATGATGTTGGGACATATAGTAATAAGTGTACGGTGTACCTAATTTTTGATCACGTTTATCATTGATATTTATTTATTGATAAAATGATAAAAGTATAGAAAATCCCAAATGTATAGCACCAGTTCATATTATATAGTATATTAGATAAATAGCCCGTTAAAAAACATAAATTATGAGTTGTTGTGAGTTCCAGTGATGTATTGGAGCGTATACGGGAGTATACGGCGTATACTCATAACAATATTTATATAAAAGTGTGTATACGCAATAAAAATAATAATTTTATAAGTATACTGTAGGTATATGGCCATAATATTTTATAATTTATAAATTTCTTGTACATTTAATGACAATAAATATAAATAATTTTAATATTAAGTGTATTTTATTAATGAAAATAAATGTATAAGGTATTATGTTTCTATTAGTTAATTCATGAATATATACCTCTACGACTTAAAATTAATAAAATTAAAAAAAAAAAATGTATTTAAAAAAGTGTTGAGTTCTAGTTATAATTTATTTATATTTTTTAAATATAATTATTTAGGATAAAAGTTAATTATTTGACTAAAAGAAAAAAAAATAATGTCATAATAATCATTTCAAGTAATTTTTTCTTTTTTAATGTAATTTTGAGAAAAATATGACGTATACTCAAGACATTATTTACCAATACATCCCTGGTGAGTTCTATACATTTTCAATAATTATAATACTTATATTAGATATTCGCGATATACTAATGAAGGAATAAAAAATAATAATTAATTAATGAAATTTGTTTATTTGCATTCATATATAAATTATATGTCTAAAACGATACTTTAAATTTCTAAATTAGCAAAATATTAAATAGTTCTAAAAACAAAAATATACAAAATTAGGTGAAAAAAGTATTTCACTTTTGTCTTCAATAAAATGTGAAACAAATTTATATCTTACTTAGGATAATCTAAGATTTCCTAGCTTTGATTATAAGGTATAAAAGTCATATACCAGAATTGTTTTGTGTTATAATATTATAGTCATATAATATAAATAAGTCATATGAAAAGTTAATTCGCATTTAATACGTATATTATACATTTTATTAGGTATATTATTGTAATAATATAAATGTCAATTTATATTATACAATATATTACTAAATATAGACATATTTATACAATATAAATGATTAATAAATTACCTATACAACAATCAAATAAAAACATATTGTAATCAATAAAATATAAGTGTAATAATACCTAATTTTATTTTTAACGTATAGTTATTCTCGTAATTGTTTTTTAAAAGTATAACTAGTGCTGCACACAACAAGAACCCCTGCGAAGAAAAAATTACTACCGATTAATTACGACAGTTGTCCAAGAACCCTGCCTGTGTTAAATCTAATTATTTCAAAACATTTTAAAGATCGTCTCTAACTTGGACCTAGAAATAACATTACAATTAGCCGACAATTGTTTTAGATGTTGTTTATGTTAGTAAACATAAAAAATGAAAAAAATAAAAGTATGAAATTTAAATGTATATAAAAATAATAATATTTTTGACTGATTTTTTTAATAAAATTAATATATACCATATAAAAGTGGAAAGGTCGATTTTGGACGTTCTTTCTTCGTTCCTTCGATCCTCGGAGAAATTATTGGTTTATTATACTTAAGATTGATGCAAGATTGATATTGCAATGATATTGCATTAGAAAATATGATTTTGAGCGAAACTCAATATATTATACTGATAATCCATTTCAAAATTTTACCACGTGTGTAAATTAACAATGTAAATATTTAAAATAAAATTCAACTCCCCACGATCAAAATTCAAGGAGTTAAACTGTTAAATCCAAAATTACCGGTAATAATAAAAATTTTCGGAAAAAATTTCAAAGTTAAACGGTAACTGTAGATTCACAGATTTTCAGCCATTTTTTGGTAATTTTTTTTCTCCCAAGAAAAAATTGTTGAGAAATTAAAAAAACGAGTTAAATAAAGTTCCAACTAGATGAAATGTTTTATCGAAATCATACCCTATTTGTGGTAATCGGACCATTATTTCAACCCAAAAAAGTTTCTTCAGACATAAAAAAAATTCAAATTTTAGAAGCTCATAAAAATAAAATTGTGACTTACGATTTTCAAAATATTTTGTAAATAGATTGAGTAATATTTGAGTAGACCTCTATATACTTTTAAACCCAAAATTGTATGTTATATTATACATATTTGGGAAAATTTCGAAGCTCTATACTTAATCAGAAAACTAACGTAATCCTTTCTAATTTTTTTTCTCTAATGTTGAACACCATTTTGAATATTCAAAAAAAATTTCAAGTCCCTACAATCAAAATTCAATTAGTTACAAAATACAAAAAATTTAAAAGAACGAAAACTATAATTTTGCCGATTTTCTGCCAAATTTTGGTAGTTTTCTTCTCCCAAGGAAAAAATTTTGAGAAATTTTAATGTACCAACTAGATGAAATGTGATATGGAAATGGCACCCTAATTGTGATAATCGGAACATTATTTCTACCCGAAAAAGTGTCTTTATACATAAAAATATAACATCATTGTAAAACCAATACATTCGCTCATACTGGGAATTGGGTACACCCAGAGTATTAATATTAAAACAGCTCTTTTCCCAATATTATACGACATATATTATATCAGACGACAAGCATTATATTTTATAAACTCACGATGAAATAGTAATACTGTACAAATATCAAATCTTAGCCGGTTAGTTATCAATTATTGACAATAATTTATTGTATAAAAAAAAATAAGTGTATTTTAAAACACATAAAATACGTTTGGTATAAGTTAGTATTTTAGATATTCTTAATAACAACCGGCCTAAAAATCAACATTTATAGTAGCCTTCTGAGTTTTCCTCAGTAACTCACCGGCCCAGCCCGACCCTGATTATATCCTTTTATTAATTATAACAATTAACACTCATTTTATAAATAAATAAATTTTTCAAATAAAACATATTTCGTTTATATAATTTAATGAGAACTTATTAAAATAAAAAATATCTCTTCTTTTAGAAAAAAATGTTTAAATAATTCAAACAGTAAAATCTTGGAAATGTAAAATATTAACATACGATATACATTTTAACATACGATAGGTTAGGATCAAATTTTAAAACAACCATTTGTAGGTTTAATAGCTTTAAATTTTTATAATTTATGATTTTCCACCTTTTAATATTGTTGGAGCGCTAATTCGCGACTTTTAGAAATATGAAACGAGAATTATTTAAAGTGAAACTGTAATATACAATTGTAATAGAATGTAAAAATCTCAAGATGACCTTGTAGTTTGTATCTTAGTTTAGAACTTTTATTAAAAAAAAACACAACTTTAAGCATGCTTTACTTAAAAGTTAAAAGTAACACTGTGTCAGAATATTAAAAAATCGAATATTAGGCATTCGTATTTATAATGAATCACAGTTTAAATTATATTTTTAGGAAACATATAATATTATATTTCTTTTGACAAACGTATTTCCAAATAGTTTTGTAAAATACATTATTTGTTTAACATTACTATTTAAAATATTGCTCTAAAATTGAAAATTATCGTAACAGAGAGATTAAATAAATCTGGAAAAATGTTGACGTTGCCGAGTGAGTTCAATATTGCTGGCGGTAAATTATAAATCTATGGAATGTATAAAATCTAAAAGAAAATTACGGTTTTTATAAATTTTAATGTGTGTATATGTGTACACTGCATGACGCACAATACTGTTTCCAACCGAGTTTACATCGAAAAAGACTTTTCACCCATTATATAGCTATAAATATCCCCTGCAGATTTGATTAAAATATATCTCACTAACATCATCGTAGTATAATGAAATGTTCAATCATTTAGATGTTTTGTTATTTACTTATTTAAGTAAATCAAAAAAGAAGTTAGAACACAATTATATGTTTACAGTAAGTTTATAAGTAGGTACTGGTTTCAAGAAGAAAATATCGTATTTATTATCAAGTTGTACATGCAAAAATTATACTAACTATTAACGAAGTCACAGAGATTAGTTGTAATTAAATAACTAACTAAATCGTTCATGGATAAAAATTAATTTATTAATATGACTAATGTCAAAAAGCATGCATAATAATTAATATAAGTCACTTTTAACTAGTTTACATTGCAGTTTGATTATATAGTTTCATGAAAATATTTTCTTTATATGTATTTAATATTGTACATAACCTATTTGCTAGTATAGATCTTTGGAATTTTTTCCTAAAATAGCGGATTGGTTTATCATATACTACATAATATTTTTACAAAATATTTTGAAAATCGTGACTGACAATTTTTTTTCATAAACTTTTAAAGCTAAACTTACAAAAATCAGTAAAATTATGGTTTCTGTTATTTAAAATTTTTTTATTTCATGATAAATAATTAGGTTTTGATAGTAGGAACATGATAATCTAACCTTTTTTTGAGTATTCACAGAGGTGTTCTACATTAAAGAAAAAAATTTCGAAACGATTGGTTGATTTTCTGACTAAATATAGAGATTAGACATTTCTTCTAAAAATGTTTAAGATTACCTACAATTTAGGTTTAACGCTTTGAAAATTTTATTGAAGCCTACTAATATAATACTTTATAGATTTCCAAAGTATTTTGAAAATCGTATATCACAATTTTTTTTATAGGTTCTAAAATTTGAGCATTTTTGGTAGAATTAAACATTATAATATTTTATTTTTTATGTCTGAATACACATTTTCGGGTAGAAATAATGGTCCGATTACCACATATAGGGTATACTCTCAGTAGAAAATTGCTTTAAGTTGGTACTTTAGTTAGCTCATTTTACGAAAAGATTTTCTTTGGAAGAATAACTAACAAAAAATGACGGATAAACGTCAAAATTTACGGAAATCGTAATTTTAATAAAATTAATCTAGGTTTTTCATGATAACTAATGTAATTTTGAATGTAAATACTTTAATTTTTTTTGTTGAATTTTCTAATAGATAGTTTACATACGTGGTAAACTTATAGAACGCTCTATCAGTATATTATATTGTATTATATTGAGTTAGGTTAGAATTATATTTTCTAAGGCAATGTCATTGCAGTCAAATCTCAATTATAATAAACGACTAATTTCTCCGAGGACCGAAAGGATGAAGAAGGGACATTCAAAATCGACCAAAGTAGACACTGGAAACGTTATGCATGTTTGAATAAATTTGGATAATATACGATAACATCTGGACTGGTTTTGAAGTATATTTCAATAGCATATTTGTTTTTAAATTCGGACGATGTTAAAGTTGAATATTTATTGTACCACATATCTAACACGCTATTATTCATATAATTTAAATTTAAATCGCTACATTCATAAATTATATTACCTTGATATGATTTTACGAATGGTTTAAATTTACCTTGAATATCTCATATATTTTCGTTTCTTTCTTAGGTAGAATCATTGATACAATTAAAACTATTTAAAATAATATGTGACATAAACTTATTGTTCAATTGATCTGAAAAATTATCTATAAAAGGTACGAATACTGAGACTTTTAATAAATATTCTGGATTATCTGATTTACATTAACGAGGAAAATTAACAGCATTATCAAATTTTTCCTAGACAGTATTTACAGATAATTTTTTTTTTTTTTTGAAATCCTTAATAAAAATAATTATAATAAACCTTTTCGAATACTTATAAATATTATTTTGTTCACAAGCACAAGATTTAATTTTTGATTAATATTTTCTGTTTGTAAATATCAACTAAGGTTAACCTAACCCATACCTAACATTAATAAGTATATTGCTTTTAGGTAAATTATATATTTTTTGAGATAAGTAAAAAGAAAACAATAATCACATAAATAAACAATATTTGTAATTATTTATTAAAAGCTTCAAATATTTGTCTATAATTGTATAATAAAAAAATAATTTTACTATAATCATAATAATTAATTACAATTTTTTTTTTTTTCAAATTTAAAACTTCAACCTTAAATTTTAGATGTTCTACTACGACTTTTGGAAAAGTTTTAATTGAATTACGAATATTTTGAAATATTTCGTCGTTGTGAATGAGAAAAAATTTTTTATATTAATCTGTGTTGTTATTAATGGATCAAATATTATGTTAATATATATTATCTACATTAAGATTAACTGATAAATATGCAATGTTCTCTTGCAGTAAAACAATAAACTAATACATCAATAAGTTATTTGTTTCTTTAGTATCACCCAAAGATGGCGCAGTATTATTCCAAAAAAATAAACACATTAGTACCATTTAATTTAATTAATATTTTCTTTCTTGAATATTTTTTCGTGTAAGATAATTAAATAAAATATGTATTCCACTAAATTTTAATAATTTTAAAAAACAATAACACAATTTTTAGTTAATCTTCATTTAGTATAGATACTGTCATATTGATCATTTTAAACACTTTAAATTTACATTTCAATTTTATAATGGTACAAAAATATTCTAATATTAAAAGGCTTATTTTTAAACCACCAATATTATTAACAATTACTATTACAATAATTAATTTTGATAAGCTCTCCATAGAAAAATAATTTAACGCTTTTTAATCAATATTAAAAATAACTACTTATTTATTCTTATTTTAAATTTCTAAAACAATGATGATGAAGAGGAATTTTCAATATTTTAATTTCGCTTATTTTTTAGAAACAGTCAGTCAACAGTATATATAATATACTATAATTGAACAATGCGAGTACAAATTCTACTATATTTATAATAAAAAGTTTAAATAATCATTTCTAATTAGTGTTTAATAATTATAATTGTATTAAGCAGCGCGCGCGCACACACGCACGCGAACCTGTAACTTTATCTTTTATCTGTTTTGTGAATTTTAATTAGGTGTTTATTGTATATTATTTTGAATTATGTAATCGGAAAAAGGCCGCTCGAGTGTATTATTAATGTAAATATTATAATAATCGTCGTATATTATAATAATCGTCGTATAATATTGTTGTTAGGTACGGCTTTACGCGTGTGTTAAAAACGTCGTGATCGAACTAAGTATCGTTTTCCGTTCGCAAATCGAATCGGGAGAAACCACGCTGATCGTGTGTTTTTTTTTTTGGTTTATATAATTTTTTTATGCTGTTCTAATAGCAGCTTATAGTATTTTGTATTTTATTATTGTATTGTTTCTAAACGGCTCGAATAGCCAAACACTATTGAAAATTGTTACCTATTTTTACCATTTGTGTGTGTGTGTGTGATTTTTTGTAATTCATTTAAATTTAGGTACAGGTGTGGAGCTGGCCAGTCTTCGCACCGACAAAAATAGTGAGTTTTATTATATTATTTTTGCTTATTATTACTGTTGAGCCAGAAGGGCTAAAATTATATTTTATTATTGTTATTATTATTATTTTGTGATTTTTACAAATTGTACCTATTTATTTATTTCCTTATTCGTTATTATATATATTTATTAGTTGGTGTCCGAGGTGCGCGTAATAATATTTTACGCTCCCGGCCCGTACAATTAGTATAACCGAATATGAAACTAAATTAAAAAAAATATAAGATAAAAGTTCAGCGGAATGAAGCAGTTAATAAAAATATGTTCTACGAACTGCTTTAATAAAAATTATTTAAATTTATTTGATATTAATCAATGATATATTTATTTTTAATTTAAATTATTTGTATCGATTATGAAATTTAACAATAGTATGCATAACTTAAAAATACTTGTAAACTATGCTTTATTCATAATCGTTTTTTCTCCAAAGTTATATTATATTTAATTTCGATATTATAAAATGTAATGTCTATATATACATTTAATTAATAATTATTAAAAATATGTTAAATATCATTATTGTTATTTCGTTTTAGTCGAAAAAATCAAAATTTGTACCTCAAAATATCTCACAGGAAAATTGTTTTCCTTTAAATGCTATTAGGATAATGTTATTCAGGCTTCCGAATAAAAAAATCAATTTTTCTTGGGAAATTATGTGGTACAAAAAGAAGATTGATGTTAATTATAGCAAAATTAGTGAAAAATGATTTTGAAAAACTCAATCTGCTGGTCCCATAATAACGTACCATATTATATTATTTGCTTATTTTTTTTTGTAGAAGAACATTTTACTTTTGTGATGTTTACGAGTTTTCGATTATAAATTTCGTTGGCGATATAATAAGAAATATGCACACTTCAAATTATTTTTGGAATACTTTATAATTATTTCTATTAAATGTTTAATTCATTGAAATAAATAGATCTTATTAAACATGCTTTCTAGTACCTACTTATTTATGATAGTTTATTTAAACTTTACTCGCTCATATATTATTTTGTGTATTCAATAAACCGAAGAGCTTTGTTAATAACATGTAAGTAGTTTTTATTTTAAAAAAATCATGTATCGAATGACGTTTTTCACGGTTTTGTATATTAATCGCACGAACCTTGCTTTCACATTATTATATGTAAATCGAAATAAAAAACCGTTTGGCAACTGACAGGATAGGTACACACGTATTATACATAAATGTATCTTCTGAATAATTTATATTGTATATAATTATATAATATAAACAATATAAAGAATAAAACAATAAAATAAAAAAATAAATTATTAAATAATAAATATGAATCACTGTAGAAAATATTGTATTTGTAGAGAAATAACATTTAGTATTTACACGCATTTTTTAAATATTTTATATTAGATATAAATAGGTAGAATTTCTAATTAATATTTGTTGTATTTTATATTTAAACATTAAACACTCATTACTGATAACAATAACTGATAGAGAAATAATATTAAAAAGTTATTTTTAAAAGTAGTTCATCGACCGAATTACTTTCAGCATAATATAATAAAAATATACATTATAAAATCTATAAATCAACTGAACATGCTTTATAATAAATTATTTCATTTATAAATAATCAGTACAAAATATTTGATATTAAAAATAAGCCAATTTACTCAACTTCAATAATTTAATATTATAGGTATTTGTTTAAGAACCAATTAATTTATGAATGGTATCAATATTGTGAAAAACTGTATGATTTTAATTCATTATGAATAATAAAGCTCGATTGGTCAACTTACTAACATTTAAACTGTTTAATTTAATTATTATACTTTTTAATATTAAATAGTATAATGTGTTTAATGTAACTGATGTATAATCGTCATAATAATGATGAATAACTGTAGTTATTATTTATGGAGGGAAGAGAGGTTATAAAAGTAAAACTTAAAAGTCGAAATTTAAGTTAAATAAGACATTTTAGCATAATATTATACAAAAATGTATTTAGAAATTTTTTTTTAGAAAAAACATACTTCGCATTTATATATAATTTGAAAAAAAAAATGTTTATTACTTTTGTAATTAAAAAATTTAAATATTTGAGCACTTATTCTTTTTATAGTTTTTATAATATTTGTTTGGTGACATTTTTAAACTCTAAATAAAATCTGTATACGGGTTACAAACATAAAATTTTAATTAATTAATTTTAACAGGTCATAAAAATAATAGGCATTTTATGACTAAATTTTAGATTCGTTTTATTTTTATCAAAACAAATGTACCTATTTATACTATATAGTTATAGTATATTTAAAAATAATAACCAATGTTAATATTACCAGTGATGTATTGGAGCGTATACAGGAGTATACGGCGTATACTCACAACAATATTTGTATAAAAGTGCGTATACGTAATATAAATAATAATTTTATAAGTATACGGCCATAATGTTTTATAATTTATAAATTTGTTGTCCATTTAATGACAATAAATATATATAATTTTAATATTAAGTGTATTTTTTTAATGAAAATAAATGTATAAGGTATTATGTTTCTATTAGTTATTTCATGTATATAGTATATTATATACCTCTATGACTTAAAATTTAAAAAATTAATAATGTCATAATAATGATTTCAAGTAATTTTTTTTTTTTTTTTTAATGTTATTTTGAGAAAAATATGGCGTATACTCAAGACATTATTTACTAATACATCTCTGAATTCAGTAATAATTTGCATTACAATATTGTAATATAACATGACAATTGATAGAATGTTTGACATGTGATATAACAAAATGTAGGTAATATACCTATATTATATATTTTTAACACAAGTACTAATGTACTATCTAAATATATGTGCAGTGCGACATACGTTACATGTAATATGAAATGTTAAGTATGCAGTACAAAATTATAAACTTTGTAATAGCTATGATATTTGTTTCCATTAATTTTTATTACACATTTTATTGTAAAATTAAAATCTAAAATAAATTACTAGGTATCAAAATGTAAAGTCAAAAATCATTTGAATACGTTTCGTGAAACATTGACAGTTATCAACGTATTAATTAATGTTACGTGGATTTCACATGTGAAAATGAACTTTTTAGTATAAAGTATACAGTACGAAAACATATATATTTTAATCTCTGTATATATCCTAAATATACAAAAAATAATTTTAAAGTTGTGGACGAGTAGGACGATTATACGTACTACATTTATATAAATATTATCTACAAACAGTCGAATGTCGACCAGAATGCCACCGTTTTATAATATTTCCATCATGTATATCAATGATAGGTACGTAGTAAATATATCGCATTGTCAAACAATGATTTACTGCGCCACAACGAGGATGTTTATCAAGCTTAATGTTGACACCTCGTCGCGGCGATAATTTATACAAGACCTTGAAATTTTTACGTTTTTCATTTCGACAATGAAAAGCAGATAAGTACTGTTTAGTTCCTGTATTCCACACTATAGTGTTCAGTGTAGTGAACTTACGTGTTCACTAATAGACAGTCCAGCGGCCTTCGTGTGCAATCGGGGATTTTTTTTCATCTTCAAATAGTTTAAAACATAATATTCAAACAAGTAAAAATCCATGAAATAAAATATTTGGGTTATGTTTAAATGCGGTCAATTATTTCCTTTCTGTGGGAATTCATAAACTATAAGTTACTAAGATAATATAGAATACGTATAAATTATACACTCATTATTATATTTCGAATCTACGCGTAGCAATTATCTGTCAAATAAAATAAATAACACATTAAATATAGATTAAATGTTGTATAGTTGTATAATATGCATGATATTTAGTTTATTAAAGTATATAATATGTTTTATTTTTTAAATAAAAAAATATATATATATATGTTTTAATTATATTTTATTTATTATTATTATTATTATCATCGTTTTTTATTTGCATATGAATTAATAAAACCTTATTATATATTATAGTAGTAATTTTTGTACTCCCACGATTTGTATAAAAAAAGTTAAATTATCATAAATATGATATTCCAGGAATACTTTCGCCAAAGACAATCTGTAGCAATTTACTTTGATGATTGAAATTTGAAGCAAGCAATCATCACTAAATTTCCAAATTACTTCAATGTGATTATGGGAAATTATATCATATTTTGATATAATATTTCAAAGTAAAATTAAAATTTTTAAAAATTTTAATAAAAAATATTTTTTGATTAAATATTTCGTAGTCAGTAAAATGCAAATAGGTAGTAAAGTAACAAAATACACTATTTAAGTTAAAAAACAATTATATTTTCACACAATTTGATGCAACTAATTTATTAAATTTGATATAAATAATATTCGGTTAGTCTAATACAGCCATTGTGTAGCGATACTATTTATTCAGTAGTATATATTGCGGAAAATCCGTCCGGAACAGGAAATAGCCATTTAGTTCTCTTTAGTGCGTTTTAAAGTGTATAAATTATGTTTATTGTGTTTGCAAAAAACTTGTAAGACGTGATAATATAATATCATATACAAAACCACAAATTTTACGTAGGTATAGAGTTAGACTAAATAGTAAATATAGATATAGATTATATATTTATTTTTAAGTTGATATATTTAAGTGTTTATTGATAACTTAGAAATAAAAAGTTATCTGTATAATTTTGTAGTTTATTTTTAATTATTTAATAATATACACTAAAATAAACAAAATACCTAATTTAATGTTAAACATTTATTTAAACCAACAATATAAGGGTAAAATAAATATTTAAAATATTACATTACACAATACGAGTATTAATTAAGTACAAAATATATAAAATGTTTTTTTGAGAATCAATATTAGTAAAAGTAAAAATGTTTGATTTTATGGTAATTGTTAAAGTTTATTTAAATGATTTTTTTTTAAAAGAATTTATTACTATTCATTTACATAGTTTGACCTAAACATTTTGAAAGTTCCTTTAACCAAATGGCAGAAAGATATGTGTATACATAACTGTTACTTTTTTTGGTAAGTTTTTTTTTTAAAAAAAATATTAATATATTATTATGTATAACTAGTATTTTATAATAAAATATGCAACTAAAAGCATTGATTGATTAATTTACAATTACAAATTGATATTAATATTTGCTACAAACAATATTATTTAAATGGTTGTTATTGTTTTTTGTTGCCTATTAAAAATAATAATAAGTAACATTATAATAATAAATTTCCAAACTTAAATTTGTATTGAACAATGTATGTGCACAATATGTACACACAAGTTATGTGATATCTGTCATATAAGTAAAAATTAAATAAATAAAAAAATTATAATATATAAAAACTAATAATTAACAAGAGACTTATTCAATTATTAATTTACTTTAAATAAAGGTAGATTATTGAGTGAACTAACTATAAGAATAACTATTCTAAAAAAATATGATAGTAATAATCCTACATATCCTTTAAAAGACAGTACTAATCTTGATGGGCTTAATTTACACATAGAGGGTTTGCTATTTTACAAATTATTAATGCACTTGAAAAGAAAATACGAATAATGATTGTATACATTTCGTGTCGAATTTCCAATGGATACATGAAACTTTTAAGCACTAACTACTAGTTGCTTCTTTATACTACGCGGTAATATGTATTTACTACACTTTGTTGTACGTCACATATAACGTAAATATATACCTAGTAATAATAATAGCCTAGTGCATCATCGATAATTAGAAATCATAGGTTTTATTACATTATCATTATTTTATATGAATATGATATTAAATTATTTACAAAATTAACATTTTTATTAAAATATTTTTAACAATTTTCAATTATTTGTTTACATAATTTGTTTTAATGATTTCAAGACTAAAATTATTTATCATAGAAAATGTATTATTATAAATAATATTTATTAGTTATTTTAATTACAAATTTTAAATATAAGTTATTAATTCAAATCTTTTGAATTTTAAAATTTATATTTAATTAACTTCAAATTTGTCATACTTATAGTTAAAGCTATTGAACTTTTTTAGTATACAACTATTTTAATTTATAATATAATTAAACTCAATCTTTATTACTTTTTAACTCCTGTTAACTTCATGTAGCATTATGTGAATAAAAAGTGTTTATTTTTACTATTAAAATAGTCATATGAATATCATATTAATACTAATAATAATATTATAATAATATCATAATAATATTAATTTAAATGTAAAACGTGTTTATGTATAAAATTTAAAAAAGTAAATAAAAATAAATTAAATAAAAATATTTAAACAAATTATTTAAAATAAAATTTAAAGTTTGAATGGGGATTAATGCACGAAAAATAACTCTTAATTATAATTAATTAATTCTAACCTCACCATATAAATATTGTAAATAACAAATAATAATCTCGTTTTTTCTTTGTTATAAGAATTCAATTATAAAATTGTATAGAATTTGTTAATAGATAAGTAATAAATTTAATATTAACTTGTTTTGATTAAGTACTATAAGACCTAAGACTGTAATTTATAAATAAAATATCCAAACACAAAAAAGAGTTACGCCAACTCAACCTAGTTATTTGAAATTTAAATACATGAAATATTTTAATTATAGTATATAATAATATAACATAAGAACATAATAACATTGTAAACGTATACAATTCCTACTATTGATTTTGTAACACGAAATTTTGATAATTTTTTATTAATATCACTATGTATTGAAAGCACCTAGGTAGCATATTGTAGTATATTAAGTAATTTTATGGACTAAATACTTTCACAATTATACCTCTTTTTAGTAATTTAAAGAGATATTAATAAAATCATATCAGCCATTTAATATGGAGTATCTATCACTTATTTTGTACAATCACTGTTATAATTTAGTAAATAATAACGATAAATAATGTAAAATAAACGCGTATATGATATATAGACAGAGAGTTAAAGTGTATTTCAGTCAGTAGATAGTGTTTAGTAAAAAACATGCGCGACACTGCTTTGGGGTTTCGCGCCCGTTTAATGCTTATAAAACGTATCATCTATTCATTTTGTTTTACTTTTATACTAAACTCGACCGCTGACTATTCATAAAAGGTACGTATAATGCACAGTTATCTTTATAAATATATTTAGTATAATAACAATTTGGCAGCGTATATTTATATTTTTTTATTATTTAAACATTCAATTCAACAATGCATTGCAAATCATTATATGTATAGAAATATTTAAATTTAACTTCTTTTAATGATTTTTATAGTTTTAATTTGTGAGTATAAGAAATAACAATCTAAAATTTTTAATAATATTAGTTATGTATTTTAATATACAACTCATAATATTTAAAATTTGGCCGTATATTTTATTTTAAAAATGTTTTTATTTAATATATGAGTTTTTATATTTAGTTAATTAATTGTAATAAATATATTATTAGTTTATTTATATAAAATATATTATTTTTGAGTTCTGTATACTCATTATTAAATTATCAAACAATTTGATTCAAACATGATATAATTTTCGAAATTAAAAAGATTTGGTAGATTAATTTATAACATTGTTTAGATCAACTTCAAACTTCGAAATCTTAATAAGTTTTGTTTTTGAATCAATCAATTTTTTGAAGCCAAATAAAATTTAAATTAAATTATACGAATAAACATGAAATTTGAAAATGACACTCTTTAGAAGGATGCACATTGTACACGCTATCGATGTACAAATAGTAATAATAACAACTCAAAATGTAATGAATAAACAAAAATATTTAATTTATATTTTATTGGTTTCTTAGAATTATTTTTCATTCATTATATTAATATATTAAATGTTATTTATTAGGTTGATATATTGTATATTCTATAATCTTTATCGTACATATTGTTTAGTAAAACGTATTATAAATACAGATACAAATTATATTATATAAATTAAATTGATAATTATTTATGTATTTTGAAATAATTATTTTAATAATAGGTTTTAATTAAAATAATATGTTTATATGATTAATTGCATCGATATTGCGAAGCTAATATAATCCACAAGCATAATAATTAATAACCCCTGTACATATTCGTCAAACTCAAGTACCTATAGTTTCCCCCGACTAATAAGAGTAACGTTCCTTAAAATTCAACCAGACACCTTAAATTAAATTTAAGACATTTACCAAAACACTTGTTATAAGTAAAAATAAATTCGACTAATGAGTGGCTGTTTTCTTTTGGGTTTTTTCTAAATATTTAAAATACGATAGCAGCATTTACTATTAATGCGTAATGGGTTTTCTAGATTTTAAGAATAATCGCATGTAATAAATTAAAAAATGAATTAATAAAATTACTACCGTAGAAAATAATTTAAATAACAAAAATTAACATAATTATTATATTTTATCTCTTCGAAATTATTATTATCAAATTATTAAAATTTGTAGACGTTGTTTATTGTTAAAATACTCGCATTGATTCGATGTTCTAATAATTTTCTCTATCAATTAAGGCGACCAAATCTAACCTACGCGATTGATGAACATCTACAATTAAAAAATCTGTTCGATGTTTAATGATGACACACTTTGTTATAGTAATGATATCGATATGATATTATAGTTTGTTTAAAAAAAAAATTCTATATACTTTTCTTCTGTGAAAAATGTAATTGAAGGTTTGTATCGTGTAAACGCCTTAGTATATTTTGTCTATAAGCTATACATGTATGTTTTATTTAACGACATTGTATTATATATACAATATATGAACACGTATATTTTTCTAGTCCCAGAAGACTTTATTTTTTCTTATACTCTTCAATATTAATCAACGAATTGTCCGATTTTCATCAATAAGTTACATTACATTAAAGATATTTTTAATACGATATATATTATTTATGTTTATGAAGATATTTGTAAATTCATTATAAAGTCAATCTCATCAACGATATATCATCGTAGTTATTAAAAATATAAATATACTATACTATACTATATTTGTCCATTGTCTTGTGAAAAATTTAATTAAATCAACTTAAATTCCCAAAACTCTAATTACATAACTAAAAAAAAAAAACAAAAAAAACATAAATTTACATGTTAAGTAGTTAAGCTCTCAAATAAATATTATTATAGTATATTCGTTTGCAAACTACTTAAGGCATATAAATAATTATTATTTCAAATTAAATTCACTTCGTTGTAGCTTAAAATTTACATTCTTTGTTCGATTATTTTATCCTCTCGTTTATATTATTATCTGCGCGTCTACAAATCAAGCCACTTATAGCTATCTACATTCAATGCATGTTCAATATGCTTATGTTATATAGTTATTGTATGTTGATTTATATATTTTATTTATTTCAAAATTATCATTATTTATAATTAAAATTAATTGGTACAAAAAAAAAAAAAAAAAACATAATAGAAATGAAAATAATTCAAAATATTTTGCCGAAATATATAATTAATAGGTGCATTCTAATAAATATATCTATATCCAATAACTATAATATTGTTAGGAATAAATTTAGTTTACATAAACTATACTATTTAAAAATATCTAGAAAAATTGAATAATTGAATAATTGTAACATCGTTGTGATAGGTAATAATAATTAAATATATTTAGAATTTATTATTATAAATTAATCATTGTGATTTAAACAAAATAAAAAAATTATTTGAAAAATTTATTTAAATGATTTACTTTACTTCAACAATGGAAAATGTAAAACACTTGATTTTATTTAAACATTAATACAAGCTGGTTTTTAAACAATAACATTATTGTTTAGTAAATCTATTAGTATTTTAGTTTAGATTATTCAATTCGTTAAAACGAAACCTGAAAGAAAGGTATTAAAATAATAAAAATATAAAGAAATTGGAAACTTTATTGTTTGAAATAAGATATAAACGTAAAAAAAGTTTGTAATATTTTAATGAACTGAGAAAATTCGATTCATTTGTCTGTTAAGAAAATAAAATAATGTTATTAAAAGTGAATATCAAATTTCATTTTAATAATGTTTTATCATACTTATCCTTATCACATTATATATATGTAAAATTGTATGCGCTTAAAATGCATTTACTAACTACATTTACAACTAGTTCAAAACATAGAATTTTTAACTTTAGAACATTGAATAGTAATATTATACATAATAATAATTTGTAAGAAGCAATGAAAATCGTCTCCCCCTGCTTAATTTTGTGTATTTTTTTTTATAAATAAACGATGGTGGCTGCCTACTGGGAAGAAAGTATTGCGAAAGTAGTTTTCTCCTGACTCTCGATTCGAAAAAAAAAAATTTTATTGGAAAAACTATATCAATTTAATTATAATATTTATTTATTTTAGGATAAAACTAAAATATTAATGCCTATTTAGTAATCAATAACATATTACATAATTTATCGTAATTTCTTAAATGTCCATAAATATTTTTAATTTTCAAATGCATATATGAGCAAATATCTTGAAAGTTTTTAATTTAAATGGAATTTCTAATTTCGTGAAATAATATCATATCAACAATTTTCAAGTTCTAACAGCAATAGAATATTTTGAACATATTTGTTACAAACATAGTTTGTGACATCAAATTATTAAATACAACTTGGAAATTACTTCTTGTAATTTATACGGCATTTTCTATATATTTACAATTGGTATAATGCGTATTGTACATATTAATGAATATAGTCATATAAATTAATACTTTTTTAAAAAAAATAAAATTAATTAAAATTAAAATTATATATAAAACAATTTTTTTTTTTTTTACATAATATTTTGTATGCACTTTATTTCGTAATGTATATCATATTACCTATTATAATACACAATCTTATTAATATTTTAAATTTATATTTCAGAATAAACATATTATATGTCCAAAATAATATGTCATATTCGTCTAATTATACCATAAAATATAATCTTGTACGTATATTATTTTGTATTATTAAGATACTATCTTATTTGTTCTGAACGTCAATATAATTGGAACATTGGCCCTCGAGTACTAAATTAACGGGAACGAAAAATGATTGGTTGAGATAGAAAAAAAATAATAACATACTCGTGGATAAGGAAAGTTTGTTCGTCCTCATATTATAATGAAATATAACCACGTTCCTGAAAACTTACCTATATCATTATTTGTCGAAGAAAAACTTGTTTTGAGTTACAATCTAACGAATACCTATATGTAAAACAGAATATATATATAAATCTTTTGTATTATTATTACATTAAAATATTAAACATATTCAAAAGAACATTATTAACATTACTTATAGATTTTTAAAAATACGCCATGAAAAATTATGACCTAATTGTTGGCATTCTCATTGGATATTTTTCAACTGAACTATTCAAACACAGTAAAAACTAAATGTTGACGTTTTAGTAGCCACTATAAGTCTAACTTATTGTTTGTGTTATCTTTGTCATTCTTAGACGTGACACTGAGAAATCACGTTCCATAAAATCAAAACACTACTTGTCTTCAACTACCAATTAAATATTAATATAGGATAAAATGATTGTATCAATTTAAAGATAAATATTGACATCTACAAGTTAAATATTATTTATTATATTTGAAAATTAAATATTAATAGGTGAACGTTTTCTATACGTTTAACAGGTTTACATTTTTTACTAGTTATTGTAATTGAACTTCCTCGTATATCATCAAATACTAAAAGAACAGTTTGTAAATTATTACTTACGTATAAAACATAATGAAGTTGTTTTTTATTTCCTCTTTTAATCTTCTTATATATGCATTTACTCGTAAATATAATTTAATTGTTATTACAAAGTCTTAATAACTTCCTATTGACAATAAATAAAAATATTATTAATGGTTAAATTCCAATTTAAAACTTATTGTTTCTATTCTACGTTTTGATTTTTCTAGGTTTCGTTGACGATGGACTAAAATAACAAAGGACAGATGTGATTTATTCTTAAAACTCTAAAACTATTATTTCTATATTGTTTGATTCATTATTTCGTGTGTATAATCCTACAAAAGTTTATCGTTTTCTATAATCTATAGACTGGTGGAATTATATTGTCAAATATAATTTATATTGTCAGACAAAAATGAACGTTTAGTCTCTCAATGAGATTTTTGTCAAAAAATTTAATGAAAAACGTAGTAAATAATAAATACTATTATATTAGAAAATAAAACTTAAAATTAAAGTCATTTTATTTGTTATTTTATTTTAGATTTTGAGCAAAACAAAGAATATGGTTTTACAATGATGTATACATTTTTTTTATTTGTATAAAGACATTAAAGACACTTTTTTGGGTAGAAAAATAAGTCCTATTACTACACGTAGGGTATGCTTTCGGTAAATAATTTTGTCTAGTTGGTAAATACTTTATTTAGCTCATTTTTCAAACTATGAAAAATATTTGAAAAACTGCTATGAATTTTTTTTGTAATTTTAACTAACTTGATTTTAAATATTTTATGATGACTAATGTAATGTTTAACGTAGTAACTTATTTATACTTATTTCACTTGTCTTGAGTATTGTATTCTAAGAGAAAATTTTTTGGAACTTATACATTAATTTTATGCCTAAATATAGAACTTTGAAATTTTTACAAAAATATATTTTTTTCTCAATAATGTTAAGTATAATTTGCAATTTAAAGTTTTACGATTTGAAAATTTAAAAGAAGTATAATTATGTATCACTTAATTTAGTAATAAAATAATTTCTCAATCAACATTCCCAGTTTTTTTAAAGCATTTAAAATTGGGATTTTGAGTAAAATTGAAAAAATATGATATTTTAATGTATGTAGACACTTTTCAGGCAGAAATAATGGTCAGATTATCACAAGTAGGGTTGGTATACTTTTAGTAAAAATTGTCAAGTTGATACTTTAAGTAGGTAATTTTTTAAATTCTTAATATTTTTCTAATGAAACAGAAAAAAACAATAATAAGGTCCGATAACGGAAATAATCACAGAATTTACATTTTTGACAAACTTGAATTTCATTAAATGTGATAAATATTATCAATATATTGTATATCAGACTGAGTTTCGTTTAGAATTTTTTTTTTAATGCAATACTATTGCATTCAAATCTGAATTATAATATAATACAATAAGATTCCACTAATGATTTCTCTAAATATTGAAAGGACGAAGGAGGAACGCTTAGGATGACTCTCTCGGCTTTTTATCAAAATGTTTATGAAAATTAAATAATTATATTCGAAATTAAATTTGAAACTAAATACTTGTATAATAATTGAATATAATATTTCATATTATATTTTAATAATTTAAATAATTAATAAATTTTATTTTTAATAAATATACGAATAGTCTGATAATCCATCGAAGGAATCTATTTAGTAATGTGTTTAGAAGAAATTAATCAATCTACTATTTATATTTAATAAGACAATTTGTTTAACTGTTCTTAAATTATTTAGTTTATTTAATAATATATTTATAGGTATTTAATCAGTAGATTTTAATCAATATTGCTCAACAATTAAACTATAGGTATATGCATTTTAATTTTTATAAGAATGTCAACATTAATATTGTAGGAAATGCGAACAAAATTCAAAAATTTCAGAGAGAAAAAAATTAACTATTTTTTTAAAATATAGTTGACCGTTGAAGAATCTGATGAATAAAATAATAATTATAAATATTATATTTTGTCTAAAATATTTTTAATAAATTACATTTATTTTAAATATTTTAATAACGATCTATAAGAAATAGTATGAGAGGATAATTAACCTATCAGTAATACCCCTTGTCTAGAAATTAAACATTATTAATCCTAATTCCTAAGATATCTATACTAATTAAGGTCTAATAGGAGTACATACTTAAATAAAGAATCTTGATTATATTTCTTACATAGATTTATTTCTATGATATAAATGATTACAGCGGAATCTTTTATATAACATAACATTTTAGCAACATCATAAGTATCAAAAGGTTATTATTTTATACGTATGTGCGTGTGCGTATGTGTATCTTTGGAGGTTTTCTTAAAATATTTATATTGGAATGTCTGCATTGGATTGATATTTGCACGCGGTTTAATTGAGCCCCAAAGCTAAATTCTACGCAATAACAGTTGGAGTAGCATTTGTTATTATTATTTATTTATTTTTTTTATTTTTAGAGAAAAAGATTCATTTTAAATGTACTTGTATAAACTTTTATGGGTTAGTTAATGATATAGTATTCGACTATGATAATTCAGTTGTTGAAATGAAGTGCATGTGAGGATCTTAATTGAGACTTGTGTTTTTATGTTATAATTCTACAAAAATCATGATAAATTGGTATAGCATTTAAAGCATATTGTATGATAATAACTAAAAATTAAATTAATTACAAATTTTACGTAATTATAATCTATATTTTTTTAAAATTATTATGTAATTAAGTAAATGAATTCATAATTCCAAAATAATTAACTTTTGTATTGCTTACGGAAGGTAAGCTACGTTTTAATATATAACATATATTTTAAAACGCGTAGTAATGATAAAGTAATAATAAACATTATTTACAGTATTTATTGGAACATGCTTTTGCAAAAATGTAAAAAGTAATAACTATTAAAAGTGACGTAATAGTTAAAATTAATATTAAGGAGTGTTTACTATACAGTGAATAGGTAATCCCATTAATGTATGCCTTTAGTATGAAAAGGATTAAAATGTAATATATACAATGTGACAACGAGAACTGTTCAAAAATTAAAACAATGTTTTATAAAATTCTCAGTTAATATTTTAATCTAGATTTAGGGAAATCTCTAATATATTTCGCATTCAATTTCCTGGGCACGTCGTATGGATACGAATATTTAATTAATGGGCAAAGGTCGAATCCCCAACCGTTGTTTTTCCACTCCATACAGATATTAATACTTTTTATTACGTATGCGCTAGCATGTAATAAGGAACTTAAACCTAATATAGTTTGCCGTAAGTTAATCAAAAAAAGAGGTTTATTAAACACGGTAATATCATTGAGAATTATTCGTTTTAAGGCAATATTTTTTCCTCACGAGATTAATCGAATAAAATATTATTATGTTTATGATTCAATTTTATATATATATAAAATGATACTAAAAATATAAACAACAAACAATATTTATAAATATTTAACTTATATAACATTTTTAAATTTAAATAATCACAATAACTCTCTATTAAAATAACGGATCTTATCCAAACTTTTATTTGCATTATAATTTATTTATTAGTATTATACAAATTCAAAAAAATTGTTACTTTTATAATTTATAATTTTTTTAAATTATCTTGTTTAATGAAAAATATGTCTCTATTCTTTTTAATTTTTTTAAAACTTAAATCAATTATAATTTGGTGACCAAATCAATTATTTTGAGTAGGTATGTTAAGTTTAATAAAATTGAAATGTTCAGTGCATCAAAAGTATTAGATAAATCATTTAATGATTTTAATAAATTATTAGAAAAGCTATCTATTGGCTCTTTTATACGTAATATAATATATATTTTTTATGAAAAAAAGATATGGTTTTATTTTCTAATGTAATACAATACCTAGCATTAATAATTATAAATTAAATATACTACGTAATTTATATCTATTAAATAATAATATAGGTTTAGTTATATAGTTCTACCTATACGGATATTTTACTTATTTATTTTTAAAAATATCACAATTTATTTTTATATATTATGTTACAGTTTATACTATAATTAAGTAACTTAAACTAAAACCTAGACTAAAACCGGTATATTTATACAACATTATAATGAGAAACATATTATGTTATGTTAATTTATATATAAAAGAATTATTTCTTTACGTATTTACTATTAACTTAACGAATTAAATTTAGTCTAAAATACTAAGTTATTATAAATTAATTAAAGGTTAGGTTATTAAAGGTATTAAAGGTAAGTTAAATAATATTATATAATATATAATATAATTTTTTTTTTTTATATTTAATTTAACTTATAATAACATCAGTTATACATAACTTTTGATTTGTCGTTACATAGCTGTTACTAAATCGGAAATTTTATAAAAATTTAAAGTAAAAAGATAATATTTTTATTTTTATTAAATTAAATTAAATTACAAATCAATTTAAAAAAAATAAAATGTTTTAACTAAATTAGCTTTTAACTTTTATGAAATTAATTTAATTTAAAAATAGTTAACTTGCCCAACCTTAGACAATTATATATTTTATTTAACATGAACAAATAATATTAATTCGATATACACAATTATTGATTATCGATTTAAGAATTTATTATAATTTTAATGTTTATATTATAAAAGTCTGTTTAATTGTAATTATATATTATAATCATATTTTAATTTTTAATATTAATCATGAATACATAATTCACTCATAATATTGTAATAATTGATTTATTGTTATATTATTTTTCTATACAGTAATGTATCAATATTGCCTATACAATACGCCGTCATATACGATTTGCTTCATATACTCGTATTATATTATCTTTCACGTTTTCTAATAATTATTTTAAACTATACGATTGAACTAATTGTATAAAAATATAACCAGATGATGGTGGTAAAAATTTATCTTTTGTTCTTCTAAGAAGTTATTTTTCATATAATAAGTTGTAATAAAATGATAGGATTTCTTGTTATTAAAATTTGAAAACAATGATAAATAAACGCATTAAAAAAAAAAATTATTTTCAATGTGATATAAAAATAAATATTGTTAAATATAACGTTAAAATTATATTTTCTTTTTATTATAATAGTATCTACAATATATACAAATACTGATAGGATATAATAATTTTTGGCCATTTAATTATATTATCATAGTTTTTGTAAATTATAAAATATTATTGTTTTGTAAATCTATTATATTACGATTACCTATTCAAACCTGACCAAAATTTTTTATTTATCTTTTATAATATTATAATTTAATCTAATTGTATATTAATAGAGATTGTTTAATAATTAGTAAGAAATTTATAATACCTTTATGGTATTTTAATTGCTTGTGCACACGGAATTATATTGTACAATATATTATCGCATATTCTCATCCATATCTCGTGTCATTATATCCATTTCACAGACCATTACCCAATCGAGATTACTATTTATAAAATGAATACCTAAATTAAACGTACATTATAAACATTTTGTTCGATCATCTAAACGTTTGCATACACGAGACAAATACCTATTGTCATTTATTATATTACACTAGGATATATTAATTTAAACTGGTTCCGTCTTCATTTTTTTTTTTTACTTTTAAGATAACTGTCGTAAAATATACAATGTCAAGTTAACTAAAAATGTCTAAATATACAAATAATTAATACAAACCCTAACCAGGATTTGTATAAGATAGAGACGGAATATAAAAGTGTGAACCATTCTTATTATTAAATATAAGACGTATTAATTGTAACAAAAGCACTTCCTATGCTTCTATATAATTATATTTTTATTACTATATTATTATAGAAAAAAATATAGTCTGTCATTTAACATAATTATGAAAATAAAAAAAAATCAATAAGAAAAAAAAATAGTAAAATTATACTTTTTTTAAATATAGTGTTATAATTAGTGAAAAAAAATATAATTCTAATAAATTTACCAACAAAATAATCGTAGTTAGTTAAATGAATCACTCTGTATATAATTAAATACTGTAACAGTGATGATAATGATTGATTATTATTTCTTAATATGATTTATTGGATTTAATATTTTTTCAATAATTTTATACCTATTATATAACATATATTATGTGAGTGTGTATTATGCTAATTTATAAAATGTATTTCAGCCAAACTCAAAATGGCCACTTCGATGGATATTTTATCTTATGGAATGATTTTCACACTCACCGCAATTTTAACTGGGTTTTTATCAATACCAATCAAAGGGAACGCCATAGACCCGAGAGTACTGCAAAGAGAACTCGGAGAAAGTACTTCAGAAATTATGTCAATGAATGACAAAGATGACTACCGTGAACCTGATGAATCCCCTGCTAATGGTTATTACATAAAATCTAAGGTTTGTGATTTCAAATACTATTGTACTATATTAAATATTTCTTCACTAACATAAACAGCATTTAAATTTCGTAAAGACATTGTGAACCTGTATTTGAAACATTTGAAGTGAGTGATCAGAATATTATGTTACAAAAATAATTAATATAGTATTAAGTAACCTATATGGAATTTTCACCATTTTTATTTTTATAAAATTATAATAACCCTATATACAACACTATGTAATTAACTGAAAAATGTATTAACGAAAAATATTAAAAAACAATATTTATTATATTACTAAGACAATTAACTGAATATAAAAGTCGTTTATTTGAAAAAGTATAAATAAATACAGCAAAACAATGTTACTTTTAATAAACCTTCTACTTTAACGTAGGTAATATAATATGTAATTTAAGTATCGTAATTTATACACTTTTAAATAATAAAATAATATAATTAATTTATACATAAACAAATTTTGCGAATGAAAACAGTAAATAAATTAAGTTTTAATTAAAATAAAAGGAAAGAATAAAAAAAATAACCATTTAGAAATTAATATTTTCGTCTGGAGAGTGTATGACTATATAAATACAGAACTTTTTATTATAATACGTTACAACTGTGTAATCATATTAAATTTAAATTAAATATTATTATATTATTTTAAATATGAGTACATAACTGATTTCTTTATTTGTTATTAACGAACTATAATATAGTTCATACTACAAAAAAAAAACATAAAAATGTATACATTGAAAAACTAAATGATACATTTTGCAATTTTTATATTAAATTAATGTATAGTTTAAAGTTACATATTATATGAAAACATTAATATTATTATTGAAATTACTAAATGGATTTGATTATATTATTATGATTATTTTAACTACACAGATAAATACTATTTTTTAAGAAATATGTGTGTGCACAATAGTAGGTTCCATAGCGGGTTTTAGCACACGCTCGACTGCAAACTTTATACGACTTCATGCGTTTAAAATATAGGTATAAAGAATGATTTGTTTTTAAATTAAAAATGAAGACCATTCACATAAATTGTTCAATACTTTATGCATATTCATTTTTAAACAAATAAAATAAATATTATATTGCTTTTATTTTCAAACGTGAACATCATATACATGTACAATATACTTCAAAGCACACATAGATACACAAATAAAATATAATAAAATTTATAGTTTTTCATTTACAGGTCATTTTTAATTTTTAAATAAATATAATATAGATAACATTTTCAGATGATAATTAAACTAAAAATATACAATCATAAACAGTAATAAAATTTCATTTGAGATAATAATATGTATTGAAAAATACTTGTATTAATATTAATATTTAACTAAAACTATTTAATTTTGAAGTTGACGAATCGGATTTTAATGACCTGTCACAATTAATTTTTTCCAGTTGTTTCATTGCCTTCTGACATTAAAAAAGTAATTTTCTTTGTTTTATCTATAGGTACCAAATTATTGAGTGTAAATTAGTTTTTTTCTCTAGATATTTATTCTATAACTAAAGAGTAATTTGAGAATATTATAATGCCCTATGCTGGTTATACTTATAAATTGCCTATTTGGATATTTTTTCTATTATTAAAGAGTAATTTGATAATACTATAATACCATATACTGGCTATACTTATAAATTACCTATTGGACCTACAAAGACATTCGAGATAATTGCAATTTTCTCCTAAGATTTTATATAAATAAAAATATACGTTTGTCTTTTGAAATAATGATAAATATATTTATTATTATTTTATCGGAAAGATAAAATATAACTCTAGCTATCACATATTTAAATGATAGTCAAGTTTATTAGATAGGTATATTTACACAATGATGTACTCATTCATTTCAAAGTATTCCAAATTGTTGCTCTTTTAAAAGTAAATATAGATAAAATGAAATGAATTATATCATTCATATATTTTCACAATATTCATTTAGTATTCATTGAAGTAAATTTGAAAAAGTACAATATATTGAAATATTTTTAGATTATTACTTTTAAATTTTGATATTTAGAAACAAAATTAATATTAAATAAAAATATAATAATGTTTTGTAAAAATGTTTGTTAATCGTTAATAAAAAAAAAAATGTTTTCCTTGTATCAAGTTTATTTCTCATTTGAAATTGGTTATTTAATTTTGTTAAAAAAAATAATAATTACTTTTTTGGGTTCCAGTTACCTTGTTGAATTGAATGCGGATGAAAATAATAATATTACAATTTGTAATTTACAAAAATGTTTGCTAATCTTGTAAATTTTATTACACAAAATACATTATAATATATAATATCATAAAAAATACATATTTTTAATTTTAAATTGTACGTAAAATGTTTTTAAATAAATATGATACATAATTAGGTTATAATATTGTATTATTGTTATTATCATTATTTATAAAGATAACATAAAAAACATTAATATTTCCCATTATTTTAAATGTTTTACAGAACGACGATCAAAATCTAGAAAACGTAATGATCGATTATCTTTTTGCCAAGCAAATTATGAATAAACTTCGCTCCAGGACGGATTCACTTCGCACACAGAAAAAAAGAAATTATTGGAAACAATGCGCTTTTAACGCAGTGTCGTGTTTCGGTTAGTCGAAACGTGCGCACTAGCTCTTCATTAATATAATGCTTATTAATTTTCGAATATATATTTATTTCAAGTACATATTATTAACTATAATAGGAATTGAATAGTATAATTATTACACTAAAACATATACTATTCGAATATTTCAACTAATATCAATATGTATGTTAATATGGATATTGCCATAGTTTAACGTAATACTAAAATTATTTAAAAAATAAATATAATATAATAAACAACACACATTTATATTTTCCATAGCCAATATATGCAGTTGATTTTAAATAAGTAATAAAATGTAAAATGGTTTGAACAAAATTAAATAAACATTTGTTGTTTTAATTTGTTAGTCATTCATTGGTTATTCTATATAAAATTATATATTATAATATAAAGCATTATAAGTTCCTTTATCTACATTATCAAAAATAATTGCACATAAAATATATGTATCGTATGTCTTATGGGCTTTATTGTTTTGTTGGTTTTGTAATGTTATTATAATTGATTTTAATGAAGAATGATTCTATACTCCCCTTTATCGTTAAATTATAGTCAACAGAACATTTAAATACTTAAAATACGTTTGTTTTCGAATAATGCCGGATAAGCTCTATAAATATTATAGAAGTAAAAGTTGTATATATATTTATATGGAGGAAAATTTAAAAAAAATATCGTCAAATTAAACAATAATAATATGATTCATTATTATTACAAGTGTTCGCGTATTTTATAATTTTTTTTAAAAAAAAAAAAAATCATTTATTAATTTATTAATCATTTACATTCACGAAAAAATAATTTTGTAAAATTTTGTATAATATTTACTTACCTATAAATGTAGAAAATATATTTTCCAAATATTATTCTTATATAATGTTTTGTATAACTTGTGGAGGTTTAAGAGGTTCTTCATACGAGAGCACTCAGCAGCGCACTAAGAAAATCGCTGCTGATGGAAAAAAACCGCTGATATATGGATAATTTCACACATAAGCCACAGTTACAAATAGAAAGTGGCGACTAAAAATGGCACCACTCGATTATCTTTCGAAATGGATAATTATTATTCATGTAGGTTATATGCTACTGGTATTAATAATCAATGGTTGTAATAATAAGATGCTAAAATACGTTATAACATTACACTACCGATTATTAGCAGGTATCTATTTACCATGGATAAAGTTAAATTATATAAACATATTTTACAATTACTTTTAATGAAATTCAAACTTTCGAAAATTCGCTATCCCCTCCCCCCTCCCACGACATTGAATAGTTTATAAATTCGCCACTGATAGATAATATCTAAGAATATGTTATATTTTACATTATATCGATATACGACGTTAATCATTGTACCTATATCATTTTCATAGTGAGCAAAATTTTATTTTGAAATACTATATAATTGGGATATAACATTAATATCTTATTTTTCAATTATTTTTTAACATATTTCCTGTTTTTTTTCTATCGGCCAACCGAGATTTTCTCGGTAATTCGCAGGCCAATCCGGGCCTGTAGTCGGGCTCTACGTATTATTACACATTTAATTGAGATTAAATATTATAGTTTTTAAAATATGTTTTATGGCACAATGAACAAATTAGGTATAAAAAAAAACATTAGGTAAACATTAGGTATAAAATACAAAATAGTATAATTATGTAATTAAAAACAATATTGTATTTTTTTATTTTGTACCTATACCTATTATCTGCGTACTTATATTTTTTCAATGATATTATTTCACTAGAATTCTGGACTTTATTTTTCATTTTATAATAAGAACAGATCATAAATACGATTTAATGAGCTCTTTACAATAATGCAATGAAACTCAATATATTACAATATACTATCAATTCCAAAATTTTACTTTGTGTATAAATTACCAATATAAATATTTAAAATAAATTTCAAGTCCCTACGATTCAAATTCAAGAAGTTATGAAATAAAATAATTTAATATGACGGAAACCGATTTTCAGCCATTTTTTGGTAGTTTTTCTTCTCCTAAGAAAAACTTTTGAGAAATTCTAAAAGTGAGCTAAATAAAGTACCGAAATTCTACCGAAAGCATACCCTATTCGTGGAAATTGGACCATTATTTATACACGAAAAAAATGTTTTCAGACTATTAAAAACCCATAAAATAAAATATACAATACTACTAATGATTATAAATGTAAAAACATTTATTATAAGCAAATTTATAATTTTGTAAATTTGTAAACATCCCCCCATTTTGTATTCGTCTCCACCATTAATTAATTGTCCACAGATAGCCAATGGCCTAGCTGTCACGCTTATTTAAAATAAAATAAATAAATAAAAATGTAAAAGCTTATAAAAAAAATTGTTAGTTACGATTTTCAAAATATTTTGTAAAAAGATTGAGCAGTATGATTAGGCTTCGATAAAATTTTCAAACCGATATACCCAAAGTTGCAGGAAATATTTTTGTAAAACATTTCAAAGCTCTATACTTAGTTAGAAAATCATACTACACAAAAACATTTTTCATTCATAAAAAAAAATAAAAAAACATCTTTGTAAAACCAATGCATTCCTTGCTTCGAATCTAACATGTTCAAACATTCAATTTTGCATTATTCTCAGACGCACTTGCAATATCGTTTAAAATTTTAAAATTAAAAGTGACTGTTTAAGGCACTGGCTGAAGTTCTATTGAAGTTATCCGAGTCTGGTGCCATTGAGAAATCGACACTGGATGACTGGAAAATTGGAACAGAATATCTTCGGAAATAAAAATTGGTTCGAGGTACATATATAAAAAATAATACGTAGTTGTTCCAATTATCGTCAAAAATTATGCTTAGGTACTACATAAGCAACTAGCAGATTTGTTAGGTTGAGTTTAACTAAGATTAGGTTTTGACATTAGTCCACCAAAACGTCTAATTGCCTACCTATCTCAATATCTACCGAAAATAATAAATACCTATAAGGAGATACCCAGGGCCGCCATTAGGAGTAGGCAGAGCTGGCATTTGCCTAGGGCTTCGCGTTTTTAAATTAATATTCTGTAATAATATTTTTTTTGGTCAACTAGTGGTCACATAATCCCGAAAATAGAATTTAATAATTATTCAAAATAGATAACGGCGAATGACTGCACAATATAGATCGAATGGACGGCACGCCATGCACTGTAAATACTTGCATGTATATTTATAGCATCGAATAATATTTATTTTGTTATTGTAAATAGACAACAATCTTCGTCGGTTTATTTTTCTGTCATCACTTCATCAGCCATTGATATCGGGCCTATTTTATTTCAACAATGAAAATATATTAAGTAAGTTAGTTTGTAGTTTATGAAAACAATTAAATTAAATACATCAATTTTATTGTAATGAGATATTTTAAAATAACTGTAAATGTTCAGAAAATATTAATTATTCGGTACTTTGCATATAATTTTAGATTCTGAGTGAAGCGAAGAATGTATTGGTTTTACGAGGATATTTTTTTATTTTTTTATTTTATGTATGAAGACACTTTTTCGGGTAGAAATAATGGTCCGATTACTACAAGTAGAATATGCTTTCGGTAGCAAATCGTGTCTAGTTGGTACTTTATTTAGCTCATTTTTCGAATTTCTCTAAATTTTTTCTTAGGCGGGGAAAAACTTCCAAAAAATGGCGGAAAATCGGCAAAATTACGGTTTCTGTTATTTTAAATTTTTTAATTTTGTGATAACTAATTGAGTTTTAATCATAGTGCCTAGAAAATTTTTTTGAGTATTTACTTAGGTGAACTTCATTACAAGAAAAATTTAGAAACCAATGGTTGATTTTCTGACTATGTATAGAGTTTTGGCTTTTTTTTCCAAAAATGTTTAATATTTCCTACAATTTTTGGTTTATTGGTTTGAAAATTTTATCGAAGTCTAGACATATACTACTTAATCTTTTTACAAAATATTTTGATAATCATGACTGATAATTTTTTTTTTCATTAGCTTTTAAAGTAAAAGTTCTAGAAAATTGGCAAAATTACGGTTTCATTATTTTATTTCTTGATAATTAATTAAGTTTAGATCGCAGTAACTTGAAATTTATTTTAAATATTTACATTCGTAATTTGCACACGTGGTAAAATTTTGGAATGGATTATCAATATAGCATATTGTAATATATTGAGTTTCGCACAGGATCGTATTTTCTAATGCAATATCATTGCATTCAAATCTTAAGTATAATAAACCACTAATTTCTCCGAGGACCGAAGGAACGAAGGAGGAACGTCCACAATCGACCTTCCCACTTTTTTATCATTGAAATATTTTCTACTGGATTTTAATTAGTTTAACAAAATAATATTCCTTTTTATTTTATGTTTTATTTACTTTTAAAATTGATTATGTTATCGAATGCAAGATTGAAATATATAGGAAGTAAATCAATATAATTACTGATGATCAAAAAGTGATATTTCAAAATCAATTTTATGTCAAAATTTATAAATTTATAGTGAAATAAATCAAATATTAAAATATTGTTTGTAAAATCATACTCGTGTTTATATTTTAATAAATACTTATTTGAATAGTTTAGTCATTCTGATTTTAGATTGCAAAAAGAATACAAGTTTGAAATAATAAAGTGCTTCTAAATAGTATTTTATTATTGATGTTTCTATAAAAGTTTATATACAATTTAAATATACAATAATATTATAATAATTTAGGTTGTTTGGACATAGGCGCAATTAAAAGCAGGCTAGAACTTAAGTGAATTAAACCTCAAATGCTATTCATACAAAAGCAATAGCCAACACATTCGTGATATTTTGATGGGAAATTTTTTTGGTAATATTTCTCTAAAATAAGGCTTCGTAACTTTGAAATTGCCTCACAAATCGTAACGGCGGCCCTGGAAATACCTATTACAACAATTAACAAGTATTTAGTAGGTACAGTCATTGATTATATAAAACAAATATGTAAAATCAATTAACTATTAATATTATAATTTTATTATCTTTAGTTTTACTTCATAATAAATAATAATAATAATAATAATAAAATTAATTATTTTTAAATTAAATTAAATTTATCAAATAATATATGATATTTTTTTTTTATCAATTATTGATAACGAGCAATTTCACATGTCACATACAACTCGCATAATAATATTATTAATCTATTAAAGTTAATATTTTATTATTTGTAATATTGTACTTACTTTTTTCATAGTTATTACTTTTCGTTGTTTATCATTAACAAAATCTATTATTTAAGTTCATTAAAGTATATAAATAGTTCTTTTATGAAAATAATTTGTTAAAATTCAAAATGTTAAATTGTGTAGCAAATAAATTATTCTTGTTCCCTCATAGTATGCCTGTATCAAATTTTAATAATCTTCGAGAATGTGTAACATTGTTGACACATAAAAATAATTTTAGCACATCATCCAATCTGTTAACTAAATCAGATGGACCTGTCAATTGGCTATCATATAATAATAAAGTCTATCCGCCCCAAGAACCCGGTGAAGAAAGACGACCAGCAGTGTGTTAATTTCTATTTGTTGTTTTTATACCTAGGCATGTTCAGTTATAAATATTTTGTGTATGTTCATAGTTTGTATGTCACCAAAAGTTAAATATCAAATATAGCCCGAAAAAAATGTGGTATGTCGCAAGTTTTGTACGTGGAATGTCAGTCGATGAAGCTCTTAAACAATTACCATTAGTTGGACGTAAAGGTGCTACTATTGTACGAGATACTATTTTAGAAGCACAACAATTGGCTGTTGAGAATCATAATGTTGAATTCAAAACAAATTTGTGGATTGGTAAAAACTACAAATTTTTACAATATTATAGTATTATTCTACTATCCTTGTGATTTTATATTTCTTAATGTATTTTTAATTATTTTAGATGTTGGTACAATGATAAAAAACATTGTTAAATATATTTATATTTTTACAATTTGGTGCTTAGTTATGTTGAACAAACACTTTAGTTATTCATTTAAAAATTAATTCTAAGTATAATTAGTCCATTAGTTTATGCAACAATTTTTAAATCAATAATATTTTCTAAATTTATCTTATACAGAATTGAATTAGTGAATTGTATAATGCATGGTTTTATATATTTCATTACTTTGAATACATGAAAAACTAAGAGTTCATATAATAAGGTAATTAATTATATATTTATTTTTATTCTAGCTGAATCATTTTCTGGAAAAGGACCAGTAATCAAAGGAATGCGTAGACACGCTAGAATGAGAATGGGTGAAATAATGTATCGACACTGTCATTATTTTGTTAGATTAGAAGAAGGTACACCTCCAGAGAATTATTATTATAGCTGGCCCAAGACAGGTCCAGCTTTATTATCTCAGTGGCTAGATGAAATTCGAGGTCGTAAAATTCATAGCTCATTGTAAAATGTTTAATAAAATTCTAGTGCTATGAAATGTACATTTTTATATATTTTTTTTTTTTTTTTCATCGTTAAATTATAGAAAAATATATTGTAAGACTATAATATAAATAAAAATTACATAAATAATATATGTATTTTATTTTCATTTTTTATTCCTATTTATAAAATTATTAAAATCTTAAAGTATGTATATCATACTTTGATAGTAATTTTAAAACTTTAATACCAATAAAAACAAATTACAAATCTTATAAAATTAGTTATTTCATTGCACAAATAAATATTTATATTAACGTCTGTAATTCAAAATATTTCTAAAGTATTAATCATAGAAGTACAATATACATAATTATATAACTAAATAATCATATAATTGGGAAATTATCTTTATTTTAATTCAAGTTATAAGCGATATACACACAGTGAACAAAAAAATCTAAACTTCATTTTATAAGACCTCGCCTAATAATACAATGAATATAATATGTAAAAAAGATGAGCCACACTACCTTAATTTCATTTAAGTGTGTGTATCTACACTACATTTTAATATAAAATATAGTTTACATAAAAATAGGCATTATATTTTTTATACAATATGTTGTAATTACTCATTACAGATCAGTTGCTTAATATAGACATGATGTTATGTACATTAGAATATTTATATTTATTAATTTCAAAAGTAGCAAAGTAAGACACAAATATTGTTTCAAAATAAAGAATTGGTGGTTAAAATTTATTTTTGCACATTTTTAATTATTATGCAAATTTTAGCATTTTTTAAATGTATAATCCATAATATATTGAAAACTTAGTATTACCATTGATTATAGATTAATTTAAAATTATTTATATTTATTTGTTTGATACATTTTTAAACTTGTTTCAATTGAATTAGAATTTGAATTACACAAATATTTTACATTATTTGTATACATACATAATTATTAGGGGTCTCTATTTCACATGTATATAAAAACACGGATGCATGTGTAATTATGAAAACACGGTTAAAGTGTGTGTAATTAAAATACAAGCATATTTTTTCTTTAATTTCATTTACCTGTGTATTAAATGTCCCTAAATCTGTGATGTGTAATAAAAGTCCATGGATGTGACGTATTTAATAATAACTTAAATTGTGAAATAATTGATAAATTAAAAGATTGATCTCAGTGGCGCCGAAGTCCATATTTATGTATGGCGAATTGGCGATTACCATATATTTAAAATTTGTTTTTGGGGGTGGTTATCTATCTGAGGAGAATATGATCTGGTGATTGTAACTAATATAACTAATAAAAACTACTTATAATTGCAACTTATATTGCAATAAATAATTTATTTACTACTCAAGTGAATATTTAAATCATCTTAAAAAAAATGTTTTCATCAAAACTTCTGGATTTTAAAATAATAAATGATTAGACAAACATTAGATACACATAAATTACAATACAAAATACATGTGTATCATAATACACGGGTATACATACATTTAAGGTACATATGTTTAGAATATGTGTACACATAGATCTTAATACAAGTCGGGAGCCCTAATAATTATGTAACTAAAATAATTAATAATTATTAACGTAATAATAATTCAATAAGAGAAATATCTGAAAAAGAATATGTAATTTGTAAAAACATTTTTATTTTACTTGATAAATTAAATATTATTTAATTGGAAAACTATAATATAATTATCTGTATAAATTTATATGTTTGCTATATTAAATTTAAATTGTATATTTAGGACATTTTAAGAAAATAGTATAGTATCTAAAATTAAATAATATGTATGCAACAAAACTTCCCAAATGTACGACACATTTCAACGTATTTATATTTGAGACCATTTATTGTCAAGTCTAGTTTTATACATTTATTATTACCGTTAATTGTAACTATTAGTATTTTAGTATAAATTTTACTAACTTAACACATAGATAATACAAATTAAATAATAAACAACATTAGCAATTTCTTTTTTTTTTATAATTTATTCAACACTGCAATTTATTAATTTTATGATGTTATTGTATTATCTGTACTCCAAAAAAAAAAAAAGAATATTTTACAGATATCTGAATAAAACATGAAAAAAATTCTACAAATTTAACCATCAATTTATAATATATAAATAAATTTCTATACAATTTATTGATAAGCCATGATGTAAAATTATAACTGAAATCTATAAAATATTGTTCACTCAATGAGTAGCTTCAATTTTTTTCTGTTCTTCAATTAGTGCTTTTTCTTCTTCTGGATCTTCAAAAACGTAATCTATTTCAGAATGAGGCCAGAATGATGGTCTGTTTTCTATATCTAAAACTAATTCAGGATGTACATAAGCAGCATCTTCATAAGTCATTTGATTGAATGGCAACAATTTGCCAATTTCTTCAACTCTCTTTTCGGCATTTTTAATAATCACAGCTGCTTCTGCTTTGAATTCTTCAATGTTCTTCACCTACAAACAACATTAAACAAAACAAAAGTTTAAAAGCCTATAAACATGTCATGGTTATAAATAATTAATTTTAATGAGTAAAAAATGAAATGAATTACAATTTCTTTTTCTTGTTTCTCAATAGCTGCAGAGTATTTATCTTCTGGATATGGAATTTTAACGGCACTGTACAATTTCTCAAAATTATCGACTAAGCCAGGCACTGTAATTTTATTTTTATATGTTGCCCAATCAATTTTTGTTGGTTCAGCTGGAGAAGATAACATCCTAAAATAATTAATTTTGACAATAAATTTCGTGTTCTTAAATTAATAATAGAAGTTATCTTTATTGACTCCTGGGCGTATGGCCTTTAAACGACCTTAACGTACTTGCGAAGATATCCATCGGACTTTGCCTTGAATGCTAAGTAAGATGCTTTATCGGCTTCTGGTACACGTTCAGCAATTGCCATCCAGTTAACAGAAGATTGAGTAAATCGTTTTGCTGCCATCTTGAATTAAAAATCGAACGACAGTTTCTGGGCGAAGAAGAAAACTAATATTTAGGAAGGTACACAATGTCAAAATGACAATATTACAATTTTTAGCACTAATCGGATTATCTGAAAAGAATATTATGATAGCAGCTGAGCCAAGGCGTAAACAGGTTAGACGATTGAGATAAAATAAAATTCTCTAATATTTACACAAACAACGCGAAGAATTAAATAAACCGCTGGATTCAAATGAAAAACAATAATATTATGCAATTTTAATTTTAAACAGTAAAGTTATATTTTATTGTTTATTTTACAAAACAGTGTTTTAAAAAGATATATTAAAAAAACAATTTGAATAAGAAATTTTTTCCTAATCTTTAGTACTTGTAAAAAAATATTAATAATTATTTATATATTAATATACCTACTATTAATGCATTAGATTCTGGGAAAATACATTTTGCGTATTATGGATCTCGCCATCATATGGTCTGTTAATATAAGATACGTAATTTTATAGACCTCCAACAAAGTCAAGTAATTGGATGGGAAATGAGATTAAATTATTTTTAATGTATATATTTAAATTGGAGTTTTGGTTTTAAAAATTTTAAATTTGAACTATCCAGAACATATTTGTCCGACCAATAATCCAATTTTCTCATATCCCTTTCAACTATATGGGATTATCCATCCTAGATTCCTAGTTAGTCTTCACTTACATGTATACTAATATATATATATATTAATTATTTTCCATCACATTATTAATTCCTTTGTACTTCTGTACTTATTTATATTAAAAAATAAACACAAATTAAACCAAAGAACAATCTTCTGGTCATTAAAAAAACTTAATTTCCACTATTTTATATAACTTATTATTACCATACTTCAATACTTGAAATTTTTATACTATTGTAGTTTATCAATTTATATTTTTGTACAATTGTTTTCCTTCAAATATTGGCTACTATCATTGATTATATACCAACTTATTATAACTTCATCAACTGTCCCAAGCCTAAACACTTTCCAATTCACAATTATGTTTTGCTATTAGTTGTGTAAATTTCAGTATTTTTAATTATAAAGGGGCAAAAGCCCCATTGACAGCTGTTGTATTATTTAAAACAGAATTAATAAGTATCAATCAAGGTGTATTTATTGGCATTCATTGTCATAATGCATTTTGTTATTTCATTGTTTTCTTAATTAATAATTTAATAATATAATAATGGGTAGAACAAATTTTGAAGAGACTTTAATGTATACAAATCTATAAAGAAATGCAATAAAAAAATATACAGTTTACATTATAAAATATAAACTTTTAGATGTTAAATCGTAAAAACTAATAATAACTTAAAACTATTAATAACATATTAAAATAAGTACTACATAATAATTAGGATGCTGGAGTTGTAGGAGTAGGACTTGCAGGTGTAGGACTTACAGGTGTAGAACTTGCAGGTGTAGGACTTGCAGGTATAGGACATTCAGGTGGTGGACTTGTAGGTGGTGATGGGCTATCTATTTCAATTACCACTCCTTGTTCAGAACTGGTTACTGCTTGTTGTGGCTGTACTTGAGCTTGTGGTTTTAAATCTACAGTAGTAACTGATTGCACAGCATCAGCTGCCTGTGCTTCATTTTCTTGTTTATCTTTTTCTTTTGATGGTTGTTGTTCTTCATCATCACTTAATGTCAAATCAATAAAAAATGACTTCAAATTTTCATTTTCTTTAGGACCATCCAAAATAACCTCTTTTTTAGGTTCCATAGGTTCATCATTGCCATCATCACTATCTAAATTCACGGAATCTATTTGTTTTTCTTTATTAGCAATATCTGCAGTGTCTGCAGACTGTTTAATATCTTTAACTTCTTTGTAGACTCTCCAAGTACCATCTGCTAATATTTCAATTTCTTTACAACAATCAGGAAGATCTGGACTAGTAACAATTTCTAAAAAGTAAGATTCTATTTGTATATCATCATACACACAAGATTTGTTACAAGTTGGACACATCCAGGTAGGTTTTTTTTCATTCATTAGAATAAATATGCTCGCATCAAAACATTGTAAATGATCACAATTTATAGATTTTGCAGGTATCTTCATTCTCATTTTACCTAATGGGCACACCAAAGAAAATCGATAAGATGTAGTAGCCAAATCTGGATCAACGTCTGCCAATTTTTTTATTATGTAATTTTTAGTTTCTTCTGAACTTCTTGATCCTTTATCTTTAAGTCTTTGCAACAAAGTATCTGCACTCAATTTTTGTATTAGATACATCCCCATAACATATGTTTTCCCATCAGGCAACCAATTTATAGTGATTGGATTTATTACCGTTGGATTCAATTTTAAAAGGTTGCTGCAATTAACAGGTCTTGCAATTCTCCTATTCTCAATTCCTGGTCGATTATTAGGAGTAGTTGGGGGCAATATACAACTTTTATTACCAACTCTAACGTTAAGTCCAAGAGGCAAAAAATCACTTATTTCAGTAGACCCTGTCTCTAACAAACAAATTCTAATCTGAATTTGATAAGGATATTCAGATTTTCCATTGGAAATGTCACGATTTCCTGATATTAAGTTAATATGTTTTAACAACATAATAAGTTTGATTGTTGCTTCCCTCATACCAGAAGCTGAAATAAACATTATATAATTAATTAAGTTTATTCATTGTTTATATAGATATATTTATTGATACTTACTAGCTTTAGGGAAGTTTGGTAATGTGCATCTTTCTTGGCCAACTAAAGCAGTTGGCTTAACAACTTCAGCAACAACTTCGTAAAATGGCAATTTTTTGAACTTGACATTTACTAGAGATGGCAATGATGGATTTACAGCGTTATTATTATTATTCCCAGTAGCTGGTGAGTTCAGATCATACCGTAACGAGTTCTGTGTCCCCATTGAAATTGGTATAGTTGGAGGCACTTGAGATACTATATTACGAGATGTAGGCGTCTGATAAGTATATTGCATATTATTGTTTGAAGGAGTATTGTTTGCAGTAATATTACTTCCATACATTCCCCTTTGCATTTGGGGCATAACCTGTGGTAATCCAGACCGTGAAATATGCATTGTTTGTTGATATGGTGGAGGTTGAAACATTCTTTGTTGAGTCTGTTGTGCTTGTTGTTGTGTAATAGATATTATCTGTCGATGATTATTCATCATGTTGCGCATTACATCATTATTTGGTTGTACATCATTTTGTTGCATAGCACGAAAAATTTCAGAAATTTTTGTAAGATATGCTGAATAATTAAATCCAGTTGGTATAGGTCTGTTACTCAACAATTCAAGTGCCCGCTCCTTTAACTCAGATTTTCGACCATTTTTGTTACGATTAAATGCTGCCAATAATGTTTGCAAATCATTAGTCCGAAAACTACATATCATAGTTCTATATCCATCTTCTGGAAAATTCATTGTCTCTAAAAAAAAAAAATGAAACAATAATCAATACTAAAAAAAAACATTTAAATTAATTATGTGTCAATTGATACCGTGCTATCTCTCGGCAACCCGTATAAATATAATATTAGTAGCTAAATTTTCTTATACCGTGAGTTATCTGTCTACTCTATAATCAATGGTATTAGTTATAGGTGGATGCTAGGTAGCAAGTACAGCTATAACTAAATAGTATAATGATAACATAATCGTCATGAGAGATTTTAATGCTATCGTTAAAGAAAGAAAAGAGGAAGGGTTGTTGGACAATTTGGATTAGGAAAATGAAATGACAAAGGAGAAATACTGATAGAGTAATAGAGTTCTATAAAGAATGGAGTCTAGTAGTAACAAACACCCACTTCCAAAACCATAATAGAAGAAGGTATACATGGAAAATGCCTGGTGACATTGTTTGCTATCAAATAGATTATATACTAGTTAAAAATAGATTCAAAAACCAAGTTAAATTCAGCAAATCGTAGAGTGGTGATTGTTATAGTGACCATAATTTACTAGCAATGAAGTGTGAACTTCGTTATAAGAAAAGGACACATGAAAAAACAAAAGACTGTCAATACAATATATAATCACTAAAAACGAAGAAATAGTATATAAGTACAGAAAGAAACTGGAAATGAACTATCAGAACTAACAAAATAAAGATTGTACTATTGTATTAGAAGTGCAGCAGATGTTACATTAAGTAAAGACAAGAAAGAGTCAAAGAAAAACTGTATGAATATGGAAGTTATTCAAAGTATAGAAGAAAGAAGAAAATATAAAAACGACAAGACTATGGAAAGGAGACAAAGGTATAGGTAATTAAAAAATCAATTAAATAGAGAAGTTAGGAAAGCGAAAGAAACTTGGCTGGAAGAGTAATGTGAGGAAATGAAGACACTTTTTAAGAGGAATAAAACAGATCAAGCCTATCATAAAATTCAAAATGTAGTGGGAAATAACTAACAAGCCCAGATAACAAATAAATGAAAGAATATCTTGAAGAATTATAGTTTACTATCATTTTTTTCAACACACTAGAAAACTATAAGGAATTTGAAAAATGACCTAAAGAAAGTACCAACTAGATAAATACATTCCTCAATTCACTCAGAATCTAAAAATTGTATCCAACCCAAAAACATATAGTCTATGTTAAAATATATTTATTCTAGACAATGTTAATTTTATAAAAATCCATTCCTCAAAATAATTTTAGTTTTTCTCTATAGGGCAGAAGTCGACAAACTGCAGCTCCTTAGCATGCCTGCTTAGGTGGATGCATCCACATTGAGACCCATAGTTTCTGTACTAGGTATGTCATAGTTTATTTAACCTAACTGGCTGGTGCGGATCTTTGAAACTTTAAACTAGCAACTTGTTATAACTTATGTACTTATTTATAGAAAATATGTGTACCTATAAATTTAAAGTGATAGTGAAAAAATTATTTTAGTAAATTAATAAAAATTTTTGAATTGTCATTATTGTAACAACCACGGTACACTGCATAATAGTAATATTTTTGACCAGTATAAGTTGTACCTCATTCAGTTGTTATCATAATCATTATCTATTATTAATTAATCACAATTTCAAAGTATGTATCTACCAATCTGAATATTTTTATATTTTCCGAGAAATAATCTGTTACCTGACATGATTTACTTAACAAATTTAAGATATTTTTAATTAAAACCATACAAGTGAAAATAGCAAGTATCCCTGCTCAGTATCAAGGTACAATTGAAACATTTTAAAATTATTAATAAAATGTTAAATTAAGTCCGAGTTTATATAAATAGATGACATTAACCGTGAACCCAATATTAGTTATTCAACAGATATATTATACTACCTTATTATAACATACAAATAATTTGTCAGAACTAATATAGGAACATTTCTAGTTTACAGGGCAATTTTTTTTAAAAATTATTATTTTTTTTATTAAATGCTAAGTAAATCAATAAAAAAATATCCCTCGATTTGTTATGCAAAATCATGTCGGATTCAGTAATGGCAATAGTTAATTTTATTTAATTAAAAGTTTAAAAATACGTTGAAAAGGTACAAAAATAAAATTTCAGTAATGAACCCGGGACATGCATCTACGAATGTGTCGCATTAACCGTATAAGCTGCAAAGCTGATTTGGTCGGCAATTAAAAAATTAACCATTTAACATAATATTATAAAATTACTAAGCTTCAAAAATATGTAAGAGCGCCAAATTTTGAATGCATTATTATTTGTTTTAAAATACACTACCATAAGATCAGAAGAAAAAATCACAGAAAAAAAAAGTTGCCCGGTAAACTAGAGATATACCTTTATATATTATAAAACAATAACTTAAATGAAATAAAAACTAATAGACTCCACAATTTTTTTTGTTTTGCACAATTGTTTTAAATATTGAAATATAAAATAGTAGATAGTATATTAAAGTAAAAGTATATTCTTTACCGAGTGGATGAAAAACAAAATCTTTCAATAAGTCATCTATTGAAAAACACAGTGAACTGTAATATATCAATGTTCAATTGTTAATGGCCACCGTTAATTCGTAATATAAAACGTACCTTGTAAAACGAGTTGAAATGAAATACTAAATACTAAATATAAAACACCAAACAGTAATTTGTCAGATAGACGATTGTTTATAGTATATTCAGCATTCAGTATTTCAGTCTGATAGTAATCTGTCAATTTGGTTAAAAACTTTTTAACTCTCAATTATTGAGTTAAAATTTATAAGAACAACAAAATACAAAACTATAAACTACATTCTTAAGTATGCGCGTACAGAGAGAGAAAATCAAACAGTGTTGACAGAAAGAGACAGAGCTAATGAGTAACTCGATCATGGAGTAAACTAATATATATTTATTATACTCCATGATATTTAAATATTACTTTTATTTTTAAATACCTGTGTATTGAAGTTAATATCAAAATTTATCAAAAATTCAAAATCACAGTAATGTATTGCCTAAATTGTCATGTTTAAGTTCTTAATTTGTGCCTGGTAATATTTGCTATTAAACCATTATTTAAGTCAATACAATTTTGTTATACATTATTAACATATTTTGTTTTAATTTAACATTATTTGTGTAAATTACGAACTTCAGAACATATTTTGCATGAATTATTAACTTCTATAATTAATCGTTCAAAACCTTTAATTTTTCTTGTAGAAAATAAACCATTAAAGATTAAACAATAATCTTGTAAAACAAAATTTTGTTAATAATGGTCAAAAGTTCATGGAAAACAAAAAAATTGTATAATATCTATTTCCATGATCACGCTAATGGTATGTTTATCTCAGTCTATTTCTCTCACTCTACAGTGTCACAATATTCTATTGGTGAGTAGGTAAGAATGCGCAGTCCATAGTTTATACTTTTATAGATCTATGATTTATAAAGCTTTATGATTAATCGCGTATGTTAATAACCGCAACACATTTGCCCGCAGATTATATTATTTTAATATTTATATTTATTTCTTATTACATGACACATTCGTTTATTTATTGTAATATTTTGGCGGTACTATTATTGCCCCTGCGCAATAGCAATTTTTGCGGCCAACTTATATTGGCGTAAAATAATTTGTTTATGGCTCCATCTATAGTGTATAATTTATATGATGTAGTCTGTATTTAGTAATTACTATTTACATCGTTCCAAAGTTTCAGTGTAGCCACTTGTTAGGTCTCATTATAACAAAAAAAACGGTTAGCTAATAAAAAAAATCATTTAAATATCAATCAGAATGATGGCGAAAACAAGCTCATTTTGTCATGGACTCATAGGTTATTACACAGGTATCATTGATTGATGATTATAAAAAAGAGTGAATCAAATATATAGGTAGTTAGATATTATCTTGAGTCTTATAAATAATAAATATCGTTACTAATGATTCATTAAGTGTTCATTATTAATCGAAACTTAAAAATTGTTTAATAAAAATAAGATTAAAATATGAATATGAATATTTAAATATTTTTGGCAATATTTATACTAATACACAGTACTATTGTTGATTGTTTTATAATTTATATTTTAAATATTTAATTTTAAATTACTTTATACTATTTTCCAAATATAAGTCGTAAATTTATATAAATATACTTATAATAGTATAAAGACGTGAGATACAAATACATTGTACACGGAGCCTAAGGGCCATGACGTATTGAACAGGAAACAAAACGAATATGGTAGGAATTTATAGGAACTATAAGAACTTCTATTTAATATCCGTAAAAGGATTAAACTGACACACTGTTATAAGGATATTGTGTCATTGAATTTTAACTTAATCATTCTTATCCTTGAGTTATTCTTTTTGTAATTTAATAAAAATTTACTGAAAATTAGATACCTAATGAAATTTTCGTAAGAACACGAGTTAAAATCAGTGGCGTAGTTGACGGAGGGAAATATCCCTCTCTTTGGCTTTTTTTTCTATTAATATTTTTCGAACACTGATATAAAATAAGTTATTTTATATATTTATTACAGAATAACAATATTAAAATTGCAACCCTTTAACGCGAGTTTTTGACGATGATAAGAGAATTAAGTCCCCCTTGGTCAATGAAATTGACGTATATTTATTAGGTATTGACTATCGCATACTCCTTCACCACAATATTAAAACAACCAAGTTTACAGGAATTTTTTTTAATGCAGGGTTTTAGCCTTTTACGACAGCTTTTCGTTGAAATAATTTTTAGTGATCACTTTTCAAGGTTTGAAAAGCGCTGATTGTAGGTAAGTGGTATTAGTAAGTGATATTAGTGGGTTAGTGTATAAGGCCGGGCGCACACGAAAAGAGCAAAACTGCTCCGAGGTGCTCGGAGCTGTTTGAACACAATTGGAACGCATGTAAAACAATTAATGCGCGCACACTAATCAGTCAACATTAAAACACGGCAAGACAGAACAAAACATGATCGGTCGTGATCGGTCTGGTTCTATTTTTGCTCCGATCAAAATATGAAAACCATAGTCACTGGTTTATTTTACGAATATTACACCACCAAACACCGTGTAAACACATTGTTTATTCACGTTTATTTTGTTTATTTGTATATCGTTATATTTTAATCCATATTTTTAATTAATACAATAATTATTTAATTTATATATAATACATATATAATGGCATGCGATCCAGAAAAGCTTATAATTGCAGTTTTTTCGGCCAAAAAATTTAAAATAGTATTATTTTCTAACCGTTTTTGGTTTATTTCGTGTATCCAAATTTTACGTTTTTTATCTTTAGTACTTTCGCTATTTAATAAAAATTGCCACATAAGTAGTACGACGATATCGTCTTCGTCTGAACTCACCTTGACAAATGGTGTATAACAAAAAATAATCCAGAATTATTTTGTTTTGTTCTGTTCTGCCTTGTCAGTGTGAATGGAATTTGTTTCGAGCAGCTCGGAGCAGTTTTGCTTTTTCAATATACGCCCTGCCCTAAGACCGACTGGTAATATTATGCTAATAACTATTATAATAAGGGTTCAAAAAGTTTCAAGCATCTTTAAAATCAAAATTCAAATACCTAATCAATATTTATAATAATATTAAATACTCCATCATCAAATAAAAAACCTAAAAGTATAAAATACCTACTTGTAGGTACTATTTGTATTAAGAATAGTTTCTAATGATTTCTTATAGTAGTATTTCATTAAGTACAGATACACTAAACAACATTCTGATATGATATACCTATTATAACATATGATTATGGATTGTCAAATGTGTTATTTAAATATTTTCAGGATATACCTATTCCTTAATCAGGTAGCACGCTATACCCCACACGCATCACTATATATGCAAGAATATGTCAAGTATAGTTTATCACATAGTTTAGTAGTTTATCACATTCTATAATTGTAAAGTATAATAAAATATAATCATCAAAAATAATTAATAAGCCTATAATTATTAGCATATAGGCACAACTAGACTTCAAATTTTTGGGGTGCTACAATTTTAAAACTGGTGTAGACCTTTACACACTAGGTATGTTAAAAAAATATTAGAAGTGCTAAACAATTTTTTTATATATAATCAAAATTATAAAACCATGAACAAATAATATGACTCGTGTATACTGTATAGGTACATCAACATATATATATTGTATATAATAAAATACCTATATATAATCATTTTCTAGTGACAAGTACCTATCTATAAATGGACAGTTATAATTTATAAACATTTATACTAGAGTACACCTATATAGGATGATCATTAACAATATAAGTACGTACATCAAACTTTATTGTAAGGATTTTTTCCATATCTACACATATTGGTTATAACTTATAACTTACATATAAAATATAATATAAGTAATATAGTTATTACTTTATTAGTTAATTAGCTACATGTTGCTATTGTGGCCAAATTCACCTATATTAACTAAACTATATTATATTATTATATGCACCAACTCTACTTCAAACTTAAAACTAAGAAATATATGCGAAAACAAAATTTTAAACCCTGTTAAATTTAAATTTATTAAAAAATATACTGTTATAATGAATGCATTTTTTTTTTTAATGTGTTATATTTTTCAATTGCACATATAATTCTTCATGTCAACTATATTTTACAATAAAGCATCAATTATGAATTAATGAGTAAATTTATATATGTAAACAATAACAATCTAGGCGAAGAAAAATACAAATATAGATAGTAGATAACTACTATTTAATATACAATTTTATATTACTATTATTGTTTCCTACAATTTATAAATAAGTTGCATTGAAAAATAATCCAATTTATTACATTTTGCTGCAAATGTCATAATTCATATATATTTATTTTAGGTTCCAAGTCGTATACACGGTGGCTGCTGGACTATAAAAACCCTTCATAGCATTTATATTTTAGCTTTAGATAAAATTGATGAGTAGATCATCTCCAGTGGATTCGCCCTCCTAAAAAATTGGCGCCTATATATTATTATTTTGTGAGCCTATTTTCACGACGATGACAATTATATCCATATAATATTACTTACACATAATGTACACGAACCAAACAGGTTTCACGCGAGATTTACGTGAGCCGCCACAAGTCCATTTAAGGACGTACCGATACACTTCCATATTTGTCGAGATTCGCCGCCGCCGTCATTAATGAAATTTCCAATTGGCGTCTAAACATATTTCATATACTTAAAAATAATAATATTTCATCGCACAGAAAGGGATTTTATTGCATAAAATATTTCCTCTAAACCGCGCAAGATCATTTATCGATCAGTCAATCTAATCATTTTTAAAACATATTATATTAAGCCACAAATCTGCTTTTACAAACATTAAAGTTGTCAACGACCATATTAAAATCAAATTTAAATATTTTATTTTTACAATAATATTATAAATTAGTATTTAATGTTAATAAATGTGTGTACGTACTTCAGTAGTAGCGTAAATTATCATCACAAATATATTATTATTAGTTTATAAATATTTATAAGTACAAGTAATAGTATTTATATTTATAGATATCTTGTACCCATAGTAAAAATAGTTGAAAACTATATTTATCTTTATTTTATCTTTATGTTTTCGTGTTTTCTACTACTATAATAATATTACCTATATTTTATAATTTACAGCTCTACCGGGGGCATATTATTATTATTTTTTTTTGGAGCTGGGCTGAGGCATTAAGTAAAAGAGCTTAGTATAGAGTTATTTTTAATTCTGATCCAAGACTAAGCCTTAGAATTTTGGCCAAACTTACCTAATTTTCAATATATTAATCTAAGCTTATAAATATTAAGTATAAAATTTTAATTTCTAATATTATAAATCTTATTAATAATAACGATAAATAGGTACCGATGTCCGATAACATTCAAGATAGGTACTACGGTTTAATCGTTACAACCAAAATAATAAGCCGAAAAGATATAAATAAAAATTGTGATGATATAACATAAAATTTAAAACTATTAATTATTTTTAAGACGACAGTACTTAATAAATTTCTACAATTTACATCTTATATAGATATAGGATATAATAGTCTATGACGCTTAGGCAGACTTAAATTTAGGGGAGGTTTAAGTCCCCTCAGCTATCTTCATAAATACGCCCCTGAGCTCTACACTCCTATAGCAAGTAAGAGGATTACAATTATAAAGTTTCCACTTCGTCTATACACGTGACGAGTTAATTGATTTGCAATAGGTATCTACACCACTTTAAATCGTGACTAATTTTCTTCACATACATTATGTAGATGTAATTATTAATTGGCTTTATATAAAGATTAAATTGTATGTACCTATCTCATGAAGCAGACCAAAAGTCTAGTGTAGAACTATAGAATTAATTTCCAAAATATTGGAAATATGATTTGCTTCAAATAGAAATAAAAACTTATAAATACCTAATGCTTTCCTAAAATGTTACCTACTATGTCGCACGTACCTACTCAGGTTACAAATATTGAAATATAATATATAAAATTCAACAATATATGCAAATGTTAAATGTTATCTAAGACAAATATAGATGAAAGATCATATTATATTATTGATGATATATATATAACACGTAACTATATTACTTATACTTATCAACACGAAATTATAGAACCATTGTCATATTAAATTATCGCTCGTTAAGTTCAAAACGTAAGTACCTAAGATCTAATCTATATCGTAAAGGCACTTGAATATGTAAGATATGACATATGTACCAATATAACATATGAACAAATTATTTAAAGAAATTGTCTCTCATAATGGGTCACAAATGAAAATAATTATCATGAAAGTATCTAGGATTAAGGATAATTAAATTTTGACATTTTATCATTCGATTTAAGTATTTCATTTTAGTCAATGGAATTATTATTTTAGTAATAGAATAAATTATAATCGTATATATATCAACATCAACCAGTGGCGTCACAAACATTTGAGCCACAGGGGCAACCATAAAAACTACCCATCCATTTCAAAAGATTCAAAAATGTATATAATATAAATTGGACATGTCGTCTAGAAATATACTCTATAGTGGAAACCTATAACCATGTATACAATATTATTAATATATAATTACGATATTATACAAATTTAAACCATAAATAATATTAAACGTTAATGTATCTATGTATCATTAACATTTTATATTTGACTAAACAAATAACTCGTTTAACTATAATATAGTTGTATATGATTTAATTTGCACTTTACAGTCCTATACGATTATATAAGTGGTATACTTTGTATTTATAATATGATCTAGTCACTATTGCGTTTGTAGATAAAGTATAAAACATGTAGACATGCCTATTAAAGTAAATAAATACTAGTAACTGGAAATTGCAATTTTAGACATTTACCGAACAACACGCACACAATACCATTTAAAGTTCGATCATTTGAAGATTCATTTACGTAGTTTATATATTAGAAAAACATGTCAAAACAGTTTTTGAGTCAAAAGTTTCGACATACCTATAATAGCGAATAACGTGATTTTAAACATATATTATGAGTATCTACTTTAGTAGATATAATAAAAACATTAGGTGTCTACCTATATTCGAATTGAAACAAACTACTTCTTTATATAATTATATATAGATACTTAAAATATCAACGTTAAAAATCAGTCTATTAATATGAAAACGGTCTTATGAGATGCAACTTTAAAGTAATTCAAATTCAAAATAGTAGTACCTAGTGTTTGTTTAGAGCATTGATACAGAACCTTTCTTAATTTTATAATATAATTTTTAATGTGTTCATTTTAATAAATTCATCCTTATATTCGATCCAAAATTGCCGCCCGTGCGATCGCATCTCTTGCACTGGTTTTCATTACTATTTATAATCAATAATTATATATATATATATGCGATGAATTGTTAATTATTAGTGTCATCGTGTCTACAAAATAATTTATAGGTAAGAGAACAAATTAAATTGCTTAATAATATTATACTAATTTATAATAAGTTAAATACTATCTTTAGAAAGAAATACCATATACAAAGCACAGAATTTTTTTTCAAGTATATTTATTAAAGTTGATAAAAGTTCCATGGTAATGTCATAATGGTCAGTGGTGTGGCAAACTTATAAATTTCCAAAGTCAAGCAGCACATTTCCTAATGGTCCAAACATCTATAAACTAGGTATTTACACAACTATATTACGTATAGTATTAAATGAATTAGCATTCTATTTCGTGTTATTTATACGCTATACCCTATAATTATATAAGTACCCTGATAATAAAATATTTACAAATAGGTAGGTACAATGTTAATATTATAGGTGTAATAATTCATCTTAATATATCCAAATTATCACCCAGATCTAAGAACTTATCTACACTACCCGCTGATAAACTTTGAGGTAACTGTCTCTCAAATATACCCTCCGAAAGCCAACGGTAATTAATGGTTAGCTGATACGGTCCTGGTGTTCAACTCTCCTATTGCAACCTACAGGCCTATAATTGCTCCGCTCCACGAACTCGATTTTACAATTGTGTTGGGCCCGAGGCTCGCTGCAGAGTCCTTCATTTGTCGATCCTGTTTGCTCCAGAATATGAAATACTTATAAATAATATATAGTGACGATAGTCACATTGGAGTCGGGGTGGGGTTTAAGAACAAACCAGCTTCGTTCGTGTCACATACTCACATCGTCGTTGGGCGGTGTACCTACGTTATATATTGTACATTATATTTGTTTTATACGCGACACTAATATATATATCATTATCTATAATAATAATAATACTATATATAGTGTATATATTATTTGACGAGCGCGCGCAACAGCCTCTAAAAGGAATTATTATTAGCGTGATTGACCGCGTCACATATGGTCATAATCTCGCGCGTTGTATACGACGCGTACATAAAAATGTAACATACCCATACCGCGGATGACGGACGACCTTTACCACGGCGCCGCCGATGCAACGCGCGCTGTATGCGTATAACCTACCTATATACCTACCTACCTATATAAATAAGGACGCGCGCCCGAAACAGTTCTCATAATATTATTATTTATAGTTCGGTGTACATTTCGAACGAATCCGTCACTCAATCGTTTCGCATTTATTAACACAACAACAACGTGTTCTATTGTAAAAGGTACGGGCAAATCATTTATAAATATTAAAAAATATTCTCATTATTATACGTATACAACGTCACAACGGAGTTCCGCACGCCGACGCCAGATTTTGTTTCCGATAATTTTTCCCCCGCGACATTTTCAACTACAATTATAATATAATACCGTACTACTTTATATATGTATTTTTTGTTTTTTAGAAAATAAAATCCAAAATCATGTGTGACGAAGACATTGCAGCTTTGGTGGTCGACAACGGTTCCGGTATGTGCAAGGCCGGATTCGCGGGCGACGATGCACCAAGAGCCGTGTTCCCGTCGATCGTAGGACGCCCGCGGTACCAGGTATATTACAGTAATAAGCTAAGGCAGATGACTTGTAGCTTTAAAAAAACATAAAATATACAAATATATATCATGTAGGTACTTGAAAACTCAAAAATATGCATTCAAAATAAGCATAAAAAATTATTTTTAATGGTTTTTGTTAATTACGAGATTAAATTTTAAATACCTATATATTCTATTTATAGAAAACATCATATAACAAAACAATATAATACAACTTTTTAAGAAGATTCGTCTTCTTCTATTCCTATTATACAAAATTAAATTTAAATTTTAAAGTTCCTATTGACAATAAAAAAAATGTGTACAAAATATTTATAAAACAATACAATTTTTAAATTTATAAAATATGCTACAAAAACTTTAAAAGATGAATAATATACTTTAAGAGCAAATAAAATCTAAAATATGCATTTATATGCAAAATAAAATTATATATCTCATCGTTTCGTTCAAATATAAAACAAATTATTTTTTTATTAGATATTGTTGTGACTGTGTAAGCAAATATGGAAATGCAACAAGTCCTCTATCCTATAGGATAATTATTATTATAACTAAACAAATAATAAATAATAATATATATATATATATATATCTACCTAATATTAAATATGTCATGATTATTAATTTTTAAAAAAAAAATCGTTTTTCGACAAAGTAATTGTACGACTATACGTCTATACGTTTGAGTTACGAACTCGAAATCAATATTGCAGTAATGCAGTTTATATAACATGTATTTTAGTAGAATTTTAAATATAGGTATAAAATGTCTTGTAAAGCATTTCATTTGAAATTTAATTCGTACTGGTACTTTTATTCAAAACAAATTGCAATTTTTTAAAACTATTTTCAAGTAATTTTGATTAGGTAGGTACTATAATTTGTATAGGTATAGGCATGTTAAAAAAAAACAAAAACCAAAATAGCTACAATATCAATAAAAAATATTTTGACTTTTCTTAACTTTATTATAATATATTCTAACCATTAATTAAGACGTATTTAATATTAATCGTCATATTTCAGTTTTATAATCGTGATTTATCCATGTTCCGCATATAATATATTATTATTACAATTATTATAGGGCATCATGGTGGGCATGGGTCAAAAGGACAGTTACGTCGGTGACGAAGCACAGTCTAAAAGAGGTGTGTTGACTGTCAAATATCCCATAGAGCACGGTATCGTCACCAACTGGGATGATATGGAAAAAGTTTGGCACCACACGTTTTACAATGAACTACGTGTAGCTCCAGAAGAACACCCTGTGTTATTGACCGAAGCACCGTTAAATCCAAAAGCCAACCGCGAAAAAATGACACAAGTGAGTGAATAATGAATATAATATACTTTAAGCGAAACTTTTTTGGATACCGTGCCAACATTTTGTATTAAAGTTTTCAAAACATCTTGCAAAAAAATTAAACAAATCTATTAAAATAAAAATATTTGTTTTATGTTATCCATTATTTTTCAATTGAAATTTAACAATTTCAATCAATGTACTTAGTTTCAAAGTTTAAATTATAATTAGATATTACAAAATTGACTGTGCTTTATTGATTTGTTTAATTTTTTATTTAGTTTTTGAAAAAAATAATTTCCTAAATTTCAGGGGGTTTGAACCCCTTCTGCGTTCACCTCTGAAATTGTATAGGTAATAATATTGATTATTACCTACCTACATAATACATATTATAGATGATCGGCTTAGCGTACTATTCAGTGGCGTCGAAACAAGCCAGTTCAATTAACTTTATTCGAAACCCGCCTCCCCTATTTTTACCCATTAAGTGATAATTAGATATAATAATGCTAGTTATCTATATTACTATACTAGTATCAAGTTTATAAGCAGTTTCGACCATTTTAAAAGGGGGTATTTCTCTGGGGAACCACCCACCCAATTTTTAAAGCAGTTCATTTGAACTACCTGAAGTATCTTTTCGGCACCACTGGTATTACTAATAAACGACGCGAATTTCTTTTTAAATTTAAACAATTGAAATTCAGATCATGTTCGAGACGTTCAACACTCCAGCCATGTACGTGGCCATCCAGGCCGTACTATCTTTGTATGCTTCCGGTCGTACCACCGGTATAGTATTGGACTCGGGCGACGGCGTCTCGCACACCGTACCCATCTACGAGGGTTACGCGTTACCGCATGCCATACTTCGTCTGGACTTGGCCGGTCGTGATCTGACCGACTATCTGATGAAGATCCTCACCGAAAGAGGATACAGTTTCACCACCACAGCCGAACGGGAAATCGTACGTGACATCAAGGAAAAGCTCTGTTACACGGCCCTTGACTTCGAACAAGAAATGCAAACGGCTGCGTCGTCCAGCGCCCTAGAAAAATCTTACGAACTACCCGACGGACAGGTAACATTATATTATTATATACAATCTACCCATATATGGGCAATTGTTATTACCTACTATATATTAGGTTCAATTGTTTAGGTAGGTACCTTGTTAACATTTAGTGGCATAAAATATAAAATTATAGTTTCTACTATTTGTAAATAGTACGCACAGTAATATAAATTTATTTAATTTTGTGTAATATATTAGTATGTTGGTGGTACTGTGGTAGGTATATGTACATAAATGATAAATCATAGGTAATAAATATCAATTAATTTATTGATCATATACATGGCCGGATTAAGAACCTTTGGGCCCGGCGGCTGAAATTTCATATGGGCTAAACAGTACAAAGCATGCTTTATAAAGCCTCTCGCAAAATAATATAATTTTCTAACTATTTTACCAAAACTGGCAGTATTACAAGGTATAAATAACAATAATATAAAATGAAAATAACAGTAAAATGCGTCTTTTCAACTAAAGTACTTTGTATTTGTATTTAGTTGCTTTATCGATAAAAAAAGTTATTTAAAAAATATAGTTTAAAATCACAGAAAAATGTGTATCGGCCTAAAATTGTATGGGCTCCTATCATATTTGTACTTGAGTGTCCAGGCTAGATCTCTTAATCCAGCCATGATCATATACAATATAATATAATGTAAGTGTAATATGTAGGTTTAATTTTACTATAACCAAGGGCGTCCAGAGAAATTTGTCAATGAGGTGCAAAATATTTTCATTTTTCAATTTTTAGTTTTAATACCTTTCTAATGGTACCTATATTTAATGCTAAATTATAGTTTGTGGAACGTTTTCTTTCATAGGTATAGATAATTTAGTAATGTAATAATGATTAAAAAAAATTTATTTTGTGATTTTTTATGTCACACAATGATTACTATTAATTACCCCAAAAAAGCTAATGGGAGCAACTGTCCAACTTGCCGGCTATCGCCCTGCAGAAAGCAAATGGCTTTGACTAAGGCAATATATTACATAACACAATATGTATTACTAATATAACATATTACACAGTAATATACTTATATTGACAGTGTCAATAATGTAGATATACCTATTATTTATTATTTGTTTATGGTCATAATCGTCCCTTTATTATAGTAATTATTTATTAACTTAAAGCTATTGACTAATTTCCTGTGTTTGATGTTGAAACTTTTAGGTAATAACCATTGGAAATGAACGTTTCCGTTGTCCGGAATCACTGTTCCAGCCATCATTCTTGGGAATGGAATCGGCTGGCATCCACGAGACCACATATAACTCAATCATGAAATGTGATGTGGATATTAGGAAGGACCTTTATGCCAATACAGTTTTATCTGGAGGCACCACTATGTATCCAGGAATAGCTGACCGCATGCAAAAAGAGATCACATCACTTGCACCGTCTACTATGAAAATTAAAACGATTGCTCCACCAGAACGCAAATACTCCGTTTGGATCGGTGGATCAATATTGGCGTCACTGTCCACTTTCCAACAAATGTGGATTTCAAAGACCGAATATGATGAAAGCGGCCCATCCATTGTACACAGAAAATGCTTTTAAACACTCATACAGTGATTGTGATAGGGGCTATATTATATATATATTTATTATTATTTATTTATAACACATGAGTATTAAATAATACTAAAATAAACATCTAATGAAAATGAAATTAATATAGAACATTTTATTTTATTTAAGAGTGTTAATAATAGGAATATTCTATACAATAAAAATATCACATAACCGGATCTAATATAAATTTTTACTACAAAGTCCACAAAATATATTATTCATGTTTGAATGAGTAGGTATATTTAAATTAATTTAACAATAGATTAAAATCTAGTTAACAACATTGCTTTTACAAAGAGTATAAAATGTACAATATAATATATTAAATCATTCTGATCTCCTTCTTGTATCCTATTTTAGTCTACATTTTTTTCCAAACAAAAAATTTATATTACAATTAAAAAAAAAAAAAACCATAAAAACAAATATTTTTTAATTTAGTTTAAATATAAAATAACTACACTGTAGAATTTTATACATGATGGTTTCGTTATTAATCTAATAATTATTTCTTGAATAATAATTTGATATTATAAGAAGGGCTTATTCTTTATAAGTATATCATAAATTAATAATTTTTCGGCTATTTGATGTACTACTATATAAACATAATATTAATTGAGTTTCCAAAATATTAATGTAATATTGATTTAATTAAATTGTAATATCCATTACCCTACTACATTACAGACTAAAATTTATATTAGGAAATAATTATGGGATTATAAAAATTGCTAATAATTTCTAGAAAAATACATGTTAATTTGAAAATAAAATTTAAATCAATTATAAATCAGAAAATATTAAAACTGTGCAAAAGTATTAAGTAGAACGAGTGAATAAATTTCAAAAACAAAAAATTAGTTATATTTTTAAATATTTACTGAACATGATAAAATTATCATTCCGTGTAAATATAGTGTTTTCTTAATAATATTTTCTATCTTTAACAACCACACAGGAAATACCTAAATACTAAGTTAAGACTTTTTAGTCTTGTAAATTTAATATTTAATATTATGTATTAATAAAAAAAAGATACATCATTATTCATTAAATAATTACATTACTAACACCAATAGTTAAGTAAATACATTTTTTTTTTTTGTATTCACTTTTAAAATTAATAAGTTACTATAAACATTTCGCAACACCATTGATTTTAGTATATACTATAATCAATAACAATTCTATATTATTTACTTTTAATATAAAGTATTAGTATACAACATTAATTCTTTAATTTTAAACGCGCTTATTTATTTATATTGATTCTAAAAATAATAAAATTTAACAGTTTAATAAAGTAATATTTTCATAAAAATAATGAGTTACATTAAATTGTGTTTAGTTAAATAAATCTTAAAGTACATTATAATATATATAAAACATAAATATACAATAAATATGTATACTATTGGATAATAGACACAGAATAATAATAGTTAAACATAATAAAATGCACATGCCCGTAAAAATAAATATTTATAAATGATTAAGCAATTTGAAAGTAAAACAAATATACTATGTTTTTTAACAAACCAATGTAATATTTTTAACCAATAAAAAAAATTGTTTAATAGGACTTTGGCTGGGTACTATATTTATTAGTTACAACACATTAGTGTTATATAATATCAATTACAAAATTAAATTAATAGAATAGAAAATAAAAGTAATGATATATTCTAAAAACTATAAAAATATCACAACAGTAAATTTGTAAAACATTTGGTTGTAAATATACATATTACACTCGCAGAAGATTGTTTTGAATGATATAAATATATAAATATAATATATAACATTAAAATGTTTTAAGGGTAGTACAGATCTGTTAAATTTGTACAATAATTTTACTACCAAGTTCAAATTCACGCTGCGTCATATAATTTATTACGGCAAGAAGAACGAAGACCTCTCACATTGCTCTTTTGTGGCACCTGAGACCCATCATTGTACCATTGGCTATGATAAAATGTATTTCTATAAAACAATACAAATTAAATAATTACATTATAATATTTAATTAAAACTATTATCTATTTGGTTAAATTAGAATAGTTACATTTAATATTTAACTGGATAAAATTATTTTTATAGTTAATACTTATGTATATAGTGAATTCATGTTTTATTATAGAAAGAAATGTGCAAGTTAAATAAGTTTTGATAAATAATATGAATTACTAACAATTCAGGTTTCTTTTCAATATGTAAATTGCTTCCAAATGCAGATACAGGTAAATTATTAGTAATTTCAATTGCTGTAATGTTGACTGGATTTGGCAATAAAGTAGTCAATTCTTCCTTGACATTTTGTGATTGGTTTTTATTACGCCCTTTTTTTAAATACTCTACTCGTCTTAACTCTCTAATGCGTTGCATATCCCATCTAAAATATAATAATATTAAAACTACATGAAAAACAATCTAAAATTACATTACCTTTTTCGTTTACGTTCACATAGTTCAAGACCAGAATGCCTGTTTTCAAAGATATCATCAGACATATTTTCAGTGCCTTCCATTGAATACCAACTAGAATATGTTTTAACTCTCCAACTAGGTATCTATAAAAATGATATGCAGTCATATAATACATTTAATACTCATATTATTTATTATTATATTATTAATTATGGACTTACTTCTAAATTACTTTTGCTATTTTCTGCAGTTAAATCATCATCTATAGGATCATAATTTCCAAGACATGTATAATATGCATTATCTGCTGTAATCAATGACAACTCTTGCATCTTATTTAGATCATCTATAGTTAAAAAAAAAAAATTAAAAATATGTTCTATTGAAAAAATATAAGCATGAAATAAATTACCCGGTTTAATTCTGGTACTTCTAGTTTTCTGTCGTTTTGTCTGGTTAGGTTCTAATGGATCTGAATTAACTTGTTTATTAGTAGTTTGACGGCTCTTACGTTTCTTAGGTTTGATGTCTTGTGGTTCATGTAATTCCTCCAAGCTCAAATCACCCACAACTGAAGAACATATTGAAGACACTGGTGTGAATGGTAAAACATCCAGAGATTCTTCTCTAGCAGCATTTTCAACCAAATGCTGATTAGCTTCATTCAGTTTAAGTTTTAGCTAAGAAATAAATACAAATGTTAACATACACCCCATAGTTTAAATAATATTAATATTTTTAAAAAACCACTCACATAATCCACTTCTTTAGATAGTTGGAGAATTGTTTTGTCTTTGTGTATCATTTGAACTTTGAGATTATCAATCAGGCTTAAATTGCTCAAAGTCCATTCTTTAAGAGTAACTTCAGAGCTCGAAGACGGGTAACCTAGTTTAGACTGATCACCACCAGGAGCAACACCGATTTTGGACGCAGCCATTACCATTTCGTTTTTGTCACCAAGTTCCTGTTCGCAACGGTTTACGTATCCGGCGCTGCCATTCACAGTACGACACTCTTTGGAAATCACTGCAGCACGTCCACCGCCGCTATTACATCTCAAAGACATCATTTGTCCGATACTAACCATCACCAATCAGTGATGTTTATTAGTTAGTACTAAAGTTAGATTAAGGTAATACCACTTGGAATGTCCTAAACTTCCGTTATTAATTCGTCAGTGGTGAGGTGTACACTACACCATCGACGCTTTAGCGGTACCCGGATATCAAGTATGAACGTCGCACCAAACTTGAAATTAGTAACTAACAAAACTAAAATGAAAACGCGCGTACAAATTCAAAAAACAATATACACTTAATAGTTCAATACACACACGTAGAAACTTCGGAAGAAAGATAAGCGCTACAAGTTTTTCCCAAATAAATAATATGGAACAAAATACGTAAAAATATAAATAATGTCGATAGAAACTGAAATACAATAGTGATATACGACATATACGTCGTAAATGTAATTACAACACAAGTTTCGAACAAACAGAACGGGAGAGATTAAACGGTAGTATGTTACACTAAATAATAAATATTAAATACTATAAGCACAAAACAGTAAAGTAACACCAATATTCAAAACACAAACACGTTATCAGCGGGCAAGGACGGTCCAAAACAATATTATTGGCCCGGACAGGCTGGACAACGCGACGCCACTAATCATCCCGCGATATATTTGGTTGGAAACGTATTCAGCACTCGCCAGTCACCGCTCACCGCAGAGGCACAAAAACACCACCAAATTATTTTTTTACGAAATCTTTATATCTTTTACCTATTGGTAATTACTAATTAAACTTCCATAATCGATTATAATATAATTTAACATAATATTAAAATATTTTATTCAAGTTTATATTTTATTGACATTTTAACGTAACATTATTGTTATTATTTTATTAATTTAAATTCATTTATCGACTGCACTATTGTACACTATATTTGTAATATTTGTTTTTTTTTATAATTCATATTTAGTCAATACTTAATTTAAACACCTATAGGTATAATTTTATATTTAAAAAACAATTATTTTACGTAGTTAGTAAGTATATTTAAATAATAATAATACTATTTAAAAGATTTGTTTATTTTATTCAAAAACCTGCAGTACATATTAAAAACATTATCCATTTAAGATTTAGAATTTAAAATTGTATTTAATAATATTTCAGAGGAAATTGTAGTGTTTTAATTTCTGATTGGTAACTATAATTGTTAATTATTTAATTATGATTTTACGTTAAACATTTTACCTATTTATCAAATAAAATTATAATTTATTTCATTTTATTATTATGATAAAAGCTAATAAAGTATTTTTTCAAACAATATTTCATATGAAAATAAATATCACCTAATATAGTTTAACTAATTTTATATAATAATTGTTTTATTTATTTTTTAATACTGTAATATTTTAATAACTATAAAAAAAAAAAAAAAATAGAATTTAATATGAATACTTTATAATCTTTTTGCTAATAATATTATATACTTAGTACTCAAAAAATAATACAACATGATTATTTTAAGTTACAAATATAGAGTTTTGTTTATAATAAGTGATTGCAATAACTAATAAGAACTAATATTAATTTTAAATTATACATTATTACCTTCTTAATATTTATCAAGATCAATTTATAAATTTGTTTAAGGTACTTTTCTATTAATCAATATGCCTAAAAAGAAATCAATTATAAGTGAAGAACCTATAATCTCGAGGCCTCAGAGAAGCATGGTAATTACTAATTTTTGTATTAATATTAACAAGTTAACATGTTCTTTTTAAATATATACCTATATTTTGTTATAGAAAGCCAAAAAAGTTTTTGATCCGTCTGATAATTATTTACCAAAAAAAAAGGAACAAACTTTCTTTAAAATCTGATAAAAACGTTGGTAATATAATAAAAAAAAGTGATAAAAAAAAGAACCATGATACTCAGCCAAAAAGTACTCCAGTTAATGAATCCTTAGATCATTCATCTAATGAATTGATTGGTTCTTCTCCCACACATTCATTGTCTAATTCTCCAGTAAAGCATACTAATATTATTCCTGAAATACCTCAAGAGTTGTCAAATATTTGTTTTATATGCTCAAAAAATACAGTAAAAAAGGAATTAATTGATTGTCCAATTTGTATGGTCAAAGGTAATAACAATATTATAAGACCTAATAAATAAATCATATGTTTAGTACCTAACTTTTATTATTTCATATTTCCTTAGCTCACAGAGAATGTTTAATAGTTAATGAACCCATGTGGAAATTCAAATTAGATATATGTCCTTGGTTTTGTAAATTATGTAGGAAAAAACATTGTAGCAAGTGTTTGAAAGATGAATCTCAGTTGGTTAGTAAAATTAATATTAATTGATAATAAAAAGTTGTAATATTTTTTTAACGTAATTAGGAGATAACATGTCGCTGCATTACTTGTAAAATTGGTTTACATGCTAATTGTTATGAAGAATATGATATTAAACCATTGCATACCTTAAAACCCGGTGTGTATGTATGTATTCCTTGTATGACTCTAGCTACTCAAAGAGTTCCAGAAGAAGATGATGATGAAGGTATAATTATCTAATTTTTTCAGTGTTATCTATTTATATTTATTTATATACACCATACACCAGGCATGTTAAACTAAAGTATTATTTGAGCCAAAAAATCTGTAAAAAAAAAAAAAAAAAGAAATTAATTATTAAATTTGTATTAAAATTTATCAAACATTATTTAATGAACTAATATATTAATATAAAAAATAAAAAAATTTAAATATTATACAATTATTATTCATTTCTCTTTCCTGATATTTGATATTTTATATAATACACAAAATAATATTATTTACGTCGTCAATTTTTAAATTTTTAAATAATAATAGACACCATTTGAAACTTGGAAAAAATAAATAATTTTTTTTTTAAAAAAGCTAATATATAATAATGAATTACAGGCTGCAAGTTTGACATGCCTGCCATACACTAAGTTTTATCAAATAATTCATAGTAAGATGGAAAAATAATTAATAATTAATAGTAATTAATAGCAGTTAATAATTATACAGTAAATAATTGATTTAAACAAACTATTAGATAGAAGATTAAAAAATAATTACAATGATCAATATACTTAAATTATATATGTATTTAGAAATATTTGAATCATCAAATACCCAAAGCATATCACTTATAACATCTGAAGAAGAAGATGATGATTTGAAAAGTGTTACATCTAATGACTCATCAATCGAGTCACAGACTTGTGTAAAAAAAAAAACTTGGTCCTCAAAAGCGTCATATACCAAATACTCATAAATGGAACAAGTTTGAAGTGTACGACTATTTAGTGGAGTATTTACCTTCAGAAATTGCTGTAAAGATAATTGAATATGTAAGAATTTAATGATAATACAAACATATTGTATAATTATTTTATTTTAAAATATATGGTTTGATTTTAGGAAATTGATGGAAATGCTCTACAACTAATTCAACGGGCAGATATTACATTAAACATGCATTTGAAACTTGGGCATGCATTGAAATTATATAAACAAATACGTATTTTACAAGCACAAAGTATATTTCCATCAGTTTTCTGGGAATAATTTTTTGACTTTCTTATCTTAAAATGATAGAAAATTATTGTGTTCATGTTTTTTTTAAGCTTAAAATTTATCTCTAGTATAAATATGTTTTTGTAATTATTTTAAACCGTCCTTTTGATATTTTGAACACTTTTTGATGTATTCTATATTAAAAAAAATAATAGTTTAAATAAACATTTTGTTACTTAATGAGGATAAGTTCTGACCAAAAAATATGTATTGCTAAAATATTTACCAATTATTAATATCAGGATGTAGATATTTGCTAAATATGTAAACCAATACTAGTGGCAGTTGAAGGAGTAACATTGTCACATCATTGGATTTTTTGACGATAATTTTGAAGTGTATATAATTCTTATATTAAACCACTTCCTGCTTAAATGAGTTTCAGATTTTCAATTGATTACGGTTAAGTTTATAAATTAAATATAAACTTTTTTTCCTTATTAGGAATCTTAATACTTTTTTCATTACAAAAAATAAGACCACGTTTTTTAAATCAATAAAAAATATTTTTACCTATAGATCTATTATTATTGAACTATAAATTTAAAATCTTGTTTTTTAACTATCAATTATTGTTAATAATTGTTGTGTTTAAATAAATGTATAGGAAAATGATTATTGTTAACATAAAATTAGACAGTGATTTTTTTAAAATTATTATATAATGAATGTTTAAAGTAAGTAAATTCTTTATAATTAACAAAATTGATCGTAATGAAGTTATTGATTTAAGTTTATTCAAAAGAAAACTGAATAAAATAAATAATTAAACAGTAAAAGTATTATGATTTTAAAAAAATTTTTTATTTATTTATGCAGGTCCCGATACTGTTGTCTTTTTAGTTTTCTTTGGTGGTTACCTTGGATAGTTACAATGAGTGTTGAGTAATAAGTAGATTGGGATGGCTGGTAGTTCAATTAGTAAAGTGTTTGTAGTTCAGTTTAGTTAATTCAGTGTCAGTGGAAAATTTCAAATTGGAGTAGAATAAATGATTGGAAACGTAAAATGAAGCTTTTGTAATGGTGCAAAAAACTGGATTAGAATCTCTGTACACGGTTATTGTTGAAGATTTTAGCTGCACTTCAAAGCTGGATGCCACATGTCCAAAAAGGTCTTAGTAGTAGTTATACATCTTGCATTTGGTTAATAGTTTTGGTTACATTTGGTATGTAGTTTTATATATTTAGAGTATAACATTGGACAAAGAAGACGGAAACGATTATTAAGGGAATGTATTTTACTTTTTTTTGGAAGGTGACCAAGTGAGTTGACGATCGTTGTGGATGCCAAGATCATACACATTAAAGATTAGGCATTAGGTAACGATTGGTTGTTAAGGAAAAATGTTTTGTATATTCCCTTAGAATTAACCTTAGGATTCCACCAAAGGGTGAATGTACTATGTATGGATTTATTCTTATTAATTTTTACTCTCCAATCTTTGTACCAGGTTTCAAGTAGTAGGAGGTGATCTTGAAGATAGAGAGAAGTAAAGTTAGAATCAGTAAAGTCACTAACTAAGGTATGATTGGAGTTTGGTTGGTCAGATATAAATTAATTAAAAATCAATGGAGTAGCTGCACCTTGAAGTACCTCAGCTTTTATTATTTCTTAGAGGGGAATTGGCAGAGTCTACATGAACTGAGAAGAAGCGTTTTTGTTAGTAAGATTTAAAGACCCGGTAATAGTGACTAAGGAAGATATACTTCAACTTGTAAATTAGGCTTGCGTGCTAGACTCTTATTAAGAGCTTGAGAGACATCAAAGAAAGCTTCAGTACATTAAAACTTTTCTTCTAAAGCGAATGTTATTTTGTCGAATGTCTATGTACTTGATGTATGGTAGAATGCTTATTTCAAAAGCCAAATTGGGAATTGTGTAGGATTTTAGTATCGTTGACACTTGATTATAGGTAGGATACGCTTCAATAAGGTTTATAAATTGTTTTAGAATAAAATGGGAGTAAGCTGATCAGTCTGTTTGAGGAAGGATAGTATGGTAGGTTTTTAGGTTTTAAGATGAGGATAATTGTAGAGTATTTCAATAAGATAGCCTAATCATTGTGCTAAATTAATGAGTAATAAATAGGATGGTTTTCCTAGGTAAGTGTCTAATTATTTCACTAGTAATTAGATCGAAACCTGGTATTTTTTTTAAATGAGTTTTTTTTATATTATAGTTAACTCCTTGTTGGGAGAAAAGGCTCGTGGATGGAGCGACATTAGTAAATGATAGTTGAGTAAATGACCGATTTATTTGATTTTGTTTGTTGAGAGAATATTGAGAATATATTGAGGTTGAAAAAAATTTTCAAAGTATTTAGATAAGATGGTCTGATCGGATATAATCCAAACTATAGTAGCTTTCCAATGAGTTCCATCTATATGTGTAAGCGATGACATATACTCCGCATAAGAATGGGATTTGTAGTTAGCTAGAAAGTGCTTGAGGTTAATTGCAAGTGAATTATAGTGACATTTGTCTCATGGTATCTAGCTAGATTGGATGAGTCCGGCGTTTCAATGATATTAGCATTGTTATTATATAATTGTAGTGTCTTTATATAGATAGGAAGTTTAATGAAAGATTTTGTTGAAAATGGTGATCTGGCAGAGTTCCATACAGATGTCTATGTTATGCATGTGAGTAAGTTAACTGCATTACCAATGTCAGCTGTCGTTATTTATTTAATTTTCAAGTAAGTTTTAAAATAAGGAATCATTACATTTTTTCCAATATTTTGAATATTGGGATAAGACTGCGTAGTGTTCAGTTAATGTGAGAGTGGCATTCTATGGTAAGAAAAACTGGAAAGTGATCTGACTGTCGGAGTATGGGTCTAGGAGATTGAAAATTTGGGAATGGAAACTATTAGCAATTTTGGCGATAAATATATCTAGGATGTCAGGTATTTTATGATAAGATGTAGGCTACTAAGTATAATTAGAGGTTGATAGGGGATTAGGGGTCTAGGACATTTTGGCGTGGCCGTTTTGGCGTGAGGTTATTTTGGCGTAAAAATTATTTAATTATAAATTGATTATATAAAATCAACAAAATTTATATTATTATATATCATTTCAAAATCATGCATAACACACACACACACATACACATATATAATTAAAGATTATGAGCCAACTAATTTCTTAAAAATCTAAATACTTCTTTATCAATATAATGCATGCATATTGCACATGCGACTCTGCTCGTGGCTGGCACTCGTCGCTACGCTCCGTAAATAAAAAATATCTCGATTTATTGTGCAAAGTTATAACTTCACTTGTCAGGGTTTTATTTTATAAATTAGAGTCTTAAAGGTATTAAAAAAATATTGTTTGAGAGCGAAATTTGAATCGAGTAATTTTTACGCCAAAATAACCTCACGCCATAACGGCTTATGCCAAAATGGCCACGACAAAATGTCCCATTCCCGTTGATAGGATATTAATATTGGAGTAAGATATAGCTTGTAAAAGAGAGTTGTCTCTGGGGTTTGAAATACGATAACGCCATTGTTCCGAATATGATTTGCGTTGATGTCGCCACCCACTATATAACTGTTACTCAGTTTGGATTCATAATCGGAAAATCGGTTAGCAGATATTTTGTGTTTAAGTGGGCAATTTTTCGCTTACAGGAATATGATTTATAAATATGGAAATTGCACAGGATAGAATATTAGCTGTAAAATAATTGGGACGTGGGGTAAATGTGATTGAGGATTTGATATATTATAGAGCTGCATCGGCATGAACAGTATTATCAGGACAATTTTCGCGATAGGAATGATAGCCAGGAAAGTTTATATAGGATATATATTAGTAAAATGTGTTTCGTAAAATAGTACAATATCTATTCTTTTTTCCTGAAAGGTAAAAAGGAGTTTATTTTTTTATGATTTTTAAAACCATTAGATAAGATGTTTTATTTTGCATGGTGTTGTTACATTTACATAAGATCGAGCATGCATGTTTTACATGTGGAGAACTTGCTTGTGGGTTGCTGGATTCATTAAGATGTTGAGATTGGTGTTGATGTTGTAGGTCGGTTAGGTATTTGTTTTGGCCTCTATGACGTTGTTGAAGTCCTTTATAAACAATACATGCCTTGTTATTAGAAGGATGATTAGCGTTTCATAGTTCACATGTAATAGGGGAGATACGTATTTGGTACATAAAGCAGAGAGTTGGTTTTCACCATATTTGACGCATCATGGAGAATAGGAGCAATAGCTTTTAGTGCGATTATAGGATTAGCACTTTGTATATTGAGAAATTTACCATTGTTTATGTGGCTCTTTTATTTTAATTTTCGTGTGAAGTAATGATTTAATATCAAATATATCATTATTGTTCCCATCATGGTCAAGGAAAAACAAAGGTAAAGGATTTTTAGTTTGTTAATGAAAAATCTTGATTACTCGTTGAACAGTTTGGCCCATTTCCTTTAAAAACTATTAATGTAGAATGAAGGTTTCTTATAACAACCTATTTAAAGCGCTTTATTGGATTGTAGTTAATAAGTATGATACTCAATTTTGTTATCTTTCAAATAATGAATTAATTTTCTATAACTTTCAGGAGTGTCTGGTTGTAAATTAATATGCATAGTGGTAGATTTACAGGTAAAACTGTTGGGACCAATGATATCTGTAAATGCTTCTCTTGATTTGGAATAGTTCACTACATCATTTATAAATATTGGTTGTGACAACATTTCCGAGTATGTGTAGAAGAGTGTTATAATCTCTAATTTTGTGTTTCAAAATCAATTCGATTATCATTAGAATATCAGCAGAATTATTGGATTCTGGACAATTTTATTATTAATTATTTTAATAGGTGAAACAGTATGGATAGTAGCATCATTAGCTGACATAATATTATATTATCTGAGTCCCAAGGTGACCTACTCCTAACCAGTGGTATAGCCAGGATTTTAATTAAAAAAATAATGGGGGGGGGAATAATTTGTAAATGAGAAAAATAGGGGGGGGGGAGCAATGGTAAAA
>CM023360.1:12751930-12813941 GCA_013282895.1 Eriosoma lanigerum
GCAATGGTAAAATATTAAAAAAAAAAAAAAACACTTAACAATAATTAACAATAATAATTTATTATGATACTGGATACACAGTACATAATATATTACTGAATATTTATCACAGTCAAAATATTTTATTATTATTATTATTAAATACAAATTGATTAACTTAATTTTGACCAATATAATAATAGGAGACGTTGATGAGATTTTGAAGAAAAAACTTGATTAACTTCTTCTTCTGTGATTTTTTCTGATTTATTTATCTTTGCTATAGCTAAATCCAGTGGCGACGCGAACATTTTAATTTGGAGGGTCAGCTGAATATTTGGTCTACCCCCCACATTCCATAAAACAAATTAAAATATTTTTAGTATATTATTTGATTTATTCTTGGTTCAAAGTGTACATTAATGCTAACATAGTGCTTCAATGGCAGACTATGGTTTTTTTTGTGTACCCTTCCACTAATTTTGCCACAAGGTCAATTCGGCTTTAAGGTTTATTAAAACAAATTGATAAGAATTAAAAGTATTGACTCGTAGTAAACTTTTCATACATATAAAATAATCATAAAAATTATATGTATATAGGTACGTTTATACGGCCAATGGCTATACCACTGCCCCTAGCATAATTAAAAATCACATTGAAACTAACTTAAGTATTATTTAAGTAAAAAAAGGTCATCAGCAAAAATTTGCATCCTAGACATGTGCCTAAGTGGCCTATGTATTAATCCATGAATATTGAAATATTGGTATTTCATGGAACATGACATAATAACCAAAATTTGAAAACAACCTTTAAAAATCAATAAAACTATATATTAATATTTAATTATAAATAAATATATTTATATAAATAAAGGTTTTATTTTTAAAGATAAATATTTTATTTACAAATACTCAGCATAATGTAACGATACGATACACTAAATTCACTAGTTTTAACAATAAAAACGAAATAAAATACTTAAGATACAAATTTCCAGTCTTGCATTTAAAACAGCTCATTAAAAAATAATAATAATATTAAAATTAATATCATTAAATGAATTCTGGGGGCTGCATATCTGGAAAAATTGGCGATGCATTTATTTCGAGAGTCAAACGAGTCGTACATGTGGAACTATATAAACTATACTTATTATAGTTTTAACAAACACACGACTCGTTTCAAGATAGAAAATACAATAGATCTTTTCTATAAACAAAAATAATTAGTATGCTCTGAAATGATGCTAATCGCGATTTAATTATTACAAAAAAGAAACAAATGGAACCAAATGGTTTGGAACAATAGAATATCACAAATTTGTCCACTACAACAATATATATAATATATAATAATACACAGCCCCTTAAGTAAAACTTGGTAAAAAATAAATTAATACAATTAAATTAAAAACTACAATATCAATACAAAGGCTTTTCATCTTCACTCGACATGTCCGTATTACTCAGTAGATTAGCTTTGTCTTCTTTTTTTGATTTTCCCAATGACATCAGACCTCCCATTTTAGGCGGTCGGAAATCTGGCTCAAAACACGGCTAAAAACAACAATTAATAAATATAAATAATAATATTTTACTATAACAGTGATTTTAGTCAGTGCCTATGCCCTATATATTTAAGTAAAATGTTTTTGACATTAAGAATTAATATATTACTAAGTGTTTAAAACTGTAAATATTAATATAATAATAGTCAACATTATAACCATAATTTGCTAACTTCTAATAAAACCTTAAGACACCACTGGAATCATGATTATTCACACTTCTTACCGTTTCACAAATGTTCATGTTGCAACAATTTTCGATGGTAATCTCGCACTGTTGGTTCTGCTGTTGTGGCGGCCTACATGATTGAAGGGGCGTAATGCTCTTATTCACCACGATGCGTTTCTTGATCCTGGGCCGACGGCCCAGCAACCGCACTTTTCTAAATAGAACCAGTGTTAAGGTACCAAGACTAGCGACGAAGACTACCAAGATGGCCATCACGGCTACTACACTTTTGCTGATCTTGCACGGTGAAATATCTGAAGGATTCAACATGGCCATTGAATAATCAAATTGTCTGTTGATTTCTTCGCATCTGCATGTCGACAAAAAAAATTATTAGTACAACAATACAATATTAAAGTTATTATTAACAAATTTTGTTCATAATTATTATATACCTGCAAGTCGATTGCTGAGCTTTGGACAACGTAGTGGCATACTGGCAGTACACTGAACACACTTCACTCAGCAAAGATGACTTGAACTGGCACACGTCGCCGACATAGCCTACTGGACACTCGCACTTTGGCATACCGCTGGCGTCCAGAACGCACTCGCCATTATTCTGGCATTGGGACTTGCATAACTGTTTCTCGCATTGATCACCGAACGTGGTCACTAGACACTGGCACGTCGGCTGTCCAACGCTGTTTATCGTGCACGTACCAGATTTGCAGTATCCGTCGCAAACACCGATTTGACAATACTCGCCTTCGAATCCACGTGGGCATGTACACGTACCGTTGGCGTGCAGTATGCCCTTGTTCTTACATATGTTTCTCAATGCTTCGTACGGGATCATTTCCGGTGTCAATTCCGTCATCATCACGGTGTCCTAAACGGTTCACAGCATTACATTAGTAATAGGTTCTGTATTACATTTTTAAAATTTATCCAAAAGTATAAGTTGTATAAGTTAATTGTTTATTGTATTAAACGAGTAAAAAACAGCTATGTATAAATGTTTAGCACCGGTACCTCTTGTCTACAGTCAACTTGTCACACAAATAGATCAGATAAACAACGGTTAAAACGTACTTTTGCTCTGTGCATCTCGCAATACGTGTCGTTGACGATGGTCGTATTGCCGGTGGGTGTTATTAGTCCCATCGGAGTGTCAATGGATTCGTATTTGACGTACTGCACTGGTTGCACACCGTCCTGGAACGAGTTCTTAGGCATGCTCCATACTGCATTGTTAATCCAGTCGCTCCAATAAATATTCCGTTCGTCTAGCGCGATGGCAAACGGCTGGTGATGCGTCCCATGGATTAGTGTCCTCCTGGAACCACCGTTTAGATCACTGCTCTCAATGCTGTAGTACATTCCTTCGCGCTCGTCGCTCCAGTACAGTAAATTTTGTTCCATGTCAATCGCTATGCCCAACGGCTGGAACAATAAATCGTGAACCATCACTTCTCTATTAGTCCCGTCTAAACGTGATCGTTCAATGGTCGCATTCAAATGGTTGCAGTTGGTCCAATATAAATACCTGAGGATCAAATCGCTTATTAACTAGGTTGCCTAATAAGTAGTACCTACAGATTTATACATGGATTTTAAACACTTAAAATTAATAAAAAATGAAACCGTTGAATATCCATAAATAATATTTATATTATAATAATACTCAGAATATTTAAATATTAGAATATTTATATATGTTACTCGTATATATGTCTCTCCGTATTTGATTAATGTTTTTTCGGAAATACAGAAATGTATACAGATACTCATGTATTAATTCAATAGAAAAATATTTGAATCGCGAACAAACATTTTATCTTTCGATTTTTACAACAAAAGATAATTTTTTTTTTCACATACATATGAATACTGAGAAGACTCGTGTGGGGCCCAGGAGTTCTAAATTGAATTTCATATATGTAATCAAAAAAATTAAATTCTTAAAATTAAACAAATTAAACAAATTTGATAACATAAATCACATTAGATATATACAATAATTTTATTATATTATTAATTCGTTATGAGACTCCAATAGCCATTGTAGAATGCTTTTTTTGAATAAATTAATTGGAAGGTTTATAAGATGGAATTTGGTTACTTAATTTGATGCTAATTATATCAAATTATCTATCAGATTTTTTTTTTTTTTTTTTTTTTTGGTCATATTTAAAATTAAAACGTCTAAAACGTAACAAAATGTTTTAAACACAAACACATTTTATTTCAATGGTGTGATACTATGATCTGTATATTGTGTGGATAAAAAAAAGCCCACGAATAATTATTGCGTGAACGTTTGTCAACAAGGCTATAAACATAAACCAATGTTAATGATTTGAATTTTTTCTACATTGGCAGACAATGTTACTTTATTAATATTATTAATAATGCCTTGTCAATGTAAATATGTCATTATTTTCTGAATTACGCTATAAATTTCATATGTTATATAATCGTCAGAACTAATTTCATGTTCATATACTATTAACAATATGTATAGAAATATGCATGTCTTTAAATTCTGTGATTAATAACTACTTATCCCCGTATAATGATGTTAAATATAATATTATAGTAAACGATACTTTGAACTTTTGTTGAATTTAAATAGTTAAAAAGCTATTTGTATTCAAAATTGCTTGCGTGTTAATTTATCATTACGATTACAGATGTATATTGTCGGAGTCTACAAATATTTGTATTTTGGTATTTTTGATTCTATTTTGGTAGTTGATTTAATTTAAAAATGTAGTAAATAATTTTAAAAAAATATAATAATAAGTAAAAACAAGTATACAAATAAAAAAAATTCACGTCTTTATTTCAATTTGGGCGTTCTTTAAACCCCCAAAATCACGCCATATGTGTAATCTAACTACTATAAAACATAACCAAAACTCAAAGAAATAAAGTAAAGTAAAATGTTTTTTTTTAAAACATCCACAAAAATAACTCGTCGTTAAAAATATCCACGTACGATTTTGTCCAACAACTCAGAAAATACATTTTTAAAATGTATAAGCTAGATTATTTTTTTTATAAATAGTTGAAATATAAATAATTTCAATGAAAATATTTTACTTATTTTTGTTTTGTTTAATAATCAATTAAGTTATTTTTACAAATTGCAATTTACTTCTCTAACATATTAAATGAAAAATTCTCAACTATAAAAATAATATTCTTGAACAGTTTTTTATTAACTAAATTTTATAACTGTATAATATATACTAGTTATATACTAGTATTATCATGATAATATTAAATATAGAATATTGTACGTCTAATCAATACTTACTGGTTAATGCTTACTCTATGATTCGTTTACATTAGTGACTTATTCGTATTTTTATAAACTGTTTTACGAAGAAACATTGAAATACTAAATTACATTTTAACTAGAGCTATTATACCATATGATAGGTATATAAAATCAATAGTCACACAAATTATAACACATTAATATTACTTATAGTATATTATAGACTACAGTGTAAAATGTAAATTAATACAAATTAACCTCTTTAACATAAATTGAAATTATATACTTGAACAGTAAATTATCTATTTTCATAGAAAAAAAAAATGTTATCTTAAATTAACTCGAATAAAATGTAATGGGTTTATATATTTGAAGTGAACTATGCGTCTAAATCAGTTCAATACACGATGTAATTTTAGATAATACTAAATACGAATGACCTTCAAATAAAAACTAGTTTTTCGTCATCCGTGGACTGTTAAAAGTAATTTTTTTTTATGAAGAAATTAGAAACCAAACTATCCAAACTATTAGATTTTAAATAAATACAACGATAGTTATTTACGATAAGTAATTAGTTACGTTAGTTAGATATTAAGTATACTGATCGGTATAACTCACCCTCTGCATGTATCGATCGCGATACCCTGGGGAATTTCGTCCTTGAATCGCATCAAGACATGTCCGATGAGAGGGACCTTAGTCGTGTTTTCTGGTACGTGTACATAGTTGATGGTCAAACCATTGCCGGTGGTCCAGTACAACATGGACGTGCGATCGTCAAACGCCATTCCCTGTACGGTGGCAGATTGTTCTATAGATAGGGATGAATAAATATAATGTTATTTATGACATATTTACATTTACACGGATAAATCTCGGGTTTAAACATTTCTTAAGCCTCATAAGAGTTTATTAAAAACAAAAAAACAATTTAAACGTAAGTATTAAAAAACGTTTTATTTTTTTATTATTCTATAGCCCTCCCCTTCAAAAACAGATTCATTCAGTTTTTTGTTTATTGTCTGCAATGTTCGCAATGGACACGAGAGATTGATCGAAATTTAACGTACTTGCAACTATTGGTTCGACGATGGTATATGCATCGTGACCCGTCGTTTTTATCCGGAATATACTTCCGACTTTTTGATTGGTGTCGCTAACGTATATGTCCTTCTTGATAGGATCGTATGCAGCGGCTATCATGTCTTTTAATCGGCCAGCCGCAGTTTCCTCGACGACGTTTTGTCTGAGGAACTGAATTTGAGTTGGAGTGATTACGCCCAACTCTAAAACAAGACAAAAATATATATTTTATATTATATGATGTATTTAATATTTATATGTCAAATAAGTTAAATAATTATAAATTGAAAAACGTTCGAAAATTAAGAACGTCTCTTCGCGTGTTTATAATGCCACGTGGTATTCTGAAATTATTATTATAATATATTCGTTAGCTCGTATAATAATATCGTCATTATACGAGTATAAATACATGATATAGATATGTATTAGCTTTCACTAGAAGTCTAAAAAATACTCTTTTCTCACGATTACGCAATTTTCAAGTTCTTTCTGTTTAATACTATCATAGTTATTTTACGGTTGGTTCATGGTGTTGTTTATATTATTTTTTTGTAACTAAAAAACCTGCTTTCGTATAATTGAAATTATTCAAACATTGAATGGTAACTTAAATATTTCATGTAATAATTAAAATATTACTTTTTGTCAAGTTTAATGTTTAAATAAAACCTTTTATAATTTAAATTAGCTCAAAATGATATATTTAATAAGTAATATATTATACGATTTTGAACGTCAATAAATATTTCAAAAACAGAAAAATCAAATTTTAAGTTTCATCTCTATATCCAGGTCGGCGAGCTTGCATAAATAGGAAATATTTCTCATAGATTTTTAATCAACATTGAATCATGATGATTGACCTCATTTTGAATTTCAAGGTTATCTACTTAAAACAAGTTGGAAAAGAACCGATACAATAATTAAAATTAAAATGTTTGATGGTACAACAACTCCGGTTTTTAAAATGTTTGGCTCAGGAACTAATTATTTTTTTAAATAATCGATATCTATGCCACAAGAATGGAGGAGATACATTTTCCAAGGTCAGGTAATCATATAAGATATACGATTATTTCCTGTTATCTTATTTGAAAGTATAGATACTGACAACATAATATTACTTTCAATTGTTGCAAATTTAAAATCTTACTAAAAAAAACATTATCTGTGATGATACAATTTTGATTTCCCCTAAAGGTTCATTGAATTTCTGTATAGTTTAGGTATAGAAGTATAGTATATATTATATTATACATAGCGCGGGTGGCTAAAAAGTCGATCTTCTATTGTTCGAATTTATTTTAATATATTTATTAGATAAAACACAATATTATAAAAATATAAATACCTACTTATAATTTTACTAGGTTGTGTACTATTTATATAAGTCAATCGTAAAAGGAAAATTATATAAAAATTAGTAGATCTAAATAAAAAAAAGTTCGGTCACCCATGATGTATTCAAATAAGCTAAAATAAATAAATTAATAAACTAAAATCGTACACAATTTAAACCAGTGATATTAATTTAAAAAAATTTCGATTTTAACAAAACAAACAGTATAATATAATAATTAATGAATTTTAAATAGGTACCAGAAAAAAAAAATGTATGTACATTATTAATTATATGTAGGTACCTACATATTTATGAAGCATATTAGCATATAGTACACAAAATAGAGCAATCGTGTATAAATTTTAAAATGATCAACATACCCAATGGACTAACAGGTACAAGTACGTAGATAAGTGACTGTGTGAACTGTGAATGAAATAATGTGTTTACACAATTCGACGCTAATAATATATTATATTCGTACTACATAGGCGAATATCACTGATGATTAAATCAACATTTATTATTGGTTTAATACAATTTGTTAATTGTTATACATACATTACGTATAATAATTTTAATGTAGAAATTTATGTGTACAGTAATATAATTGAATTTACGTATGTATAATATATATATATATTCAATAAATTGTATATGTAATAAGTAGGATAAATGCATAAAATTTAAAAAAAAACAAACAAAATTTTAAATTAATTCAAGATTTTAATAAAAACCTAAACAAACAGATTAAAATGTTTATTAAAATAAAACAAATAATGGAATATAATTAGATATTGTTAAGATCAGTGACGCTACACGTTTTAAAAAAAGGCAGTTCAATTTTGTAGTATTTGATAGTTTGATACCCACCCACCTCTATTTTTACCCATTATCTAATATTAACATCTAGTATTCAAACAGTATCAGCAAATTTAAAGAGGGTATTTTTCTGGGAAGCCATCCACCCTTTTATTAAGGCAATTCAATTGAACTACCTGAAGTATCTATTAGGCGCCACTAGTCAAGAAAAATATATACTAATATTTAAATAATAAAACATTTCAATTCTTATAGTTCACGTTTCTTATTCAAATACCATACTATACATCCATATTGTAACCTCAATATTTAATTCTAATAATGTTTCTATAGGTATAAGGTAAGGTATATTTACTATATTTGCATAATGAACAAAAACAAATTTACCATTTCAATTTCACATTTACAAGATTGCATGATCAAGATAGATCAAGATATGATCAAGATTTTGATATATGGTACCTAACTACATAATATATTTAACATAATTTCAAATTTCAATTACCTAAGTATATAATAGACAATTAGGTAAAGATTCTAAATTTAATTGTAAGTTATGCAAATTATTTAAGACTTATGCCTAATCAAATATAATCTGATGACTAATGTATTCATAAATAATGATGAACAACTTTTATGGTTTTAACAATAGTTAATATTCATTATAAATGATGTGCTTACAATGATCATTACAATTGATTATAAATTAGTCTATTCTATAATCAATGGTAGTACCTATACGAGTACAATATTATTTATTGAAAAATACATATAAGGAAAAAAATTGTAAATAATATTATATTAAATTACACATTAATAAGTACCAAAATAATTAATTATATGTGAATTATTCAATTACTTTATTTTTGGTAATAGTTCAGATCTATAAGGATATGTCGATATTAAATATTTAAAACGATATTATATTATTATAAATTATGGTGTATGATAATTTTTGTTATTAATATATAAATTACTAATATTACTCATTATTATATTGATATGTTAAATAAAATTAAAAATAATGTCAACAAATAAAAAATAGTGAAAATCAGTAAAAAAAACAAGTGGAAAAATTTAATTTTAGAAAAACCTAGAATTAAAAGTAAAATATTTTGCTATAAGACATACATATTTTAAATTATGTCGGTGGTGTCATTGAAAATTTTCAATCACATTATCATAAATTAATTTTGGTATCAACTTTTTTACGTATTGTATTGTTTGTTTACAGATTGTAAATATTTTTTAATAAAAAGGACATAAATTTAAAAAAATTATATTATACATTTCTCATTTTTTTAATAATTAATTTTTTTACGCAGGAATATAATTGAATTAAGTATATATTGTTATTGAATTGATGTTTACTTCTCTTTTCATTATTCAACGTAAAATGTAAAGTAGTTAATAATGTAATATTACAATCGCTTTCAAATTATCGGCTACGTCTTTTAGCACTGTAGACGTTGATTACTTACTGCGTATTATAATTGTTTTTTATATAATGTAAGATATTATAATTATTTTTACCAATCATAAAATCCGTAAAAAATGCAAATTATAATTAAATTACTTTTTTGAATATTAAGTATAGGTGTGTTATGGTAATAATAAAAAATAGTATTACGAAACATATAAATAGTGTTAAGACTTTAAAATCGGTTTACCTGACATCGCCAAGATGCCAAAAAAGTATACAGTCCTAAAAACAATTCTATAACAGCGTATAACATATCTACTATGCCAACCGTTTTCTATTTATAACGTCAATTGTCATTAAAGAAACATCAGCCAAACTCATTAAATAAAATCCTTCAATCACGTGTAATAAATAATATGTTTAAATACCTATTATATTATTATATAAAAATAATTAATATCAATTTTAATGTATTTTATGATTAAATTAATTTCTTAAGTGTTAATTATCAATAAATCTGGTAAGTGGTAATACTATGATTTCATTAATTATAGAATTACGACTTATAATATATGGAATAAAGACTGTATATGATTATATAGGTACCTACTATAGATACTTGCGTGATATTATGTAAATAATAACAAGATATTACACACGAATAGAGTACATTATAAATTTAAATTACTAATAAAAACACTGAACGAATGTAAGTTAGTTTAACTTACTATTATAGGTTATAGTCTAACTTAAGATTTTATTTTTTAATAAATTTTAGTTAATAGGTACTCGAGTCACAGTAATCTAATTTTTTTATTTGAATCGAAATAAGAGAGCTCACTCGAGTTCATGTGCTACTCTATAGTGATGTACGTCAATATCTATTTCAATTATGATAAGTTAGGTACTAGCTCTTGTCTTTACTTCTCGATAGCAAATTAGATATACATAATTACAATAATAATAATAAATAATTTAAAAAATATATAGAACTGGTAGTTATAATATTATAAGTAAGTTATATTTAGTAATTTACTTTTTAAAATAAACATAGCTAATTATATTACTAAATTTACATTTTTGTTTATATTGATATTAATAAGTTATTTTAACCTAAAATTAGAACACAATATTTTCGTTAAACTTTATATATAACAAATTATTAATTATAAGTGAAAATATAAAAATTAATGTTACAAAAACAGGGGGGGGGGAATAATATAATATTGATTATTTTTCATTCCCTATTCTATTTTTGATTTTTGTAAAATGAAACTCAGATTTACTTGTCTGACTCTGTATACATTTAAAAATAATTATTTTAATATTTTAGGTATACCTTGAAGTTTGAACTCTGTATTATAGATATTATTACTTTTTATCAGTATATTAAATAACGTATTTTTAAATTTTGAATAATACATAATATACATAACCAGCAATAACCACACTATAGTACTACATGTAGTACTATAGTACTATATATCTAAAGGGTGTCCCATTCATTTATTTGAAATATATTTCTGACGTAATTTTTTAATTTATTATCGTGGAATATAAAAGTAATATCAACAATATTCAATATTATGATAAGTATCTAAATGATGAGTAACACATTTTGCATCATATAATATTAGGGTATTAATTTATCACAAACAATAACGTTAGAAATATAATTTCTTCAATGAAAATGAAAAAAAAATCTTAAAAATTGACATTTTGATTAACTAGGAAGTCGACACATTTAAATTATCATAAAAATATTTTCTTTAGAATAGCCATCATCAAAGTTCACATAACAACTTATTAAAAAGTAAAAAGTATTTTTTTTTTTTTAAAAAAAAGTAACAAACAAATTCTTATTAGTGCTAATTATTTTAAAAAAAACCGCATTCAATTATTTTAACTTTTCGTGGAGGTATTACAATTATGATTAGTTTTTTACCACTATCAGTTTTGTAAAAGTCAGAAGGAATTTGTTACTTATTTATTTGACATTATTTATTAAAGCATTTTGATATACGCAATGCATTGAAGTTAGATAACTATTTGGTATAGCAATGTCATATAAGTCAAGAATTTTTTTATTCTACATACAATTTGGATGTAGGTACTTGTAATTTTATTACATCACATAAAATATATGTGTACCTATTATACATTTTAGTTATTATTTTATTAGTAATTGCATAATTAATAGTAGGTTTTAACATCATATAATTTTTCAGTACAATGACCGGTATATATCTATAACAGATCAGTGGCGCACACGGAGGGGGGAGTTAAGGGGTTACAATCCCCCTGAAATGTTTTCCTTTATTCAATTTTGATTCAAAATCCAGCATACAACGAAGCCCGCAATGGCGTAAAATTTACAGTGTTCAAATATATACTATTAAACTTTTTAACATATCACTGCATATTTTACAAAATTCCCCTCTTTAAGAAATTATTATAAACACGACCCCCTTGAAAAAAAATCTGTGTGCACTACTGTAACAGATATATAACTGATAGGTATAAGATAATAACAGGTATGACGCTAGAAAATAGGATTATAAAATAAACTTTCAAAGTTTGCAATGTTTATAGCTTAAATTTTTACTTTCAGTTAAAAATATTAAAATAGTATACATTCATATGATTTAATCGTTTGTCTTCTAATCTACTTTTACAAAGATAATTTTATTGTAAAATAAATATACCTACATATATCTATAAATTTAAAGTATTTTGATTATTTCTGTAACCGGAATATCACACAATCCAGGAGTAAAAAATTGAAATAGATACGATTATATAAATGACACGTACGCCATTCTACACGAATATATGATATAAATGTATTTCTACCTGTAAGAGGTATGTGCATGGATGACCCTCATTGCTAATAGTGTAAAATATGGAATATAAATTCAAATATGTGAGAAAAAAGTGGAAAATTATCTTTGATTAGATGACGTATATTAGTCGTAAGACTCATTAGTATTAATTATTAATATAAACGATTTAAGTTTTTTTACAACAAGCATTACTTATATAAATTAAGATCAAAAAAGTTCACATTTAAAAATAATCATCCATATTATATTAAATGGTAAACATTTTTTTAAATTTGTATATCAACTGTCATTTAGTATAGTGACTTTGGAATTTTGCATTGTACGTTTTGTTAAGATATTGGAAATATTAGAATTAGGTACCTATACCTATGAGTATATAATATATTGTTAAAATGTAAAATGTTAACAATTAGCTTAATTATAAATATACTATATTACACTATATTATACGTAATGACATTGATATAAATATTATAGTATTTATAATCAATGATAATGGTTACCTTGTTCTAATACAAAAATTTTGCTTGAATACAATACTGTTAAGTGTAAATTAAATAATCGGTAGCTGAAAGAATAATATGTGAAAAACCGTTTAAATTACCTTGAAAATTTTATCCATTTAAAATATATGTATCAATATTCTATAGTTATATAAAAACCGGTATAAATATTCATGGCAAATTGCTTTATTTATGATTTGATATTTATGAAGTTTTAATTTTAAAAAAGATGTATTAAATCGTAGCAAATGAAAATAAAATAAATATGATTATTAAAGTACCTATTGCGATATTTTTAAGTTACATTTTTTTAAAATTCAAGCACATAATATTAAATAAATTTCCTCGATATAAATATTAGACCAGAAAATAAATAACCTTAAACTACGTGTTTAAAGTTACAATTTTATATTTTCATTAGACCAATTACAATTCTTTCATTTAAAGGACTCATTACATGTAGTGTTCCATAGTTAATACAAATAAATGAAATGTATACTGAGAAGAAATAATGTACTTCTAGATAAAGATAAATTTAAAAATTAAACAAATTGATATTAATTCTTCAAATAATATATTAATTACAATTTTTTAATATTCAATTATTATTAGCCTTGATTTTAATATGCATTAACATTCGTCGTATGCATGTCGTTATAATAAAAACGTAGTCATATTTACGTAAAATCATTGTAATTGATTTTTTAAAAAGGTAAGTTAAAATGTCAACTCCATTTTTAATATTTTATAATAGATATATACTCGCATATATTGTACATATATATATATACATATATATATAAAACCACCAATAAATTTAAAATCTATTTTTTATTGTGTTTCCTAATTAAAATCAATTGCATTCAATGATTTTAATTATCAAATAAAACTGTTTAATATATGATGGACACTATTATAACTATTATAACTAGTTTTATAATCAGTCATGTAGTGTTTTGTTTACACTTTAAACATGAGTATAATTAACATTTGGCTTTATAATAATTTAACAATTTATATATAATATTGTAATCTTAGTATCTATAACATTCCAAAATAGTAAGTGGTTATGTATTGTTTATTTATTTTATTGTTATACTAACTACTAGTGTAAGTGTAATAGTTTATAATATATTAGGTGCGAATTTATATGTACCTATTTTGCTTATTTAAAATTCAAAATAAAGTACAAGTATAATGTATTTATTTTTATCTAAATATATAGGTAATTAAAAATACAAGATATATTTAAAAAATGTTTTAATTCTTGATATAATATTAATTATAATATAAGCAGAGGCTAATAATATTGTAATAATAATTAATAAATTGATATATTTATTATTTACAGGGCAATTGCCTAGAGTGTTAATTTTTTTAAAGGAAGATTCAAAATCTAATATTGTAATCAAAATATATTAATTTTTTATGGTTTTAGTATTGTAATTTATTGAAAATATCCAAAAAATGCTAAATACGAATAGTTTTGTTTGCATTGAAAAAAATAATAATATATTCATATCTATTTTAATTATTATGTATTTGTGTGAATAACAAGATTTTTTATATAAATATATTATATTTCCTAATTTATGTAGGTGCAGTTTTTTTGAATTTCTTTTCACTAACTAACTTTTCTGGTGAAAGATCTTTTTCAGCTCGTAAAAAGTTAAGAACTATTTAAGGTCTATCACTATCAGTAACAAGTTAAATGCCTTAGCATTATTAAATATGTAGGATAACATAAAGGATAGAAACTCAGATACAAGTATAATTAACAATTTATCTAAAAAAAAAAAAACAGGAAAATAATTTTTTTAAATACAATATTAAACACTAATGAATACAATAGTTTTTTTGCTCCATTACATTTGATCAGATAGATTTTTGTAGTAAATAATATGTAGAATTCCTTTTACTATAAATGTTGTTTATGAATTTCAAATTGGTATAATATATAGAGCAAGGGCGTGCTCAGGATTTTATTTTGGTATTGGTTTTAACTTAAAAATATAGTATGTAACTTTTAAAAATATCTTAATGATAAGTAAAAACAGGTATACAAATAAAAAAATATTCACTTTTTTATTTCAATTTGTTTTGGTTTTACCCCCAAACCACCCCTGATAAGTTCATTTTTTTGTATACTCACTTATTTTATATTTGAAGTGTCGATGTAATTTGATTATGTATATTTTATATACTATAAATTATTATATTGTGATACTTGTATGTTATATTGTTATATATAATATGTTTTTTTATAAAATATAATTGTAAACGTCAAAGTGTGTTGGACTGATTATTAATCTGTTATACATATACTTTTCATTTGGGAGAGTTCTGTATCCCTGGTATAAAAATATGTAACATCAACCGTAGCTTAAAACAATTAGATAGTCCTGCAACATATTTCTATAATAGAATCATTTGGTCATTATCAATCACAACAAATATGTGAATACATATAAATCCGCGCCCAAGCGCGTATGAAGGATAATTTTATGGGGGGAGGGGTTACAAAAATCATTATTTTTTGTATAATAATTTTAAAATTATTCTTTTTTATATAATCATTCCAACCATGATGGGAGGGGGTTTTCCAACCCTTTCCCCCTCGTCGATACGCTACTGACCACTCCGAAGTTGTAACTTAATAAGGTATTAAAATCGTCTATTTAGAAAATGTAAAATTAAATTTACAAACGAAATTTAATGAAATACATTTTTGATGATATATTAAATATGAGAACAAAATATAATAATGGGGAATGTTTTTTTTTTTTTTATATATATATTTATTTTTTATGTATGACTTTTGACTCTTTGTTGTGGTGATAAACTGAAACATAGTTTAACAATTAAATGTGACAATATGATTAATAATAATACTAATGCAGATGGCGGAAGATTGAAACAAGTGAAAGGAACTCGAGACTGCAACATAATGTAATTATTAATTAAACTTAAATCAATACAAATGATCAAATCGTCTATGTATTAAATTTGGTTTTAAAGTACAATATACTGCAATATAGTAAATTATACTTAACGGCAGTTTTAAATTATTAATATAAGTTTGAATCGATTAAACTTTATGGCAATAGTTTAAAACATTAAAAGTTCATTGATCTTTTTTTTACTTGAGTATGTTTATACTGAGGTTTATACTATAAAAATCATAATTACATTTAATATTAATTTAATTAATTTCACCAAATTAACACAATTAATACGTAATACTTAACTTATAATTTAACTTAACTTATAGTTTATTACCTTGAAAAAATGTATTTATTCTAGTAAAACAATTATGATACAATATTAGCTAATAAAACCGATAATTATAAAATATTTGCAGTTTAAAGTAGGTCACTAATTGCTATACAACTTTAAAAAATATCCGTACTATTATATTTATTAATATTATTTAGATTACTTATTATTAATAATTTATGAAAAAAGTAAATAAGTTATCAGTGTAAGTATAATATGTAAAATATATAATACTATAACTTAATTATTACTAATTTCTTAATTTATGTTTTATATTTAAAAATATAGAATTTGTTTGGAAATAAGAATATTAATGTATCACGACATTTCGAGATTATTAATAATTTTATATTATTTTTAATGTAACACATTAATTAATAATAATTGAAATCTACTAAAATTAAATAGTTACCCATCATTGAAACTTTTTTGTTCTATGTAATATTACAATTATTTTAACACATAGACATTAGTTTTTAATAAATGTATCGTATTTTAATTATATTATTAAGATTAGATGTTTTGTAACTTTTGTATATTATTCAAAAGTAAACTTAATTATATTTTGTATTATATTAAAGCATATTTACTTTATGCGATTTAAATTAATATATTATAATAGTAGACACTTGTACGTGGTATAACTAAATCAATTCCAAGTATTGGAAATATATAAAGTAAAGCGAATATATCTATATATTATAACACTTAAAATATTTAAAAGTGTATTATATATATATATATATGAGTATAAAAGTAGATACTAAATATAAGGGGAATTTAATAATAAAATACCATATATTCCGTTATCAAACAAATACTTATTAATTAAAGCTGGAATTATAGTTTGTTTTGTATTTTGTATATTAAGTTATTTAGATATATAATTATATAAATAATAAATGTATAATAATTATGATTTATACATTTATAATATACGATACTGACTGCAGTTTGACTTTTTTTTCAATGACCTTCAAAATATCTTTGTAATTATGACGTAAGTTAAATTTGTAATAAGTATTATTTATTCTCTGTTTTAATGAATAATTCCAAAAATATAATAAACAAAAAACAATTTTAAAATTGAATATGCCATAATATATAATTATAATTAATAATAAAATTAGCAGGAAATTTTTCTTAAATCAATTAAAATCAATAATCATATTACGTATTGTATTGTCCTTTGTGGTCTTATTGTTGGGAAGCGTATGGTTATTGAATTTTATTCATATTCCAATTGGAAAATTATGTTTTACCATCATTAATAATTTAATAATTAACTTTGGATATTTAATAATTTATTACATATTTACATCAGTACTTTTCGCCAAAGACACGAAAAACCAAAAAATATGTTACTCAATGAAAAAAATACTCTCTTATCCTGCAGAATATTAATAAAGAAGTATCATGATTTTAAGAATGATCACCTTAAAATTAGTCATTTAAATAAATTAAAAATAATACCGGCGAATATTTAAAAACATTAAAAAATGTTTTCTTTCAAGTTGATATTTTCTCTAATATACCAAATTTGAGATGCAATTTAAACGTGATCGTTGTGCCAACGATAAGTTGATAAAGTCAAGATCAGTGAATATAAATTTCAGTCTAGCAACCGAAATAAAAACGGAACACTTAGGAGGTTCATTCTAAACTTCAAATCATTCAACTATTAAAAATTGAGAATACCTACAAATTTTGAAATCTGATATTGGAAAGTGCTATATAGGACGAAAAATATTACTAAGCTTATAACCCGGCGATAAAAACGAGACGGACGGTGTAATCGATTAAAAATCTATATTTCGTTGGACTAAAAATAATTATATCGTATTCCGTATGCAAGTATGAAAAATAATATTGAACAATGAAGACGTAATAATAATATAATATACACCACGGGGATTAGAATAATCATTAAACAATAAATTAAATAACATTGAAAACGTAAGTAATTCCTATACTATTGTAAAAAATAGTGAATTCACTCGAAATTATGTTTAGTTGATGAAAACTGTATATTTTATGTTACAGATAGTTTCCCACTTTAATACCTAAGTAAAATAAAGAAAATGAACCGATTATATATTTATATAAATTATATATAATCCAATAAGGGGCTGAGCAGTCTAAATGCATGTTTCGACGCGCGAGATACAAGTTCCAAGGGATTTTTGCAAGTGGTGATGCTTGATTCTAGAACTGTCGTTCACAGTATTAGCTTGATTATTCGGTCAACTAATAAAAACGTAATGGTACAGTTAACCAGGAACCATCTTCGACACCTTGACATGCGATTGGTGCCAGCCAGATAGCATATAACATGTCGTTTGAAAGGATAAAGAGGATGTAACACTTCTAATTTGTTTTATGTATAAACCATTGTAAACTATATGGGAATTTAATATTTTCAAACGTCCTTTTAAAGGGACTAAAAATTGAGACAAACCCAGTACCCGGAACGATGGAGAATAATATAATATTACAATTCAGTGGCGTCGTTTGGACCCACGTTAGGAATTAACAAGTAAGTACATTTGCTTATTTAAAATTGAGTACCTACAAAGTATTCAGTTCCGAGTGGTGGTGTATTTATGGATGATAAATTCCTCTTGAACATTTTTTTCGTGACAAACGTTAACGCGTCAGGTTGAAAATTTAAAAGTTTCCAAATAAAGTACGTATAGTCAAGTACAGATTTCGTTTGGCCGGTGGTTCGAAGAAAAAAACGACGCCACCGTGTCTTTGAATTATAAATAGGTGAATATCCCTTCGCGACGGCGATGAAATCGGAGGGTGGATTTTGTGGGGGTGCGGTACACCGATGAAAATCCGAGTGGTGTGCGTGCTGCTCGTCACGTAGGCCACGCGACGGCGGCATCGAAATAACAATGTGCACGCGCGCTGATGATATTGTGGGTGGCGTCGTCGGCGGAAGGATTGTGAACGAAACAATACCATAGAAAAAATAAAAAATAAAAAAGTTTCAGAAAAAAAAGAATTCGGCCGCGACGACGTTTACCGGCCGCGTGATAGGTCGGAAAATAGGGAAAGGTCGTGTGCCCGGTTCTGTCCGTCGTCGTTTGTGGCGTACGTGACGGCTGGTGCACGGTCTATGGCCGATCACGTGCAAAAAAAAAAAAAAAATAATAATAATAATAATAAATACGACAAAAATTACCATGCACGTTTTATTATATTCGTCACGATGTAAAGCACACGAGCTACACTATACCACATTACAGTTACCAGTTACCATTATTTTAAATACTTATTACGGACGGTATATGCCATACGGTACCTACCATATAACATTATAATTATACGCTTGTAATATTACTTATAGTATAACTACTGTGTATCTACTATTTACTACTATTACAATGCTATACAGGTTTTCAGTAGTTAACCACTACCTACCTACCTATATTACGTGTAAATAATGTAATATTATGCCAATTTGCGGTAAATGGTAACTAATGAATAAATAATTAACATTCTTATGTATAAACAATACGTCATTACCACAGGGCACACGGGAACATTAGTACTCATTTTTTGCATACAATTTTATAATTTTACTATAGTGTAATAGTGTATAAATTAATATTTTTAAATTTTATATTCCTCTAAAAAAAAAAATTCTATTACGTAACTATAAACCTGTTTAGGAATTCTTAAAGCAAAATGTATACATTTTTTTGTTTTAATATGTAGAAATACGACTTACCCCAAGCTCGTACCGAGTCGGTGACGCAAATAATAACGATCGAAACTAGTACGAATGTATAATTCGGGTAATTCATCTCGCAGTGCTTTCGGAGTAGGAAACGAATATTAAAGAATATAGTTTGGATATAAAAATAAATTAGACTAAAAATAAATCGAGGCGCCAGTTATTTGATGTAAAAAAAAAAAAAAAACGTAACATTTGAATTTACCGCGTGCTCGACACGCACTCCTCCGACACTCGGCGGCGACGATATTACTGTGCGTCCTGTGCGATCAGATAATTTCCAGAGTTTTTCGGGGACGACGAAGCGGCAAACGTGTGCGCGCGCGTCGGGTGATCGTGTGTACTCGCGAATTGCGATCGCTGCTAGACGGGACTTAGTGAACAGTGAATAGTATTTAATAATAGTGAGTAGTGAGTAGTGAGTAGTGATGTTGTGCGTAGTGACCGCACGACGCAATCTGAGCACTACGGTCTACAGCGACAACGTGTCGACGTGAATGTGCCGTGCGCGCCACTGATAAGTATTTTTTAAATTTTTTTACGTTCGTCGAGTCTCATTATCAATATTATTATCATTATTAAATTAAACGTACATAATATTTTATATTAATGTACGTTTTTAAACCATTCAACGTGAATAATAATGTTAATTTAGATTAATTAAATTTTTTTATCCCCACACTCGATTTGATTTTTGTCGTAACGTGAAATCGAATGGCATGACGCGTTTATTAAAATACATAAAAAATATCCCATAATATAATACCTACGTCGTACTAATATATTTAGATATTATAAATACGCTGTCTGACGCACACGGTAAGTTAATAATTCGGTAATAAACCCACCATATCTGTATAGTATTTTTAGATTTATTTTAAAAAATAATACACTAATATATAAAAAAAACAGTTGTTAGCTATTTGGATGTATACATTTGTCGCGTTCTAGTCATTCAATCCGTTCACGTGATTGTCAACCGATTCACACTTAATCTCGTTGATAAAATGAAATTATAGTATTCGCTACAGATTTATTTAAATTGTTTTCTTTCGTTCTAAAAATATAATGAATGTATGAAAGTAAATCAATCAATGATGTAGATCAAACTGATAAACCATATAGGCACATGGAGTCACTGACTGTCGATTTTCAATATTGACTTTTGATTTTGCATTCAATTTTATACCTATACGGCTATACATATTACCGAATGGTCCAAAATTGTGTTTATAAAATAACTATAGCAAAAACTAAAATGTATCATTTTTCATTCCACACACTAAATTTGTAGTACAATATTTTTTTTGGATAATATTTTAGTTAAAATGTGTACAGCTATGATACAGTAGGTACCTATAATAATTTCAAAGTATTAAGATTAGTCAACATTTTATAAAAAAAAATCAGCTTTAAAATTTTGTACTACCCAAAGTGTGTTGTAGCAGACAAAATTTTATGGCCTGCTCTATATTAATGATTATGGAATAAATTATAGGTAGATTATTTATTCTATAATAAATTCTAATACTTGAAAGAATACTTTATATAATAATTATGTTTTAGTAGTGGTGTAGTACTATTTATTATAGACATTAAATACATTTATACATGCATAATGCTAATGCATAGTGTTTATAACCACCGGACCTAATAATAATTATCATCATTATGTTACTTTAGAAAATAACCTTTATGATCTACCTATCTAAAGTACACGTGATTCCTTATACTTCCAAAGAACATTGTAAAATCAGATCAGATAATTACATAACTAATATAGAGAAAAACTATCTTACAAATGAGTGATCAATGAAATTACTACTACATTAATACTACTATAGAATAAATTATAAATATTATGTCATTGTAATAAAAAGTAGTCCAATAAGAGCAAACTGGCCCAGGAGGTAGGGAGGAATTTGCTGTTTTTTTATAATAAAATACTCAATATAAAAAATTGTAATATTTATAGATATTTATCCATAAATATTTTAAAATTTGTACTTTTACGTAGGTATACATAATATTAATATAAATTATATAAATAAAATAATAATGTTACATACAATAGTATTGGTTATACTATGTTAACCCATAAATAAATAAATTGTGTTATAATGTCCTATATAAAGTGAGGGCCTATAGTCATGCCCCTGCCAACAGTATTTATTTACTATGTTTATATGAAACATGAAACATTGTTTTTAAAAGATAAGTTTTGATCAATTTTGTTTGTTTTATTATTGAAACTAATTTTATTTAACCACATATTCGAACATCAAATGTCCTTAAATTAAGAATGGTTTATTTAATTAAAGTTGATTTTAGTTTATATGTTATTTAATTTTGGTTTACACTTGATATTATTTATTACTAATTTGGTATATAAATATATTAATACCTAATTCATAGTTTTATACAGGGTTTATACAATATTTATACATTTGTATAATATCAATCTAATTTTGCAATGTAACATAAAAATAATTTTATAAGTATATAGTTTACTCTTATATATACATTTCAATTCATTGATATGATAGATAGATGAGTTTATTGTATATAGTTCAATTATATTTACTATTATTATTATTACTATTTCATTAAAATTGTTCTTAGAAAAAAAATCTTTAATTTATATATGTTTAATTTTTACGATGTCAGCATATCGACCTATTATCTGTTGTCATGATTCATATTTATTAATATTTTTAATTTATGAATAACAAACATAGAATATAATAAATATTATATTGATAAAACAAAATATAGTTTCGTCATTTTTTAATTATATAATATTTACGCTAGGTATTACAATATCATGCTAAAGAATTTTACTATAATTGTGATTACAAACTAATCACTAGGTAACTAAGTATTTTAAGATAGGAATATTTAATTAATTATACCACTGACTTGAATAGCATTGATTTTAGGATAAAATGTTTGTGTTGAAAAATGCAGAAGAACTGAATAAATTATTTGTGAGAAACAAAGATATGAATATGTTACTGAATGAAAAAGATAGAGATATGATTCATAATTTAATCAATGAGTTATCTGGAGAAGACTGTAATCATTTCCTACAGACTTTCTTAACATTACAAGTATATACCTAATATATATATATATATATTTAAAATCTTTAAATAATAATTTTTTTTTTTATTGTTATTTTAGGAAAATAATTATTCTATTGAAATAGTTTGGCATCTGCATAAAAAACAAATCATTGACTTTACAGAATTTATAACATGGTAGGTTAAATCAGTGGCAAGTAGAACATTTTTCAGATTCAAGGAAAACTAAAAGATATATTATAGATAATTTGACTAGATAATTCCTACTTTAAATTTTAAAATATAAAAGTATTAATGAACATTTTACCATTAATATAATTGAAAGTTGAAGTAATATTGAATAAATATTATGATATTTTTAATAAATGATTAAAAATATCAATTCTATACAAATAAATCATGATATTAGTATTATTAAAGTTATTAGTTTGATTAGATAGAATAGTTAGATTTAATATGTTCGATTTTCGTCTATTATTCTACTAAAAATAATTGTATAATTATGTTATACCACTGAAAAAAAAATATACATTTCCTGGGGCAATATTTCCACAAAAAAGCTCTTCGGTATGCCATTGAGTTAAATATTTATTTGTTTTTACTTAAATAAAGTTTATGTATATATATATATATATATATATATATATATATAGGTAAATATTTTTGTTATATAGTTATAAATGGGATATTGATCATATAGTTAAAACTTTATTATTTCTTTCTATATCAAATGATGAGTTGTGCCAAAAAATATTAACCGATTTATTGACCAGCCTGTTGATTCTTTTATCTGGCGAACAAAACCATACATTTGATCGACACATAAGAATAATTCAAAAATTTTTAACACAAGTACTTAGTTAGAATAAAATATATAAATATAAATGTTGATTACATTGTTTTTAGTCTAGCTTAATAATCATACAAAATGATGAAGCTTGGGTTTATTTGAAAAATCTTAAATCTTCACCTCTTTTAGCTAAATCAACAATTCATAAAATATTTAAAGTGATACTAAAAAACATGCTTATGGCTAATGTTGAATTTCATTTGGATGTCGCATATGAACAATACAGGTTATATAAAACTCCAGATTCTGTAAATGTTATGCTTATAATGGTATTTAATTATTAATTATTTTGTTTATAATTTTAATAATATTAATAATATTTTAGTTATTAGATGTAATTGACGAAGATGTTCCATTTTCATTGATTCAAAATGTTTTATCACAAAATACAGAAAAAGCCAACTGGAAAATGATATTGTCTTTGATATCCACTTTTATAAAAACAAAATCCAAACAATGTCATACGCTTAAATGTAATTTTTAGTATATTATATATATTTATGTATTAAATTATTATAGATCAATAGATTAATTATAATGATCTATTCATTTACAGTAAAATTTGAAGAATTATTTAATCAAACTTTATGCAAATCAACTACAGAAAAAAATTTTATGTTATGCAAAGCTACTTTATTAGTTTTTCGTCATTGTTGTCTAGAAATTGGTCTTTGGTCAGAATATAGCAGATGGTACAGTTCTTATAAACCAAATGTAGATACTGCTAAAGTATTTTACTCTTTACTCATTGAACTATTGCCCAATGATTTGCCAGCAGCTTTAGCAGCCCATATACATACTGTAATAATATTCTACATTGTCTGATAATTTTTCATTAAAAGAAAATATATAAATTTATGATAATTATAAATAATATATAAAATTTTCATTTCACATGTTTACAATATTGATTTTCAGCAACCTAAATTAACAGAATCATGTACAGATATACAAACTGAATATGTTAAAAAAGCTCAATTACAATTAATCAAAATAAATGATGGACAAGATTACATGGGACTTTTTAAAGATTATGACGATTGTAAGGTAAATTATAGCTTATTTTTTATTTTATCACACATTTCGGATATAATAATAATAATTGACATTATTACCCATTATCAAAAATGAGAATTTTATTTTAGTTTTAGTTTTAGTTAGATTTTACTTACCAAATTTAATAAAATTAGGTTAAATTAAATTAACCTTTTAATAATAAATTAATTTAAATAAACATTTAAAAAAGTTAAATTTACTGTATACTTTTACATAATAAATAATTTGTTGAAAGCAAATAAATTTTCAATATAAAAAATAATTTATTTGTTTTTAAATTTGATTAAAGTCATTATAATACATTTTATGTAAAAATTAAAATACAACAAATATCAATAACAAATATTAAGTTTAATTAATTAAATGTTATTTTATGGATTGAAATAAATGTTGAAAGTAAAAAGGAGAGAGAAAGGCCAAAAAGGAGATGGATAGATGGAATAGAGCGGTCAGAGTGATATGAAGATAATTATTGTGAATAGATAAAATGTAGTAATTGAGATTAATAAATGTGGCTAGGATGACTGACCCTATCTAGTTGGGAGTGTAAGGCGAAGCAAAAGAAGATTTAATATACATAATCAAAATATATATTACATGTTATAACGATTAAAAATGGTTAAATAATTGAAGTTAATGTATTAAAGAAAATATTATTTTAAAATTATAGTAAATAATAATTTATTACTTATGTCTAACATGTATACAATCAAAATCACAATTTGTATAATCTATTATCATTGCTGATGGATTCAATATTGATATCAAATAAATATGTCTTGTTATACAATTAAAATTTAGTTAAATTAGCATTATCTATATTTTTCATTAATTTATAATTATACTAATATCGGTATAAATTATAAATGTTTAATAGACTATACTCCAAATTATTCTTTATTCTAAAACTGAATAATACGTTTTTTTTTTTAAATATTTGTTGTTAAAGTTATAATAATATGAATGTAAATAAAGTTGTTAGTCTTTGTAATAATATTATATTGCAGAATCGTCATGAAGCAGACATTTTGAAAGTGCTTGAATCATTTAAATTAACTGGTCAAGTTATGCGTGTCGTTTTAGAAGCAGCTGTTTTTAGAAACAAATATTTTGTTGATACATTTCTTAAAACTTTAATGAATTCACATTTGGTAGATAATCAACTACGGAACAAATTTATTGAAACATTAAATAGTATGAATAAAATTCCAAAAAATATGTACATCAAGTGGAAACAAGAACAAACAAGTATATATTTTTAATAATTTAAAGTTAAACCTTTTTTTCTTTGTATTTGTTCAATGAAAGTACTATTATTTTTAAAATATTTTAAATTACAGTAGCCATCAATATTTCCATTCTTCAATATCTTATTTTAGTTGCATAATTAATATCCAATATTTGTATAAAATACTCTTCAAATATATTTTATGTGAATTAGAGGTTACAATAAGATAATTAAATGCATAACCATAAGCAAAACTACGAGTCAGGACAGTCGGGACATAGACTTACTTAATGACAGAGCAAGAATGAGAATTATATAATAAATTTAAATGATTTATTTTTAATACAATTTTTATTTAAAATAAAAACTTTAATGTCTACTTAAAAAATAGGTACGATGTTCCGTATAAGAGGAATATGTACTAGGTAATAAATAGAAATATATATTTTTTTTAATGGCGATGATTGATTTTGAATATGTTCAGCCTGTCCTAATAAAAGTGTCTAGTTTCGGTTATAAGCATAACTTATAATTGTGTGTTATAAACATTATATAGAATAAATTTATATTTTTTATAATTTATATAGTTAGCAAATAGCATACTAGTTGCTTCTTGCGTGGTATGCATAGTGAAATATTATCGTAAAACGTTTATAATAGATATTATAGAAATGTGTGTCAGAATAAAAAAAAACCCACATATTACATCGACATCATGTAACAGTATACTTACAGCCTACTGATTAGTATTTAGTGTAATAAAAATGACCAGAAAATTGACCAGAAAAAACCAGTTACGTAAAATTTAATTTGTATTAAATTTTTAATTGTTTATCTATTTCAATTTAAGCCAATATACAACATTATTAAACATTTTTTATTTTTATCCAACAAATATTGAAATAAATTTATAAATAAAATCATTAGATATTGGAAAACAAACAAAACAATATCTAATTAGTGATTGACAGAATAACTTTAAGATATTTAAAATAAATATATATAATTACTAAATTATATTGTTTAGAAAAATTAATAATTATGATTATCATTTAACTTCATGGCTCTTATTAAAGTATAACATTTTAAACATTTATTAATATTTGGAATTACAAATTTAATCAAAGTTCAAACAAACCTAATACTGTGCAGTTATTAACTAATACTTGTTAATTTTTATTATGGATTATAATATTCAAAACTTTAATTTACACAATTGGAAGAATAATGAACCATTAACATCTCGTAGAATATAGGCTTTAGATGTAAGGGTAGCCAAAATGTCAAAGTTGATCTTCCATTGTTCAAATTTATTCTATAATTTGATTTACAAAACTGTTTTTTTTATGTATGAAAACATTTTTTTGGGTAATGGTCCAAGAAAAATAAAGAAATAATGAAATATAAAGAAATAATGGTCCGATTATCACGTATAGCATAACGTATAACATATGCTTCGCTTGCAAATGTTGTCTATTTGGTACTTTATTAAGCCCATTTTTTGAATTTCCCAAAAGTTTATCCTTAAGAAGCGGATAATTGGCAATTTTTTATAGGTTTTTTATTATATTTTTTTTTCGTGATTTCTTATTAAGTTTTAATAGTAGGGACTTGAACATTTTTTTGATTTAGAGCTTTGAACGTTTTCCAAAAAAAATTAATATTACCTACAATTTTGGGGTTATCTGTTTGAAAATTTTATAGAAATCCAATACTACATTACTTAATCTTTTTACAAAATATTTTGAAAATCTAAACAAGCAAATTTTTTTTTATAGGCTTATTATTTTTTTTTTTCTGATCTATGAAAACCTTTTTTCGAGTAGAAATAATGGTCCGATTACCACAAAAAAGTTAACCTTTCTATATCGAATTTCATCTAGTTGGTACTTTATCAAGCTCATTTTTTGAATTTCCCAAAATTTTTTCCTTTAGAAGCGGAAAATTGGCAATTTTTTATAGGTTTTTTATTATATTTTTTTTCTGATGCATGAACATTTTTTTTCAGGTAAAAATAATTATCTCAGTAGGGTTAGGAACCTTAGGCTCAGGGACCTTAATAAAAAAATAATAAAATATTTTTATACATTTAGTTGATATTTCACAATAATATAAATACCTATTCATAATTAAAACAATTTTTTTTTTTATATATATTATATATTTGGAAGTTTTAAAAGGAAATTTATTGTTATAGAGTAATTAATAGAAAAAATTTTGCCACTATTGCTCTAGAGGTTATAGTGATTCATCATATAATATTTTATAATGAAAACAAATTAAATGATTATTAATGAATATCACTGTTTTAACTGTTCAATATTATATATATAACTGGGGTAGACTGTGTTAACGCTTCATGGTCAGAACAACCATACTTATTTTACATGATTCACAAAACATTTAAATTTTAAACTTCAATGCTTTATAGGTACCTATATATATACCTATCTACCTTATTAAGGTTAGGCCATTAAGACCTTTTTTTTTTGATAAATAAAACAAAAGTAAAAGTTCTATCATTATAGTTTTATTTTTTTTAAATTTAATACTTATTATATTATGCATAATAACAGTATAAGTCAAAATAAAATAAAAATATTTTATAGATATAAATAAAGTTAGGTTAACTATTTAAAAATAAATAAAAATGATAATTTTCAATAGAAAATTATAAGACAGTTAACAAGACTGCAATGTAACTAACAGTGTCATTTAATTGTATTTTACAATATATTAATTATAATTTATAGTCATATCATTAATTTTATAATACATTATACATTTATCAATATAATACCTATTATAATAAAACATTATCAGTAAAACCTATCATTATTATATGTTTGAATCTGTACAAACTATGTGTCATAATCATATTAATGAGTTCCCAATAAATCTATAATGAATTTATAATTACATAATAAAAGTCATGCGAATTCGGGTTTAAGAAATACTGGTTTAAAAATTGTTTACAACTAATAATTTAATTGAAAATACTAATGTACCTATTAAACCTATCTATTCAAATATAAAATTAATTTATCACAAAAAACAAAATACACCTATGTCATCTTTATACACAGTAATGCGATATAATACATGTTTTGTACAAACAATAGTAGTAGTAGGTATTTCAAATTAATAAGCTAGAGAACATTTCAGACACTAAAAATATTCCTATTACATCTCTGTAAAATTTTTGATGGCTTTTTTATGACTTCTAGGACGTAGAAATTATATAATTTGAATTTTTCAATAAAAATAAGTTAAAATTTGAATGAATATAATTATTAATTCATTAATTTTTAAGCTTCATTTATGTAGAATATGTTATAATGTATATGAAATAATATTTTATAAAAGTACGAAGACTGGGGTAAGTGCCCCGTTTGCTATTGCCTAAGGCTGGCACTGCATTAGGTTTTAATAATTAAAATCAAATAATTAAAAATACATTTTTATACCATGTCATTCTTTGTTGTTATGCAAAATAACATACACGGATGGAAACTGTGTAGTCTACTGACTGGAACCAAACGATAAAAACAATTGTGTTTCGTAAAATAGAACTCTAGGTACAATACTACAGCATAGGCGGAAATTTCCAATAATTTTTAATAAAATTGTATATGTACTCAAATTATACATTTATATAAATAAAAATTATTTATAAACTGTCTATTTAAACATTAATTATACCATGGATATTCACTACAATTACACAGTAGATAGGTAATATTTATTATCCATATACTTACCCCTACATCAATCAAAATACTATACTTTTCACTCATGAGTCATAATTTTTGTTTTATCATAATTTTGATTCTGAGTGAAGTGAGGAATGTATTGGTTTTACAAAGATTATTTTATTTTATGTTTGAAAAAAATTTTTTGGGTAGAAATAATGGTCTGATTACCATAAATAGGGTATGCTTTCGGTTGGTTAGCATCTATTAAGAACTTTATTTAGCTTATTTTTCAAACTTCTAGAAAAATTTAAGAAAAGCAATCAAAAAATGTTTGGCAAACTGCGAAATTCGCGGAAACTGATTTTGACGAATTCGATTTAAAATACCTATTATTATTATATTATGCAATATTGGATGTAGGGACTTAAAATTTTTTTGAGTGTTCATATAGATAGTTATAGTTTACATATTTGATAAAATTTTGGAATGGATAGGTTGATATTCTGACTAAATATAAAGTTTTGAAATTTGTCCAAAAATGTAATTATTTTATAAAAAATGTTAAATATTACCTGAAATTTTGGATTTAATAGTTTGAAAATTTTATAGAAGCATAATCATGTATTATTAATTCATTTGAATTTTTTGGGGATATGAAAAAGTACCAAAAAATGAAAGAAAATCGGCAAAATTGCAGTTGCAATAAATTTGATTTTAAATATTTTTGGATAACTAATGCAGATTTGAACGTATGGACTGATAATTTTTTTTGAGTATTCTTATAGAATAGACGTTTAGTCTATACACGTGGTAAAATTTAAGAATGTATTATCAGTATAATATATTGTAGGTATATCTAACTAAGTTTCACTCAGAATCGTATATTTGAATGCAATATCATTGCATTTAAATCTTAATTTATTATAATAAACCACTAATTTCTCCGAATATCGAAGGGATGAAAGAGGAACGTCCAGAATCGATCTTACCGCTTTTTTAATTTCAAAATAATTAACAAAATATAACAAATATAAAAATGATTTTAATATCACATATCTATTTTGATTTGCAAATAATAGGTAAAGGTAATTTATTTATTTGTCAAAGTATTTCTCAATAATTATTATTGAAAGATCATCAAACCTATTGTGGATCATTAAAGTTCTTTTTAAACAATTTAAAAGTTGAATTATTTTGCATAATATGTATAATACATATAATATTCCTCTACTTTTTTTTTCCTCTCCGACTTATGCCTATGCACTACAGAAATGGATATTCATTTAGATGTATATAGTATGTACTCTTAGAGAAAAATGAATCCATTTTTCGGAATCCGATTTAAATATAAATTCTAACTAATAACATGTAACTTTTTGGCCTTTGACGTCAAGCAAACGAATTGTGAAAAAAAAACTAAATTGGAAACATATTCTACGGTAAAAAAAATAAAAAAATAATTTTATCATCAATATATTATTGCTATTAAATTAGAATTATGATATCATCCCTCTATATTTTTCAATTCATCTATTTCAGCGATTCCTCACGACTTCACGAGTCACGGTACACTAATTCTAACCCATATTTTAGCCTTGGCAAACTACTCGCACATGAAAATACTCATGAAAAACCACTACCGCACCATAATTGTTTGCACCCACTTGTGTATACGTATCGCACGAGCTACAAACAAATTAATTATAAAGATAATATTAATAAGTAATTATTCGAGGTCACATTGTATAGCGACGATCAAATATTTCGTGAACCAATCAGGAATTTGTTGCGTGCGACGGACGCTAAACTCAGTAGCGGACTTGGCCGGTGTACTACTATTTTATAGCACAGTGGGGAGTGGGCCGGTGCCGATTTTCAAGTTTTGGGCCGGTACTCACTAGCTATTATTAATATATCTATTATAATTTCTTTGGTCCCAGGTAAAAAGAGAATTGTAGTTTATAATAATATTATAGTTTATTAGAATATTATTGTAGAAAATGTTAGGTATCTTCATTTATTTTAATCGAAACTACAGGCAGCTATCTATAAAAGTTTTAAGCTAATATGTCTACCGTCATACATACAATATTGTATGTCCATGATGTTATTTTCATATATTTGAATAGATTTTTTTTAGGTCGATAGGCAGGAAAAAATACTTACTCTTCCATAAAAAAACTAAAATATCACCTCTGTAAAATGGTTTTGGGTCATTTATGATTGTAAAATATTTACCTAATTATCTTTCATTATAAGTTTTCTTCGTGGTTAAATGATTGGTAAGCACACTTCCAAGTTTTTTAGTTGTGATCGATTTTCTGTTTTGATGACATTCAATATATATAATAATATATGTAGGGTATAGAAAATGACAGTATAGTATAGCTTTCCTTGAAATCTTGAGATAAGTACTCACAACAGATGTATTAAAAAAGATGAGACGTTTACATTTATTTTGATTTTTTCGATTTTGACTCTGTCTCAGTTTATCTTCAACTAATATATATATATATATATAGAGCACTGTAGCTTTAAGACCACGGGTATTTTTAATATCGATTAATTTACTGTGATCTTCATCTGTGGTAAACAATGCAGTCTCATAAATAGAATCGATGGAAAAATTTATTACAATATTTAAAAAAAAAAATCAATTTACAGAACTTCCGGAAATGAATACCAATTACCAGCATATATAGCATATTATAATAATATACTGATCTCGTCATAATAACAATAATAAACAATAATAAAATAATATATCGACAATCTTACGTCATTGTAAGGATAATGGAAGTTTTATATATCTGTAATTTATGATAAATAAGATAACATAGTATTTATACCGTTATAGGCCAGTTCATTTAGTTCAAAATTAAATTTTAAAGCTTTTTTTTTTATTTGAACCGAGAAGCGGGTGGGAACTGTTTACGCACTACTTTTTTAAAAAGTAATTGAAAACTAAAAAAAAAAAGGTTTGCTTAGAAGTCGTAAAATCATGTATACAGATTTTCAACATATTTTTTGTGAAAGGATATGTATTAAACTTAAATCAAATACTCGGCTTAACGCGTATTTACTATTACAATTTTTCACAATTTTTAGCGTAATAAAAGACGTAACATTTTTTTCTTCAAAATTTCAACTTAAATGTATATTAAAAAAAAAAAATAGTGTGTGTTATGATGTTTAAGAAATTTTATATTTAGATTAAGTTGTGTATGGTTGAGTTTGTATTATATTTTCAGATAATAAAAACAAGAAATTTTATTTCTGATTGATATAAAATACACCTTAGACACAAATTATTAATAATATTGTATATATTATCATAATAAGTAATAACTATTAGATACTTAGTCAAGTTAGGTTTAGTGGTGTACTGGTGTTATAAATTATAATAGTGAACATTACAATTTTCAGAAGGTACTTAATTGGTCAATTAGTAAACATATATTTCTCATTATTTTTCGCTAATGCGTTTAAACGACATATTTTTAACTTACCTATCTCATATAGTCATATTGTAAGCGTACATATCAAAATAGTAGTAGGAAGTATCAAGTTTCTATTTTAAAATACCATTGTTATAACCGTATAATAATGTTTTTTGTATAGACTTTATAGTAGGTACACCTAGTACTTACCATACAATGTCAAAAAGTAAATAAAAACAACTAGTGAATTTTTTTGTAAAACATATATAATTAACTACATTAAAAAAAAGTATTTTAATGGAATAAAATAAAAAATGTAATAATGTATATATGTTAAGCTTATACATTTTTTAGTTACAATAATTTTTGTCATAAATTATAATCAGAAATTCATAACACGAGATTTTTAAATATTTTGTTAAGACATGCGTAATATAATAAAATGTAATTATATAAAATTAAGAATGGATATTTTTATAATATTTATTTATAATTGTTATGTCATAAAGTCATTATGATATTTCATTTTTGATAAATTTGTAGAAAAAAATGGTTTAGATAATTAATATAATTGATACCTTTAAAAATTACTTAACAAAATCTTTGACTAGATATCCATGCATTATTTCTATAATAATTATAAACATAAATAGTAATTTGATCATTCTCGTGGACATAAACATATATATGGTCATATATTCATATAAAACTATAATAATTATATAGATAGGTACATCACATACACAGTATGTATTTGACCATGCTCTAAAAAAAAAAAAAAACAAAAAAACAAAAACACGGTATATCTTTTAATTATAATATATATATATAAATATATTATATTTAATATTTATAACGTGTTACTTTGTATAATTAAAAACGCCAATAAAGGTAAACGCATTTTATAATCATAAACCTTCCATCTGTATTATCGTCATAAATTATTCAACTGTTCCATAGAAATTTAATAATTATTATGTTATAGTTGAATGTTTTTATTATAGAATATATCATTTGAACAGTCTCGACCCGTGGACGACGACACGATTTCTCCCGAGAAAGCAAACGCATCAGTCGTGTGTCTTGTTGTGTGGAATGTACGAAATTAATCAAAATTCAAAGTAACACTAAGTGGTCCTTACGTTTCATTTAGTCTGTGGAATTCGTTTTTCATGTCTTTATATTATGGGATTCGTGACGATATCCGACGACGAGGTCGTGAATATGTAATGAGATTATCTTGAATTAATCCGTCATCTTTGTAACTTTCAAAATGCACTAAACCAAAAAAATAAAAAAATAAAAAATATACACTTACAATTTAAATAATACCTACCTATCACCGATCATAGAGAGTTCCCGATAAAACGTTTAAACTATAACTAGTATTAATGCCACATATTTATCATTGAACCCAATATATATTATACTATATATTAAAAAAAAAAAAACGATTTTGTTGAATTATAGTGAAAACTTGATTTTTCGTATTTTATTTTTTTATATATATAAATCAAAAACTCCAACAGATTCTATAAGCTTATAACCCAACCTTGATATTAAGAAATTTCATGAATATTTTGTTATTCTTAGTTTAGGTACTAACTACCTAGCTACTATAAGAGTTTTATGACGGCAAAAATATTATATATTAGTAAAGTATATAAGTAAATTATAATATGTGTCATTAACCGAAAGATTTATTCAGAGCTCTTATAGTGAGTAATCGCTCATGAAAATAAAACTAGCTCTTTCACTTGACTCACTGAAAAATGTCTACTGTATTAATTTAAAAGAATTTATTAATAATAAAATAATACTTACATGTTATACCGGGTAAAACTTCTGGAATTTCTTCATCCTTGGATAGTCTTTCTTTTTGGGACATACTTTCTGGCGCACAGCACACTACTGGCATTTTGCCTTTGAAACTGCAAATAGTCGGATATTTAACGTTGTCCCTAATGTCTTGGATGGCTGTCTTGCAGTCATCTAACACTTTACAGACGTGCGTTTTTCCAGAAAATAAACTTTTCTTGCAGACTTCATCTGTATGAAAAAATAATATGAACAAAAATGATTAGCCACAATGTCTATAAGTGTACCCTCCATATTAATTTATACATTTAACGATTAAATTATTTTATTTTGCTATTATTTTTACACTAATACGCATTGTGATTTTCAATTATATGATGTATATTTTTGCTTAAAACGATCGATGGTAACACACGGAATTGGTTAATAACGGTAATAATGGTTTAGTGGTAAAAAAGAATATATTTTTCAATTGTCTTTAAAAATATCTAAAAAGATAATATCTTAGCGTTTGTTTGATATTAGGATAGAAATTAGATTGGGTGGTAGAGGAAATTAAAATTTTTTTAAAAATCTAAAAAAATTATAGATTATATTCGGGCAGTTCACATTGTTAAGATTATTTATACAATGGTATAAAATATTATCCAGTGTTAAACAATGTAGATTATCCCTCATTCAAGGTGATTTTCGGACGATATATTTATTATATATAAAAAATAAGACAGTATATAGTCACTATATAGTAGGTACGTAACTATAATAAATCAAATTTTATATCAATGTAGAAATATAAAATATTGTGAATCCTAAATAATTTTTGATACAAAGGTACAACAATAAGTGCAAAACAATACATTTTAATAGTTAGGTTAAAATAGTGTTTCGTTGATGATTTTTTATAAGTTTATCTTAAGTTATTATTTTTTCATCGACTTAGGTACTATATACGTGATGTGTTAGCAAAAAAAAAATGTGTATAAAACAATAGAGCTTTGTTAATTAAAAATAACAAAACTCATAATAATATAATTATTTACGTCACATAAAAATTCGTTTTGTTCTTATTCTTATTATTTAAATAAAGCACTTTATAGAATGTGGTTTATTGTTATTATTATTTTTAATTAAAAAATTCAGGAATAAAAATTAAATTTCAATTCATTAAAAATAATATATTACATTCAAATTAGTCAGAAATTTACTCAATTGACTAAAATATATTATATACCATACACAATCCTTTTTTTCAAAAACTGATTTTACTATTTTATATGATTTGCACAAACGAGGAGGATTTATTGTTGTATGTATTAAGTTTTAGGTATTAGGTACTAGGTATATTTTGTTTTTTTCGCTCGTCGAGCGTTTCAAGACATTAGGAAGTTAAGTACAAAATTTCAACACAATGCTGATTCAAGATGGCGGTATTAAAACTCTGTCGTGTAGGTATATTATAAATAATAATTATACGTGATACAGTAAGTCATTCCATAATACACTGTTCTGTTCTGTTTTTTTTTGCCTTGTTCTATCAAAAATATTGAACAGGGAAGGGGTTATAAAATTAGTTTCCTTGTTCTTACCTATATATTCTATGTATAAATATATCTATAGAGTTGAGAATTTTAGTAGTCAATGCGGATGCGTCATGTTCGTTTTAAATTTCATATTTATTTAATATACCTAATATTTTTTTTTTTTATATGGGTACATTTATTCCCAGTTTTGTTCTCATTGAACTTGATTGTTGTACGAGATGGCCTTGAAATTTTATATTATATAAATCTCGTTTACAACGGTTATAATATGTTGACAATTACAAAATAATAATAAATAGATAATATATTTTATTACATTATCGTAATTAAAATAACTGGTTTAATACTGCGAATACTATTCGCATATTACCAACGGATAACGAATCAAAAATTAGAATAATTAAAGAAATACTAGCTGATTACTTAATTTTTGTTTTATATATAAACACATTTTTTAAAACCACAATTATCATATTTAGATCTTGGTCAAGCGGTCATCAGTATGTTTCGTTAAATCAAGATACGTTTAAACCGTTGTATACTATTAATTTTCCCTTATATCGAATTTTATTAATCGATAACAAATATATTTATGGTAATATGCTGAAGCGTACCGAAGGGGAGATTTATAAGGGCAGACCCCCTTTAAAATATATCGATAGTACAAGCTATACTTTCAATTGAATTCATTATAATTTATAAGATATCCTAATTATATGATGTATAAATATAAAAATGAATATTAGTTTTTAATAAAGTATATTAACTATATTTATTTCATAATTATTCATATATTTAATTAAGTATTTAATATTTTTAGGTTTTGTTTTTTATCCTCCCACATTCTTATGAAATTCATGGGTACTCCACTGGTAATATTTATCCCGTATCTGTCAAATAGTATTATAATATGTACCTATAAATTATAATTGATAATTTATATGGAATATACTAACATTGCATTTGTTGAATAAAATTCACTAAAAAAAAAATAATCACTACCTATTGAAATAAGAAAACAACTTCCTTATTTTTATAATTACTTAATTAAATACTTTACGTAATATTTGTTTTTCCTTTAATTTTGCAGTTTCGATCCTAATCGTGTTTCGGATTATATTGTTGAAAATAAAACGCACGATAATCAATTATTATTCGCATATGTAAATAATAATTTGTCTTTTTCGTATATTTTCGCATATTTGGATAAGTATCTACTACCGAAAAATTCCACACGTAGATATATTATAATATATAGCTAAGTACTAGGTACCTATCATAATTATCATCATAACAACGGTTCATTTATATCTTATCTAAAGTGTATAATTTATAATATTATACTATCTATACAACCGCAAAAATCTGATAACAATCGTTTCCTATTAAAAAAAGGACTCAAGGATAACAAAATAATTTAGGTGGGAAATTATATAATATTATATTTTCTGGTTTCACGTTATGCGATGTTATATAGATTAGATTCGTTTATATAAATCGGATCCTCTAATCGCCATTTTTTACAATCGTTGGAATTTTATTACAAATCAATAAACACTAAAATATATTTATACGCGATTATTTATGAAGTGAGAACATTTTATTTTCACTAGTACAATCTGATTGAGAATAATTATATATTATACCTATCGTTAATTGTTATTAAGTATAGATAATTAATATTTTTAAACTTGATTATTTGTGTTATCAATTTATCAACATGAAATTGTACAAATTTTATTATCTTAAATTAAAATTTAGATTTTATAAAACGTTTTTAACTACGATCCATTAATTATATACTATACCTGCAATATAATTTTGCTAAATTAACTTATCCGTTTTAAAAATTATTTGCTAATATAGATTAAGATAATCTATAAAAAAATAAAATCGTTACCGGTATACATGCATAATATAATATCGTATTATATAATTTAATATATATTGTTTTCCTTTAATATTATATGAAATAGAAAAAAATATATATAGGTAATATTAAAAGATCCATTATATAATCTAAAATTATTTGTTGGTTAAATACTTTTAAGAGTTATCCAGGCGGTCAAAAGTTGCAAATCGAATGAGTGTGTTTTTGATATGATTTGATGTGACATAAAATGCTATTAACTCACATATTATTTTACCTATATTATTTCATATTTATTTAATGTCAATTGTTATTGTTGTTAATTTGTTTTATCCCTAATGATGAAAAATCCGTTAAATAACAAAATATCGAGTACTTAATAATATGATAGATTCAGAAAAAATCTAGGAAAATTAAATTGAATCTTATAAATCTGTATCGTCGTAAAAATCGCCGGCAATAACGATATATTATTACGTTTAACACTTACTTTCGTCTAACCACAATATGTCAGGCGGTGTGAATGTCGATGAAGTGGCCAACGCGACGAGTAGAGAATAGCAGAAAATGTATGAGAAGTACATACCTAACAATAGCTATATTGCTGCTACGCGTCGCACGACACTAATGAACGGACGAGAACTGAAGATATCATAATAATATTATAGACTCGACGAGATCGGAACAGTGTACTCGTATAATAATAATATATACTTATAGCAACAAGTATAAAAAAAAAAAAATAAAAAAAAAAAAAAATAATAATAATAATAATAAAAAAAACAAACCGGTTCCATAAAAATAATTTTATGCAAAATCGTATTATACGCGAAACGTGCGATTTCCTCTATTGGCGCGGTTTTCAGCGCCAAACGTACATTATAATTAGATAGGTATCTATATTAAACATAATGGAAAACAATTATACAGGTATAATTTTAGGTATAAACTATTATAGAGTACCCGTACCGTGGTGTAGGTAACCTATTGGTAACCTTTACTGGTACCTGTACTGCCTTCCACTTATCCTACTTACCTATACGTTATTCCCAGCGGACAACTGGATGATGTAGTTGTTTTAATGGCATTAAAATATTTTCACGATCGACCGTCCACGTGCCATAGTGAAATAAATAATTATCTCGTAATTATAATAAAACAATGTAGGTGGTTTGTGAATCAAGGTCAAGCTTGGAATCGTACCTATACAGTGCAATTTTATCTATTTATCATAATACATTGGAAATATATTATTGTTCTTCTTGCAAATATTGCCGATATTGTGTACTCATCAGTGGCGCTGACATATATTTCATTAGGTGGCTGATGATGGGAAATTTATAAAATCAATTGTTATAATCACCCAATTTGAGTGTAAACTTTCTGATCTTAATATCTTAAATTTACACTATACGTACTTAATGTACTATCTGTATCACTAAAATATATTTAAATGACGTAAATTACTACAGTAAATATATTAGTATACACTGCTATTTCTCAATTATTGTATTATTGAATATTTTTTTAAAATTTAGGTTATTTATTTTTAATAATTGTATATTCACCAACACACCCAGGACCATCCGGCACCCATCACTACTAAAATAAAATACTGGGGCGAATTGACCCATTAATTTACGTATTCGGCGCCACTGGTGTTAATGTATATTATGTTGATATACTTCAGAATTACAATTTTCATGCTCTTATAGGAACCTGTTACCCCTAAAATATAATTTACTATATTGGTAACGATAACATATAAACATTTATTTAATGGTTATTTTTCCAGTATCTTAAAAAATTTTAGATGAATATTTTTAAAAATTTTTTTACATGATTTGGTTAACAAATTATTAACACAAATTGACTATTCACGACTGTCACACCATCGTAAAATAGAATATTTCATAATAAAATAGTTAAAATGGTTTAAAAGTTAACGAGAGTATTAATTTATATACATGTTGATGTTATACAGTTTGGTGAACTAAGAAAAAGTTATTTTATGAAATAAACATATTTCATAATAAAATTCGTAAAATATTAAAACCCTAGTTATTTATGTAAACTATTGAAATATATAGGTATATTGTTGTTTAATAATTGCGATGTCAATAATTAGTATAAAAACTGATATTATTATATTTATATATTATATTATTAAAAGTATTTGAGTATGCAAGACAATTTTTAGTACCTATAGTAGACCTATAGGACACAAATTTATGTTCGAAATTGTTTAATAACAATTAATATCCTGTAAAGTAATTTTTTGGATTACCTATTAGAATTATCATAACATGTACAAAAATATAAATTTTAGATTCAGAACGAAGCGAGAAATGTATTGATCTTAAAATGATATGTCATTTTTTATGTCTGTAGATACTTACTTTCTTAGTTACTTACTTTTGAAGATTACTTTCTTAGGCAAAAATATTGGTCCAATTACCATGAATAGGATATGATGTTTTTGGTAGAGAATTGCATCTAGTTGGTACTTTATTTTACAATTTCTCAAATTGTTTTTCTCCATCATAAGAAATACTATCGAAAAATGATCGAAAAACTGAAAAATTCACGGAAATTCGATTTAAAATTTTTCATGATAACTGATAAATAGTGAAATATTGAACGTATGGCCTTGAAAATTATTTTGAGTAGGTAGTGAAAATTTGATATGTGTTTTATGACATAGTCCTGAATATTCATATACAAAATTTGAAAATTGTATGACATAAATATATTTTTACATGCATTCAAATTTTAAGATTTTACATTGATGTTTGATTTTCTATTTTTAAACTTTAAATGTCTGAAGACACTTTTTTGGCTAGATATCGTATGGTCAGATTACTGATACCTACCCTTATATCTTAAAAGTGAAGAAATACGATATTGATACGAATATTAATTATATTGTTACTTATTATATAACACAAAAATATAAAAATATACTTGTATAGTTGTTCTATATAGGTAAATTGTAAATATATAATTTACAACTACTTAATAAATTAACTTGTATAAATTTGTATACTTCACAGTCCACTGATAAATGATACTAATATGCAATACAGTATTAAGTAGGTAAACATAAAATATTATATATGTGTTTAATAATGTAATATAGATACTTCATAAAATATTACGTATCAGTAGTTATTAGATAAGTCACAGAATTAATAAAGACCAACAAAAAACAAAATATTTAGGTATATATTTAGGTAAATGTGTATAGATTTTAAAAACTATGTGAGTATAAGGTATAAATAATTGATTAAATTTATCAAAATATTAGTCATTAATATATAATAACTAATAAATACCTACTTACAGGCTTGTGCGCAGAATTTCATAATAGGGAGGGGGGGGAGGGGTTTGAAAAAAAATGTCGACGAAAGACGACAAAAAGTAAACGTGAAGATATAATATATATATATATATAGAAGTTAGTTGAACCATATAAAATTATGATATTTTTTAATTTGTTTTTCACTTTAGTATATTTATTACGTGGTACTTGTACGTACCGATGGCTCAGAAACTATACATAAATGAAAATGTATGTTTAATACAACTTTAAAGTGATGGTACTTAAAAGTACCATTGATCGACAATGGGTTAATTTAACTGTATTAACAAAATACATAATTACTTCACCCTGAATCAAACATATTAGTACCTAGATATTTTTATTTAAATAAAATATAAATATAATATAATATAATAATTATTTTATAAATACTATTTTTATAATAATCTATCTAACCAGGGGCGTATACAAGGGAAGGACAAGGGTGTCAGGCCCCCCATTGTACTTTGTACGCTCAAAAAAAAAAAAAAAAAAAAAAATGCCCTTGTTATTTAATTACTAAGACAACTGATAAATCATACTATTAGTATGAAAATTGAGTGAATTAAAAATGTATAAAATTGTATTTATAATTTTGTAATAATAACATTTACATAATATAATAGTTTTTTTTTTTAACATTTATTTAGAAAAATCCACAATCTGTCACAAGATTAGCAACAATAAGAAGATGTGCGGTTAGAGATATATATAATTTAAATGAAAGGCAGAGGGAAGAAGATATTCATTAATATCACTTCAAGTATGGGTTAATAATATAATAGTAAAACACCAATATTATTAATTATTATTATTATTAAACCCAAAGCTTATATTAATGATAAATTATATTAATATATATAATTATATTAATGAATCTAAAATAAAATCATATTTTAAACAATGTTAATATTGTTATTTGTTATTGAATTTTCCAGTTACTTTAGACTTCAATGTAGCTATGTTGGTATACAATATGTAAATATATCTACAAAATACTCTATGTTGAAAAACCGTTTGAAACGTATTACCGTTGATTAGTATTAATAGTATTCATAATTATTAGTCAATCGTCAATGGTCATAATTATGTTATTTTTTTCTATATAATACTTAATATAGGTTTTCCTTAGGTAACCTAACCATTTACTAATTTACTATACTGTGATAATTATAATATAAGTTCTTAAATATGTTACAAAAATGATAATATTGGAAAAAAAAATCAATACACTACATTTTTGTTTTAGACATATTTTTAAAGTGTTCAGTGCTTATAATGAGGTGTTATAAAAATATTTTATAGCCATAAAAAGGTTCTATTCGAGAAATTTACCAAGAATATAGATATGTCAGTATTTGATTGATTGGTCGACAATCGGTAATTCGGTACTTATATTTTGATGATTTAATGATATTATATTGCTTATAATACCTTAAAAATTATAATATGTTTTGTAATCTTCATACGGTCGTGAAGTTTTAATTTACATTTTACCTATACGTTTTCAGAATTACAAGAATGCCATTTTTTCCTTTAAAAGTAACCATACCGATATTTTGTATAGTGTAAAAATATTTAAATTTACATTTACTTAATAAATTTGATTTTACGATGTAGAAGTACTATAATATAAGAACTATAATATACTATGATTTATAATGCGAAAATCAAGTGTTATTAAAAATAATAGTTTAGTATTAATATGATTTAAATATTCAACGAATTTCCCATCGGGCATACATTATTAAACGGATTAGTAATCGGTTTTTCTACATGAGTAATTCGCAAAAAAAAAAAAAAACCTAAAAACGAAAATTAAAATTATTTAGTTAACAAATTCATCGAATTCATTACCAACTGTATATGAAAAACAGTAAGGTTTATAAGTTATATATATTAGTTAATTTTATTAAAGATTTGTTTTAGGGTTTTTTTTATGAATTTTCATAAAAAAATATAATTAATGTTTATCTATAAATAAATGCAATTTTAAAGAAATATTTTTAACCAATTTTTTTATGTTTAATTTAGGTACTTTGTCTAATTATAGGTTAGACAAAGTAAATACATTGTTATAACTAATATATATATATATAGTAATGACGTAATGTGTATATATATATTCCTTTTTGTAATATTGATAAAGCACAATAAGCCAAAAGAATTATTTTATTGTACTAAACTCTTGTTTTTGGTTTTTATTTCATATTTATCTTGTATTATTTTTGTTTAATACTATAAATGTATAATTTAATTAGCTGAAAATTCAAAATATACCTATCTGTAATTTACTTGTATTTAAATATTTTTATAATTTAAAGCGTTGAGATCAAGCTAATTATAATTATAAAAAAGGGGAATGTCGATTTTAGGCGTTCCTCTTTCGTCCCTTCGGTCCCGGAAAAATTAGTGGTTTATTATAATTAAGAATTGAATGCAATAATATTGCATTAGAAAATACGATTCTGAGCGAAACTCAATATATTGCAAAATATTATACTGATAATCCATTCCAAAGTTTACCACAAATGTAAATTACATATGTAAATATGTAAAATAAATTTCAAATTCCTACGATCAAAACTCAATTAGTTATCACAAAATTTAAAAATTTTAAGCATACTGGATTCGTGGTAATCAGACCATTATTTCTATCCGAAATATTGTTTTCATACATCAAAAAAAAAAAAAAAATATATATAATTAAATTCTACTAAAAATATTCAAATTTAGAAGCTTATAAAAAAAAATTGTGAGTCACGATTATCAAAATATTTTGTAAAAAGATTAAGTTGCATGTGATTAGTCTCCCATAAAATTTTCAAAGTGATTAACTAAGAATTGTCGGAAATATTAAACATTTTTGGAAAAAAGTTCAAAGTACTTTACTTGGCCAAATAATCAACTGATCCATTCCAAAATTGTACCACACTTGTATATCACCTATGTTAATACTCAAAAAAAATTTATAATATTATATAATATAATATTATTTAATATTATATTTACTTGAATGTTTAACAAAGTATAACGATTTAAAAGTTAATATATTTTAACTTTAATCAAACATTGTCTTGCCAATAAAAGATTTGCAAAACTAACAAAGTTATTTATTAACCTGTTTTGTTTAATTTTTATATTTTAACCAGATAATTAGAATATTTTATGGAAGAATGCTTCTGCGAAAGATGAAGGTCACATAGGTCACATAGGATGAAGGTCAATATTTCATTCTTTCAGATGTAGATTAGATACACAATGGAAAAGAATCGATAGAGAGATGGAAGGAAATTAATGTGTTTAAATGTTGTTGACTTGGGTTGAAATAATGAATATGATAGAAATAAATATAATTTAAATTAGTATATTTTTGGAATGGTCGTAAATATGTTTGTTAAACCTATTGGTTCTCATGTATAATAATTATAATACTTTTATAAATAACGGGTGTCGTACTGTGATCTATCAAAACCTAATTTTTCAACCACATACTATGTATTTACTTAATATTTTTTTAAATATTTTGCCTGAGGAGATTAGAAAAATATTATTTTTAGTGGTGAAAATGTTTTGCTCCGGATTACATAATTACCAAGTTTTGTAAATTTGTTTATCTGTCATTTGCGATTTGGATTTTGCATATGGGATATTAGGATTAGCAATGGATATGCAGTGTTTTCCACAGTAGTATACGCAAGATGCCTAAGGGGGGGGGGGGGGCAGTAAAATTTAGCGATCTATAAAGTAATGATTTTAAAGAAACAAAAAAAAAAAAAACCAATTGGTTACTATTAACAGTACAATAGTTATTTAATTATCAAATATATCGTACAATACATTATTATGAGTATAAAACTAATTTATTAACAGCATAAAATATATATAAACTATCAAGATTAGAATTTGGGACCAATCTTAGTAATAAAAATATACCTATAATAAGGACAATAGTGGAGGGCTTTAGTTTCTTAGCCCCCCTCTGTGTACGCCACTGATTTTTTAGATTAATTTACTAATAATTAAAATTATTGAGTGTATTTTTTTTAAAATTATTATTTAGGCAATGAGCTCTAACCTATATTATTTTTTAAGTTTTAAACGTTTAGTAAAAAAATAAAAAACAATTTTTTTATTTAAGTTATGTGCAATTTGTAGATCGTCAGATATATATTTCGATGGCCGACCTCCTAATTTATTCAAGATGTTGATTTTTAGGAATTTTTTTTAATTTGTTGAAAAAATCATATATCTGACGTTATTTTTGGTAATAATTTAATCCATTATATCATAAAATGTAAAATTTGTTTTATCAATATTTAATTTTATGATAAGCAAACGATTTATAAATAGTTGTAGCTTCGAGATTGGTAATAATTTTTCGAGAAATATCAACTGATAGTAATAATTATTTTTGTAACCATTATATAATAGATTTAATAATTACAACAAATAAAGTCAGAAGTATGATTTTTTCACTAAATGAAAAAAAATTCCTAAAAATCAATATCATGATTAAATTTGGAGGTCCACACATCAAAATGTTCATAAAAATATATTTTTTAATCTGTTTGTTTTCAAATTTCATAAAATAACTTGGTAAATAAAGTTAATTTTTAAATTTTTTTACTAAGTGTTAAAAAAAATAGAGTGGTAATATTATAATAAATAATAATATTAAAAAAATCGCATTCAAAAATTTAAATTGTTTACAGAGATAGTGCATTTAGTAAATAGATCTGGGACACACTCTATTACATAATATAATTAAATTAAAATAATTGAAAATTTAATCTTTTTAAAAACACTTAAACAACTAGTTTTAGTTACTTTTGGAATTATTTGAACGGGTTTAAATATCATTAATTCTGAATTTAAATTTCCAATTAAGTTTTTCTAATAATCTAGTTAAATTACATAATACAAATATTTCAACATCAAAACTATAGTTTGTAACCGTTAGTTATTTTAAATAAATTTACATATAATTAATTATATAAAATAGAAGTTATTTAATAAAGTATGTCACGTTGACAATGAACTTGATGGATACGTATTTTATACTTTTTATATATATTTTATTATATATACTAGACGGTATACAGTATTAAATACAATTATTAAAAGGTATACGGCGTGTATCTTCACTACAATAGTCCTGGCTAAACTTGAATTTAATTTAACTTAGTTATATGTTTTCATTAATAATAAAATATTTTCAAACCTCATAGACCAGATGAAATCAAGTTTTGTTTAGTACTCCCCTCTACGTAATATCGATAGTTAAAATATTGTTTGTTAAACTATAATAATAATTATATTAACACGTTTTGAACGTGTTCGGAGAAAATTAACAGATACCGAGGATATAATTCACATTTGCACCTAGGTACAATGGCGGATTTAGGATTTTTTCACAGGCGGGGATATTAAATATGTGTGTATATAAATGTATAGGTATACTTTATTAATACTAGATATAAAATAATAAATTTATATTACAAAAATAGTTTTACTTTACCTACCAGTGGTGGATATGACCCACATATCCCCCCGTAGGTACTGCATAAGTATGATAAACAAATAAATAATATTTAGATATTCTAATTACAATAGAATGAAAATATACTATTCAAGTCTGATTTTTTAACCAAATATAATTTTTTTTCCTGTTTAAACGGAGAACCAAATATAATATAATAACAATGTCAATTTCTCCCTCGTTTATTTCTGATAGTCAATATTGAACTAGGTTTATTTTAAAATTGGTATTTTTATAATATGTTTATTGTTGTGTCAGTTGTTTTTAATTAAATAAATCGATGAAACATTCCAAGCGATATTATTTTAAATTATTAATTTTTATAAAAGTAAAAAAAACTTTATACACTGAAAACATTAAAAAAAAAATAAAGGTTGATATTATTTAAAAAATATTTATATATTTAATAATTATTTAGCTAATACTATTATTATAATGTATTCTTTATCAGCTTTATACCGCACTGAATAATTATATCATAAAAGAATTGTTACGGGACATAAAAACGTTATCGAATACATATTAATAATTAAAACAAAACAATTTTGAGTAGATTTTATTTCAGATTACAAAATATAACCCAATTTCTGATAGTACACATTAAACATTATAAATTATGTATGTTATAAAAATAAAGAAAAATTGCTTCATTATATGGTTTTTAATCGGCGAGGTAAAAAATAAATAGTATCGTACAAAAAATCAATTTAATATGTTTAGATCATAATAAAAATAATAAAATCACAAGTAATAATAGTTAAGTGTAATGTAATTAAGAATCAACATTTAAAAATATAAAAAAGCGGGAAGGTCAATTTGGTTGATTGTGGACGTTCCTCCTTCGTCCTTTCGGTCCTAGTAGAAATTAGTGGTTTATTATAATTAAGATTTGAATGCAATGATATGGCATTAGAAAATATAATTCTGGGCGAAACTCAATATATTACAATTTACAATATATTATACTGAAAATCTATTCCAAAATTTTACCGCGTATGTAAATTACCCATGTTAATATTCAAAATAAATTTCAAGTCTCTACTATCAAAAATCAAAGAGTTATTACGAAGTAAAAAAAAATTAAAATAACAAAAATCGTAATTTTGTCGATTTTCAGCCATTTATTAGTAGTTTTTATTTTCCTGAAGAAAAATTCGAAAAATTCGAAAAATTCCAAAAAAGAGCTAAATAAAGTACTAACTAGATGAAATTTGCTACCAAAAGCATACCCTCCTAGGGATCAATGGTAATCCGTCTATTATTTGTATGCGAAAAAATGTTTTTAGACTATTAAAAACACATAAATTTCATAAAGATGTTTTGATAAAAGCTTCTAAAAAAACTGTACTTACGATTTTCAAAATATTTTGTAAATATTAAATATTATATGAGTAAGCTTCTATAAAAATTTCATATCGTTAAACCAAAAGTTGCAGGTAATATTAAACATTTTAGGAAAAAAGTTCAAAACTCTATATTTTGCCAAAAAATCAACCAATCCGTTCCAAATGTTCCAATCCTGTTACCACACGTGTATATTTTCTATGTTAGTACTCAAAAAAATTTCCCTATAATATACTAAAAGTCCCTACGATCAAAACTCAATTAGCTATCACTAAATAAAAGAATTTAAATAACGGAAATCATAATTTTGATGACCATTTTTCACGGCCATTTTTTGGTAGTTTTTCTTTTCCCAAGGAAAAACTATCAGGAAATTCGAAAATTTGTGATAATCGGACCATTATTTTTACCCAAAAAAATGTTTTTATACACAAAAAAAACATCTTTGTAAAACCAATACATTCCTCTCAGTTCGCTCAGAATATTTAAAATATTAACATCTTAGAGATATTATGAAGATATGAGATATTATTCTATTATTAATTTAAATATAAGTTATACAAACATTTATGAGTAATTTATTTATTGTTTATATTTAATGATCTTTATAATAGAAAATAGGTGGTCTGAGGACCGAATTGTGGTTAATAATTCTCCACGTGTGTGAAAATAAAATTTAATGGGAAAAACTGGTTTTATTTTTTTATTTCATTGCGTAATAATATGTAATTTATATTTGTAAACAAAACGCTTTAAAGTGAGTTTCATAGTGCAATACGTTTTTTTCTTATTATTTCGATAAAATATTATTATTTATATATTTATACTTTATTATTTAGTTATAATAAGATGTATTTGGAATTTTATTGTATATAACCTAATATATCCAGTAAAAATAATACAAAACAATGAATAATTCATATTAAAATGTTTACAAACGGCTTTTAAGATATAACATATTTGTGTAATTAGCATAAAAAAAAACATTTTAGTAAAATCAATACATTTCCCACTCCGCTCAAAATCTAAAAATGGTGACGTCGATTCTGGAGGTCTTTCCTTCATCACTTCGGATTTCAAAGGAATAAGTTATTTATTATATTTGTAATTAATATTTGAATGTAAACAAATTGATTTCGAAAATACGTTTCGGACCGAAACTCAATATAATATTATAATCCAATATATTTTACGAATAATCCATTCTATAATTTTACAACGTATAGTAAATTGCCTAGGAGAATGCTCAGAAAACTTTACAAGTCGCTAAGATAATAACTGTATTAGTTATCCCTAAATTTTTAAAATCTAATTTTGCCAATTTTCCGTCATTTTTTGGTAGTTTTTCTTCTTTGAAGGAAAAACTTTTGAATAATTCGAAAAATGAGCTTTATAACGTATTAACTAGATGTAATTTTCTACCGAAAGCGTACTATACTTGTGGTAATCGGACCATTATTTAAATCCAAAAAAATATTTTAAGACATAAAAAAAAATCTTTGTTAAAGCAATCGAAGCGAGGCGAAAAGCCGGTGTCCTAGGCAAATCATATACCTTTATCTCCCGTGCGTTAACAAATATTATATAAGAGTGTACAAATATACTATTTATTGGAATTAATTGGTTTAATAGTAATCAATTTTCCTAGTATATATGTCCCCTTTTATGTAAAAAGAAACCTATAAAAACATATTCTACCCATAGACGGAAATTTTTAAATATTTAGGGATGGGGATTAATAATTATAAGATTTTACAATTTTAGAGTGGCTAATAGATAATTTGGGGGGCATACCCCTCCCAAAATCCTCTCTATTAATGCTTATGATCCTATGTTAATAACCAATGTTAATATGACCTTTGTTTCTACAATTAATTGTGCCATCATACATAAAAAAAATCACAAACACCAATGCATTCCTCGCTTTGATCATTATCAAAGAAATATTTTTTGTAAATTTATTAATTATTATATTATTACATTAATATCAAATTAATATAATATAAAAGTGGGAAGGCCGATTGTAGACGTTCTTCCTTCGTCCCTTTGGTCCTCGGAGAAATTAGTGGTTCATTATAATTATTAAGATTTGAATGCAATGATATTGCATTAGAAAATACGATTCTAAGCGTATCTAAATATATTGCAATATATTATACTGATAATCCATTCCAAAATTTACCACGAATATAAATTACATATGTAATAATGCAAAATAAATTTCAAATCCCTACGAACAATATTCAAGGAGTTATCATTCCTTTTTAAGGAAAAACTTATGGGAAATTCAAAAATTGAGCTAAATAAAGTACCAACTAGATTAAATTTGCTATAGAGAGGATACCCTATTTGTGGTAATCGAACCATTATTTTTATCCGAAAAAATATTTTCATACATCAGAAAAAAGCATATTAAGATTGCCGATTATCCGCTTTTCAAAGAAAAACTTTTGGGAAATTCAAATAATGAGTTGAATACCGTACCAACTAGATGAAATTTAGTATAGATTATTTTAGTATAGCCAATTTTCCGTTTCTTAAGGAAAAACTTTTGGAAAATTATAAAAATGAGTTTAATAAAGTACCAAGTAGACAACATTTGCAAACGAAGCATATGCTATGCGGAATAATCGGACTATTATTTCTACCCGAAAAAATGTTTTCATACATAAAAAAAAAAACCCATCTTTGTAGAATCAATACGTTCCTTGTTCCACTCAGAATCTAATAAGGCTTATATTATATAATAAAAAAACAGAACATTTTTTTTTTACTAAATCACTATTTAATATTTTTTTGTTTGGTCACAAACTAATCATTTAAAATTAAAAAGAGGGACATGCAAAGATATTGATTTCGATAATATTATTTCGACCGAAACTCACTTAAATACATTATATTATATAAATAATCTGTTCTAAAAATTTACGTCGTGTGTAAACTGCCTATAGGAATGCTCAGAAAAAGTCCCTACGTTAATAACTGCAAGTTGTCCCTAAATCTAATTTATTGTTACTCTTGTTTTGCCAATTTTCGGTTATTTTTTGGTAGTCTTTCTTCTCCCAAGGTAAACCCTTTGTGTAATTCTAAAAATTAGTTAAATAATGTACTAAATAGATAAAATTTTCTACAAAAAGCATATTGTACTCACAAGAGTGTATTCGTTAAAATTTGAGGGGACTGATATTTTTAAAATCAATGTAAACCATGGAAAATTCAACTAAATATATATATATATTTAGTATATAATTATATATAAAAGATGTAAAATACAATATTTTTATTCTTTGCTCTCCAAGACCTCCATCTCCGCTTATGATCCTACTTATTGTAATATGGCCATTATTTCTGCCCTAAAAAATGCCTTCATACATAAAAAAATCATACATATACATTACATTCCTCGTCTTGCTCATAATTAAAAAATGTATTATTATAATTTTATTAAAGGCAGTAGTAGGGAGGAAGTACAAAGTAAATATTCTGTCTTAATTTTTTTTTTTTTTTTTTTGTTCTCGGCGTATTTAAATTTTATTCTGGCACCGCCAGAACGTCATTTAAAGTTATGTTATTAATAAATAACTGCAATCTAAATACGTTATGTAAGCAAATATTAGACAGGTGTGTAAAAACAGCTTTACATATAAATCAACCTCATTGTTTATATTATACTCAAATAAAATTATATTATAAAAAGACAGAACCCTATCTTTTTCTAAATTATTCTTTAGATTAATTTTATTTGGTCACAAACTAACCTTTTGAATTTTTTAAAAAAAAGAAAAATGTATGTTAATTTGTCTTCTTATATCAGTTTTATAGTGATTTTTTATCATTATTATATAATACTTTCCTCAACAGCTCAAGGTAATTATATTATAATTATTAAAGTACAATGAAATGATAAGATAAATATTAATAAGGAATAACTTGTCGTGATTATACGTAAACTTTTATTGAAAACAATATTTGTGTATAAATTGAAATTGTTGATAGTTAATAATAATAAGTTAATAGACTTAAGTATAATAATATTTTTAATATTAATATTGTTATGTAATTATTAAAAAAGTGGAATGGTCAATTGTGGAAGTTCTTCCTTCGTACGTTCGGTCCTCGGAGAAATTAGTGGTTTATTATACTTAAGATTTGATTGCAATGATATTGCATTAGAAAATACGATTCTGAGCGAAACTCAATATATTACAATATGCTATACTGATAATTCATTCCAAAATTTTACCTCGTGTGTAAATTACGAATGTAAATATTTAAAATAAATTTCTATTTCCTTAAACTTATTTAGTTATCAAGAAATAAAATAATGAAACCGTAATTTTGCCGATTTTCAAGAACTTTTACTTTAAAAGTTTATGAAAAAAAATTGTCAGTCACGATTATCAAAATATTTTGTAAAAAGATTAATTAGTATATAATTAGACTTCGATAAAATGTTCAAACCAATAAACCAAAAATTGAAGGAAATATTAAACATTATTGAAAAAAAAGCCAAAACTTTATATTTAATCAGAAAATCAATCATTTGTTTCTAAATTTTTTCTTGTAATTAAGTTCACCTTAGTAAATACTCAAAAAAAATTTTCAATACACTATAAATAAAAATCAACTAATTATCACGAAATTAAAAAATTAAAAATTTCAGGAACGTTTTTAAGACGATTTTCCATCATTTTTTAGTAGTTTTTCTTCTCCCAAGGAAAAGCTTTTGAGAAATTTTAAAAATGAACTAGATAAAGTACCAACTAGATGCAATTTTCTACCGGAAACATACTCTACTTGTGGCAATTGGACTATTATTTCTACTCGAAAAAGTGTTTTAATACATAATAAAAAATATCATAATATTCATTTTAACTAAAATTATTTAAATTTTAAAAGCTTATAAAACAAAGTTTCAACTTACAATTTTTAAAATATTTTGTTAAAAGATTAAGTAGTATATGATTAGACTTCGATAACATTTTCAAAGCGATAAATCAAAAATTGCCGGTTATATTAAACATTTTTGGAAAAAAGTTAAAAGCTCAATACTTAGTCAGAAATTTAACCAATCATTTGAAAATTTTTTTCTATAATGTAATGTAAATGACACTCAAAAAACGTTTCAAGTCCTTACAATCAAAAATCAATTAGTTATCACAAAATTAAAAAATTTAAATAATAAAAGCGTTATTTTGACGATTTTCGGGAATTTTAACCTTTAGAGCCTACAAAAAAAATTTTCATTAACGATTTTCAAAATATTTTGTAAAAATATTAAATAGTATATGATTAGACTTCGATAAAATTTTCAAAGCGATAAATCAAAATTTACAGGAAATATTAAACATTTTTGGAAAAAAGTTCAAAGTTCTTTACTGGGCCAAATAATCAACCAATCCGTTCCAAAATTGTACCACATATGTATATTATTTATTTTAATATTCAATAATATTTTCCTGTCCTTACGATCAAAACTCAGCTTGTTATAACGAAATTAAAAAATTTAAATAACAGAAACCGTAATTTTGTCAATTTTTCGCCATTTTTTGGTATTTTTTCCACTCCTAAAAAAAACTTTTGAGAAATACAAAAAATTAGCTAAATAAAGTACCAACTAGACACGATTTGCTACCGAAAACATACCCTATTTGTGGTGAACGGATCATTATTTCTACCCATAAAAGTGTCTTCATGCATAAAAAAAAATAAACATCTTTGTAAAACCAACACAATCTTCGCTTCGCTCAGAATCTAAAATTATATCATAAGAATAAGTTATAACGTAATTGTCTCTGTCTTGCATAAGCACAACATGGGAAATCGATGTACCGAATCCTAATGTTTATATTAATCAATATAACATAGGACAAAGTTTATAATATTCTTTCTAAGAAATTTGATAATATTTAAATTTATCATAATTATATTTATATATAAAATTATTGTATTTAATTTATTACTTCAATCTTATGAACATAGTAATAAAGTAACTAATTTTTTTAAGGTTTTCTTGATACGTATTACCGTGACTGGTATTTGAACACTTGTAAAGGTAAAAATATATATTATATAGTAGAGTGGTGTATTTTATTAATGTAAATAAAAACTCAAACGTAATAATATATATATATAGATATTTTTAACGTTACACATCGTAATGATAATGTAAATACAAAATATACCAGGTGTACTATTGGTGAACTCACTGCAAATTTTTTCTTTGAAGAAGGGAATAATACCATATTATAATACCATATTTATAATAAATTAAACTACGTCGACTATATTGCGTCATTAATTCTAAAATATAACATTACCTTATATATTCTTAAATATTAATAACAACCTTTGGTGTTGTGTGTCAAATTTTATTCGAGTTAGGGAAGGATTATGTTGTGGGCGTTTTCCTTGTATAGTCTCTGGATTTTGATGGTCAATATTTATCGTCTTATGGTCGATTTGGTTTTTATTTTTCGGTCATATGATGATTAACTTATATTGTCCTCTTTTATATTGAAATTGGGAGGTCTCAGGGGCGGATCCAGCTGAGGAGAACAGGAAAGATTAGGTCTTGACCTTTAGACATATTGTTATTTACGCAATATAACTTAACAAAAAATTATAATTATCGTTAATAACTTTAACTATTAATTTATTATGCGATCTATAATTCATTTAATTGCAATATATTTTCATATATTTACTATTTAGAATAACATATTTTTAATTGTAATTGCTTACTTAAGTAAGAGTGCAATATACAATACTGATGAAAAATCACATTTTATTGTTTGTTTTAATCATTAAAAAGCTAGTATATTTACGGAAAACAACTACAATACTCATAATATAATATAACTACGAATTATTACTTTTAAATTTAAATTTGTTATAGTTACAAATTATGCGATTTTAGGTGGTAAGTTAATTGCATTTTCATTTATGGAAAAAAGTTTAATACATTTATCAATAAAAAAACAAACTGAGAACAAAAAATATATATATTAAAAAATATTTTACATTTTGTATTGTTTTGGTGATATTTATTGATTATTGATTAGTTATTGTATCTATGTATTTAATAAGACAACATTTTTACACATCTTATTTTTATTATTAGACAAAACATAAATTGTTGTAATTATACAATCAATTCAAAAATAGATTATAATTAAAATTTGTACTATAAATATTAGATTATTAATTATGATGACAAAACTTTTATGATTTTCTATTAGTAAAATTTTTAATAATAGTTGAAAATATATTTGTTTGACCTACTTATATAATAAAATATGTCAATATCTATATTTTTTTCAATTTTACATTGTGAAATATATGTGCTTTAAAAATAATAAAACTGTTTTATCGTTTTACTTAAGATAAAGAAAGTAATCCTTTGTAATACATCACGATTTTAGTTAATCTAATAGTTTTTTATATAATATTTGAATGGTGAATAATACCCTTAAAATGGAGGACTGTGTGACCATTAATTTCTTTACGTATTTCTTGTATTGGATTCAATGTTTATTTAAGTAGAAACTACTGTTATTTTCATTTTTATAATACTTAAATAACTGATTATTCCTTAAAAAAATAAAAATAAATAGGTTTATTCTACTTTTAATAAATTGTTTATCTATGTTTGTTTAGTAAATAAAATAGAATACATAGCATATGTTGCTTTTAATTTTAATGGTAATTATTTTAAATTATATTATATTATAAAAAATGATGTTTAGAAATATTAAAAAGTTACCAAAGTAACCCTTAGAATTATGACTTTTTTAGAAGTATGTCATGGTATAAACACTTATATTTTACGTAAGTTGAATATCACATTAAACTTTTGTTTATTTTGAAAAAAAAATGGTATAATTAAATAATTATCTAATAAAAAATTAAATTAAAATTTTTTTTTTAAAAGATAACTTATTATTAACCCTAATCAATTTGTCAAAAGTTCAATTAATTTCTATAAGTAAAATCATATTTTATATATATATACGAGTAAATATCATAAAAATGAATTCATTACTGATACTATACCATAAATAATTAAAACTGAAAGTCGGACGAATACATTTACTAGGAATTGGCTTGTTAGTAGTTTTGATCCAGAAACTTGACCGTCTCGTGTTAAGTGTATTCCACTACCTTAAAAGTATATGTAGTCATATTATTTGTAACCTTTAAATATATATTTATGTTATATGTTTTACTGGTTTGTAAAAAGGTTTCTTTAATTTATTGGACGTTAGGCTATATATTTAAATACTCTAGTGATTCATAATAACACACTGACTTATTTATACCTATAAAAGTAATTAGTTATTTTAAAGATTATTTTTTAATATTTAATTAATTATTATACTAATCCTAAATAATATAAATTTTAAACATAATTTCTAAAAGTACTATAAATCATACATTATTAATATAATATATTGATATTTGTTTAATATTGAATCAAATAAAATAACACAATAGAAGATTCTATTCAAACAGAAATTCAAACCGGTAAACAATATTTATTTATAATAACATAACTCTAATAATATGTATTTTGTATATCATCAAAAAAAAATTATGGTCTAAGTTGCAAAGACAATTCGACGACTAAAACGCTACTAGTGACACCATTTAACTTTACCCATCAACAAGAGCATAGATCACTGTCGAAGACTGTATTGTTTTAAAAATTGTTCCCTAATTAAACTTAATGGTACTGTAGTACTCGTATCGTGATACAGTTTTGTCAAAAATAGGCACTTTTACATATTTTAACATAATATACAGTGTCCCAGTTCTATTTACTAATTAGTATATCTTCGCAAAAAATTTAAATTTCTAAATACAGTTTTTTTAAAATTATTATTTAGGCAACGGACTATAATATAATCTTTAATATATGTTTAAAAAAATGCGTCTCATAAAAAAATAAAAAAATATACTCATTATTTGAAGATTGCCATTTTAAACAGTTTATTTATATAAGCATTTTGACGTGTCTTAATTTTAATTTTTAGGAATATTTTACATTTATTGGAGAAATTATATTTCTGATTACATGATATTAACAATTTTATATTTAAATATGCAAATTTATAATCTTACCTAATATAATTATCCGAATTCCGATACTATATTATAATATATCCATAAATAAATATATTTGTATTACTTATATATTATAATATTATTAATGGATCTTTAATTATTCTTTATCAGTAATAGTTCAACGTATAGGTAAGTAATAAGTTTGAGTAAATATTAACGATTAATTTAATTAATATCTATTCACTAGGTATTTTGTTAATGATACTTAAATTTTTCAATATTAGTGTGAATACAAATTAAAACATAAATTATGCTATAATCATGTATAATAGTCATAGATGTTATAATTGTATTTTAATTAAATTTTTTAATAATTGATTGTTCTCATATCCCTAACCTAATTAAATTATAGCACAGAATTCAACTTTGTTGGCTTAATAATTTGATATTAAAAAAATGTAAACGATGTGACAAAAGTTAACACTAATTGTAAAATTTTTTTAATGAATCATAAGATTCTATTTTAAATTAAGCATTTATTAATTTTTTGTTTATACCAGCAATTGATACAAATAAAATGAAATATATCGTAAATAAAATGTGTGTCAGTTTGATGTTGATCAACCCATTTTTCAGCTTGTGTTTACGTCGTGCGTCTGAGTTCGCTTTAACGGTGGCAAACAGGTGTTGTCCAACAACCGGGGAAACACCATTCCATTACGCTAAGGCTAAGCTTATCGTTTAAACAAACCATGGACCATTATCAATGGTATCAATGGTTTGGTGAGCCAAACCGAGAGATGAACTCACGTTTGAGCATTTACGTTTTTATTTTAATGGAGGCAGTTACCGATCGTGTATGCCTCGATCCACCTACTAAAACAATCAGTTGCGATTGAAATCTATGACTATCGTCTATTTGGGTATGTGACCATAAGGTCTATAGAAATGATTTACAGTGGCTGTTGGGGTTAGGAAATACATTTCTTTGGGCAACATTTGAATTAGTTTGTTTATGCACATACGTTGCTCACCTTCACAATTCAACATACTATTTTACGTGGTCTCTTAACTATTTCCAATAGACACACGTTTTCGATCATCAGGTTATTGTTAAATGACTTTTAATATATATAATAATTATTTAATAAAGACCGATAGTTATACTTGTTGTTTATTATTTCTACATTAAATTAATACATTAATTCCTGTATATAGAAAATTTACAATCTAATATGTCGATGGCAGACTATATTCGACAAGGTAACGTACCTAATCATTTATTATGAGTTAATATAATTCACGTCATAAGTAAATATCAATACTGATACTATAAGCAAGCACGAATTTGAAAGGGTGATAAGTGCAATATCCCTCCCTCTAAAGTCTGTATGATACTATACTAAAGTCGAAAATTAATTTAATAATTATATACAATATATATTAATATATAATTATTCGGAAAAAAAAATTCGCCTCTCCAAAAATAATTGTCTAGATACGTGTCTGACTATAGATGTATTATAGAGGGAAAGAGAATGGACCTGCAGAAATTTCGTAAGGACGAATGTCTATAGGATGCTTTATTTATTAGTTTGTTACACGTATAACAGCTGTCCATAACACAATCTGACTATTATTAACAATTTGAGACGTTTGGCTACTAATTATTAATTTGAATTCACTTGTTATTTTTATCTTCGATAGTATATTTCTTTACATATGGTTATTATTATTTTTTATCATTTATTTTTATTTTTTATTTCCTTCTATGAAGCAATGCTGAAGTCTATAGTAGATACTCCGACCGAATATCTCGGTATGCGATTGATGACCTTAAATATAAGTTCGTTACACGGTGCTCTTCGGTGGGAGTTAGGTTGCAACTGTAAATTGTAACGGTTTGCTATCCGTCCTAGAGTTTACTAAGTAAACGCCCGTCGATAATTATATTATAATTAAATAAAATTTTGCGCTATAATAAAAGTACGATTATATGGTAAATAACAATAATTGTTATATATTATTAAGAAATTATCAAAATATTACTTACAACCTTATAATATATTATGTTAGTTCATTGACCTTTGCATATGGTATTAATAAAAACTAATAATATTTGGTTTGGTATGTGTAAAACGCATTAACCACAAGAACCAATTTATGGGTAGCTAAGATGGACGATTTCCTCCTCTTGTTTAAAAACTATGGGCATCGTCGGATAGTCTAAATTAATGTTACCGGGAAATTTATGGAAAGGGCCGAAATGACAGAGGTTACTTCCAAGTACATAGAACCAACTCATAAGAGATTCAAACATGTCTTCTTTCCTTTTAAACCACACAACAACTATTTTTACCTATTTTAAGCACCTGTTATACATTTTAGATTCTGAGCGAAACGAAGAATGTATTGGTGTTACAAAGTTTTTTTTTTTTATGAAAACACTTTTAGGGGTAGAAATAATGGTCTAATTACCACAAGCAGAGGTAGAAAATTACATCTATTGGTACTTTATTTAGTTCATTTTTCAAATTACTCAAAAGTTTTTTCTCAGAGGGAAAAACTACCAAAAAATGGCGGAAAATCGGCAAAATTACGGTTTTTATTATTTTATTTCTTGATAACTAATTAAGTTTAGATCGTAGGAACTTGAAATTTATTTTAAATATTTACATTCGTAATTTACACACGTGGTAAAATTTTGGAATGGATTATCAGTATAGCATATTGTACATATTGTAATATATTGAGATTCTCTCAGAATCTAAATGAATCTTCTAATGAGATATCATTGCATTCAAATCTTAAGTATAATAAACCACTAATTTCTCCGAGGACCGAAAGGACGAAGGAGGAACGTCCAAAATCGACCTTCCCACTTTTTTTATATTTATAAATGTAATCACTCATCAATATTAAATATGATAGTTAAAAGTTTAGATCCTTTATTTATAAACATACATGTTCATAATATGTCAGAATTTATTAACTACAATGTCTCAAATTTTAATACCGAATACTGTGGGTTCGATAAATAACACACTATTTTCCGATTATCGTAGTCTTTATTAAGAAATAAATTATAATACAAAAAGAACTATACATGTGTAAAAAACGAATAGAATAATTAATAATAATAATGATTATAACGATAATATAAACAAAAGAAAAATGTTCGGTTACACTACAATACGCGTTCGGTGCAGATAATACGGCGGAGTGACTTATTGATGGTTTAATTCTTCTGATATATATTGATGAGGTTACGCTCTCGATTTTTCTAGAATAATCTTATGCTATTAATGTAGGTCATTATTATGATATTATCGATTAACTGATGACAATGTTCTCGAAGGTTCTCGATAACACTAACGTTTGAGAACATTCGCGAACACCCGTCGCCCATATCGATTGTCGCTACAATACTATTCAATATTGAAAAACTGTTTTGAGGAGATCATTTTCTTTTGAAACACATTAATTGAAGTGATTATAACAAGTAATATTATATCTACTTTTTACATTTGTTAAATAATGTTATTAATTTTACAATTTTTTATTTTATCTGTATACAGAAAATGCAAAACCAATTGGTAAATAGCAAATATCGATAATAATATGCAAATTATTTTTGGTGACAGGTTACATCTGACTGATAACCGAGCTATTATCTTACAATTTTGACTAGTATTCTTAAAACTATATACATGTATAGCTTGTGTATACATCATACTGTTTTTGGTAAAATTATGATGATTCTAAATTTATTTAAAATTTTATATTGTACTTATTAAATATACTTTGTTTTTCAATAATATACTATTTGTAATAATTATAATTGTAGAATTTTATTTTAGTTACTTATAGTATTTAAATTTATTATATTTATTATTTAGTACCAACAACGGCTTTTAATAGTTGGTTCCGTTATATTATTAAAGGTAAATAAATATCCTACATTCATATTTAACTATTTAGTAATATAATTCTAATTTTAATTATAGTAGTAATACATTATTTCCTACTGTTAATTAAAGTTTTGATTTCAAAATATTGTGAAT
>CM023360.1:12816087-12830713 GCA_013282895.1 Eriosoma lanigerum
ATTTGTAACCTCTTGGTTTCCGAGTTATTACCGATTTCTCACGGGGGACTAGCCAAATTAATGAACTACTTCATTTTTTAGTAGGTACTAGATTTTTAACTATTATTGTAATTAAATTTTTTTTTATACTCATCGTTTCTATGTTAAAATAGATTTATCCTTGAAATGGAAAGTATATAAAGTATTATATACAATTATTATACCTACATACGATTTTTTTTTAAATTCATTAGCATACATTTTTAGTGATTTATAGCAGCTAACCTAACCTAACCTAAACTAACCAGCTTTTTAGAATTATAACTATATAAGTAACAATTATATTTATCATTTCTAAATATATAACTTTTAATTTTTATTTCTTAATTTCGTCATAATAAATATAATCGTAAACATATAATACATATATCAACATATACGAGTAACTTATCCATTAACATATATCTATTAATATAAAAAAAATAAATATAAAAAAATGATAAAATTGTTTTTCATTTTTTATTAGCTTTAAAATTTTGGACTTAGCATAATTACTCGTTAAATAATTATAAAAATTAAAAATAATTTATGCCACGTCATTTGTTGCGAAATTCTACCCTAAAATGTTCGGTCACGTCATACTCCATACTGAGTATGATTATGCTTATAAAAAAAGGAAATATTATGTATTAAAACAAGGAGTATGGTCAAATATCATTTACGATGAATTTATCAAATCTTATCGATTACATTGCTCATATGTATTTAAGAAATGTAAAGTTTATTATAGTTCTTCTGCTAGACATTTTTGAACTTTCGATGCAGTTTGTAAAGATGAATCTTGCAAATACATTTTAAAAGGAGTAGCTGATAAGCAACCATTGGAAGGCCAACCACTTAAAATAGTAATTCAATCAACTAATGATACTAGAGGTATTTCACACAACAATTCAATTAAACGATAATTAAATGGTGAAAAGAGAATAGAAGTTGGAAATGATCTTCAAAAATTAACACCTAATATTTGGAGAAGAAGTGAGATGCGGAAAGAATGCGAATTCGGTGAATTATTCCCCCAAATATTTATAGTGGAACGGTTTAAAGAAAAGCAAACAAGAGATTAGAGATAATAAACTAGAAATTGAATTAAATGATCCATATATTCAATAGCCCATCGAAATATATTATATGAGCTATAAGCTATGAATATTGCTTATATATTTATAATACAAGTATTGGAGTATTAATAATAAAATTGAAATAATATATAATATATTAGTAGATATATGTTAATGGATAAGTTACTCGTATATGTTAATATATGTATTATATGTTTACGATTAAATTTATTATGACGAAATTAAGAAATAAAAATTAAAAGTTATATATTTAGAAATGATAAATATAATTGTTACTTATATAGTTATAATTCTAAAAAGCTGGTTAGTTTAGGTTAGGTTAGGTTAGCTGCTTCAAAGCACTAAAAATGTATGCTAATGAATTTAAAAAAAAATCGTATGTAGGTATAATAATTGTATATAATACTTTATATACTTTCCATTTCAAGGATAAATCTATTTTAACATAGAAACGATGAGTATAAAAAAAAATTTTTAATTAAATTAATTAACTATTATTTAATATTAATTATATTAATTAACCATGAGGTTACAAATTTTGAAATTTTGGTTACAAATAGTTACAAATTAAAAGGAAGAAATTGAATTTAATTTGGATCGATTCGGACAACTTGGGGGGGGGGCTACGTTAAGTTGGCCCCCCATTGAGAAATCATTAATTGTTCGGTAAGGAAGAAGTTACAAATTCTAAAAAGTTGGTTACAAATAGTTACAAATTAATTAACGTAGGTTACAAATATTTTTTTTGAGGTTACAAAAAGTTGGGGGGCTAACTTCACACACGTGTTTTCTCCGCATACATAAACTGCATTCTCATCATACGAAGCATACTATATTGTGCAACACTATGCATAGCATCAAATATTTTATTTTTTTTTTCTCTTTAATCATAAATGTGATTTTATTAATCTTTTACTGATCTGTATTATTACGTTAGCTCCTTATTTACTACGTTTTTTAAGTGATTCTTAGAAACTTACTTTTTTATGGAGGTTAATAATAATAGTTAATTTTATTTTTATAACAAGTTAAAGGTTTAATATTTCAAGTATTTAAAAAAATTAGGTTTATAATAAATTATTTATTTATAATTATATAGTAACAAGAGAAGAATACATAGTATACATTTTTACTAATTATGAAAGTAATTAATTTTATTTATGGTATAAAAAATTATAACGTTTAGAAATATATTAAATTTACTCAATTCAACTAATTATGATCTCATTATATTTAATATTAATTATGAAAGGGTTTAGCTCCATTATTGGAGATGTAGCAGGTAAAAAAATATATTACATTCATTTTTTAAATTTATTTTAAAAGAAATTATAAAATTAATTATTTTTTTATGAGAGATAACTTTATGATTAATCTTAAAATATTTGATAATAATTCAATAACTGTTTTCGTAATATCGTGGAAACCAATTTCGTACTAATGCTATAGGTTCCATAATTAATTATATTTGAAAAAGGACATTCACATTTGGTATATTGAATTATTATCTATGATTTATCTATTTCGTCAGGTTGTCCGTATCGATCGTAGAAAGTACACCTTATCGCGATTTATTGCTATTTATTGTTTCCGCGAAACCCATATGGCGAGTCGTAAAATTTATATTTAATAGTAGTTGCATTCAAACAGTCATGTGAGTAACTCCGCGTTAGATCCACATAAAATAAATTGTTAATACAGTCCACTGGAATAAAGTTACCTGTGTTTAAATGATAAATTGGGTAAGTTGTTAAACATTGGTAACCCGATCCCGAACACTGGTTAAATAATAAAACTATTTTGGTAACATCAAATATAATCATTTCGTCGTAAAACTGTATGAAACTAACAAAATTATTGTTTTTACTTAGCATATATTACCTAATGACAATAAATATGTTGACTAAACATATAAGTGCTGCATTATTTTCAAATTTATTGCATTTGTTAATTATAGTTAAGTTAAATCAGGTATAATTTATGCAAGCAGCAATAAAAAAAAATGATTAATATAAAATATAATATTATATATGTATAGACAATATTCTAATTAAATTTTGTGTAATTTATTTGTATAATTAAATTTAACAGATAGAATTGAAGATGATATTATAAAAGGTTATTAATATTCATTAAATAATATTTATTTTATATTCCGAGCATAACTAAGAATGTATTGGTTTAAAATGATTTTTTTTTGTCTGAAAGCACGATTTCGTGTAGAAATTATGATCCGATTACCACGACTACAACTTTGACCAAATTGTATCTAGTTGGTAGTGCTCTGCATGGTCCGGACTATATCAGTCCGGTCCGGTCCTATAATAAAAATAGTTAATGGGTTCGGTTTTGTTCGGTCCAAAAATTTTTGGATCGAATTCGGTCTGGTCCTGGTTCCAATATATTAATATTTCAGTTCGGTCCGGTTTCAACCGAGAAAAGTTATGCGTCTAGTCCGGTTTCTGTCATAAAAACGGTCGGTCCAGTTCGGTCCGAAAAAAGTTCATATTATTATGAGAATTTTATAAAATTATCTTTATAATTTATTACCCAATTAATGTTATAATACTTTATCATAATAATATTACAGTCGGGTCTGTGTAACAATATTGTTGAAATGTTTATAATGCACAATACAATTTAATAGTATATATATATATATATATTATTATTATATATAATATTTACTTATTTTTCTATTTATTTTACCACGTAAACTATATTATGTGTGTGTGTCCTAAACTTGTACTTCCTAGTACCATTGATTATAGAATAGAATAGAATTATATTATGAACTAAAAAAAATGATGATTAAAATAATATATTTTATTTATTTTTAAACAGCTATAAAAAATTGTATTATTGTTGCTATTATCATTTATTGGTAAAAACATAGATGAACTTCTTTACTTTAAATTTGTTCAGAAGTATTATTCGTCTAACCTTCCTTAGAAAATCATAATTATAAAAATTCACAATTTATTATGTTTTGTACAAATTGTATTATATACATAAACGTAAACAACAATGTGTGATTGTGTGAATAAGAAATTTCCTATACATGATTCTCAAGAAACGGGCATTACCATCAAAATATTTCCGTATGTTTGTGACGAGATGTGGGTAATTGATATATTATATATATTATTGTTATTATTTATTAATATAATTAAACAGACAAAAACAGGTTTCAAATAATATGCTGCCTCGCGACACATATAGGCACACAGCCGTGGTATCTAAAGTCGCATTATCTGTTGAAAATGGAAATACTAATATATACTATTGTAGGAAAAAGTAAAATTAATTGTGTCAATTCATACAGCGCCACCTCTCGGCAACCCGTATAAATATAATATTAGTAGCCAAATTTCCCTATGCCGTGGGCTATCTGTCTATTCTATAATCAATGCTAGTACCTAGTGATTAATAATAATAAATCAAATGATTAACATTACGATTATAAATTTGTTTTATTGCAACTATCTAATTGTTTTGATTTATTCGTCATTCGTTACGTATAAATAAGATTAATAATTGGATTGATTTATTTGTATTGGAATTATCAGATGATTGATGCCGGCCTACATCAATTTCTGAAAATCGTAATGATAAGTTGAAAGTATCGTACTTTATCGTAGAGTACTAGCGTGTAAACCAGGTTTAACAGAAATTCAACGATTTAAAATAAATATTACTTCAAATACTCTTGAATTTTTTCAACACGGTAACACACGTGCACGGATCATAAATTATCAGTTGATATCAAATTATATAATTACAGTATAACCAATATACAATATTTTTTCAATATTTTGTAAGATACGATTTCCTATCTTACCTCTAGCCTCAACTTACCATAATTTTCCCTAATGTTGAACTGTTTGAAATCTTAACTATAAATATATGAATTAAGTAAATAAGTGATAAGCACCTGATTTTTTTTTTTTACTAGAAAAATATAGTCTGCATTTTTTTTTTATTTAATAAAATCATATCTATTAATGTCAGCAGTTTATAGGTATGAAGCCCAATCTGTTGATCTAATCCAGTTTTTTTTAGTCTGGTTCGGTCCGGTTCAGAATTTCAGTTCGGTCCGGTCCGGTCTGGTCCGGTCCGGTCCGGTCCAGTCTTTAATGTGGTACGGTTTTAGTTTTTTTTTTTAATAAAATAAAATTATCGGTCCGGTCTCGGTCTTGTTTCAAGAAAATTTTAAATATCGGTCCAGTCTCGGTCTGTTTTTATTGTTTATTTAATCGGTCCGTCCGGTCCTAATCATAATTTCACTATACCGGTCCGGTCCGGTCTATGAAAATACGGACCATGCAGAGCACTACTAGTTGGTAATTAATTTAGCTCATTTTTCGAATTTAATAAAAGTTTTTCCTTGGGAGAAGAAAAACTACCATAAAATGGTGAAAGTACCTAATTCGATTTATGAAGATGATTGATTTAACTAAAAAATAAGCTACATGTTGTAGAATAGTTGAATCATGTTTTTATGAAATATGAATTGACTGTCCGTGCAATGTTATTTTTAATTTAGGTATTAATTAATTTATTTAAAATGTAATGAATCATTTTTAACAACATTTATTCTGACAATTGTAATCATATCATTAACAAAAAATGTTTTTTTTAAAATATTTAAGCCCGCCCTGACATTTGTCACGATCATCGCATATTACTCCTAACCATTAAAACGTTACCTAATATAATCATTCTATAACCGGCAAAAATAGTACTTTAAGCAACCTAACCATATTTGAAATAACTTTTAATTCCTTAAAAATTATAAATCACTAACCAGTATTTTAATTTTATATATATTTTATTCATCAGAATGATTACAAAATATTATTTTAGTAGAATAAACAAAAATTGTTATTTTTATATTTTGTAAGAATATTAACAAACTAACTAAACAATCCTTCATTTTTCTCAGAAATAAGGAGACATTATGATGAATATAAAAAAGATTTCGGCAAGTATACTCCAATTAGACTATGTAATAGACTGACAATTTTGCATCCAGATTTACACTTCTAAACTCTGGAAAATGAAGATAATTCATTTAACTATTATAAATTTATAACCTAATCTAATATAATCATCCTACACGTGGTTAAAATAGTATATTCAAATACCTAACCATGCTCCATGTATATAAAATAATTTGTTTACCACATAAACATTATGAATCACTAACCAATGTTTTTTTAATTTTGTGTACGTTTTATCCATCAGAATGATAAAAATATATTATTTAAATAGAATAAACAATAACTAATATTTTGTAATAGTATTAAAAAAAAAACTAAATAAACTTTATGTTTTTCAGTTAAAGTACATAATATAAAGGAATTTGATAATAGTAAGTATAGTCCAAATGGACCATGTACCTTATAGGCTGAAAATTTTGCATCCAGAATTTCACTTACAAACTCTGGAAAGTGAAAATTAGTCACCTTACTATTAAAACCTAACTTATATAACCATCCTACATACCTACATCCGTTAAAAGCAGTATATTTAATGATCTTTGTATATCAAATAGTTTTTTCATCATTTAAATAATATAAATATAATGTGTTTTAAATTGATCCACATTTTATTCATCATATGTAACTAGTTAAAGCTCTAATTTAAATATTTTTTATAAAAAATAAACCAAGAGCTAATTATTGTACTTATCGTTTTGACCATTAATTAATAATAGACGTAAATTATTTTGAATAATCAATATTAAATTAAAAATTAAAAAAATGAAGAATAATAGTTAAGATCTTATGTAATTTTAATTTAATATAATATGCTGAATATAACTAATCCCACCTTATTCAATTCAGTACTAACTATACTTGGGAGTGACAAAGACATTAATGATTTTATTCGAAATGGTAACGTACTTAAGTTATAATCTTTAATAATATATAAATATATATATATAATTTACCTCATAAATGAATATAAATAATGATAACGTACAAAAAATTAACAAAAATTTATTAAAAGTAATTTTACTATTAAGAAATGTATATTGTATTATAGAATATTAAAAATAAAATAAATAAAATAAAATAAAATTTAGTTTAGTCAAACTTCATGTTTGATAAAATATTGTAACCACAATTCAGATTTTTTTTTTACCAGCAGTAACTGGGGCTTTGCACCTCTTGACTTCTGGGAGTCATATACTTCTTCCGTATATTTTATATTTCAGTGTTTATTAGTTAATTTTTTTATTTTAATCTGTCACTGGAAGCAGTATATTTCTACCATTTATTTAATATATATTAATTTTGTATAATATGTTATAAATTATAATATAATAAATTATTATATATAATATATTTTATTGTTTTTTACATAAAAATATATATATTTTATATTTTTATCATATAGTTTTAATGTAAAAAAAAATATATATATATATTTATGTAAAAAACAATAAAATATATTATATATAATAATTTATTATATTATAATTTATAACATATTATACAAAATTAATATATATTAAATAAATGGTAGAAATATACTGCTTCCAGTGACAGATTAAAATAAAAAAATTAACTAATAAACACTGAAATATAAAATATACGGAAGAAGTATATGACTCCCAGAAGTCAAGAGGTGCAAAGCCTCAGTTACTGCTGGTAAAAAAAAAAATCTGAATATATATATATTTTTTTTTTTTATAGTTTTTTTTGTATAACTTTTAGATTCTGAGCGAAGCTTGGAATTTATTGGTTTTACAAAGATGTTTTATTTTTCAATCAAAACTTAATTAGTTGTCATATAATTTAAAAAATTAAAATAACGAAAACCGTACTAAAATGAGCTAAATAATATATTGAAAGTGTACCCCTACTTGTGATAATCAGGGTATATAGACGCTTTGTACTGTCTATTGTTAATCTGCATACGCTGACATTTTGTACGGTCAAAATAAAGCCTAATATTATCAATAATTGTCAATAGTTTTATACAAAGGTCAAAATAAAAACTAAAACAAATCTGTAATAATCATAGAGAATATGAAATTTCACTCATACTGTAAAACATATTTATACTAACCTATTATACTTTGTATATTGATCTAATAACATTTTTGATTAACCAATTAGTTAAAGTTTGGTGTTAAACTGTTAAACATAGCTATAGAATATATTACTTTTTTCTTATCTTTTTACGAGTTTCTTTTATAGACACAGCTTCTTCAGATTTAAAATGTTACAATACATTTCGTACTTCATTAAAGTATTCCGCGACTCTATATATTCTATGTGCCAAACATGTAATATGTACGATTTTCGAATATAATTGTTACATACGGCATTGATTTTATAATATACTATATACTAGTACTAGTACTATATACTATATTATAAAATCAATGCATACGGGTAGATATTATCTTATCGGTGATTTATGAGTAGGTATAATATTGGTGGAATTATTGAGTCAAACTGAATTCATATAACTGAATTTATTACTAATTTGAAATAAATTCATATTGTTATAAGCAATAGAAAAAGTATGATAAATAAATATACTTAAAATATGTATAAAATAACAAGAAATGCAAAAAATGCAATTTGAAACAAATTAACTTGTGGGAATATGAAATGAATTTGTATCTATATTAGCTATAAATTGGATAATTAGAAATAAAAATAACATACTTTGAAAATGTTAAAAAAGTAATTGGCCTGCTGATATTTCTACAAATATTAGTGAGCCAGTAAGTTTTAAGTTTTATATTAATTATTAATTGTTTAAGATATTTTTATGATTATCATTAAATATTATTAATTTATTTTAAAATTACATTACAATTGCAGCACGAAATATTTACAAACTATACTGTCAATTCACCACGATGTGAATAATAATATATTAAATTACAATAATACTGCAAGTTTTCATGTTTACAGAAAAATACGTGACCGCGATAGGAACGGCAGAAATTTTGAATGAGTCTATAGTCTCAATATACTGTATAACATCTATATAATCTACTCCCGTCCTCCACCTTTTCATGCAAATGAAATTTGTATACATAATTGAGTCTGTCGATCGGCAGACTCCCGAACTAGCCGTTATCGTTATCGATATTTTTCGCCCGATAAATATATATTATTATTGTTGATCATTATTAATGTAAAAATAGAATACAAAATATTATATTATTAATATTAATATAAAAAAAAAAAAAAATACAATTATTTAATAATTATTTTCAAAATGGATAAGCATATTAAATTATAATACGATTTTCTAATTTCTTTAATCTTTCTGATTGCGTTACTACTTTGTTATGGGGAGTCTAACCTAACCCTGAGGAGGCTCTACTGCCTGTGATAATACAAACTGTCCATAGTTTGAATTTTTTCTATAGTACCATACAAAGTATCCTACAACCGATAATCGGACCATTTTTTTCTACCAGCATAAATGTTTTTAGACAAAAAAAACCTCTTTGTAAAACCAATACAGTCCTCGTTTCGCTCAGAATCTGAAATGAAAACAAATAATTTAGATCTTATGTTACTTTACTAAATAGTATATTATGTTAAAAATAAACGATTGTTATCTTAGGTTGCTAACATAAAATATATAACATCTAGATTTTAACCAACATAAACTATAACTATCGGTTTTTATGATATTACACTAATACTAAACAAATACATAACTCACCATATATTATTCATTACTAGGTGAATTTTTGGATCTCAGAAGAATTAATGAATATATTCGCCATGGTAACGTACTTAAGTTATAATCTTTAATAATTTATAAATATAATTTATCTCATAAGTCTTAACTAAATATAAATAATGATAAAGTAAAAAAATTTAACAAAAAATAGTTAGAATCTGGCATAGAATAATTCCTGAAATGCCTAAAAAGTTTAAAATAAGTAGTATTCTGTTTTGTTCTCATAAATATGAAGTCCAAAACTTTCAGTGATGCTTTCTCCTATTGACATAATACAGATTTAAATCCACTTTGTGATTCCTCTATGATCACTAGATAATCTGCTTAAGCCAACAATCCTAAGGAAGATTTCTGAAATTGACTTCCTTCTCTTAGTTCAATATTTATCTCCCTTATTACATTCTCTAAAATTATATTAAATAAAATTGGTAAAATAGTGTCCCCTTTTCTTAATTCTGATTTATCTAATATTAGGTCCGTGGTTATATTTTAAACATTAACTTTGACAAATGTTTCTACGATGCTTAATTATACCAGTTTTATAAGTTTTTCCAGGAAATATAATTCTCTCATCATATTGATTAAGCTCTCTCTGTGTAAACAGTCATACGCCTTCTTAAGATCTATGAACAGTATTTTTTTGTCTTAAAATAAATATCTTGTCAGTGGTCGACCTTCCTGGTCTGAAACCACATTGGTAATTGCCAATAATATGTTCCGATTTTTCTTTTATTCTCAAATAATTATATATAAAATTCAAAAAAACGTTATAAACCACATTTAGAAGGGCTATTTCTTGGTAGTTATTGCAATCTTGTTTGCTTTTCTAAAAACAATATTGGACAAATAACCGCTGACTTCCACTCTTTTGGCTCTTTGCAATAATCACAGTTATGTAAAATGTACATATTATAGAAGATATATATATATCTGTAGGTATTCTATATCAATTAACACAAAATATATAGTATTCTCTATGCCAAAATATATCAAAATTTAAACATTTTAAAAAAGGAACTGTACACAATTTTATTCAAGATATTATGTCACTATACATGAAAGGATATGATATACAAATTTGAAGCGTGTTTATAAATACTATATTTATGAGTAATGTTATAATTAAAAATAAGTATCTTATCATTAATTATACTTAAAAGTCCAAATTGAAAGGCTTATTAAAAAAATTATTTACTATGATTGAAAATGTTGGGAAATTAAAAAGTTAAGCTATGTAAAATACCCCCCGGAGTACCATTAAATTAATTTCTCTACCAAAAATTTATTTCATTTGATATGATTGGACTATTATTACTTCTGTACTTGAAATGGTGTCTACAATCAATGAAAAAGAGTACACAACATTGTAAATTTATAAAGACAATGCTCTTGTTAATTTGCTCAGAATTTAAAATAACTAAGTCAAACCGTACTTGATGTAAATTACTAGATTTGAATTTAACTTGGCAAATTGTTACAAATAATTAATGAAACTAAATATTTTAAAAATTATACATAAATTCAAAGATCATTAATTATAATCTTGGATGTGATTATTAAATTTATTCTTATGTATATTGGATTTCGATCTATTAATTTTTTCAATTTATTTGTTTAAACCATAAACCTTATACTAAAAGATGGAGAATTTAAGATGGATTTGGATTAGCAATGCAGTGATGTAGATTTATCACTACAAAATATTACAGTAAATTAATAAGTGTAATAAACCAAAATTGAATATCTATACAAATTCCTACAATTTTATTAACTAATTTGTGTGATCGTTATTTATATACTGAAAATTTTGAAGGTGTATGCATGATGTTTTTGTATTATATTAATGACATTATAAAATGTATTTAGCATAAACCATACGTTATTCAACATTTAATTTTCCACAATTATCAACCTGGTTGGTTCAATACAATCACACATTAGTATAGTATAGAACTACACGAACAGCGCAGCCGTACTTGACGTGGTTACCACAGCTATGTTCCATCTCTATGAATTAGGTTTATGGTTTAAACTAAAAATGTACGATTGTTTTATAAATTATTTTTTTTTAATATAGATAAAAAACAAATTTCTATTATAAAATATATACTATATATTCTGTGATAGTATATTAATAAGTTATATGCGTTAAATTATAATATTAATACCACATTTCTTACTTTTTACAGAAATTAAAAAAAAAATTGGCAATTACTAAATTGTTTAGAACGTAAAATTGCAAATTTGTTATAACGAACTCTTAACTTTAAAATAATATTTACACTTATTAACTTAATACATATTCAATAATAATAAAAAATATTAAACAGTTTGACTTATTATAGAAATGAATTGTAATTATTAATAAAAAAAAATTGTTCAGTGTTATTTAAATATTACCACTATAAATAAATGATTGAAAAATACTTACATAAAATTGATTTTGTTATTTTTTTTAAAATTCGATGAAATAAATGTTAAATATTTGTAGATCAATTAAATATTGTACAAAGAATAATAATTATTATAATTTAGTAAGTTTATTAAAAAAAAGGGGAAACGTCAATTTTGGATGTTTCTTCTTCGTCCCTTCGGTCCTCGAAGTAATTAGTGGTTTATTATAATTATTAAAATTTGAATGCAATTATATTGCATTAGAAAATACGATTCTGAGCGAATTTCAATATACTAATATATATTTTACTGTTTATAGTTTACTCCATTCCAAATTTTACTACAAGTGTAAATTACATATGGAAATATGTAAAATAAATTTCAAATCCCTACGATCAATATTCAAGGCGTTATCATTTCATGATAAAAATTGTCAATCACGATTTTCAAAATATTTTGTAAATCGATTAAATAGTATATGAGTAGGCCTCTATAGAAAATTTCATACCTTTAAACCAAAAACTGCAGGTAATATAAAACATATATGAAAAAAATTCAAAATCAAATATTTAGCCAAAGAACAGTCTAATCCGTTTCAAAATTTTACTAAACGTTAATATTACCATTGATTATATATATACGTATTACAAGTATATATAACCAATGATATTACCTTTATTAGTACTCAAAAAAATTTTCAAGTTCCTATGATCAAAACTCAATTAAAAATAAAAAATAAAAAATTTAAATAATGGAAACCGCAATTATACCCATTTTTCGTTTCTCAACGAAAAAAATTATCTAAATAAAGTACCAACAAGATGAAATTCGGTAAAGAAAAGGTACCCTATTTATGGTATTAGTACCATTATTTCTACTCGAAAAAATGTTTTCATACATCAGAAAAAAAATAATAAAAAGCCTATAAAAATTGCCGATTTTCCGCTTTTCAAAGCATTACTTTTGGGAAATTCAAAAAATGAGCTAAATAAAGTACCAGCTAAATGAAATTTGGTACGGAAAACGTACCTCATTTGTGGTAATCATAACATAACTTGTCACGATTTTCAAAATATTTTGTAAAATTATTAAATAGTGTATTATTATGTTTCTGTTAAATTTTCAAATCGATAAACTCAAAATTGTAGGTTATATTAATTTTTTTGTCAAAAAGCTCATAGCACTATTTTTGCCAAATATTCAACTAATCTGTTCCAAAATTTTACCACACTTGTATAGTATATTACCAATGAAAGTACTTAAAAAAGTTTTCAAGTTCCTACTGAAATAAAAAATAAAAAATAACGAAAATCGTAATTTTGACCATTTTTAAGTAGTTTTTCTTCTCCTAGGGAAAAACTCCGGAGAAATTCGAAAAATGAGCTATATAAAGTACCAAGAGGAAACGATTTGCTACTGAAAGCATATTCCACTTGTGATAATCACTTGTGAAAAAATGTTTTCATACATAAGAAAAAAAAAAAACATCTTTGTAAAAACAATATATTCCTCGCTCCGCTCAGAATCTAATAAATATAACTGACATTATCGACAATCATAATTCAAAAAACATATTCACTACCTAACAAACGTTGTCATTTCGTCTGCAGATGTGTATTAATTAAAAAGTAAAAACCATCCCACTTCCATACATACAATTAATAACAAATCTGAGTGTATAATTGTTATTATTCGAAAATTAAACCACACAAATAATAAAAAATTCACAATATTTTGAAATCAAAATTTTAATTAACAGTAGGAAATAATGTATTAAAAAGGTCCTCAAGATCCACGGCCACCCAGATCGTATTCGATCAAAAAGGACCGTATCGAATTTCTAGTCACCAACTACTAACTAACTCGGTAATTGGTACCAATTACCGTCGTAGTTTTTAAGTTAGATGGTAATTTTGTATTTATCGTTTAGGATTTTAAATTTTTGGCCTACTTTTGTGCGCTCTGTGGTCATTGCAAATTGTTTACTCAATGAAATTAATCAATTTAATTGATTCCCGGTCCACGTCGTCACCGCCGCTCAGCATCTGCGACACCGTACTCGGCTCCACCCGATAAGCACGCCGCGCGGCAAAGACAGTCAGGTTGCAGACAGTCTGACAGTCTGGGACCATAAACGGCAACAACTTATATTTTTTATTATTTAATTTTTTTATTTTCGGTATCAGTTTTTTTTTTTTTGTCTCGGTTTAACCGGGTGGTCCATCCCCATACATAAATAAATATTTGAATGCAATGATATTGCTATCGAAAATATAATTATAGTAATTTGACCAAACTCCGCGCTACTTTATATGAAAATGTAAACCGTTTAAACGGTTAAAACTTTAAAGTAATTAAATCTCATTATATATTAAAATATAATGATT